>OY755087.1:27430122-28630122 GCA_963576655.1 Gastrophysa polygoni | reverse complement strand
TTCAGAAGTTATGCGGAGAAATTATTTTAATTTTATCAACTTTGGAAGGATATATCTCCCTTAATATGCATTTTGGGCCATGAGTTTAATCATCGAACTACACTCATTTTTCAATGTTCTATCACCCCCAGAAAGCTCGGTACACATTTTCGACTCACCCTGTATATGCCCGAAACATGTCTCACCATTTACAATTAAGCCAACCACATCGTTAAATATCGTGGGGATGACTTCGAGTTTACCTACTCTACTTAGTTTTTCCTTGATTCAGATGAAAATAGTATTTCATGATACAATTTTATAAGGCACAATTACGACGATCGAAGATGAAAAAATCCTAAGAAAAATGAATAGGGTTTTCGATGATTTCAGGATCAGGTACAAGTATTTAATGGAAAAATACCGTTATAAGCAAGCTCCATTACTGGAAATGGTGAACGAAAACCATTCTTACAAAAGTAAAATAATATATTCTAATAGGGAGTTTAAAAAGAGAATAGGTAATTTTGCCCTTATCATGCGATGGGTTTTTTTCGACTTTTTTTCTTGGTACTTACGTATTTCGACCTCAGGAACCCGACTTTCACAATAAAACCGTCGGCAAACTTATTTTTTCCAAGATATTCCAGGAAAAAGTATGAAAATTACCCTTCTCGTTTCGGCCTGTTTTGGGTAGACATCATAGCCATTCGAAGTTTCATTTCTCACATAATATACTCTTTATATCTTCCTTATACATTCTTGAAGCTAAAAAGAAGGAGAAACATCCTCTAAGAAGTTTAATTCATCGTCTTTAGCATCTTTGATGAATCCTTCTGTCATATGGACGGCGCTGTCAAATGTGCATCTGTGATATTTTCACTCACAGAACTAGTGATTCTGACGTAGATTCTCATTTGACAGCGCCGTCCATATATGAAAAATGCTGGATCCACCTTCCTCCAAGATGCTAAAGAACGTTGACTCAACAAATTCGATGATGTTTTCCCTTCTTTTTGACTCCTTGAATGTTCAAGGAAGGTAAAAAAAGTATCTTATGTGAGAAAATAACTCCATGCCTACCCAGAACGAGCCAAAGAAAGAAGGTTAATTTTCATACTTTTTCCTGGATTATCTCGAAAAATATGAGTTTGCGCACGTTTTTATTGTGAGATTCGGGTTCCTGAGGTCGAAATACGTAAGTACCAAGATAATAAAATCGAAAAACACCCATCGCGTGATAAGTGCAAAATTTTCACTAACACTGTTGAAATATTTGCATATTTTTCACGTAAGATGAATTTTGTACCTGGATTATGATCCCAAAAGTTGTGAAATTCATTTGAGAACAGCTTGTGGCATATCTACATCAAAAAAGCATGTATTTGTTTTTCCATTTACCCCAGAACTGGTATTCGAAGTGCGTAGATTGACATTCTGGTCACAGCTGACATCATTTCGAAAAAGAAAAAAAATAGAAAGAAAACACCTGATTGTTCGAATAATCCTACAAAACCTAGATGAAAACAGCTGTAACTGCATGCCAACCGTCCATATTTCATTCCATATTTTTTTTCGTTGTGACAGATTCCTCCATTTGCCATCAACCGCCAGAGCGAGGCTTGTGCAGAGCGAATATGTTCAGATGGATGTACGACTACCAAGCAAAAGTTTGCCACCAGTTCAGCTATGGCGGATGTGGGGGCAATGAAAACAACTTCTACACTAGGGATGAATGTATGAGAAGATGTTCAGGTGAATGTTTCTGCTTGGCGCATCATCCTCATTAATAATAATTATATTATTTCAACTATAGAATCCTGAGCTCGCAATAACAAGGTCTATTAACCCAAATTATCCAGCGAATGAAGTGTGTCTGCTGTCTGAGTAACAGAGTGTTTTGTTTGAAAATTCAAAAATAATTTGTGACCAGTACTTTTTTCATCTGTGGACAACACGAACGGGAAACCTATAATGTTCGAGGAACATCGTGTTAGCCAGCGGTGGAATTAGGTGTTGGAATTTTTCCTGGAAAGTTTGGAGGTTGTAAGCATCAGGAAAGACTTCACTAGGCAAAGAATTCCACAACTTTGCCGTTCTACTGATGAATGATGCTTACGATAGCTCGTCTGGTTTGTCTACTAGGAATCGCACGTTGTGGCATAATATATGATATTTCCGTCGAGCACCGACCGTGGAAGTATCTATAAAAAAGGCAGAGATCGCCGACCTTTCTACGATGTTCTAGAGAGGTCGATGATTTGGCGAGAGTTGTGTTGCGACTAGGCGGGAAGTTTAGTTACTATAAACACTATTTAATCATGGTAAATAACCGTTTTTGGGTACTAACGACAGGCAACAAGCTTATACTTCATGATTGATTATTAATATATCGTTTTGTATTTTTTCACAGGTGTTTGATCCAACAGCAACACGTGCCATTTGAAACTGTCCTTGAGAAAATGTGTAAATGTACAAAGTAGTTTGTTAGTTATTTGAATTATTATTTTGTTACCTAATTTATTGGTCATCACAATAAAATATTTTCGTATACCACACAATCGTTTATCACCGATTATCATTACAATAATATTTTTCTTGTCACAGATGAAAAATGTTGAGTGAGAACAGTACAGTACAATTGAGCCATCCTAAGCGTTTCAACTCAATATTTCATACTCATTTACGGATGGACATCAACATAGACAAACACTGTTGTGCTGCAATTGAATGCTTCGATCGGTACTTTTGTCACTTTGTTGTCACTCGAATTTAGTGATATTCCTAATTGCAACTCGGAATTTTGGAGAAGAATGAATATAAAAAATATTGACCCTTCCCAGTTCACGAGACAGATCAGTCGAAAAATTTAGTTCCATCACAAAGCATATAAGCAACTTGCATTTAAAATACAACGTGATTTGCTACAGAACACTGTTTCATCATACGTGTTCCATGATTGAATTGTGGCCTCATAGGCGTCAATACGAAAAATGTCAAATAAGGAACTTTGTTTCATCACGACGTTTCGAAACATATACAACTTGGATCTGAAATGCCACTCACGCCTGCTACGAAACAGTGTCTCATCTCAGCAGCTACTCTCCCAACGCCATCAACGAGAAGCAAACCGAACCACGTGCAAGCTAGTACCATTTATAGCCAACAGATGGCCCTGAATACTATCGCTACCAATCTGCCGTATAATCTACGCTTCATTGCTTTCTCATCACCTCGCATTTCTCAGTGCAATGAAAAACGGGCCAAAGCTCAAACTCATACAAATACGAACGACAAATGGTATCAAACATCTCCATCGCCATTTTTTGACGAATATTGCAGAGCCCAAGGAAATTGGTAGATAGGGAATACATACACACCTCCTGGATAAGCAATGTGGTGTTCAAACCAGTGTTGCCACAGACTTACGTTTTTTCGAACGAGCAATCCTGCCAAAAACGAGCGAGAAATCAACTCCAAGAGCGAGATTTTGTTGTTGTTGAAATAAATGAAGAGATAACCCTACATCAACTCACAATTCATTATTTTGCTGCCTAGAGTGCCGGTGTACCTAAATTGATATCAAAATAATTGTTTTCATGTTGCTTTAGATTGTTTCTATTCGCGATAGAAAATGAGCGTACGCCACCTAGCGGAGTTTTTGAACGCTGTCAAAGCGATCAGTTTACATTGGTGTTATTTCATAATGCGAATGTTTCTGAAAGTGGTGCCACCTATACGAGAATAGCCCAACTCTTCACTGAATTGTTGAAAATTACGTGTTTTATAGTTGAAATATTTTAATAATTATAACCAATTGACCACTTCCTCGACCACACTTCACTTAACCAACCATACTTCTTCTTTTTGTTACTTTAACGTAGTACAGAAAAGGTAATTCATTCTTTTTTATTTCTCTCATAATTTGACACTAGCAGGTTCTACCAACGGACCTTTGGAGTGAAATCAGCTTCCAGAACTATCCGGTCGAACGCTCAGGGCTCCGACAAATGCACATACTTCTAATATTCCTCAGACGAATAAAATAAATTCGTCTGAGTAATATACGGACAATGTCCAACCTCGATTGAATTTGTTACTGTCAATATTTGCCAATATAGCTGAACTAAAAGAAGAGCGAGCGAGGTTTGACAAAGAGGAGCGAGAGAGTTTACCAGTGATAAAACGAGCGAGATCTCGCTCGATCGAGCGAGCTGGGCAACGCTGGTTCAAACTCAGATCATGGACCTCATCTGAGTGTTCAAACGTGAGCCAGCACTGGAATGACAATCAGTTCTGCCAACTTTGAGCAACTACTCTACTAACGCCATCAGCGAGAAGTAAACCGAACCACGTGCAGGTCAGTACAATTCATAGCCAACAGATGACCCTCAATCGTACCGCTACCGACCTACCGACAATCTACGTTTCGTTGCTTTCTTATATCCGAGCGAAGTTTAATCAGTCGTCCATTAAATTGAACCCTGTCAGATGTATTACCATTATACGTCTCAAAACAGAGCGGTAGTTCAGTTATGATCATCTAACCACATTGATGATTTCACCCGGGATAGGATGTGTACCCAGTAGTCAATGTTTGGTTCAACTCGTACAGTCGGGGGCACTGTACGACCAGCAGTCAGAGGGTGGGTGTCTGCTCCCCCTTATACAGTTTTGGGGAGGATTGTGCAATCCTAAAATAAACTGTCCATGACATAGCTGATACACCGACCAGAGACATCTTGGTGATTCATCTGGTAGAAACTAATTCAAACAAAACACCTCTCCAATTGAGCTCTGCTGATCGCCTCTTGAATGCGCACTTACCATCTCCTGAGGATTCCTTTCTCTTAGCGCGACTTATAACGATTATCATGGACTTATAAGGTCTATGTTCTGATCTGATAGATCTCGGGTGGCCCAATGAAAAACGAAACAAGGCCGATTTGACAGTTATCGTTCTCAGAAAAAAAAAACCCGCTCGAGCCGGTCGATTTTTATTTCAAGCGGGAAATATTTTGCGCATGTTTTCAACTTTTTCACTCCGTACCCCTTGGAGGGGTGGGCTCCAACCCTTGAATCTCAAATGGGATGAGGTATCAAGTGATACATCATTTCGAAGGTAATAGAAATCTCTTACCAACGCTTCCTCGTTTTTGGAATTCAATGCAGTAGTTTTCGAGAAAACACGTTTATGAAAATAATCGGCTAGTGATGGAAAGTAACGCTTTTTTCCCTTTCAACACTATTTCTCATTTTGTATTTAGAACAATGTTCATCTAAGAGGTGCTTTATGTGTTTTTTTTTTTAAATCCTGTCCTATCCAACAAAAAGGAATCATTTATTTTAATTGCAGTTCCTTGATCTCTCAGTAAAATGCATACCTTGATTCGTTTTCATTGGGCCACCCTGTATATATATATTCGAAAAGGTTTCAAAATCCTTCCTCGCCTTGATAGGCTGAACCGGTTATATACAAATTTTTAATATTCAAACAAGTTAAAGAAAAAAGTAGTTTCTTGTACGTATATAGAAAACGGTCTATGAAATGACTGGAAAATATGAAATTCTTACCGAAATATCTGACTATACGAAGGATGATTTCTGTTGAATCAAATAATACACGAACTGAATTGAAGAATAAGAATTCAGATCGAGTGGCAAAACATGCTGTCAGAATGATGTTCTATAAAGAAGGCACACTCACCCATATACAGGGTTTTTCATTGATATTGTGAAAATCCAAGAAAATAGATTCCTTACCAAAATAAAACAGTTTACTATTCAAACTTTTTACAGTTCAACTTTTTTCAAAGACCCGTGATTTTCGAGAAGCGGTTTTTTGGTAGGTTTGTTTACCATATTAATAATAAATAATGAAAATATTCAACAAATGATGATAACGAACAAAATTCACTGTTAGTTTGCATTCACTTGGTTCATTTTTATCTCAAAACAAAGCAAGAGACGAAAAAAATTGAAAAAAGTCACAAAAATTTGAATTTTGAATTGATCAAAAAGGAATATCTCACTTTGGAAAGAAACTGGCATCGCAAATTTCAAAATAATATCAGCCCTTCAGGAAGCCACTGGAATAACTAAACAAGTTTCAATATCATCAGAAAATAATACAACACAACTAACTAATTTCAAGATGATCGAGAGGTTTTTCATGAATTGAACTTTTTAGGGAATTTTGATACACTGAAAATTACAGTTCTTCGGTATGAGAACCATTTTCTTATTATTGAGCAAGGAATCAACCTAACTTTCGACATTTCACGATACCGATGTAACACCCTGTATATTAAACCCTAGAAGAGGGAGAAGGAGGAAATGTACCTATTTATCTACAAGGATATAGGAAAAATATTCTACTATTCCTCAGCCACATGTCTTCAATTTCATTTCTTATATATCCTCATAATAAAACGAAAAGGTCATTTTGAATACTGACATCTCCAGTGAATTGGATTGTAGAAAAACGTGCAATAAGGAAAGGCCACCGCAATAAATTCAGAATGTTATTTCTTCGTAAAGTAATTTTGCTACATGTTAGTATATCAGTAGACAAAATATAGTGTATAACTCGCACGGCATATGTTCATTTCTTGCTAGTACTCCTCACTACTAGTGGGAAATAACTATCTCATTCCTTGTTCTACTATAGTTGTTTGTAGACACGAAAAATGTGATTTCAAATTCAAAAACACGTTTGAAAATTGGATATTTATCAACAACGAGAATCGTTGAGATGTAGTGAGATTTTCGCTCCATAAATGCAATCCTATGGATATAATCCTGTGACATCAATTATTTTCATTTACACCGATGCGATGATCGATTTTGAATTAAATAAATTGAAAGACATCGGCAAAAATCAATGAAACAACCGCACTGAACTAGACATTGAAAGAAATACCTACCCGCCATTTTACTTCACGATATTGTCAAGAGAGAGCGCTACGGACGTGTATGAATTTTCAAATAATATCAGAATCAAATTATGAAAAACAGCATACAAAAATATATGGAGGCTTAAGAATTTACTTTTCTTCCTCATTCCTGCGCTATTATCAGAAGTCACTCACCGAATTCGACGCTAAATTTCGCTACAACTCCTTCTGCCTCCAGTTTTTCTTTCGCCAGACATAAATTCAAAGAAAGTTCACAAGAATATCACCATCACACTGAAACAAACCACGCAATTTCAAGTGGAGTAAAAAATGACGCTAATCTCGATCGGTTTTCTACAGTTGGCTACAGTGATTGAAGCGTGACAGAGATTAGTTACCCGCTGGGTAACCTGGTGAATGTCCTTGATTGATTATTGGATTCACACTACATATGTTTGATGATGTAGGATAAAAAGATGCCTAGAAGACAATGAATAAAAACCAATCTTGGAATGGAATACCATGAAACCGTCGACATAACCGCATCTCTGACCGCAACTACCGATCAGATATATCCGCCATTTTAATTTTCGATCTTGTCAATAGACTGCGCTGACAACGATGAGAAGTTTTATTATGGATTCGAATTTTTGAATTGCATATTTCATATCTGACTCATAAGAAACACGTGCAAAAATATATAGGGGCATGAAAATCAACTTTGTTTCATTTCAATGCTGAGGTTAGAACACAAGAATCAAAAGATTTGCATGTTTTGTAGGTAAATACTCACCGAATATAACTGCGAAAACTACTTATGGAACACTGTATTCATGAAGTTTTCTTTCATCGGCCACTATAATACAAGAAAAGTCTGTGTAAATATCACTGATTGATTGAAAAATCACGACAGACGCTTGTTTTTGTTCTGTTGTGTCTAATATGTAATAAGTGAGACAAAAAACAATTGAACTAGGCTCGTAAGTGGTCGGCTAAAGTCGTGTTTTTCCTATAGAACAATCATGAGAATAAATGATTGAGATTTAGTATATAATGTAATTGAACCAATAAAAACCACAATGAACTCAAAATATATAAATGGATAACAACAAACCGTCGACATAAATATGAAATCTATGAAAATATCTAACAGATCCCGTTTATTGAACAGAAATATTTCAGTTTGTGACCTCGTCAATAGACTGCGCAAGCAAGAAGTTTCGAAAGTTCGAATTGCATTTACTTTTCGACCAGGTTCGATACATGGAAAACCACATAAGAAACTATACAGAGCCATGAAAATTACCTCCAATCAGCGTTCCAATCAAGATTTCCAGATAAAATCAGACTAAATAAATCATAAGAAATGCATATTTTGTAGGTACTCACCGATCTAATGTTCAAACTGCGAGAACAACTGTTTTCAGCTAGCTTCATTTCATCAGCAGTCACATAAAATGTACAGATTGTATGAATACTCGTATAAATACCACAAGTTGGTTGAAAAAACGCGAAAGACGCTTGTTTTTTGTTCTGCTGCAGACAATGTCGGCTGGAAAATAATTGAACTCGGATCGGAAAATGATTTCGCGACCTTTGCATGAGCGTACTGCTTCGTGGATGTTCGCCAACAATCGGTTTCACTTATTTGAAATCTTCGATAACAAATAATTGATATAAAGGGAAAATTACAAACGAAATGGAAATGTGAAACCAAAATAACTGAACCTGGAACAGCTGATATGTAGATTAAAATGAAATAGAACCGGTTCCAGACATATTTTCTGTACATGGGTAACTTATCTCACGAACTAGCCTCCCACACAAGTACTACGGGCCAGAGAGTCTCCTACCCAACCCCACTCGGATCAAATCTCAGGAAATTTGAAAACTTATGAACCGAAAACAATTTCCAGGTGATACGGGGATTTCCAAGAATGAGTCTTGTCGTACCGATTGAATTCTATTGGTATCCGTGAATATCCAATACCATTGCAGAATTTAAAGAAAAGAAATAAACTAAGTTGTATGATATCATGAATGTGATGCATGAGAAAAATGAATGGAAAATGTATAAGAATACAGGATGCTCTCGAAATTCACAAAACACAATAACATTTTGTGAGGAAGTTGAAAAACAATCTGGTACTCATGAAAAGGATTTTCCAGAGATCCGAAGTTTTTGATATACAGGGTGTCAAATTCAGTGTTTTCATCATTATCAGTTCCTCAACAAATATTTAACACATTTTTTGATTTGTATGAAGCTATGTGACTTTGTTCACATCCACATAATACTTATCATTATTGTTTTTTTTTCTTCAGATGAAATACCATTACGAGATGGAGCAGTAGACAACTTTTCATAAATTGATTCTTTTCATATCTTGGCTTTGTTTAAAAGGGAGAAATTAAAAACGATTCCTCTGCATGAACCAAGTGAATAAAAACAGCAATGAATTATTTAATTTTTCATCATCAATACTAACCTCTATAACAAACCTGCAGAAGTATGAAATAACATATTTTTTCCTCGAAACCTTGATAGACTCTGATCTTCTCGAAATAACGACTTATCTTCAGAAAAAACTATATTTTCATATTTTTCGGCAAGGAATCTATCCTTGAACTTTTCTACAATATTGAAGAATCATATCCTGTATATTCATTTAACTGAATTCTCTTGGTGAATTATTTTGACTAAGAAAATTTGCACCACCTGTTGATACCTTCATTTGGGAGATTTTTACATCAATATCTATCACGTGACGTGTACTTGAAATTCCCAACAAAGTTTTGAAACAATATTCATAATCAAAACAGTCATCAAGATACACAAGTCTGACACCCTGTTGATCATTCAAAATGAGCAACTCAGGACAAGCATAGTTCATAATAAAACAGTTTCAATTGTAGTAAAAAAACCTACAACAACTTCGAGGAACACCCTGTAGGTATAGCTATGCGCCTTAATTTAATATTTCGGATGATCAGAACTTTGGAAACGATATAAATAGTAATTTGTCATTTTGGTTTCTAGTGATAAATTTATTGAACTAAAGGGACACCCTGAATATGATAACACCCTGTATATAAGTGCGTGTATCGAGCCGAACGACCAATTTATTATTGAGAATAACGCGGTCAAAGTGATGATAGATCTATCAATATCATCATTAGATTGGGTAGGGGGGGGGGGGGGGGGGGGAGAGGCGGTGTATGGTATTTTTGATTCCAAATACGCCTTCTGCTTTTGACACGGCGGCTCCTCGTTAATCACGTTCTATTACGGCCCGGATGATTTCGATATGTTCGCTATTATTGCCAGGATCCTTCGGTTTCAGTAGTCAGGGGGGAATAAAACTAAAAGGTGAGTTAATTTCTCTAGATTTTTCGGGATTTTCTTTCCAAGTCGTCCAGACTCGTTGACATCCCAGAAAAATCTAGAAAAATACCACCACCTTCTCTCGAATATAACTTACAGACAGTATTCAAGGTAAGTGTCATATTTTATTAGATTCAATCCATGCTATGAAGGCATTAAGTTTCAGGACGAGGTATCATTCACTCATTCGGTTATTATTATTCATTTCTCAACAAAGACGGCCAAAGAATAACAAAGAATAATGAAAGCCTAAACCTAGCCTGACAGTAGACAGCTGACATGACAACTAACATCTGACAGGACAATAACCGACCTCTGACAAGAGAACTGACATTTTTAACATATGTCACAGTAAGGAAATGTGTGTATGGTACTGAAGAAAATTGCCAATGGAACTGTGGAGATATTCCTCAGTCCTCAGTAGATGCGTCGATGGGCAGGATTAGGAGATCTCATGATAATTCAGAGTTGTACGATCATAATATTTCCTATAAAATTTTATTTGAGGATATAGATGAACTTTCAGATTCAAATAGTATATAAATACAGATATATATCTAAAAAGGTGAAAAAATGTCGAATGTTCTTGAAAAAAAAATCAAACTAATACATAGATCTTTTAGAAATTTTAGAAATGTGTAATTTTTTTCTTTCAATAATTGTGAAAGAGTCATTATTGGTATCAATATTGTTAAAAAAAGAATATTATTCCGAGAATAATATTATTATGAGAATAATATCAGAGAATATTTTCTGTAAGTTGCTCCATTTATTGGAGAGAAAAATAAAAAATTGATATGAAATGAAAACTGATAATGATTTATTATTTACCCATTAGTGTTATGATTTTTTTTTCAGAAATTATCGATAAAAACCGTTCTATTCTTGAAAACTTTAGTTTTGGCAACCCAGAATTTTTCAATTTTTTCATTCATAATAAAAATATCCTCGACTTGTTTTCTCTACAAGTTTCTCGCACTTCGAAGTGCTGAAGAATGAAAATCAAAATAAATAAATAAATATACATAATAAATATCAAAATCCACAAGGTGTGATGCGGATCAAGTACATTTACTCAACAACTCGTATTTAATGTTGAATCCTTGTTTTTGGCTGACAGTGTCGGTGGTGAAATTCGTCATCATCGAGTTGAAGTTCACGTAGAACGGTCCGGGAGCGTAAGCTGAGACAAAAAATGAGTTATACACCATACTTTTTCTACGGTTATGAAACGAAGTAGCGAAATGATCTCACAAATAACAAATTCGAACTTCGAATACAGTTTTTGTGAAAGATTATTAAATATATTTGTATTTCCAAATTTTTTCAAAAACAAGGTGTCACTGACCAATAGAGAATTTCTCTTATAGGTATCTAAAGATTTAATTTCAAGCGCAGTGACATTTTGGGACAGATCACAAAATCTGTCCTTACTACAAATATATTGCAATAATTTTTAATAACCTCTACTCTATTTTTTAGAAACGAGGAGAGAAAATCCCATTAAAAGCTGAAAAATGAAAGATTAGTGTGTTGAGGCAAAACATGAGTTACATAATGTACTTTTTCTACGCTTATAATATATGATTGAACTGTAATTAACTTATTTTTTTCAACTCAATCTCATTTTTTTTGAGTTTTTGATGTTGAATACTTACATTTGAAGGGGACAGCTTCGTTTATGCAAACTTTGGAAATCAGGCTGTTGAGGGTGGAAAGCTGGTTTTCGAAATATAGTTCAGGTACGAAAATATAATGTTTGCAGTCTCTGTCTGTGTAAATTCCTGCATAATTATCGTACGGTAGGTTGATGTAATCTGGCGTGAATCTGAAAGACATCAAAAAGTTTCCATTATAACCTGTTTTTAAGAGATATTTTCTTCATTTACGCGTTTCGTTAGGTTTTTCATGGTGTTGTTTGGAAAAGAGTGAAAAATACAGAAGAGCTTCGAAACAAATGACATCAAAAATTCTGATCAACACATTTTCGGAATTAAGTTGAAGTGAAACTATTTTCTTAATTCATCCTCGGTGTCTTGAAATGATCAAAAACTTGACATGAAAAACACAATATTCACAATTTTTTATTTATATTTTTCGTTTTTGAGATATTTGGAAAATTACATACTCTCTTCACTTGTTTTTTCATGATTTATTGGCAGCTTCGAAACAAATGAATCCAAAACTAAGAATTGAGAACATATTAGAAATTGAATATCTTTTTTGTTTTCGATATATTTGATGGAGAAGATTTTTTTCTTCAACGGTAATTTTTTTTTTGGCGTTGTTTGGCAATAATATTTTGTCATCGCCTGCTGAATAGTAAAATTTTGCGTCTAAAAAAAAATCATCTTCGATTTGTCTCAAATCGATCTCCAAAGAAAACACATCCTTAGCCTTGACTTCAGAAACTCGATAGAATTTCTTTTTGGAAATTTCTCATTCCAGACTTTTTCTCACCTCTTCAAGATAACCCTATATAAACCCTATATAAATATGTACTTACAGTATTCCGCAAATGTTGATATCTCTTCTGAAACCGATAGCGTAATTCTGTTCGTAAGTGTAACTCTGTTGCTTTTGAATGGCCCCGTCGAAACCGAAAGATTTGAAATATCCGGTTTTCTCTGTAAAGTACTGAATAGTACCCCGAGGAGCTGAAAAAAATAATAATAATTGAATATTATGATACCAGCTTCTCTTCTCACGATAAGAATACGAAACAAATGCGAACATGAAATTTTCCAAAGTCCGGAATGAAGTCAAAGGATATCTTGAAATTAGTAATGATTGGGAAATTCTGAGCTCAACAAGTTGAGATATGAATGCGATTTTCATAAAAAAAAGGCAATGTTTCCTGAGTATTTTTTTAATGAATTCGAAATGAAAAATGTAGCAGATTCATAATATTCACAGGGATCGAAATCAGAAAGAAAAGGGATGAGGTCATGATAACATAACCAGACGCATCTCGAAGGAGGAACGAAGATAGTGCTGGATTCAATCATTTTCCAAAAGTTCAGGATACAAAAACAATAAAAAATAAAAAAACCATATGTATATAAGTATATGATGACACAACCAGTGAAATTTCCAGTTGAAATATCATCAATCACTGCAAGCGTGCGTTTTTCACTACATTTCCACACTAGTGCGTTTCACTTACGACTTTCCTGTTGTCGCAAGTGCTACTTTCGCAAGTGAAACATTAGTTTCGATATCATAGTCCTCACCTAGAACCGGGAAATCTTGTATGACGTCCTGATCGGAGTCCAACTTGGGCAGATGGAAGCCTTTCTGGTCACCGGGACATTGCAACTGGGTGATTTTTATCTTCCAAGAGGGCGCCGTCAAGTGGGCGTTGTAATTCCTGTCGGCCAAGGTGACTTGCAGTTGCACCCCTTTGGTCACCCCGTCGGTCTGATTAACGTGAATGTAAACTGTCGACAGGGTTGAATGTAATTGTAAACGGATCAAGGAGAATTTAGACGATTATCATGTTAGGAATTTGTACAAAAATTTTCGGTTAATACTCAAGCGTTATTGAGAAGGTATTCTATTTTTAGTATCGAGTGAAACATTTCGAGTTATGTTGCATGCATCTTTTATTGCATTGCAATGCTCAAAGCAACCAAAATTGTGAGAATTCTGATAATTCCTTTTTCAGCTTTTAATGGGATTTTCTCTCCTCGTTTCTAAAAAATAGAGTAGAAGTTATTGAAAATTATTGCAATATATTTGTAGTAAGGACAGATTTTGTGACCCACCCCAAAATGTCACTGCGCTTGAGATTAAACCTTTAGATACCTTGTTTTTGAAAAAATTTGGAAATACAAATATATTTATTAAGAATAAAACCTCTACTTATCTTGGTGGACGTTTTGGGAACGAATCTGCTCTCGTTCTCAACGTCCACCAAGATAAGTAGAGGTTTTATTCTTAATAAATATATTTGTATTTCCAAATTTTTTCTTTTCAAAAACAAGGTGTCACTGACAAATAGAGAATTCCTCTTTTAGGTATCTGAGGGTTTAATTTCAAGCGCAGTGACATTTTGGGACAGATCCTAAATCTGTCCTTACTACAAATATATTGCAATAATTTTCAATAACCTCTACTCTATTTTTTAGAAACGAGGAGAGAAAATCCCATGAAAAGCTGAAAAATGAATATACCACCTCCTCGAAGAACTTACAGACAGTATCTGATAATTCCATTTCGACAAATCAATTGATTCCATGCATTTCAATGCTCTGAGATTTGAATCCAAATGGTTTGGATTTTTGCAATTCCACGATGTAAAATAAATTAGATTAATCAACTGCAATGCATTTAAAAATGATTATTGAAATGCTAAGTGTACAATGAATCTCGGAAGTTGTGTTAACATGCATTTTTAATCGCTTTTCAATGCTCAGAGTTCAAGATTATTTTCTCAGATTTCAACAACAATTGTTCGAATTCTTCCACGTTGGAAAATTGCAATTGCAATCTTGGAAAATGAGCAATGAAATACGTTGTCCACAGATAAAAAAAAAGCATCAAAATGCATGCGAAAATCCGTGATATGAATCGGCTCTTATAGGAGCATAAACGCTCGACCAAAGAGGGCTAGGGAGGAGGCCCTGAGGCACCCCGCGTGTTTTTTACCGTGCTGTTTATCGTTGTTGCCGCACAAATCCGGGATGCCAAAATAGTTGGGGACTATTTTCAATCTGTCATCGTTACACTTGTATATTTGTCTAGTGGCGTATTGGGGGGTGGTCATCGTGGCTGGGGCCAAATTGAATTTCACAAAGTCCAACCTGAAGATAAAACAAGGCACATTATTCTTTCTAAATTTATTTCTTTCTTCCTCTACAGTTTTTGTTATACGTTCATTATCTTTATTAACGAATGAAGGTTCATTCGATCACAAACCTTGAATTTCTAAGTTTTTATGTTTTTCCTTCGATTCTTAAGATAAACATGAATATATACAGTGCGTTCCAACGAAAACTTGACCCCTCTTGAAATTGAAACTTGAACATTTTATCTAAGGAAAAAACAGGAAATGATTTCTCAACAACGAATGGATCAATTTCGAAAAAAAAAATACACAGCTAATAGAGTGACAAAAGATCTTACAAATGATGTTTTCGTTCGAACGCCAGATTTTCAGATTAGATATACTTGTGAACTTTTTTTTTACCTCACTTGGCAGATGTTGGAATTCCTCAACTTGATGACGTAGTTGCAATTCGTCACCCCATCTGTCATATCACTTGCCTCGAAATAACCAACTTTGGCGTCACTTTCTTTGCCACAAGTGTTCTCGTCTAGAAAAAATTAAATATCGGTATGGAAAATTCATTGAATAGTAAAGTGAGTAATTCGATAATTTTCGAATGAATGTTTTTCACTTACACACACAACATGTTTGAAGTATGCCACAAAATCCGTTTGCAGCACCACCAGAAAGCATACAGCTACCATACGGTACACAAGATCCATATTTTATACCACTTTTTGTCAAAACTCTGCATTCTGTTAGCTTCTTCTCGAGTTCTGCGAAAATAGGTAGCCAAATTGCATTAGTAGACATCAGGAATATCTTTACATGCTCTAATGTAGAAACAAAATGATTCTCAAATTTTAAACTTCACGAAGAAATATGATCTTACATACTGTCTGTAAGTTCTTCGAGGAGGTGGTACATTCATTTTTCAGCTTTTCATGGGATTTTCTATCCTCGTTTCTATTTTTTAGAATTTTCTAGAATTTTTTTCTAGAATTTTTTTAGAATTTTTTAGAAAAAAAATTCTAAAAAATTCTAAAAAATAGAAACGAGGAGAGAAAATCCCATCAGAAGCTGAAAAATGAATGATCTTACAGTATATGAATCATTTTATTGACTTGACTGAATGTGATTTTCCGGAGTCTCACATAAAAATTCTCAATTTTAGGAAAGAATCGAAAGAATTCGAAAAACTTTCAATATCAATATTGCAGGAAAAAAAATCTACAAATGGGAGCATTTTAAATCGGGGTACTTTCGCACAAATAGTTATATCCAATCAAATTTGGGAAAAAACAAGAACGTAGAATATAAATTTCGAATAAAGCATTTATAAGCCCAGCTTCATAGAAGGTTCTAAACATTCGATTTCTTCTATATTTCTAACATCATTTCTAATATTTTTTTTTTTTCGAAAATTCAGATAAAACAAAGCACAAGCATTGCATTTTTTCTAGATGCTAAAATATAAATTCGAAAAAGTACCAAATATCAGCTCTTTCAAAATTTCGAACATTTCCGGTCTTGAGGAGAAAACAAATTTCATATTTCCAAAAATATATATTATAGATTTCATTGAAATAATGTATATACTCACTCTCGTTCTGCCATAACGATTGAAGCGGATCGTCGACTTCGGAAAATTCGAAAAATCCAGCTAGAGCCTTTTGCGCGACCAAAATCACAAACAAAAACCGGTAAATCATCTTCCTGATTCGATTGCTGCAGCACGAATGCTGAGTGCCTCACGAACTACGGCCCCATATAAACTCATCTTGTGTACATAACAGAATCTTCTCGCTCACAACCAAGCCTTTAGGCCCAAATAATAGAATATTTCGATAGAGATGACAACGGTATCGTTAATGGAATAGAAATGGCGTAGAATGCACGGGGAAATGAGGCTTGAGAAAATTAAAAAAAAATCTCTATCACTTGTTCTGACTAAATATTTCACCGGGAATAAAAGCCAATTGGCTACTTCAATATTGTGAACGATAACCTGAATAAACTGTAGAAACACTACAATATCTTTGGATTTGTCTCGAATTTTTACACAGTAGTTCCTTCAAGACGATCAATCAATGCTGAACATTAGCCCATTTCCAGTTGCTGAACAATATTCTGCAAGTTTCATAATGTCCTCAAAATGATGAAGATGCTAAGGGATGGTAAAATTCAGATTTTTCAAAATTTCCTAAATATTTTTTACGAGGCGATAAGCATCAGCTCTTTCGAAATCTTGATGATGAATACTGTCTGTAAGTTTTTCGAGGAGGTGGTACATTCATTTTCCAGCTTTTTGTGGGATTTTCTCTCCTCGTTTCTAAAAAATAGAGTAGAAGTTATTAAAAATTATTGCAATATATTTGTAGTAAGGACAGATTTAGGATCTGTCCCAAAATGCCACTGCGCTTGAAATTAAACCTTCAGATACCTAAAAGAGAAATTCTCTATTGGTCAGTGACACCTTGTTTTTGAAAAAAAAATTGGAAATACAAAAAAATTAATAAGAATAAAACCTCTACTTATCTTGGTGGACGTTTCGGGAACGAATCTGCTCCCGTTCTCAACACAATTTAAATATTTTTCTCTTCGTAAATTTTCTCAATGTTTCCGATTTTGACACTGAAAAGTGACAATTTGGCAGACGGAGGAATTCTGGTTACAAGGTGTTTTCATTAATTGATATCGAATTTTCCATTTTCATATTCAAGTTTCAGAAGTGGATGCCAAGTTCTATATCAACTGAACAAGAAGCAATATTATTGTCTCCGTTCAGGAGAATGCAAGCAGACTCTTTGATTTTCCGTTTTTTGGTTGTTGTCTTCTTTTCCTATGATGATGAAGTTCACCTGCTTAGAGCTTCTAGACATTAGATATGAAAATATATATCTTTCACGAGGTGCTAAACATGTGGAAATTGTGAAAATTTTCAACCGTACCATCCTCAATATGATGAATAACATTCGATTCAAAACCAATTGCTATACATGATATTTTCAAAACGTTAATTTTTAGCTCCTTGAAGATGAATAATGTTCTAGAAAAGTTTTCTGGAGCTGCTTAAATATAACATTTTAGTGTTGAACGATTTGCTACTTCAATATGTCGAACGAAAGTTTTCAAGAACTGCCGAATATCAACTACTATAAAGTGGACCCTTATCCATTATAATCGGAGTGGGTTTTATTAAAATTTTTGACAGTGGCTTCTGCGAAGTGCTTTAAATCAGCAGCAGCCTCAATGCTTGTTCAATCAAAGCAATTCACAGGTTCTGAAATCATCATTAGGATCATATAATATTCGAAGTGACTCGTGAGAATCCAAGATTATTCAGTTATTATTTTCTCCCATCAAAATTCTTCAGGCTCCATGAAATTATCTCCATTCCTACGCCCATGGCCGATCGGTGATTACACTTTCTTGTGTTTGTATTGGGAAATTTCTCGACGAATTCATTTATTGTCGGGAGCAGTCGATTCGAAATATGAAGATGGTCCCACCTTCGAAATTGAAGAACACTCATCGCTGGTTCATAGTTGTTCTAAGGATGGGAGTGGACGACTCATGAAACAAACAGATAGCCTGAATTCCTCCGCTATCGCCAGATAAAAACGATTTAATGGGCTTTTTATGAAAATCGGTTCGTTCGATTCAACAGCGATTTCGATCCGTAGAAAAATAAATGAGCACACTAATATCATAGCAAGCTCTATTCAAGCGGAATAATTCATTTTTTTCTTAGTGGCTACTTTGGAACGCTCATATTATGTGGTATTTACTTTTTGATTCGAAGTCTCAACACAGCTAGATTTCTGTATGAAATTTACTGTTCTATGCATCTCAAACTAAATGTAATCTTTCAAGATGAGAACTGAACGAAACCTAGACCTTCAAAAAAGGCCCATTTTTTATTTCCTTCTTGAATTCTGAAGATATACAATTGAAGAATACAAGAAAATATTGGAGAAAGATCATCTAGCTTCATCATGATGAAATTAGCTGTTTCCTAAATTAAACTAATTTTTATAACCATACATTCTGATTATTTTCAAAAGCAATTTATTCTTTGGAAACAACAGCTTGGATTGTCTAGGAAATGAGGTGTTTGCTTTGAAATTTTTCCATTGATGAGTTTCTGAAGAAATTGTATGAGAACCCCTTTTCAATTTTCCACCTTGCTATTTCCAGATACCCTGTATATTATCTGGAAATTTTCAGTAGTAATTTATTGAATTGAAGTAAAATTCGTCGTATTGGAATATTTCCGGCAATACAATGCATATTCAAAGATTTTTCAGAATGACGAGTGATACGAATTTTCGTAAAATACAGGTTGTCCTATTGAAATTATCAAAGCTTCACAATAACGAAAAAATTTCACCTGGATTCTCAACGTTTCCTTCGCCGTCTCTACAAATTATAAGAAATATAGTACGTTTGCAAAATGAAGGCAAGAGTTCATCTGTTTTTGTTGGGGAAATAGAGCACATTTTTTTCCATCATTTATTATTTTTTTTAATAATATATTCTTATAGAAATTTCGAAAAATGAGCTCATACAAAATCCTAGACATAATTATACAGGGATTACTAGTTCCAACGATACAACACCCTCCTATAGAAATATAAATATATACATAAATACTTAGTAAAAACGTCAACAAAAATAATAATAATAACAAAATAATGCCTAGCTATCTTATCTATCTCGAATCCTAAGCTAATCTCAGTTTATCATATTTAAAATATATAACGAAATAATCATTGGATGATATCAGAAGCACAAATAAATCATTAGTTGATGCAAATTAATTGAATAATCTCATTGTTGTCGAAACGTGATCGTCAAAAAAAATTCTGCGTGTGTACGTACGTTCGTATGTATATACAGGAAAGAAAAAAATAGTGATGAAGTGAGCACGTTCAATTCCTGAAGTAGGTCGGCCTACCTATACTGTATGTGCTCAAAGGTATGCCGCCAGATTTTTTGTAGATGTCGTTCGGCTCATAATCCACGTCGTAGTAGATACCACTCTGGTTCTACGACAAAAAACAATCATCGTTCAATTTCTTTCCATTGTTTTTTCGACGAAAATTTCGATTATATTGTAACCAAAAATTCTGACTCGGAAAACAATTTTGGCGAGGCAAATTTTTCAAATATTCTAAAAAATAATATTGCTGAAAACTGAAACCGGATTAAATTCACGTGCATAAAGTGAAGCTGAGAAAAGTCATGAATAATGATACAAAAAATACTGCCAAAAAAAGGGAACCTGAACAAATAAAAATAAAACCGAAAGAATAAAGAAAGTCGACTCAAAAAATATAAGCCCAAAGAATAGTCAGAAAAGATAATAAATCTTGGAAAAATAATAAACAGAATGATACAGCCAGAAAACTGAAGCCAGAAAAAGAAGCATAAAAATATCAATGCGTGAAGAAATGAAGGGAATAAAGATAGCTGAATAGAATAGAAAAATGAGTAAAGCCAAAAAATGAAGCCAAAATTATAATTTTGAAAATATAAAGCCGCAGAAATGGAGTCATATAAAAACTGAAATAACAAAAAACGTCAAAAAGTAGAGTCGATAAATATGAAGCAAAAAACTTCAAGGAACCGTAAAATAGTAATTCTTGAAAAAATACGATCCTAGAAATAGCAAAACCGAAAATATGAAGTCGAAGAAATGAGTTCGTATAACAAGTACAGCTAGAAAAACAGAAACAATGAAGCAAGAACGTGAAGCCGAAAAATATTGCAGCAAAAAGTAGAGCTAAAAAAATATTGTCAGAGGAATAGTTAAGAGAAAAATATAATGAATAATATCAAGTCATAAGGTACTACAGAAAAGGTCAAGCTGAAAAAATTAATAGAAAAAGAGAAGCCGAAACATAACAAGAAAAAAATTCCTAGGTACCGTAAATACTACAAGGAAAGGAAACTGAAAAAATGGAGCATAAAGAATGTGAAGCAAAGAATAATAGGTACCGAAAAATAGCGAAGCTTGGAAAAATACTGTTGGAAAATATAAAAAATATAGCAAAGAACAATGAAGCCAAAAAGATGAAGCCGTATAACAAGTAAAAAAAAAATACAAGAATAATGAAGGGAAAAAGCCTATGAATATGAGAAAAGAAAAATTATAGGTACCTACCAAAACATAAGGTGAAAATAGTGAGGCTTGAAAAATATTGTCGGAAAATAGTAAAGTCGAAAAAAATATAGGCAAGAACAATGAAGCCGTAAAATTAATAGTCCAGGAACATGAAACAAAAAATTCTAGACAACGATAATAGTAAAATATAGAAAAAGGAAAATTAATAAAAAAAAGGTCGGAAAGAAATAAAGTCGTAGAAAAAAAAAAAAAAAAGACTCACCGCCACCGAGACGTTGCTCCTGCTCTTCGGCCTCGGCACTTGAAAACTCCTGCCGAGCAAATCGGCCTTGTCCTCGTCGTCGCTCGAGCTGGAGTGGTCGAAGGGCGGCCGCCCCCCACCCACGGTGGCCGCCCGGCCGCCCATCTGAGCGTGCAGGTTGAGGCGGGGCAGCGGCACGGGCGGCAGCGTGCCGTGGTGGCGGTGCAGGGGGGCCATCGGGCCGCCCCCCGGGTAGCCGAACATGGCCGACGAGGGGCGCGTGGGGGCGGGCAGCGCCGGTTCCGGCTGGACGCGGGGAAAAATAAAATAAATCATTATGTTCGAAATGTTTTTCGATATTTTTACAATTTTTCTTCATTAACAGTGTACATTTTTATTTTCATCATCATTGCTTTTCTGATGATGACTGGCTCTGGCTGGACACAAGAAAAATGCAAAAATTCAGACACGGGAAATAATTTCACATCATTTTTTCTATTGAATTCCTTTGTGGTTATTTTTTTAATTTCCCAATATCCTTTGTGGATATTTTTATACTTTTTTTAAATTACCGCTTTCTCATGCTCTGGCTGGAAAAAATAAAAAAAAAAAACGAAAATTAAGTCACAGGAAATAATCTATTATTATTTATATTGATATTTTTTGAATTCATATCCACACGATATTCTCCTACGATATCCATTATTCTTTGTGCGTATTTCCATAATGACTCGTTATCCTATATTTCATATCTTTTTTGCGTTTCTTGATCAATTCATTGATTGTTTAAGTTGGCGTCTAACATAAATACCTAGCGATATATTAGAGGTTAAGTGGAAGAACAGTTTCTGAGATGATTTTTAATCATCTTATGAAGTGAATTCCGCCTTTTGCTTTCATGTTAACTTTAAATTATTTGTATTTTTTTGTATTTTTTTTTATGTTTTGGCGTCGACTGCTATGTATTATTATTATTATTATTATCATTTAATTTTATTTCTTTCTGTATCTTTATTTATATTTTCAAGATCAAGAAATAGTTTGATAATTATATTAATTATTCTTCGTTATTTTTCTATTTTGCATTTCATATTGCTTTTTGTATTCATATATTCAATCGCGAGAGCTTTATATATTTTCTTTTTTTTTCTAGCTACCATCTGAAAAACATTCTATGATAGGAGATTCTCAACATTCTCACTTCTATCATCATGTTTTTTTTTTATTCTCATTATCTTCATCATTTTCATTTTTGATTTTGCACTGGCTAGATGTCGGAAAACTCAAATTGTTATTTTTTGATTGCATATATTTTATTCATATTCACAGCTGAATTAAAAGAAATTCCCATTTTGTCACTATTTTTTTTTTCTCTCTATATTTTCTTCTGTATATTCCATGTGTATTTTTTTAGACAATGAATATTTCCATTTCATGAATAAAAATAGCAACAATTGAAAACAAGAAAATCAAAAGAAGCTGGAGGGGAAAAACAAATGAAGAATGCACTCACAGCGTAATGGTTGGCCTGGGCCATGACGTCAGCGATTTGCGCCCATCTGAGCCTGTCTTCCAATGTCAGCTGGTAGGGGGGACCCCCTACCACGGGTGTTTTGACAGAATTGCTGGCAGTCGCCATATATCCGAAAACGGGGCTACCCACGGCCGCCTTTTGCTCTCTGCTCCATCTTCGACTGAATAAGAAAATCCGAAAAATTGTGAAAAATATAAGTGAGAAGAACGAAAAAATAAAAAAATCGCAAAAATAGAGGAAAATGGAATGGATATCGAAAAATGACAAAAAAAACATAAAATCTAAAAATAAGAATTATAAAATCGTCTTGAATATTTGTTTCTATTGTTTATCATTGAAAAAAAAAATTGTTTTACCTCCACATGACCAGGCAGACCAACGTCAACCCGATGATGATGACAGCGGCGACGCTGGCGCCTATAGCGACGCCTAGCACTTCTCCGTCCAGCTCACATTGGTTCCCATAATAGTTACCGTTACAACTATAAAAAGAAAGTTGTATGTTATAAATATCAAATTATTCAGCCTAAATCCAAATAAAAAAAAATAATATAATATTTAATATATAATATAATATAATATGAAATATAATATTTCTCGATAAAATTCTCATTCTTTGTTCTCTCTTTGCAATCGATTCTCAGTTCATTATTCACTGTCAAGAAAAATAACCATTTCTACTTGTTAAAGCCGTAGAAAAAGTATAGTGCATTATTGACACTCACGTGCAAACCTCCTGCCCCCCTCGGTACGAGCACTCGCCCCTGTTGTTGCACTTTTGGGGCGGGCAGCGTTCGCAGCGCCTCCCGCGGCGATTCTTGTCGTCGGCGAAGGGGTCTCTTAGGCCGTCGCGACACTCGCACCGGAAACCGCCGAACACGTTCACGCACGCGGCGTCCGCGTGGCAGTCGTGCAGCTCCGACGACGAACACTCGTCCACGTCTGCGTCAAGGAGAAAATGAAGTGAATGAAAACGAGAAGTTTTCGTAATTTTTGCAAATGAAAGCGCTAACTTTCGAATAAAAGTCGTAACTTCGGAATAAAAGTCGTAACTTGGAGATATTTGTCGTAACTTCGAATTTTAAGTCGTAACATCAAGATAACAGTCGTAACTTCAAAATGAAAGTTATAACTTCGAAATAACAGTCGTAAATTCGAGATATAAGTCGTAACTTTAATATAAATGTCGTTATTTCGAGATAAAATCAGTTACTTCAAGGTAAGTGTCGTAACTTCGTAATAAAGGTCGCATCTTCAAGATAAAAGTCGTAACTTCGAGTTGTTTGTCGTAACTTCGAATTTAATGTCGTAACTTCAAGATAAAAGTCGTTATCTCTAGATAACAGTCGTAACTTCAAAATGAAAGTTAAAACTTCGAAATAAAAGGCGTAAATTCGAGATATAAGTCGTAACTTTATTATAAATGTCGTTATTTCAAGATAAAATCAGTTACTTCAAGGTGAGTGTCGTAACTTCGTTATGAAGGTCGCATTTTCAAGATGAAAGTCGTAACTTCAAGAATATTGTCATAACATACAGAAAAGTCGACATTTCTGAAAGAATCCCAAAATATCGGGATAACAGATAAAATTTCGAGTTATTCATCAAAATTTGAAGAAAACAATAAAAATATCGAGATGATAGATGAAATTTTTGGTGAAAGTCATAAATTTGAAATGGAAGCCAAAATTTTCGAATGAAATTCGAAATTTTTAGATAAGATGAGAATTAATTTCGAGATTATAGTCTGAATATCAAGTAAATCGTCGTAAACTTCATAGATTTATCGAAATAAATGTCTCTACGATATCTATCACAGTTCAAATGTTTAGCAAACTGTCGAAGTTTTGGGATGAAAGTTATAATTTCAATAAACAATCACTAAATTTAAGATAGAAGTCAGTATATCAAGAAAAAAATATAAATTAGAATTTGGAATGGAGAAAAATATAGCTGAATAGAATGGCGACCGTTGAATATGATTTCTGTTTTTGATTAGCGGGAATTCGGTCGAAATGTTGGAGAAAACCAATTGTTAAATTGTCGACGTTTCGGAACTTTATTGTTTCTTCAGGACACTGAAGTATAAAAACAAGAACATACATATTGAAATAATATTAAAAAATGTGGGTTTTGATAAAAACAAAATAAATTGTAAAATAACAATCGTTAAAAATAAAACACTTCGAACACTCTACAGAGAACAACATTAATGGATACTTACATTTAGGGCGATTTTCCGGGTTTAAAAATGATGAAATAAATAAATTCGACATCAAGTATAAATACAAATACAGATTAATGAAAGAACTTAACACAGACAAATGAATGAACAAAGAATTGAACAAACTGAACTGTTGGATTGGAAGAACTAGTCTGATGATGATTCGGAATTAATGTTTGATTTTTTCCATTGAATTGAAATATGAGGTGTGTAAATTCTCAATATCTGATATTTTGTTAACACATTTTCTTCCATGTTTTGTTATTTCAATCATTTCGTTCAAGAGTATTATTTTCAATATTGTCTGTTGTTCTATAATACTGACAGAATTGAAGTGATGGAGTGATGACTTGCAATGTTCTGCCAGGCTAGTGGGATTTATTATTGTTCTCAGCGGATTGTGTATATCATTACAATCTCTGTTGTGTTCAGTCATCCCTCGTTGTAGATACCTTCCTGTTTGTCCTATTTACACTTTTTAGAATATTATTTCAATACTTAGGTTCTTCAGTGTCCTGAAGATGAAACAATAAAGTTCCGAAACGTCGACAATTCAATTCCGACCGAATTCCCGCTAATCACCGAAAAGTCCCGCAGGGAAAATCTCGTCCCGTCATAGAAGGTACCTTGCAAATTGGAAACCGCCCCCTGCGGTCCGTCCACCCACACCGCGCTCTCCCCCACGTTGTTCCCCCGGCGCTGGATGACGCCCAGCAGATGGCGCTGGATGTCGGCGCGCACCGTCGGCCGCAGCGTGTCGGCATTCTCCTCCAGCTGCAGCGTCGCGTTGACGAAGACGCCGCCGACGCCGCGCGATCTGTCGCCGCGGTAGACGGCCGACACCTTGGCCGAGAGGAAGTCGTCGCTGAAAGGCGTCATCGACATGGCCGAGTCCAGCTGGGGAACGTCACGAAAACGCCGTCAAAGTTTGTAATAACAGTTCGAACGATATATACATTGAATGTGAAACGTACGTAAAAGGAACGTACTCGAAACTGACGATGTTTGTATGCATTCTAATGAATAGGGAACGTCACGAAAACGTCGTCAAGTTTGTAATAACAGTTCGAACGAGTTACACGTTGAATGTGAAACGTACGTAAAAGGAACGTACTCGAAACTGACGATGTTTGTATGCATTCTAATGAATAGGGAACGTCACGAAAACGTCGTCAAGTTTGTAATAACAGTTCGAACGAATTACACATTGAATGTGAAACGTACGTAAAAGGAACGTACTCGAAACTGACGATGTTTGTATGCATTCTAATGAATAGGGAACGTCACGAAAACGTCGTCAAGTTTGTAATAACAGTTCGAACGAGTTACACGTTGAATGTGAAACGTACGTAAAAGGAACGTACTCGAAACTGACGATGTTTGTATGCATTCTAATGAATAGGGAACGTCACGAAAACGTCGTCAAGTTTGTAATAACAGTTCGAACGAGTTACACGTTGAATGTGAAACGTACGTAAAAGGAACGTACTCGAAACTGACGATGTTTGTATGCATTCTAATGAATAGGGAACGTCACGAAAACGTCGTCAAGTTTGTAATAACAGTTCGAACGAATTACACATTGAATGTGAAACGTACGTAAAAGGAACGTACTCGAAACTGACGATGTTTGTATGCATTCTAATGAATAGGGAACGTCACGAAAACGTCGTCAAGTTTGTAATAACAGTTCGAACGAATTACACATTGAATGTGAAACGTACGTAAAAGGAACGTACTCGAAACTGACGATGTTTGTATGCATTCTAATGAATAGGGAACGTCACGAAAACGTCGTCAAGTTTGTAATAACAGTTCGAACGAATTACACATTGAATGTGAAACGTACGTAAAAGGAACGTACTCGAAACTGACGATGTTTGTATGCATTCTAATGAATAGGGAACGTCACGAAAACGTCGTCAAGTTTGTAATAACAGTTCGAACGAATTACACATTGAATGTGAAACGTACGTAAAAGGAACGTACTCGAAACTGACGATGTTTGTATGCATTCTAATGAATAGGGAACGTCACGAAAACGTCGTCAAGTTTGTAATAACAGTTCGAACGAATTACACATTGAATGTGAAACGTACGTAAAAGGAACGTACTCGAAACTGACGATGTTTGTATGCATTCTAATGAATAGGGAACGTCACGAAAACGTCGTCAAGTTTGTAATAACAGTTCGAACGAATTACACATTGAATGTGAAACGTACGTAAAAGGAACGTACTCGAAACTGACGATGTTTGTATGCATTCTAATGAATAGGGAACGTCACGAAAACGTCGTCAAGTTTGTAATAACAGTTCGAACGAGTTACACGTTGAATGTGAAACGTACGTGAAAGGAACGTACTCGAAACTGACGATGTTTGTATGCATTCTAATGAATAGGGAACGTCACGAAAACGTCGTCAAGTTTGTAATAACAGTTCGAACGAATTACACAGTGAATGTGAAACGTACGTAAAAGGAACGTACTCGAAACTGACGATGTTTGTATGCATTCTAATGAATAGGGAACGTCACGAAAACGTCATCAAGTTTGTAATAACAGTTCGAACGAGTTACACGTTGAATGTGAAACGTACGTAAAAGGAACGTACTCGAAACTGACGATGTTTGTATGCATTCTAATGAATAGGGAACGTCACGAAAACGTCGTCAAGTTTGTAATAACAGTTCGAACGAATTACACAGTGAATGTGAAACGTACGTAAAAGGAACGTACTCGAAACTGACGATGTTTGTATGCATTCTAATGAATAGGGAACGTCACGAAAACGTCGTCAAGTTTGTAATAACAGTTCGAACGAATTACACATTGAATGTGAAACGTACGTAAAAGGAACGTACTCGAAACTGACGATGTTTGTATGCATTCTAATGAATAGGGAACGTCACGAAAACGTCGTCAAGTTTGTAATAACAGTTCGAACGAATTACACATTGAATGTGAAACGTACGTAAAAGGAACGTACTCGAAACTGACGATGTTTGTATGCATTCTAATAAATAAACGTACAATTTACGAATTGTACACTTTAGAATGGTTCAATTAAGTGAAAAAGGGCGTATTGGAAATTCAATTGGAATTGAAATTGTTTAATGAAATAGGAATCATAATATACATATAAAAATAAATTGTTCACAAGAACATACTTAAATTATGAAATATAAAAATAAACTCACTACATATACAACTAAATTTCCTGATATGATTCATCCCTGTATCAAAATAGATTTTTCTTGGGAGCCTTAATAAATACATATATGAGAGAATATACATATAAAAACGAATAAATAAATGAAAGACGAACAGATATATGCTCTAATCATGCTAAAGATGTGTAATAATAATAATGATGATTTCAAATATTCAACCAAAACATCCTTGAATTTTCTCACCGAACAAGACTGTTCGACTTCTACTGGAGGCTCATAAAATTCAAGCAAACCACGGTAAAAAAAATTGATTTTATAGATTGCGAATAGCGTGTACGATAAACATACAGATTGGTATTGCTGCGTGTTGAATAGTCATGTTGAATAGTCATGATGATCGGCTATATTGATTGTAAAATTTATTTTTTGTCAATAAGAATTCCACACTTGGAAAAAAAAAGGAGTACTCGTTTATTCATTACTATGCATACAAACAACATCAATTAGTTTATCTGAATAGTTCTTCGCTTCAATGCAAAAAACTGAAAAGAGGTTGATTAAAGTGCTATATTCCTCGTTTTTACAATTTTTTTCATAACAAACTCAGTGTGTATAAATCCGAAACAACAAGCTTTTTCAAAATCTTCGAAAATATATAGGGTGTCCCATTCAAATTAAATAATTTGATGGCATTTCGGTTGAACCAGAACTATATAATATTTTTTAAAAAAAGTACGTCAGATGTATTTTGCTCCATTGTACTTACCTGCAAATTCTCATAAATATTGTAAATATATTTATTTGGTTCCATACTTTATCCCAACCCTGTATATCATTCATTTTTCATTATAAAATAGCAAAAAGAAAATGTGTCAATATTTAATGATAATCAAAATGATCTCTTAAATACCATGATCAAATGAGATAAAAATTTGTCTTAATTGATTTAATCGTGGAAATAATCGATTTCGATAGATACATAAAGAAAATATATGTGCATCCCTAATATCGTACATATTTTGTGTACCCAAAGAAAAAAACAAATGATAATGAGTGAAAATATCTTTGAAACAACAGCGAATATCATTATCATAATTGATATCAAAAGTGGTGAATTATTTCATATTCGAGAGCATTTAATTTAATCCTTAAATCTAAGAGAGCACTTTTATTTTTTAAAGAAGATGGCAATTTATTGTAGATCTTTTTTTTACTACATGAATGACATATTGTAGAGAATTTTTTTGGTTGATATCTGACCATAAAAATCATTTTTCGTTCCATTTTTTTTTTTTTCTGGTATATAATTTCATGGAACAATCGTTCGACAGATGAAATCGATGGAACGCGTCCATAAAACAAACAAAAAAGGAATCGTATACTCACAGCCTTCTCCGCCTCGAACGCCATCTGCCGGTAGGCGGCGCTGCGGGCGTCGGCCAGCTCGGCCGCCCACGCCACCTTCCTGTTGTACAGCCGGTCGACGCGCAGCGACAGCCGCACGGCGACGACGCGCCGACAGGCGTCGCGGTGCTCGCGCCGCGCCGCCCCCGGCCGGCAGTGGCACGCGCTGACGCCCGCCTCCGTGCGGCACACCTCCAGCTGCGACGACGCGCACGTCGAGTCGTCGCCCACGATGCACGTGTCGATCCTGCTCGGAGCGGAGAGAAACGTGAGAATTCGGGTGGTTGGTTCGCCGTTGGCGCAGTCGGTAGGACTTGCGCGGGGAATTTACGAAATTTATCACTTTCGCGTTGTCGGATACAAATCGATTCGTCGTTCAATTCTCACCTAGATCATCAAATTTCGAACGGATCGATCGAGAAATGGGAAATGTTGTTCATGTCAGAAGATTCATGATACATATTCATCGGATAATCGTAGCTCGGAAATGTCGAAATTCCTAATTATTGTTTGAAAAATCTGAAAAAAATCACAACCACTAATTCGGATCCGTAGAAAACGATACTGCTATCAAAATTTCTGAATTCGCCTCGATAACGGCGTTATCTCGCTCCTAAGTGCGTTTTTCGCCAAAAACCGCACTATTTTCACTTTGACGAGCCATATTTCCGGAACGGTCGGTCTTACGGACTCGATCGACCCACCAATCGATTCCTCGTTCAATTTTCATCTAGATTATGGAGTTCTGAACGAATCGATAAGGAAATGAGGGATTTCGTTTATGTCAGAAGATCCAAGGTACATATTTATCGGAAAATCGTTGCTTGGAAATTTCGAAATTCCTAATTATTGTTCGAAAAATTTGAAAAAAATCACAACCACTAAGTCGGACCCGTAAAGAACGAATCTGCAATCGAAATAACTGAATTCGTCTCGATAACAAAGTAATCTCGCTCCTAAGTGCGTTTTTCGCCAAAAAGCGCACTATTTTCACTTTGACGAGCCATATCTCCGGAACGGTCGGTCTTACGGACTCGATCGACCCACCAATCGATTTCTCGTTCAATTTTCATCTAGATCACAGAAATTCAAACGAATCGATCAGAAAATGAGGAATTTCGTTTATGTCAGAAGATCCAAGGTACATATTTATCGGAAAATCGTTGCTTGGAAATTTCGAAATTCCTAATTATTGTTCAAAAAATCTGAAAAAAATCACAACCACTAAGTCGGACGCGTAGAGAACGAATCTGCAATCGAAAAAACTGGATTCGTCTCGATAACGAAGTAATCTCGCTCCTAAGTGCGTTTTTCGCCAAAAAGCGCACTATTTTCACTTTGACGCGCCATATCTCCGGAACGGTCGGTCTTACGGACTCGATCGACCCACCAATCGATTTCTCGTTCAATTTTCATCTAGATCACAGATATTCAAACGAATCGATCAGAAAATGAGGAATTTCGTTTATGTCAGAAGATCCAAGGTACATATTTATCGGAAAATCGTAGCTTGGAAATTTCGAAATTCCTAATTATTGTTCAAGAAGTCTTAGGAAAAAAAATCACAACCACTGAGGTCGGACACTAACCTGACGGGCGGCTGACTGGGCCTGACGGGCCGCCCGAAAGCGGGCCTCCTGCTCTTCTCGCCGACCTTGGCGTCCTCGACGACGGCGTACGCGGCGCCCGAGACGCGGTTCGGCGCCGCCGTCGCGACGGCGACGTTGGCGACGGCGGTGGGCGCGTCGTCGCCGAAGAGGTTCAAGTAGGTGCGTTTGCCGTCGATGGAGACGAAGCCCTCCGAGCCCGTCGAGCTCGTGATGACCAGGTCGCCCAAGTCGGGGTTCTCGAGGTCCACTATAAGAGAGAGAGAGAGAGGAGAAATTGAAGATTAATGTCGAGAAGAAACTGCATCAAAACTTCAAGTTCTTTCTGTAGGTTGATAGAAGAGGTGGTATATCAATTTTCACAGATTCTGGGATTTTTTCTCATTTCTAAAAATAATAATATATAAATAAAATTTCTATTATCTTTAGCTCTTGAGGAATTTCCTCTCCTTGTTTCTAAAAAATAAAAAGAAAAATTTCAATGATTATTCACGATTTATTTGTAGTAATGACAGATACATAAACTACCCCAAAAAGTCATTGCGCTTGAAATTAAACCTTCAGACACCTGAAAGAGAAATTCTCCATTCGTCAGTAACACCTTGTTTTGGAAAGATGTTCGGAAGAAGAATATATTTAATAAATAAAAAAAATTAATGAATATCAATATCGTGAGGAATTTTTCTTCTCAAAATTAACCGAGGATTATGATAAATATATATATTTTACATATAATATAATGAATGATTGAATAAATAGATCAAACATAAAACAATGAGTAAATCGAATAAATATATAAAATAGACAAATAAATTAATAAAAATAAAAATAAATGGAAATATAAATAATCATTACCGGGTATGACGTAGGGCTTGCCGTGGGCGGGCGACGTCGCCCCGCCGCCTCCGGGTCCCTGGACGGCCGACACGGTGATGTCGAAGATGTCGCCGATCTGGCCGAGGGGGGGCCGCGTGACGATCGGCCGCCGCTGTATTCCGCCGCCGCCCGGTTTGTACTCGGGGTCGTCGAGAACGATGCCGGGCCGCGGGCGGTACGGGTGGTAGGGGAAGCCACCCCCTCCTTCCTCCGACGAGGCCGTGGCAGCGGCTGTGGTGGTGGCGGTGGTGGTGGTGGTGGTGGTGGAGGTCACGTCAGTGGTCGGAGTAGCTGGAAAATTTAATTGGAAAAAAAACGTACATGAGACATACATGAACCACAAGAATAATAATAATAATAAAAATAATAATAATATTAGAAATATTTTTCATTCCCAAGAAACAAAACTAATACATATTTATAACAGGAAACAGATATCATGGAAATGAACAACAAGAAAATATATAACAATATAAATTCATGGAATGTATAGAAAAAATATGATGACATGGTTCATGAATCGATTTTAAAAAAACTGAATCAAATGATGAAAAATAAAAATTTTTTTAGTTCTTTCTCGAATATTTTCAAGCAGATAATTTTCTTGTTTTTTTGTATGCAATTCATCGAGAAGTATGATTTCATTGTGATAAATAGAACGTTTACCAATATCATTCAATTTTGATGAGGGAAAACAAACTACTTGTTTTGTTAATTGTATGAATGTTTACTAATATTGATTTCAAAATTTAATTATTATTGTCATTTTTCAGCTTTTCATGGGATTTTCTCTCCTCGTTTCTAAAAAATAGAGTAGAAGTTATTAAAAATTATTGCAATATATTTGTAGTAAGGACAGATTTGGGATCTGTCCCAAAATGTCACTGCGCTTGAAATTAAACCTTTAGATACCTAAAAGAGAAATTCTCTATTGGTCAGTGACACCTTGTTTTTGAAAAAAAATTTGGAAATACAAATATATTTAATAAGAATAAAACCTCTACTTATCTTGGTGGACGTTTCGGGAACGAATCTGCTCCCGTTCTCAACACAATTAAAATATTTTTCTCTTCGTAAATTTTCTCAATGTTTTCGATTTTGACACTGAAAAGTGAATATAGAGAATAGATAATTTCTCTTTTAGGTATCTAAGGGTTTAATTTCAAGCGCAGTGACATTTTGGGGCAGATCCTAAATCTGTCCTTACTACAAATATATTGCAATGATTTTCAATAACTTCTACTCTATTTTTTAGAAACGAGGAGAGAAAATCCCATGAAATGCTGCAAAATGAATGTACCACCTCCTCGAAGAACTTACAGACAGTAATTATTATTGTGTTTCACGAAAGGAATGAGAGTTAATATTATAAATTTGTATAATGGATGTAGGTCTAATATTTATTTTGGTTTAGACAGGTTTCTTGTTGGTCCCAAATAGTTGATATATACATTTAATAACCTCATTTCTAAAAAAATCAAATGGGTTAATAATGGATGATCTATAGCTAGCTGTACCCCAAAAAGAAATCAAATATATGGAATCTAGAATAAACACAAGAATAATAAATGTGTTTTAGAAATTTTGAGGAAATTCGATGTCAAATACAAACCTGAAGACGTCGACGGGTCAATCTCGCCAGTACTACCGCTGGCAGCGACCTCTGCACCAGTACTCGAAACGGTGGCTGTCATCGGCAACTTCTCCGTCTCCGTCATCGCCAAACTCTCCTTCGCGCTCTCCATAACCTCTCCGAGAGAGGACTCCACCAGCGGGGCACCTGTTGCGTTCCAAATGCCACTTGTGGCATGCGAAATGACAGTCGACGTGCCGGCGGGCGCGGTTGTTTCCGTTACACGCGTGGGGGCGATCGTCGCGTCGGGGGAGACCTCCGTCTCGGGCGGGTCAGATGGCGGGGGTTGCGATTCGGTGGGGCCAGGGGAAGATGGCTGTTGCGGAATCGTGGTCGGGGTGTTGAGCGTGGGGGTCACTACCGTCGTTTTGCTGGTGTATTTGTCGATTTTTGCCTTTCCGATAATTGATTTTTATTTTCAGGATAACTAGGATATTTTTCGAGCTCCCACAGTCAATTTATTATTTTTTTCATCATCAAATTCATATTGATTACATAAACATTTTTTTCAATGAAAATATTACATTATTTAAAAAAATAATTTCAAGAAAAATTTCATTACTTTTGATGAAATGATATTATATTATGTATATTTATATAAAATTATTATTTCTATATTTTCTAGAATTTTCTCTTCTCGTTTCTGAAAATGAAAATACCTATTTCAATATATTTGTATATAGGACAGATTTATCATCTGTCCTAAAATATCACTTGGTCACTGTCGACTGTCAAAAACGACTGAACATCAAAAATATTATGAAAAAAGAATTATATAAATCATGATAAAAATAGGATTTGTCTTTCCAAATTTTTGAAAAACAAGGTGTCACCGACAGATAGAGAATTTCTTTTTCATGTATTGGAAGGTTGAATTTCAAGCACAGTGACACTTTGGGGCGGGTAACAAATCTGTCCTCACTACTGATATATTGACATAATTATATTAACTTATATTAATTAAAATAGATTAATTTTTAGAAACGAGGAGAGAAAATCCCACACAAGAGCTGGAAAAATTATATTTAATGATATATAGAGATAATGAGATGATGATTTTTTCATGATAATATTCGATGAAAATAAAATATATCAAATTCAATAATCTCATAGACATTCTTTCAAATGAAAATTTCCAAAATAATCAACACTATTTCGAATATATTTTCATTATATTTGATGAGATAATCAAATAAAAAATTATATTAAATATGACGATTAACCAATTGAAGATTACATAGGTAATTAATAAAAAAATCCTACTATTTCTGTAAAAAAAACAACTCACCTTCTCCTTATTCTTCTCGAATTCCGTTATCTCGTGCTCCCCCTCCTCCTCTTCCACTTCCGCATAACCCCCTTCGGGCCCCCCCAAATGGCCACCCAAGTCGAGCGTGAGCACGTCGCCGCCGTCGGGCCGCTCCGACGTCAGGCTGACCGTCTCGGGGGGCGGCATAGGCTTGTAGAGAGGCGGCTTGTACGGCGTCGGCCGCCGGCGCTTCCATGGCGGGCCTGCCCCGCCCGCCGGAGGGCGGTAGACGGGGCGGCCGCCGGCCGGCGACACGTTGTTGGGGTGGGCGGGCGGCACGTCGAAGGGGTAGGGAGCGGGCGGGCGGGTGGTGGCGAGCGGCGGCGGCATTGGGCCTTGCGATTAACGATTCGTGAGATTTTTTCATGTTTTTTTTAATTTTAAATTTTTTTTTTTTTTCGTTTTCTTGATATTCAAATTTTGTTTTTGGGCTTCACGGAAAATGATGAATAATGATTCAATATTGACTGAAGCTGTTTTAGTTTTTTTTCTTCATCGACTTTTTTTCAGATATCTTTCTTTTGATCAAATGAATAGAAATTTATAAATATGAAAAACCTTAAATCATAAATGTAACAAGTTATCAAAAAAAAACATCATCAAAAAAGAAAAATTACCAGCTCAAATGCTATAATAAAAATCAAATAACATCGAATATTATTGTAATGAAAAAAAAATGGAATATATCAGCATTATCAGGAGAAAAAAAAGGGGAATTTGATTATTGAAAATATGAAAAAATAAAATGAAACATGGAACATGATCAGAGGGACAAGTTACAAATTTTGCATACACGTTGAAGCATATTGACGAATTTCACTAATATTTTTTTATTTAAAATAATAAAGGATCTTACCTAGGGCGGGCGGGGGTAGTGGGGCAGGTACATCAAAATCGGGGGGAAGAGCTGGCATGTCCGTTATCCTGGGTGGCCCCCTGTTGTTTATTCTGGTAGATAGAGGGCGCAACGGTCTTCCCATAGCAGGTGCTGTATTTGCTTGAACGTTTACGTTACCTAAAAAAATTTAAAAGAAATGATTGGTATAGACTTCCATATTTTCCTGAATTTTCTCGAGAAGAAAAGCCTTTAAATAATCAAAAAAATCTAATTGATTTCATGGCACAATAACTTGAAAAATAAAAATAATATAATTATGTGATTTCATATATTTTTTCCTGACAAAAAAACGTTAATAATTCCAAAAAGTCTTACAGAATCGATTATAAATTTTCACATGAAAAAAATATATTTATCGTAAAATTCCCCTCACCGTTGAGCAACTTGACCAGCCCCGTGATGATATCCTGTATATCAGGGTTGGCCTGCCTCGGCCTGTCGGGCGGTGGGGCTGACAGGGTAGCAAAACTGTCCGCCTTCGTCGTCGCAGTCGGCGTGGGGGCGGTCTCCCCCGCTCGGGGGGGCTCGCGCAGCGACCTGGCTTGCGGTGGCTGCGGAGCCCCCTCCCCTTCCCCCGACTGCTCGAAGCTCGATGGGGGGACAGGAGCGTGAGAAAACTACGAAATTAATTATAACAAATTAGTGAAAATTAAAAATATATCGATAAAATAGTGAAAATATATCGAACACAATTTAAAAAAAAATAGTTCAGAATCTCGATGGGAAAATCAATAAAATGAAAAAAAAACGAAATGGATGATTCAGTTCGATTTACTCTAGCAGTGAAATTTCGAAACGTCTGAAAACTCTTCAAATCAAAGCCAAAAGAGTTATTTATATTCTTGTGGAATGAATATTTATAACAGAGTCTACCAAACAGGATGAAATCTATAATTTTTGTCACAAAATTCAAAATTGAACTGAAGAAATATATTGTATCAATTGAGTTCTCTCTCCCTTATATTGACTAATTCTGATTTAACTGTTCGTCTTCCATTCGACTCGATCTTTATTTATTTTCTCAATAATTTAGTTTTCATATTATGTATTATGAATGTTTCTTGGGAATAATAATTTTTATCGATTTTTTTTATTTTTTTAATTCTATAAAAAAAATCAATTGGGTAGAGAAGGATCCAAATTGTCAGGAAAATCTTTTTACCGTCTTGGAGGGCAGCACGAACCCCCCTGTCCTCCCCGACAGCTCCACGTCGTTGCTCTCCAGCGCCTCCTCCACGTTCTTGTAGAGGATGCGATAAGAGTCGTCGGTGGCGGAGGCGGCGGGGCCGGGCAAGGCGGGGCGTGGGGCGGCCGCCCGGCGGGCGCGGGGCGGCGGGGCGCTGGCAGCCGGCGGGGCGGCCTCGGGGCGGGTCGGCAGGATGGTGGGGAGCGGCTCGACGCCGCCCACGGCGTCGGCCGACATCGGGGAGATGAACGAGTTCGAGTAGGGGTCTTCGAACGCTGCAAAATTTTCAGGATGAATCGATCTTTTCCACATTCTATCGATCTTTCAGAAGACCGGTCGATCTTGCCGAAAATATATTCACATTTCCATTTATTAAATCAGTTTTGGAAAAAATCGACTGATTTCGAATATTTGGTCGATTTTCTGTTCATATTTATCGATTTTCAGAAACACCTATAGATCTCAAATATCTGTCGATCTTTCTCCAATAGTTTATATCATGTTTTCAAAAGAAATACATTACTACACCAGGATAACTTGCTGTGAGACTGTCTTTTTTAGACAGATTTTTATTTTTAATTTTTCCATTTTACACATTTGACTCAAGTGAAATCGGCATTTTCTTTCATATTGATCGTAATAAATATCGATTTTTGCGTAATCGTAATGAGTACCGTTATTTACTGCAAAAGTTCAGCAAGAGTTTTCTACAAGTTTAAAATCGATCCTACTGATATTAGCGAATGTTTTTTATATTGCTTGTAACGAGTGACAATCTTTGGAACTTACTAAGCCAAGTATTATCTTTCGTTTTTTTATCAAATTAAGCATTTTAGCCAGGTGCCAGCGCAGCGCCATCTATGCGACAAAACGCTGCGATAATCGATAAAAAAAACAGAAATAGGAGCAGTGCCCCGTGGGGCAAGACTCAATGCGGGTGGGTTCTTTGCAGGCTTCAACTACGAAGGACATATCGAGAAAAACAAACCCCTGATCGTTACGAATAATATCAACGATCTTCTGGTACCAGCAGATTTGATTTAGGGTCAAAATTCAAAGAAATTTGGTAATTCAGATTTTTGTGGTGCTTTTTTCATTATATCATGGTCGCAAAGTGTCTGAGAGTAGCTAATTGTTGCAAAAGATCTACTTGAGGCGAACCATTACTCCCTTAAATAGGTGTACACAATGGCATTTTAAATATTTGAAGTGAAAATTGAACACTGGCATTTTTATCACCAACTAAATCGATGTTACGAATTCCAGTATTTTGAGTACACAATTCGATTCATATAGTACTGGTTGTAGTACTTGAGAATTTTTATTTATTCGTAGTTATTCACTAGGGAACCGTATTAGTTTCAACTGTTTCAAGTACTTTCATTTCATTCAAGTATTACCAGATATTCAAATATGGGAAGTTGTTTCAATCACGACTTGACTGTTGTAAATAATATCTATGAATCTATCGGACATAGTTGGACGTATCCAAAAAACCTTAAATCTCGTTATTTCGAATTCTAACGACAAATTCGTACCGATGAGATCAAAGAGGGTCCACCTGGTAGGTGTATGTATGCATAAACAGAGGCCTCGTCATGTTTGATGTTCAATTCGTAGACATCAATTATACGATTGGGCAAGATATCACAAGTTGTTCTACTCTTATAGACACTCCTTCCGCACGATTTTGGTAACGGTACTCTTACGATAGGTATGTAGAGGTTTGTGCCCACAAAATGGGCATCATTTACCTGTTTTTCTTCTCCAACGGTCCTTTCGAAACTTGCATTCCCAATTTCATTTGTACACAACGTGAACTGGATATCATGAATTTTACGAATCATTTTCAAGATATAAATACAATGCTATTGAAAGTTTCAAGACCTGCAATGACTCGATTTTCACTAATCTAGATTTTATTTATTCCGAAGCAACAAAGTAGTACCCTCATGTTCTAGTTTCAAACATTATGCATGTATATGCATCTCGCAATAGAAGTTCTAATCGTCGTTAATGTCAATATTATTCCAGTAGATGTCGAAGCAAAATTTCTTGATTTATTTCTTGCACAAGAGTGTATTTTATGAAAAAAAAAATAATCTCCTAATCCAACAACAAGAATCAAACTCCTCATTATGTAGACAGGGTGTAACTCAACATGATGTCATTGATTTCAATGTCATTTTTCATGAAATAAAGTTCATATGAACGTGTGTCCTAGCTTGCTCCGCTTCCGACTAACGAGGTGTCAAAGTGTTACTATAAAATAGGGTTTTTATTATCAACTCGAACTAGGTATGGTTGTAACCCCTCATTTCCACGCCACTGTTCAGCCATTAATTTCAAATAATATCAACTTCAGCGAAAACATTAGCGTACAATATTTATTATCGTGAATATCAATGGACACAAAAATCAAAATCTAATTTCATGACAGGAAGCATCGTATAACAATCAGAAAACACACGGAGTTTAATGAAAACCGATTTTCCATCAAACTTTGGACACCCTCGAAAACGGACAAACGTTTATGTATGAACTTTGTTTCAATAAATATCACAAGGAGTCACACCACCTGGAATTAATGACATAATTTGAGTTACACCCTGTATAATACAACATAGTCAGTATAATCAGTACGGTATTATGTATCTTTGAATCAATTTCAGCTGGTGTTTTTTTTGTCATATTTCATGAAAAAAATGTCATATAAACAAAATTGTTTTTTTACTAGATTCGATGAAACTTGGTATGTTTGTTAGATGAATTTTAGTTTTCGTACACGTTTAGTTTTTGTCTAAGAAAGATATTCCGATTAGACTGAACATTCGATGAAAAAAAAAATAACTTATTCTTTGCACACTGATGTTCAGCCTAAAAATAAATTTTCAAAAGTCTGAATTACATCAAAAGTAGAAGAATTGCTCAATCATTTCTTTTTCTAAAATACGTGTTTTTGTATTCACAGAGTGATCGACGAGGCACACATCAAAAAAAAAATTTAAAAGGCTTTACATTTGTTCAATTCTTGTCAAAACTTTGATAGCACTAAAAGAATCGCTCAGTTCAACTTTTTTCCTAAAATACATGTTCTTTTACGGGGTGACTAATAGTCGGGCAGAAGAAACATTTCTGACACATGAAAGTAATGACACCATTCGAGATATATTTAGTACATGCTGGAACCTTCAATTCTGAAAACGAAAGTTGCGATTTGTCATCCTCCACCACCGACATCGTTCTCTTCTACGTACGTTATTGTAATCGGAAAAATTTCTTTATTTTTACGCAATATGTCGTAGAAGCCCACATTTCATTCAGTGAATCATAATATTCATGCTGATAGGTATATACCAGTAAAACAATCGATTCTATAACGGACATAGCGTTGAGTCGAAACAGTATTTGTAGTTTGCGAAAACAGACTTGATGTCGATTCAGTGTTTTAATAGAGCTTGCTAAAACTCTCTCCGTCGTTATTCCACCAAGAATGTCTTTATATTCATATGCAATTGTCTTGGCAAGGCTTTCACAAACGCAATTTGTTGTGTGCAGTCAGTCGTCTATTACAACTTATTATACTCAACATTTGAGTTTAACGAAAGTTCCTCTAGTCTAGTTCCTTACCGTGCGATCTAAAAACTAGAACTATCACAACCGAGAAAAGTATCCTCGGAACCCAATCACCCATCATTGACTTTTCTTCCACAGGTCAATCACTCGAAGTTAACATCTAGCCGGTTGGGGCTGGTTAGTATAGAAGGGAGAGGAAAAAACAACTGCAACACTGACACTGTCAACGGGACAACACACATCCACCGCGAAAAACCCACTACGGCCAAGATCAAGGCAGCGACACTCGACTAACTGTCGATCAAACACTATCAATTATGGTGAACTATCGAGGCGAGGCGAAGCGATTTTTTCCGTTTCCTCCGGAATCAGGTCAGCCACGATCCGGTCAGCGTTTTCTTGGCTACCTGTTGCTCCTTCGGGACACTGGGACGCGGGCGTCCCGGGTTTTTCTTGCGATCGAGATGCGCGACTGTGGCGTGTCGAGAAGCGCGTTCACCTCCTCTTCTGGGCCAAAATGGTCGACTAACGGTGGTACCGTGAGGACGTTCGAAGAACTGCCAGTCTGGGGGGCAGACGAGATCGAGACGCGGCAATGTACGAATAGGCTACAGGATCAAGTCGATTTCTCGAATGGCATTGTCGGTGGTCGAGTTCTCGATGCTCCAGTGTAATTCGAATTATAAATTTTTTTTCCACATTAGTCACCCTACCACACTCGTCTCAGCTCTGTCACGAGAGAGATCGGTCAAAGAACTTCTTCTCATTATCAAGTCCTGAAACATATGCAACTTGGCATGGGTGTGTTTCACCACACAGGAACTTTGTTCGGAACGAGAACAAGATATTCATATTCGTAAAACATGAAGCATTTGAAATGCGGCATTGATAACATGTGATTAAACTGTGACGTGTTCGAGACGAACATTCACCCTTGCTATATCTTCAATTGGGGCGTCTCTCTATTACATATTTTTTTGTCAAATGAGTAACTGCAGTTATGGCAATGAAATCAATGTGAAATCGCTTTTTCAAGAATGATATCATTGTAATCAGACGCAATGTTCTATTTCTAAGGTACGGTCACTGTTCATAATGGAACTATTTCAACAATTTAAGGAGAACAGCAAAGCGCCTCGGGTCTTGGGATATATTTCCTCGTTTTTTTTTTCAGACAACCTATAAGACTTCTTGTTTTCTTTTTCTCTACATAATTTCACGATGATTTTTTTTAATTCTAACGTACTCATTCGCAAGATCGAGTCATGCAAAAGCATGAAAATTGTACTTGTGAAAAGACATAAATTGCATTCTTTCTCCTACAAACCTACACATACCTATTTCCCATAATAACAACGTGTATTATCATAATCACCTTGGCCCCGTTTCGCATTGTCTTCAAATACAATATGACTAAATATAAACCATGCAGTCTTTATTATTGTTCCAAAACCTTCCCGGTCCCCGACGTATGTACCTATATACCTAGCAAATTATCAGTAAGAGGATAAAATTATATAGCTATAGCACCTGGAAAATCACGTATCCGTGTAAAAAATCAAGAATCCATAATAAACTATAAACCTAAACCAGCTCTCTCGATGACAAGTTCACTGTCGAAAAACAGGTTTACAACCACAGAAAGGGCTACATGCAACATCGACCAGAGAACAAACCAGATCACAGTTTAACCAACCTTTTGAAGGCATTTCCAGAAACCTTAGAGTGATCTCGATCACCAAATCCATAATTTCCAGCTTCATTTCTCAAAAGTGAGCCACTTTGCGAATACTTGCAAATGACACCGTTAGCGACACCTCAAAAAATGTTATTCAAGTTGACCGGACTCTTTCGTTCGCTATTCGCAGCTTACAGCACAATCATGATAGTTTTCTTTCGTCACAGAGTTTATTCTGAGCCACATATCACCTGGCTGTCATCGATCGTAGAGTTGTGGTTAGCAAACGAGCCGACAGATGGTGCCATTTGCAACTCCTCACTGGCCATCGCTTGCGGGCGCATAAATAACACCATGAAACTCCTAAAAGTTACTTTGGTTTCTCTTCAGAGCGAATAAATCTTTCGCCTTTTACTAAAGATTTCCGTGGAGAGGAACAACTCAAATGAGTCTTAACTCAATTTTTTGAGGTGCCCATAATATGGGCCCATAAATAATCCAAACATAATTATTTAATAATGGAGTAAAAAACAACCAATCCCAAAATTCCTCTAGAAAAAACGATTCCAAGAATTTCTTACCTACAAGGGTTTTGAGAATGTTTCCATAATGGAAGAAAATAGAGTAATCCGATTTTTTTTCATGAAGACTGAAAATATGTACCGAATTTAAAATATTTTGAAAAAATATAAGCCGAGTACCGATGAAAGATCAGCCTCATAAGATTGTAATTGTCCAAAAAGGGGCCTAGTAAAAACGAAGAAAAACTGATGCCAATAGAAAATCGTCGAATATAAAGTTTTGGAAATATGCCTGCTAGAAGAGTCTATTCTGTAGGAAAGTGTGATGGTTTCAACAAGATTTTCCGTAGTCCACGTCTCTGAAAAAGAATAAATCGAATCAAAATTGAACCGGACTGGAATCTCATATTCCCTTAACGTTTATGAGAGAGAAATTCACCAACATGACTCAACACATCGAAATTTTCCTCAAATTTCTGAGTAATGTTGTGTCCCAATAATCTGGATATTCTCTGACAGAAATCTATACAAAACACGTTTATTCTGAGTTCTACACCAATTTGCCTTTTTTCTTTGAAAAAAAATCTCAAAACAAAACAAAATCTGTATACAGCAGATCAAAGTGAGTCAGCACATCTGAATTTTCTTCCAATTCCTTTCAAGTATATCTTGATGAGAAATCACAGGACTCTGTACAAAACATTTATAAGAAGAATTATAACTCATTCTGAGTTTTCCTCCAATTTGTCGTTGATCAGTGGAAAAATGCTAGGATTTTCATGAAAAGAATTGTACCTAACACCAAAATTAGTCAATACGAATTTCTATCCAATATCTTTTCTAATGTAATTTCGTTCCAATTTTTCTTGATGAAAAATCACAATCATGTCGACTGACTGGACGGAAATATTATTCGAATCAGTTGAATGGTCCATGAATGGAACAGAATATTGATTGATTTTTCAAATTGGAAATAGATCTTCATTCTGATGTATCTTACCAAGGAGATATTCTCGATGGATGATATGGAAGTTCCAGAAACCAATTAGCTCATGAAGACTGAACATTTGGAAGCATCGGAAGCATGGAACATCGAAAAATTATGTTTTGATTGCTTTCCACCGGCCACAAAACCGGAACATTCCCTAGGCCTCTCCGTCCGCCTCCCCAAGAAGACACCCCCCTGATGGCACGAGCACGCTCCATCTTGCAAGCCTACGGATCCACGTACGTCCTACTCGAGGTGACCTTCATCGTAGCCACAGGGAACATCCAAACTTTGTCAAAATCGTGCAGCACCTTCTATGTAGTACCCCTCCTCACCCCACTCCCAAATGGACTGAGGGGGTCGACAAGTCATGAAGTTCGGGGGACGGTGGGGACGACACCGTCAACGGAAATATCTCGGAAATGTGGTCGTGTGGGGTCCAATGACTAATGGACGCCCGTGCCAAGTGCTGAGGAGTATTTGTCGGAGGCGAACTGACAGTTGTGGGTACCATAGTTGTGCTGCCCACTGTCGGAAGCAACTAATACTAATTGAATTGAATTAATTGTCCCAAAATGTCGCATGGAATATCAAAAGTTTACCCGTAGGGGGCAAGAAATGTAGAAGTTAGAAAAGTGAATCAAAAGGATGGAAATGAAAAATTCAGATTTTAGTTCAATTCAAATAAATATAGAAAATCTTTCATTGAACACCCAATTTATAATGATGAATTAAACGTCAATGTTATATAGCTGTATTTTAATAGCGAAATTTACATCGGTGGTGCAACATTATTTTTCGATTGACACACGATAGTTAGCGGAGTACTGGCCAGTGTATTTTTCTGTTTCATATTTTTTTCAGTGTCAAAACCGACAACATATTGCGAAAATTTTGCAAAGAAAAAAATATTTTAATTGTGTTGACAACGGGAGCAGATTCGTTCCCGAAACGTCCACCAAGATAAGTAGAAGTTTTTATTCTTATTAAATATATTTGTGTTTCCAAATTTTTCAAAAATGAGGTGTCACTGACCAATAGAGAATTTCTCTTTTAGGTATTTGAAGGTTTAATTTCAAGCGCAGTGACATTTTGGGGCAGATCACTAAATCTGTCCTTACTACAAATATATTGAGATAATTTTCAATAACTTCTAGTCTATTTTTCAGAAACGAGGAGAGAAAATCCCACAAAAAGCTGGAGAAGCTCGAAAAACTTACAGACAGTATATGAGCTTGCTACTAAAATCAGAAGCATTGTCAGATACCCCGAATACTGTTTGAAGGATATAAATTTTCAGAAAAAGACATCCTAAGTGGTAAAAGCACCGGACTGATGATCGATTATACCAGTTTTTCTTTCTAATTTTATGACCTCCATGAAGGATATCTTATTGACACCATCATTGTTTAGATGAATCTTGTTATTCAAGAAATGATCTAGCCGTACCACTAGACCAATTCAAATGGATCAAACTATCCTATTTTTTTCTTCCATATCTGTTCCTTTCCTCAAATAGTTGAATGCACAATAATTTTGAAATAAAAACTTGTTATTGTTGTGTTTTTATTGACTTTTTTCCTGCAGGATTTTGCGATATGAAGAATTGAAAAAGTCAGACTTACAAATGGTGCCCCAATGAAAACGAAACAAGGTATGCATTTTATGGAAAGATCAAGGAACTGAAATTAGAATAAATGATGTGATGTTGGATAGGACAGGATTCGAAAAAAAAACACATGAGGCACTTCTTAGATGAACATCGTTCTAACTACAAAATGAGAAATAGTGATGAAAGGGAAAAAAGAGTTACTTTCCATCACTAGCTGATTATTTTCATAAACGTGTTTTCTCGAGAACTACTGCATTAAATTTTAGAAACATGGGAGAGTTGCTAAGAGATTTCGATTACCTTCAAAATGTATCACTTGACCCCTTATCTCATTTGAGATTCAAGGGTTGGAGCTCACCCCTCCGAGGGGTTCGAAGTGAAAAAGTTGAAAACATGCGCAAAATATTACCCCCTCGAAATAAGAATCGACCTATTGGAGCATTTTTTTTCTGAGAACGATAACTGTCAAATCGGCCTCGTTTCGTTTTCATCGGACCACCCAGTTTACCGAGATATTTTCCAACCGATGACAGACTCGATCGCTAGACAACATTATGTTTGGATTACATTCCACCGGCCATACAACCCAGGCATCTCCTAGGCTCTGCCTGCCACCCCTGGAAGACACCCCTGACGAAAAATGCCCCCCTGGTTTTGCTGCAAGTCTTCTGGGAAAAACACATCCACCCTGCCTTGCCGAGGGTACGTGGCTTTAGAAACGTAACCACCTCACGCATGTAACTAATACCTAACAGTTCGAGTCTCAAACAATAAGGAATAATACGAAACAAAATAAAAACAAATCGAGTTCGGATCAACAACTAGTTTATGCTACACCATGTATATCATAAACGTCAGTGCCCACACGACCCCCTAAGATCGCGGGGCGTAACATTCGGGGTTGACGAGCACGGACGCTTCGAACGAAAATGCTTCGGTTGTATGGTCCAAGTGGGGTCCAATAACTAATGGACGCCCTTGCCAAGGGCTGAGGAGTATTTATCGCAGTCGAGCTGACAGTTGTGGACACCATGGTGGTGCTGCCGACTATCTGCTGTGTTAGTAATCACTAAATTCAACAATATCGGTGAGTCAGAATAAGACCGAAAAATTTCATTTTGAGGTTGAAAGTTCCCATCAACGTATGCCTGAAATGCATTCTCTCTCAGATACAGGGTGTCGAATGTACGAGAAAAATGATGATCTATATTGATTTGAAGACGGGTGAGAAGTAAAAACATTCCACGTGCCTCAATGTAGAGGTTCCTGGGATATTTGCGAAAACCTGAAGTGATATTGAGTAGGAACCTAATTTGCTCCATACCAAAATTGCTTGATTCATGACGTACCTATTGAAAAGTTGCCATTGTTTTCCTCAAATGAATAATATATACACATAGAAAAATGTACTATTTATGTAACACGTTTTGTATCGACTCGGCCGTTCTTATTTATATCCCAATTTTTTTCTTAATAATAATCGTATTTTCACAACTTACCTATGAAATGATATATTTTGATCTTTAACATCGAAACAACAAGTAAAACTGACTATCTTTGTTTCAACACACTTATGGATCAATAAACTGGATTTAGTGAATCATCTTACACTCTCAACTCTATTCGAATAAAAATATCTCAAAATTTCATCGTGCCTAGAAAAAATTCTAGAACGCTTAGTACTTCTCATCTCCCCACGCCAAGAACAAATATTTCGAAATACTCGCCCGTCCATAAAAAATTGTAGTGAACACAATAATTCACGATTGCATTGTGCTATATCTGCGATCAGTTCATTTTATTGTCGTCAAGTTCATATAATTCTCTAGAATTCAAAATATCTCTACAAACATCCAAAACATCCACCAACAGACAAACTTTTATTATATACAGGGTGAGTCAAAAAAATGTGTACCGAGCTTTCTGAGGGTGATAGACCATTGAAAAATAAGTGTAGTTTGATGATTAAACTCATGGCCCAAAATGCATATTAAGGGAGATATATCCTTCCAAAGTTGATAAAATTAAAATAATTTCTCCGCATAACTTCTGAACGATGCAAGCCACCCGATTGAAATTTTGTGCATGAATGTATGTTGTCGAAATACATTTTTTCGTCACACTTCCACATTTCTGATATTGTTATAAAGGGTGTTTTCAGAGGGTGAGTCATGATTTTTTGTAGAAAACTTTTTTCCCTGTATTATTTTCGGTGTAAAAACAGAAGCATTCGATGGAGCGAAGAAAATTACATGAAAAAGGTACTCTTATTCAAATACAAAAAAATTGAGCCGTTCGTGAGATATTTGAGTTTTTGTAGTTACATGATATCAGCAGATTGATTTTATTCATCGCGAGATTCATCGGTATAACGATATTTCAGCAGCATTTGCATTTGCATTGAACGTCAAAATTGAGAACAGAATTATTCATCATGGCATGCATCAGCCTGAGGAATTGTGTATATATATATATATATATATATGAACTAATTTGTATATTCAATTCAATAAAGAACATTCATTATTATTTTTATTATCGAAAAATCTCTGTGTCCGACCATAGTCCCTTATGATCTCGTTCTATAGTTGGGTGTAACAGTGTAACAATAAACAAATAAATGAATATTTGTTGCTGCTACAGATGTCGCTGACGCTTCAAACATCCTCGACGTCCACTGCTGTCTGTTGACCACCCACAAATACCCCATCAGCAGTCTCCATCGTCGTCCATTAGTCATTGGAACCCACCTCGACCACACCTCCGAACCACCTTCACGAGGGCTATCGGTTCTGCCGCCCCGAACCCACTCCCCCCAATCGTAAGGGGTTGTGGGGGGCACCGACGAGCACAGGGGAGCGTCGTTCGAGAAAAAAAAATACAAAAAAGCAACTAAAACGTTGGGTGGCTACGTATACAAAGCCGCCGAGCCCCTGCAAGGCGGGGTGGATGGTTTCATCTGAAGACTTGCGAAAAGGGGGGGCACTCGAGTCGTCGGGGGTGTCTTCCTGGGGTGGTGGGCCGAGCCTGAAGATGCTTGGGTGGTGTGGCCGGTGGAAAACAAGCTAAACATAAGAGATCTTCGAACGGTGTCCCTCATTCGACTTATGAAGTCGATGATGATATTTTCGTTGATCATGATCAGGTAATCAATTTTTTTCATGTATAGGGGATAGTACTTCGTCGTATATCGACCATGATTCATATTTCAGATTGTATATAGCAGTTCCTACACCTCTTTCATACAGGGTGCAACTGATGGTATAAATTTCAAGATGTGAGTCCTTGTCATATTTTATGAAATAAATAATAAACCAGCAGGCCTCTATCAGTAAGGATGAAAGAGCATAAGAACAATATAAAGAGAAGATATACTGACAAGTCAAAATTAGCTGAGCATATCCTTACTGAGAATGGACAACATATGGCCGATTGGAGTAATATTAAGATCATAGGAAAAGAAGACAACAACCAAAAACGGAAAATCAAAGAGTCTGCTTGCATTCTCCTGAACGGAGACAATAATATTGCTTCTTGTTCAGTTGATATAGATAGAACTTGGCATCCACTTCTGAAACTTGAATATGAAAATGGAAAATTCTATATCAATTAATGAAAACACCTTGTAACCAGAATTACTCCGTCTGCCAAATTGTCACTTTTCAGTGTCAAAATCGGAAACATCGAAAAAAGTTTACGAAGAAAAATATTTCAATTGTGTTGAAAACGGGAGCAGATTCGTTCCCGAAACGTCCACCAAGATAAGTAGAGGTTTTATTCTTATTAAATATATTTGTATTTCCAAATTTTTTCAAAAACAAGGTGTCACTGACCAATAGAGAATTTCTCTTTTAGGTATTTAAAGATTTAATTTCAAGCGCAGTGACATTTTGGGACAGATCCTAAATCTGTCCTTACTACAAATATATTGCAATAATTTTCAATAACCTCTACTCTATTTTTTAGAAACGAGGAGAGAAAATCCCATGAAAAGCTGAAAAATGAATGTACCACCTCCTCGAAGAACTTACAGACAGTATTCATGAAATAAAGTTCATTTAAACGTGTGTCCTTATAGATTTTTCATTAGAAATGATTTCAGAAGAAGAACATCCGTATTCTATTCCAGCTTAACATAGTTCTGACCAAACACAACAAAACACGATAATGTCTTTGGTTCTGACAAAGATACACACCAAATCTTCGGATCCGATAATTGATGCGAATAGAAGGTATATAAACACCTACCTACCACTCTGATGCAGTCATCTGTTAAAGACAGATGCTTCCCCTTCACCACCTTGGCACGAGCCATGTGTTCCTTTATACGAGGCGATTCAAGATTCTTCTTCAAGAAAACCGCAAAATAAAAGAGAGATTTCACTTGCATGTCAAGAAAGAGAAATGTTTTCGTACACCAGAAAACCGACTCATCAACTAATTCATCAAAGAGCAATATTTCAATTGGTTCGAATGGCAATCAACTCCAGGTTGAGAAATCCAGAATGCCTAATCAACAATATTTTCTGTTCCTCTTTTTTGTCTTTTATCTGTGGATAAATAAACCTATAATGTTCGAGGAACATCGTGTTAGCCAGCGGTGGAATTTCGGAAGAGAAAGAAGGTGTTGGAATTTTTCTTGAATATTTGGAGGTCGTAAGCATCAGGAAAGACTTCACTAGGCAAAGAATTCCACAACTTTGCCGTTCTATTTATAATATCAAAAATGTTACATCCACAGATATAATATGAATGAATACAATAGAAACATCGCTTAAAAATATCGATATAAAGATATAAAGACACGCCTATCAGCAAATACACTGCTCATCCCTGTATATCAGCTGTTCGAGACAGATGCTTCGAATCAAACGAGATGGGTCTGAAATGGAATTGAGGGACAGTTTAGGCACGCGCCACGAAATTATCTTCTTTCGGGGAAACCTAATATAAGAGGGATGAATGATTCATTTCTCTACAGGGTTGGTCCAATTCAAGCACCATATAAAGATGGCAACAAAAGGTACATGGTCAACATCAAATTATAGCAAACAATATTTTCGGAATCGTCTGAAAAAAAAATCATAAGACCTCTTTCTGACGTTATTCCATGAAATTCATTGAAAAATATGACACTGGCTACTTTTCCTCCCTTTGAAAATAGGGTAGCCAATTTCACAATCCGACGTTTCTTCTTGAATAAATCATCAACTAAGTTTTTGTAAATACGTACCTGGATTTTTATTTCATTCATGACAAAAAATTAAAGCTTCTGTATATGATATATGATTTATTAGAAGACTAAAAATATTCGACGATATTTTTTTTTCCGATATCAAAAGCAACAAAATGTACAACTTTGTCCTGATAATCTAACCAACCCTGTATATTCTACCATTTCCGAGATTCCAATAGGACTCGAATTTCAGCCACTCTGTATACTATAACATTTTTGATTCGAATTCCACATCGTAATTTATTCCATTCCAAAAAAGAACAATAAGCTGTTAAACGCTGTCGCTAAGGTATTTACTATAATGTGCGTGTTTCAAACTATACTTTTTCTACGACAAAGTAATCTTGTTTCGACCATGTAAATTAATCAAACTAATGGCAGAGACACTCATTACTATTAATATGAATCCCAAAACGATAAATATGACTCTTCTATCGAATAGGGTGGCCCCCAACAAATGAAAACAATTATGCATCAATATAGACGATGGATTACGATAAAGCAGTCCTAAAGGTCAATTACTACTACTAGAATAGTTTTTTCTTTTTTCATTCTGAATAAGTAAGTACAGGCGGGAAGCATTGAAAAGCTTATACCGGCGTTCTTTTGTTACGAGGATGTTCGTTGGTGCGTGCTACCAGTGGCGTAACTCTCGGGGGCCAACAGGAGCTCTCCAATATCATTTTTGTTAGAAAATACAGGAAACGTTCGGAACAATAGATGGAAAACATTGAACATTGAAGTGACTAAAATATACAAATAGGGTTCGACTGATTTTTTCGAAAGAATTGGTTGCCAAAAAAACAACTTGTCGCCGCATTTTTCGATATACAAAGCCAGTTGAAGAAACTAAAATTGACACAAGAGTGAATGAAGTAGAACAAAGCAGATATATGTTCGAAATATTATAAAAATATGGCATCAGACTACGGAATGAAATGTGCTGCCTGCTTTATATTTTCATCGAGATATGGCATTGTCAAATTTGAAATCCAATCATCCTTTGTTTTTTCAGAAACAGTGTCGTATCGAATATTGTTTCGAAAACAGAGAATCAATTTGAAAATCGAAAGTTAAAGTATTCCTGGGAAAACCGGAAGTTGAAAAAACTGTTGAATATGTTGAAAAAGTGCCCTCTAGTGAGCATAGTCGATATTCCAACTCTGAGAAATATAGCTATGAAAACAAAAGGGAAAAGGGCGAGTTCTCTGACTTATACAAGGTGTCCCATCTGTATTTAGACGAAAAATGTCATCCAAATTCGATATTGAGAAAGATACAAGTCTGCGGAAAAAATCCGTCACCAAATTTTCGTTATTCCGTATCATCCATAAGAAAAAAACAAATCATTCTGCGAAACAGGAATCTGAACCGCACGCCCATGTAATCTACCCCACGTACTTTACACACATGTCATGACGCCAGGCATATGCAGCTGTCCCTGTCCCCCCCCCTAACCGCCGTTACGCTACCAATGCCCACCAGTCAACAGTACAGTCAGTCACAATTCCACAGTGAAAATAAACCAACGGTTTTCGGCATCGACATCCATCCAGAAATTCTCATTTTCGTTTCGTAAAATGACAAATTTATTTTTTGTCACGAAGTGAAAAGTTGTGTGTTCATCGACGAGAGTGCTTCATGTACAACAAACATACAGTGAAAAGACACCAACAATACACCAATACGTTTCCATAAACCGGCATCCAACATAACCTGATCTAACCTAAAATCATCAATTTGATTTCGCATTTGACATGTGATCACAGTAACATGACAAATTCGATATTTCTGATGCAGTGGAGTTTTTACACAGTGTCAAAAACACAATAAACACACAGTGAAAATACACAAACTATTTCCACACACACTACATATGAATACACATTAAAACAACAAACAGCGTTTTCACATAGTGTTTTTGTTAAAAATACAATAAACATAAAGTAAAAATACACAAACAGTTTCCACACACACCAACATCTCAGTTATATTAGTATTTGGCACAGAAGTAAAATGACAAATTCAACATTTGTCAAGTGGTGAAAAGTGTTCGTTAGCAAAAGTTCCCATACGGGCAATAAACATTGAAAAAACTATACAAACTAACCTTACTAACACAGTGATCGTCGACAAGAGTGTCTTTCCGTCCACAACAAACCTAACCTAACCCAACCTAACCCCAAAACAACTCGAATGACATGTGATGGCGACCAAAAAGCACTTCTACTCGAACCCCGCTTTCTGTCAGCAAAGCGAGCTGCAACCGTCTTCGACCAACGTTTCGGACTCGGTCAGGGGCGGCGTCAGGCGCTCCCCCGTGGGAGCGCTCCACGTGCCCCCCCACCTCGAGGAGGCCTCGTTGGGGGAGCAGGAGTTCTACGAGGAGGTGGTGGTCGACGCTCAGGGGTTCATCACCGACAAAAAGTTCGTCGTGGTGGCGCAAAACAACGAGGGGAAGAAGTATATTCAGGTGAATATATTTATGAATATCAATTTATTGGATTCATATCTAGAAAAACCCAAATTCATCTCAGTGAACCTGAGGAGTGAAAGAAATTAGCGACTTCTTAGTATCTTTCAAGGTATTACCAGCGAAGTCGAATAATCGAGTGTATGGAATAAGACCAAGGTCTTCTTCAACAAACAATAATCAACCACTTTCAAGTATTGTTCAAAGTTTCCTAACTGAGTATTCAGTCTTCTCGCTTACCCAACCAAATTCTAACCTCTGAAATCACCACAGAACGAAGACAGACACGGCAGCAGATATGCGTCCCCCCCACCCACCGAAGACCTCAGACAGGGTAGCAGATACGCCCCTCCCCCGCAATTCCGACAAAAAGAGGCGAAAATCACCAGGACCCAGAGCATGCGCTACGAGTACATCCAAATGCAAGAGCAAGATCCGAGAATGGGGACCAAAACCGTAACGCCGAAAAAGAAGAACCAGTATCGAGACGATATGAACATCCCCAGTGGCAGAATGCATCGATACGCTGTCATCGAGCCTGAAGATGAAGAAACCGAGTTGACCACCAACAACACTAGGTATGTTCCCTTTTTCTCGAGTCGAAAGTCACGTCTGAACTGTCTTCTACTAATCGTCCGTTTTCACTCAAAGAAGATTTGAAGTTTTACTATACCCTGTACATGAACCAGATCTACTCAAAAACAGTGATTGTGGGGTTATGCAACTGGTTGCTCATCCTCCAACATTCTTCAAATGAAATGCATCTGGACCTGAATTTCGCTTTCCATTTATTAGTTATTTGTGGAAAAGTGGATTTCAATAGCATTCACACCTTAGGAAGTGGTAGTTCTGTAGCTCCTCAACTGATTGTTCTAAAAAAATGGGATTATTCTTCGAGAGCTCTTTGAATTCTCATCTCCAACATGGTCTAATGTTGTTCCTACTGCAGAAGCAAATGCATTACATCTGGACCTATTCTTTACTTACAATCGATTAGTTCTTCGTGACAACAACGAATTTTATGCTTATGATTCATAGCTCTGAAGATTCTTGGGATCATCCTTCAGAAAGGCTCTCGAACTACTCTACATCCTCCTCCCTACAAACGTATTCTTCGTTTCAGGTACGCTTTGGTACCAGTAAACCAGCTGTCCAACCTCGTGGCTGCCCAAAACACAACCTCCCGCCCAACCAGAAACAGATACGACTACCTCCAGGAGCACCAACAACCTACCACACCCCATCAATCCCCCGGCAGGTACGACTACCCCCCAGCGCAACATCAAAGCCCCAGCAGGTACGACTACCCCCCAGCGCAACCTCAAAGCCCCAGCAGGTACGACTACCCCCAGGGACAGCCCAAGCAGCCACCTCAGAGCCCCAGCAGCAGGTACGACTACCCTCCGGAGCCGAAGCTGGTGCCCCCAAGCCCCAGCAGCAGGTACGATTACCCGCCCAGAGGCAACCCCGCAGCTACGCAGAAGCTGCACGAGCTGCTCACCACCCCCAGGAAGAGTGTTTCGTCCCCGAGACGGGTAGCTTCGCCGCCGCTGTCGCCGATCCTCAGCGAGTTCCAGGTGAAGACGCCCCAGAAGCAGCAGCCCAAGGCGCAGCTGAAGCTGAACTACGCGCTGAGCACGAGGCAGCTAGCTTCGCAGGACAAGAGGTCGACGGCGATAGTGGCGCCGATGTGCTCCAGTCCTGTGCACTCGGTGTACAGCGAAACGACTTTCTCGAAATCGGGCTCCTGGTCGAATTTGAGCGCCAAGAAGGCTCAAGTGCACACGGCCCTCTCGATGGTGGCCATGTTGATGCTGGTGAGCGGAGGGGTGACTTCGGGGTTGTGTTTCTACATGATTTCGAATATGGGGCGGCAGTACTTCCTGGATATCGCAGCTGTGGCCGGGTTCACTAGCTTGGTGCTGGGTTTCTTAGGCTTCAGTAGCAGAAAAGTGTCTTGGTTGCCCAACAGGAATTACATTTCGGGTGAGTGAGCGGAAGATGTCACTTTATTTCGATGCGTGAAGAAAAGGGGGGGGGGTGGCGAATTACAAGAATTTCCAGGAAAATTCATAGTTTTTACATTATTTACAGAACTTCGAGATTTTATTTGGGAAAACAGATCTGTCTCGCTTTTGCTCGACGGATTAGGAATGTCTTCGAACAATATCTTCCATCTATATACATATGTTCAACTATAAGTTACAGTGAAAACTAACTATTATTTTCATTGTAGAATTTTTAGAATTCCTCTTGTTATCAACCTGTGATAGCTTTATTTATTGTGCTATGAGAAAATTCGAGGAACATAGTGAACAATCCGGTTGATCGTTTCTTAGGAATTTCGAAATTCCCAATCATTGATTTGAAAATCTGAAAGAATTCACAACCACCGAGTCGGACCCGTGGAAGACGAATCAGCAATCGGAAAAATAACGGAGTAATCTCGCCCCTAAGTTCGTTTTGTTGGCAAAAACCGCACTATTTTCACTTTGACGCGCCATATCTCCGGAACGGTCAGTCTGACAGACTCGATCGACCCACCAATCGATTCCTCGTTCAATTTTCATCTAGTTCACGAGATTCCAATCGAATCGATTGAGAAATGGGAAATTTCAGTAATGTCAGAAGATCCAAGGTACATATTTATCGGATAATCGTTGCTTGGAAATTTCGAAATTCCTAATTATTGTTCAAAAAATCTGAAAAAATTCACAACCACTGAGTCGGACCCGTAGAAAACGAATCTGCGATCGAAGTTTCTAAATTCGTCTCGATAACGGAATAATCTCGCTCCTAAGTGCGTTTTTCGCCAAAAACCGCACTATTTTCACTTTAAAGCGCCATATCTCCGGAATGGTCGGTCTTACGGACTCGATCGATCCACCAATCGATTCCTCGTTCAATTTTCATCTTGATTACCAAATTTCAAACGATTCGCTAGAAAAATGGGAAATTTCGTTCATGTCAGAAGATCCATGATACATATTTATCGAATTATCTTAGTTCGGAAATTTTGAAATTCCCAATTATTGTTTGAAAAATCTGAAAAAATTCACAACCACTAAGTCGGACCCGTAGAAAACGAATCTGCGATCGAAATTCCTGAATTCGTCTCGATAAAGGAATAATCTCGCTCCTAAGTGCGTTTTTTGGCAAAAACCGCACTATTTTCACTTTGACGCGCCAGATCTCGGGAAATGTCGGTCTTACGGACTCGATCGATCCACCAATCGATTTCTCGTTCAATTTTTATCTAGATTACCAAATTTCAAACGAATCGATCGAAAAATGGGAAATTTCGTTCATGTCAGAAGATCCATGATACATATTTATCGAATTATCTTAGTTCGGAAATTTCGAAATTCCAAATTATTGTTTGAAAAATCTGAAAAAACTCACAACTACTAAGTCGGACCCGTAGAAAACGAATCTGAGATCGAAATTACTGAATTCCTCTCGATAACGGGATAATATCGCTCCTAAGTGCGTTTTTTGGCAAAAACTGCACTATTTTCACTTTGACGCGCCATATCTATGGAACGGTCGTTGAGAATTGATAAAGTGGTAATTGAAAATTTCAAAATTAAATAAAATTCGAAATTCCATAATTTTTTAAATATCAAAATTGAGGAAAAAAATCAAAATTCGAAGATTCAAAATTTTTAAAAAACTCAACAGTCAAAATCTATACATCTTCACGATGATATATTCGATTGCAGGCTACCTGGTTCTGAGCCTGCTGAGCCTGCTGACGTGCGCCGGTCTGCTGGTGCTGCTGGTGAAACACCCCCGCGCGGGCACCCCTCTGGCGGACATCACCTCGGGGGCGGTTTGCGGCACGGCGGTGCTCTGTCTCTTCATGGCCGCCACGGGGGTGGTTTCCAGCTACTGTTGCCGCTACCCTCCGCCCGACAACAGGGTGCAACACTGCGCCGAAGGTTTCGCCGTATGAAACGGGGCGGGGGGTTCGGGATGGTAATTTTTGCATTCCCCCTTCTCGGCCAATTGGAAGCTCGTTATTTTGAATTCCGAATTTCGGGGAATTCAAGATACCTGCTTTCGAAATTTTACAAAAATCTCATTTTCAACTTGCAGGATTCGAAATTAATTTATCTTCAAAATCCTCACTCCACACTCATAAAATACTAAAAACTCAGCAAATGTGACAGAAAAACTAGAAATTTCAGGTCAGAACATTGAAATTCCGACTTTGAATTCAATTCATTTTTCGATTCAAAAATCATACAATTTTCCTCATTTTTATTTCAAGTTGAGATTTTGAACACGATTTTTGAAATGTCGATTCCAAAATCTAACAATGTGGAGATTTTCAACTCAATTTCATTTCATTTCATGACTTCGAACTGCCGTCTGCGGACTCGAAATTCTGATTCAAACCCAAAGAGATTCGAACTTTCAACTCGATTCAATTTTAATTTATGACTGAGCTCAATTTTTCGAAATTCCGCTTTTGAACTTATTGAATATTTATGAGATGCCGTCTGTGTACCCCTTTTTTCTAGAAATCCAACTAGATTTATAATTCTATTTAGCTCGACTTCATTACAATTACGAGTTTGTAAATTCCGCTCTCAATCCCGGTGTATTACATGAAATTCACAAATCACGACTTTGAAGTTCAACATTTTGAAATTCCGGTGTATTTCATGGAATGCCATTTCATTCGAAATTCAAATTCAAACCACAACAAAAATCTGAATTCATTCGAAATTCCGACTTTAAAGTCCGTTTCTTGACTTTGAACACGAAATTCGATGAAATTCTGATTTCAAACCTGATTTTAAATTTAAACGTTGATTAAGAACTCGGAATACTGTTGAATATTTTCTCTGAACTCAAAATTCAACAAAACTCTGATTTTTAAATCAATTTTATTCCAAAATAGTCCAGTCATAGGTCAAGAAAAAATACGACTCGAACTTGCATTCATTCCAAATGCCAAATTCGAGCGCTCAACATTTGGAAAAAATGCGACTTTGTATACTTCCAATTGTCATCATTTACTTTCTTTAGATATGCACACAGTGCATGTGAAACTTCTACCTTAGGAAGGTCCTGATTTCTAAGATTTTTTCTTCCATTCTATCACTGAACATATTTTCGAAATAAGATCCGCACACAACAGGATGTCTCTCGACATAATTACATGGTATTACGGAAACAAGAGATTCCATTTGAACTCAGCCCTTGATGCATTTATAGGTAAGGTACAAGCCCCTATTGTGATTATTGTAAAGGGTGAATAAATTTGAAGAGAAAGTAAGTAGTAGCCGACGACAAAAGGACCAGATCCAACGCATTGTTAGCAGAGCGTTACGAACGAGATTTTTCATTATACAGAGGGTTTTCGATAACGTTATGTATGAATCGCATCGAAAAATTGCTGAACTATTGTATCATTATTTTTATTATTATGATTAAGGAAAGAATTGTTTAGTCATATTCCAAAGAATTTAGAGGTAACATTGTCAATCGTTTTCAGAAATTTATTGTTGAATATGGAAACTGTACATACAGTTTTTAAAACTGAATAGTATTTATTATTATTATATTTAATGTAAGGTTGATGAAGAGTGTATATTATGATGTTTTTCAATAAAATAAAGGAAATTGATTTGTTTTTGATTAATCTATCAATTATAGCTGCAAATTTTCGAGTAGTTACAGGGTTTACTCGTATATATTTTCACCCCACCTACAGAGGTTATTTCGAAAATTATCAAAAAATAATGAATAGAAAACTGTCATTTATGTTTATTTAAGAGAGATGAATATAATTAGATGTGATTATATGAAAAGTAACCAAACAATTATAAATCCATGAATACTTACATTTGATAGGTATACAACAAAAATGGCGGTTCTTGAGCATATCTAACTATTTTTTAGTGCACAATATTCTACATTCATTAAAAAATTTGAACCCTTACATCCAAATGGATGAAATGAATCACATCTATATTGTTTTCGGATTAGAAAGATACATAAGACATAGTATACAGGGTGTTACTTTGAAAAAAGTTGTAACATGTCAAAATCAGATATTACCGAAATAGATAATTTGGAATTTTTCACGAAAAAATAAACATTTGCTTTCACTATTTTCTAATAACTTTCGTAATAACCCCTGTAGATGGGGTGCGAAAATATGCGAGAATACCATGTCCTCTCTTTCGGGCAATTTTTTCTCTCCTCAATTTTCATCAAAGAATCGCTGCCTAATATTTCCACATTTATTCATTGACATCCTGTACATATGTCTAATTTGTTCGAACATTTTTTCGCCACACATCTGGTATATCACGACACAGATTCAAGAGTCAGCAGCCTTGAAAAGATGCACGTCATCAAGATGCGAAAACACATCATCTTAGCTGGCACAAGACGAACACTCTACTTTTGCGAACAGCGCAAAAATATTCTTCGTCGGAAAATAATAGCCACATTGTACAGAGGATATTCTTTCTTGTTCGTGCACGTGGCGAGATGGGAACGTGATATTGTTTATTTCCCATATTTTTCTCGATATTCATGAGGACGAATCGAGTGTTATTTGTATAGGTTTGCCTTATCTTGCGTGTATATACATATCAAGGTGTGTCGCAAGGAAAATTTATTATTAAAAATAAATTATTGTGTACAAATTGTATAGATATCATTCGATATTTTCATACAAGGTGTTTCATTACTGATATTGTAAAACAAAATTAGTGTACAGTCCTTGCAAAATCAATGAAAAAATATACTTTTTCTAAAAATAAAAATAGAATTCATAATAATTATTCCGTATGAGCATATTTTATATTCCGAATATCAGGGTCCGTGTTACCCGGTAAATTCAACGTTTTCATGGGAGAATTGAAAGTTTCGCTGGTTCAGAGATGTTAACACCCTGTATGATGGTCGATTCGTTTCCTATATCGAGAGTAAATCTCGTCTAGTTTTCTGTTTTCATTTATATCGAATCAGGTTTCTTCAGGAAACGATTGATGGACCAAAACGAACTGATATGACCGCTTTTATACAGTGTGTCCAAGATGAGGATGCACAACATGGGCATCTCGGAAAGGGTGGGAGACACAAATTCGGTTGAATGGGAGGAAAGTTGCGCATTTAGACTAATAAGGTGATACTGAATTGTGCCTTTTTATACAGACATTTTCCCAAAAACTGATCGGTACCTGAATATACCAGTTCCTTGGCCAGCGCGATCACTAGATTTGACACCGCTTGATCGTCGTCTAGAAAATAATCCACTTATCAGTATTGCCTCACTAGTAAATCAATATTTGACTATGAATGGTCAGAAACTGTTGTGCTGACTCATTTTTCTCCAAAACAAGTGGAAATTGTGATATTTTTGATTTAAAGTTTTGAAAAAAAAAGATGATGTCTAAAGCTATGTCGAAACACGTTCAAACCAATATGTATCATTCATGATCGAGAGTGAAAAAAAACTTTAGGAATCTGTATGAAAGTAATCAGGACCGTATATATTTGCGAAAATGAAGTTGATGATGGATTCAAGAATACGAAACGTCGGAGAAAGAAATCAAAATCACAACGTTGAATCATATGAAAAGTTGCTATGAAAAAGTGTTTTTCTGTCACTGAAAATAACGGTGAAAAAATATAAACTAGATTTTTCAAAGATATAACTTTTTTCGATATAACTGAAAAACTAGAAACAGTGGAGTGGATTAAATAATTTATTAGCGGATAATTGTTGTTCACGACATTCGATATTCGAATTTTTCTCGGAATTTTCATTGTCTTGCACTTGTTTGAAACAATACCATTTTTTATTACAATTATAATGCACGGGCTATTTTTATTTGTATACATCAGCGCACTTGGCAACAGAAAAAACGTGTTTACCCCTACTTAGACCTCTGAAGTCGGTTCTGCAACATTTACTATTGACAAACGCCCAGAATATGTTGAAGAAACTTTTAGATTGTGTCCCAAATACCGATAATTAACCAGCCTTTGTCTATAAAGGTAGCTGTAAAAAAAGGTGAAAATATTGAATTTCTTTTGTTTGTTGGAGCGTTACAATCTCAAATAAAGGCAGGAAAGTAATTATTGACAATAATAGGTTGACGACGACAAACACACATTTCGTTCTAGATGGATTCTGAGTTCGCTGCAATCAAAGAAGAAAAGTTTCATTTTCAACTTTCTATCCAAACAGAATGGTTGGTTATACTTCTTATCATGAAAATCAAAAAAAAAAAATATGCGAGTCCTCATTGATTCATGTCAATTTCTTGACTCTTGTTGACAGTCGACCTCTCGCTCTTATATGAAGGTGATATTTTGCTTTCCATTCTATAGGTATGGAAATATCGCAACAACAACTTGTGGAACGACATTTCTGTTTCTATTTTCTTCATTATTCTTTGAAAAACCTCAGAAACAACTTCTATGACTTGGAAAATTGGAATATTCAACTAAGTACTCATAATATAATTATACTATAACCATGTTTTTTGCACAACTTTGTTTGCAACAATTGCTCAAAAAGGGAATTTTTCTCGTTCAATACTACAGTGTAAAAAAAGTTGTTTTTTTACCTAAAATCCAATATTTCCGTAATGAGAAAAACTGAACTTGGGTACTGTATCCGTACTGTATCCGGAAAATGTTTCACCCTGTATAAAATCTACTGATTTCATGACATTTTTTGTATATTATTTGAATCGTATACTGCATCGTGTTCAGAAAATACAGTGAAAATTGAAAGAAAAACTTGGTTGTCAGTTTTCTGCCATACTTCTGTCATACAAGAATAATATTATATATTCTCTATTAGATCGAAGAGGAATTGAAACGACCATTATAAGAAAGAGACGCTACGATCAATAAACACATGACTGATGGCAAAACATTTTGATGTGGCATATGCCATTGTATTAAGAAATACAAATCGAGTTGATAGTGTGAGATTATTCACTCAAACTTATGTTTTAGCGAAGTTTATTGATCCACAAATGTGTTAAATCAAAGAGACTCAGTTTTTTCCTTTTCTTCGAATATGAAAAATTGGTAAATAATCCTAGTTGGTGCAGACCATCGAGTCAGTCTATGGCTGTACAAATAGGTTCGAAAAAGATTTGAATATATCATTTCATAGGTGATTTATTGAATAATTTTGAGGATGAAAATGTCGAATTATTCATTTTTTGACTGACTGACTGAAGTCTTAAAAATACCATCTGCTTTTTGCTTCAATCAGCAATGATATCCCACAAGCAGTACCATTTATTTTCATTCTCAATAACAGAGCTACCCACGTGGTTGAAAATAAACCGGCAACACTGGGCGAAATGTACCCGCACCCGAGTCGTACTAGCAAATAACAAAATAAACAGTACCTACAGATATATATATATATATATACAAAGGACGCGGTAGAGATGGCAGGCAACGCGATCGGTACCAAAACCATGTCGCAGTTAGCAGTCAGTCAAAGCCCACTGCGATCATTGTGCACCAAGTCGAATCGAGTGTTTTGTTTAGCATCATTTCAGAGAATTATGCAATTGCATAGGAGGCGAATCGGTGTTGTGTAGTACCAGCAATCTTCACGATGCGGTGTGGATTTCGCATGATTTTGTGAAACATTCTCTGGGTGAGTGATTTTATTATCAGTTGCTAAACCACAGAAATGCATCAGCGGTGTACAGGATGTCGCAGGATACGTTGGCGAACTATCAAATTCAGATAAAACACAAAAAAATATCATGACATGAGAAGCATTGTGTGGAAAGTTCAAAAATCCGCAGTTTTCGAAGCTAGGAAATGCATGAAATCAGAAGAAAATGATAGTACTGGTACGAATCTTTTGAGCTATAATTGACTATAAAACGAAGTCAACAATGATATAACTTATAAATACCAAAAATTTCATCTCATTTTTATTTTATCGTCATGTTTGATGTGAATTCGGATGATCGCCTATATATTCTAGGACACCCTGTATCGTATGCACAAGACTTCTCCATGCATCATCATCGACAGCGTTTGCTGTAAACTTGTATACTGTTATGACAGATGACAGAAGGTGAATGAAAAATAACACATTATGTGTTCAGATACAAATCCGCGACTCTAAAAAACTACAGACTGTTATAAGTTCATAATACAGAGTGTTGTTCACTATTGTAACTGAAATAGGGAAGTTTACATACTCATTTGTTTAGTCGGTTTAGTTTTAATTATAGTGAATTCTGCATTCATCAGGAAATTAAGAATTACGATATACATTACTTTCCATTATTACTATTATTCATTCAGCGTTCTCCTTTGTTTTAATTACTTCGACATTAAACTAGCCTTACATCATCGCGCTTTCGTGAGGGTTTCCTCATTAGGTATAGAAGAATCCAAGCTATTTGCGACACGCAAAATGACAAGTGTTCGAAACTTGTCATTTGTTGAAATGAATGAAAATAATTCAATATTAGAAAAATACTTTGTTCTTTAGGATAATGGAAATGAAAATAATTACAAATCAAATATGATGAATGACGAAGAAATAACGATTTTTCTTTTAGACGTGATCATTTCATTTTTTTAATGCTGATTTTGTTACAATTAACGGATGCCTTCTTAATTGGCTTGTAATCAAGCAACTTTTTAATTAGATATTATCTCAGAACTAAGCTGTCGTCTACTTTCTGAAAAAAATTTTCACGGGTATTTTAACTAATCATAATTATCTTGTGGACGAAGCTTTTCAACAGAACTTTTTATTTGTGAATCGAAAAGAAATCAATTCGAAAAACATCCAGTAGCATAGATAATAGGGTGGGAAAGGTGAAACAACCCCCCCCCCCCCGTATTTACGCCAGTGGAAAATTTTGTCGTGAGAGTTATGGCAAAAAGGTCGAATTGTAGATTGTTGCTACTATAACCTGGACCACCTTGTACATGCTGCCATTTATGACCACTAGTTCTCGCTATCGATTTGTCATTGTTTGTATTCCGAATAGCTTGGATTCTTCTATACCGAAACTTCAAGTGATTTCACCAATTCATCAAAAGTTGGATCATATATTCAAAACAAATTTTAGCAAACAAACGAATAATCAGTATCCTGCCACAAATAAAACGTGTTATTTTTTATATAATATTGATGATAAATATTACGATTTATAAAGAGAAACTTATCAGGCCAATGTCGCTATCTGACATTTGATACCATAAAAAACGATTATATTTCTACTGGTATATCGAATTTCAGCGGAAATGCTGTTCTACTATCAATATCATAATTGTAGCTCAAAATTTTCGTTTTCACAAGCTAGTGAAATCGATTGATATCTGATATTTTCTATGACTTTGATTCCTACTTCGACTGTCAAGTTATAGTGTGTCAACTCAAGATACATGGCGTTTCACTTAGATTGTGAAAAAATCAAGACTAGATTCCTTTCAGATAAAAAATACAGTACTTATAAACTTGTTTAGATATATAGATTATTAAAGTTTTCAAGAAAATAAAAAAACGGGTTTTTATCAATTGAAATTGAATTTAAATTCAATATTTATTGCTCTAAAACAAAGTAAGATATAAAAAAAAATCAGGACATAAAAAAGTTGCATTTTAAGTTGAAAAAATTGATAAGAACTAGTTTTTCATGCAAACTTCCTACATTATTTTGAATGCTAAAGTTTATTTGAATTATATTCATATTTTCTACCAAAAATACAATGTTCGAATGATCAGTTTTCCACTTTTACTTACTTAGCATTGTCAATTCACATCAATTGTACCATAAACAGAACAGTTCGCTTTATTTGTTTCAGTAATTCAGTTCACGATTTCTAAAATTCTTTCAATTAATTCTACAATGGAACCCATTGAAGAACATTTCACGTAAGGGGTCAGCACATTATGGAATATACATATAAATGAATGTCCGACTAGTGATCAACAAATTATCATACAGGGTGGTCACAAAATCACCACAAGAGATTATAAGAGCGCGCCGTCTCCACAAATATATTGTACAAATATAAAACTTTCCTCTTGAGACATATGTTTCGAACATTTATACATCCATCATCAGTCTCAAATTCGATCAATATAAAATATTGATGAAAGTAAGGTGATAAGTGATATTACTCACTTTAGAGGAGATGAAAACAAAAGTCAAAGATTTATCAATGGAGAAAATAAAATAAAATGAAAAATATTGTAGCTTCTGAGAGATATTTCATCTGTTGTTATCATTAAAGAATATTTTACATAGGGGGTCAGCACGTCATGCAAAATATATCGGTGGAAGAAAAAAATAGTGATAGTCTTGAATCATTATGTTTTATTACACAGGTTTGCCATAAAATTGTCGCTTATAGAGAATATTTAATCTGACATTTTAATACCATCATTAAGGAATGAAAGTTATGATTTACTCCGTATCATCATGGGGGACATAATCAAAAAAAGGTAAATTAAAGTTGTACAGGTGAATTAATGTCTTGATCAGCCGATACAGGGCGTTCAGAAATGTAGGTATGAGACAACAATTTTTTGAACTACATCCAACTGAATTTTGTCAATCAACTTGGCAAACTATAGAAAAAAAAATATCGAAAACATTCAAGAGGTTAAAAAGCTAGCTCATGTACAAGTCTCCGGCTGTGTTTTATTGAAAAAAAAAGTATCTTTGGTTTTTAGGATTTTTCATTTTATGTTATTCCGTTATTGTGTTTTGCTGTGTTTTGTTGTGTTCTGTCATATAATCAATAAATCAAACAGTTTGATCTCATTTTTTGACCAAGGAAGAAAAATAATAAAAACACATTTTGACCATAAATATCCAAAAGTAGCGACATTTAAACAAAAAAAAATCTATTTTCAAAAAAATATATGAAAAATTATTCATTTCCTTGCGCCCGGCAAACAAAAACAAAAACTCTTCCATGAATACTTTTCGACATACATCCAGAGTCTACTTTCGATCGAACACCCTGTAGAAGCGGAATCGAACCCACCGAAGAGCCGTATTTCCGCTCAATCCACTTTTCGTCTTTTATTTTCGTTAACGACGATGGAATAACGAGAGATTGTGCACATGCAAGTAACGTCACTTCAACGTGATACCAATGCAAATAAACGAAGCGTCACATCGTTTTCGTTTCGTTGACCTTCTGTCGGTCCGCTTGGCAGAAAATATGGCACGAGACTACCGTGTCTTCGTTCAGAAATTCGAAAGAAGTTCGCGAGAAAATAAAACATTGCGAGGGCATACACCATTATTATACATCCTTCTTTGTTCTCATCAATACTATATGCGACATCATTTATCAATGATAAACATTTTCTAACTTTTCCAGAACTCACCATGGAGCGCATATTCAAAATCAAAACCAAATCCAACCGGAATCCGCTAGGCCAATACCCCTCCGAACGCAGATACTCGGCTTCCATAGTGATCGGCCTTAGCGTCATCTTCCTCCAACTCTTCTTCTTCTCCCTCCTGATGGGCGGCCTCATCATCCACAAAATGACAGTCTACGAGCACCAACAGAACTCGACAGGTGACAGCGCGACAGGTGACAGCGCGACAAGTGACACGGAGCTGGTCAACAGGCTGTGGGATAAAGTCAACAGAGACCTCGAGGTTATAGAGCACCGCAACTCGGAACACCGAGTCAAAATGTCGGTTTTGGTGTGCTCAGGCTGCTTCCTGATGTCTTTAGGCTGCCTCCTTAGCGCCGGCACCGGTCTACTGGCTTGGAAACGATGGTACATCGACCACAACATCACTGTCTTCTTCATAGCCACCACCTTTTCTACCCTCACCACGTCCATCAACCTGTTGCTGTGCCTGTTGGCTTGCGCCGACAGGTGGTTCGATTCGGACGGCCACCGGTCGGTCCTGAGCTGGAGCCTGTTGACCAACATCACCATACTGGCCGCGGTAGGGGTGGTGTGGTCGTTTTTGTCCACCAAAGTGGGGTATGGAGGGATGAAGAGAGACTACCCTGACGATATGATGGTCAATAAGGGTGGAGGGCACGTGCGAGTCAGCACGGTGATGAAGGGCAACAAGCATTGCGAGGCTTTCCCGCCGGATATCATCAGCCATTTCCCTGCTGGGGAGAAACTGGCCAAGTATTTGCCTAGGAAGGAGGAGGCGGGGGGTTTACCTAAGGCCGAGAGTACTTTGGAGTACAGACAGAGGGTGGATAGGTTCTTGGAGGGTTCAGGGGAGCCTGACGGGAGTACGGATGGGAAATAGGAAGGCCATGTTGCATTTTGCGCTGAAGTGCGACGAATAATACTGACGACAAGACTTTTCGATCGGATGTAACTTGAATTACAAGATATTTTGTATTGAAAGTATTCCTGAGTTGACAGGTATTCGTCAGGAACCAGTGAAAGAGTGGTATCAGGTGTGGGATGTAATATTTTTAATCGAGTAGAAGGGGAAATCAGTCTTACTTTAGATGAAAATGGAAAAGAAGTTTTCTACTGAAAGTAATGTTGTCATGTAACGCTTCGAGTATAGCAGTAGCTGTGGGATGTGATGTGTTGATCGAATTGCCAAAAACGAAAAATTCACGCATTGAATGAAATATTCACAATATGAATACCAGACATTTTGTGCTACTGAAAGCATCGTGAGTGAAAGGAATGTGGACCAGAGTTCGCCAGTTACCATATAAAAGTGGTGTCAGGTGTAGGATGTGATAAAATGTTTCATCTAATAGCCAAAAATGTTTTTGAATTTATTGATAGAGGCTGATAATTTTAATTTTATTTTTTTTCTCGAATATTTATCGCAGGAAATTTTTATTGACATCGAAATGGTATTGTATCGATTTAGTTTCATTTTTTGGTAATGAATCAATATTATGTGATGATTTATTTATCTTTATAGTTTATGGTTAGTATAACTGTAATTATTCACAGAACTACAGATTTGGAATGTTCAAGTACCTTCCAAGGTGAATTAAATAAGTGTACTCTGATTATAGAATTGTCATTAAATTTTCATTCAATGTGAGGAGAGACTATATTGATGAGAATTTAACTGTCAAATTCTTCTGACCAGTCAGAATCTTGTTTACATTGATATGAGGAAAAAACAATAAACCATGTAGAACAACATTCCGTTTCCCATTATCTACAGAGTGTTCCTCAATGATATGTGTTACATTCTACATGGAAAAATAATGAGAGTTTGCTTGCAGGGTATTTTCCAAGCACTTGAGAGATCATAAGTGCATTTAAAATCGACCAATAAAGGAGAAAATAGTTTTTATTCACTATATGAGTATGAATAATTTTTTTCTTCTTTGAATAACAAAGTCCATGAATGAAGGCACTTCCGTATCGCTATAGGGTGGTGTCTATAAATAATTGTAGCATCATAGTGGCTGTTGAAATAAATACATTTCTTTTTCTATACTGCATCTGCATCTTTCGATACGAAACTTCAACGAAATTTCTATTATACAGTGAGTGTCAAAAAGTCTGCACAATATGTATGGCATTTTTATGATCGATTTGTCAGAAAATATTATTCTTGCGGAAAATTTACATTTCTATCTCCGAAATTCTGAATTTTCTAACGGTTCACAGGAGAGAACAAAAAACTGCACCAGTACGTTTGCGACTAGTATTACATGACAAAGTAGAGTTTCAATTCATTAAAGTGTGTGCATAAAGGTGAAGAAGTCCTTGATGAAAGTTTCATTGAATAAAAGTTAATGAAAGAAAAAGAGTCAAGATGAAGCGCTGTGCATAAATCCACTTTTAATGCTGATAAAAATTCTTACTTTCCATTCCCCACTTATATTGTTACAAAATTTAAAAACTTGATTATAATAATGGAATTTTCACTAAACCTTTGTCTTTCATCAAGAATATTTTTTTTTGATAAAATCGTGGAATAATAAAGATGTTACCCATATAGTGCAAACTATTTGACCCTCACTGTATATGACATCATACTTTCTTTCTGTTGATGCCCTGATATCCATGACAATGTTACAATTATTTATAGAAAGCCTGCATAAAATTTCATAATTTTATGTGTTGATTGGTTCTTCCGTAAAATATCTATGATTTAAAGCTCCTAGGGCAGAAATTCTTCTTCTTGGATTAAATGTCAGCATACTCTGAAAACAAAAAAAAATAAAAAAAAGAAATTTAGCTAAATTTCTTCCACTTGACAAAAATTACACTCACCATTATCAAGTCGTTCGCGGTTTCGCATATATTGGGACAAATTTGGTCAATCCTAATTTGATTTGTAACGTTGAAGGAGTTCCATTTTATCGAGATATTTTCTTCAGGCCATTCGTTTTCTGGAGGTTTACCTAACACCCTGTAAAAGTCAATTTTTTTATAGATGAACTGAGTGTGATAAGTCAAAACTCAAAAAAAAAATAAAATAATTAGTTCAAAAACAGCAAAAAAAAAATAGCAGGCTAAGTGTGGGATTTTACCAAATTTTCTGTTCTGACAACCAGAATTTCCCATGAAAATCTTGAAAACACACTCTTCTCTCTGATTTCTTCGGAGTGTATCCTTCTTCTCAAATATTTGTATGAACACAGAAATTACTCTGATATTCATATGAAACTCAGAAACAGATGGAACATTAAAAAAATGCACAAAACCAAACAAAACACTTAATCTTCATGTCCTGGTTTCCAACAAAAAACAACTTATTCTAGTTCTAGTTTTCTATCACATAATTTTTTTCTGGCGAAACTAAATAAATGTATTCATTCACTATAAATGGCTCCTTACTGACGTGAAAATTCTTCTTTTGAAAAATACTACTCAAATTCCAACCCGATTTTTTTTTTAAATAATAATAAAATAATACTTTCCACAAATACATAGGAACAGGTGAAGAAATTTGGAAAATATTGATAAAAAAAATAAGCAGACAATCTGTATTTATTTGGAAGAATCGAATTTTTTATATTCAATTCACACGGTATACTCACAGTACAAACTCCACCATGAAATTTCTCAAATGTCATAGGACAATAAACAATGGAACATTTTTTCACCAGATATAGATATGTTTGACCACATTTTATCACTTCATTTTTTTATAGAATAATGAAAATGAAAAGAAAAGAATTTTAAGAAATTTTAAGGGGGAGTTAGTCTGTACATGTTGTAATTTTATTGATACTCGACTTTTTATTACAACCATGAACAATCATACACCAGTTAATTCTCTCTGATTACTAAATTTCTACTGGCATTGTTGACAGACTCAATGATACCAATTCATGCATGAAAAAATCAACTTTTTTCTTGAAAGAAAACCTGAGAATTGTAGGATGAAGTATGTCACAATTTTTCCCAACAAAAAAAGCACAAAATTTGTCCTCCTCCAGGGGAAAGATCAATTACCACCTTCACCCCCATAGGACAGCCCTTGGGGCGAGCAGATTCAAATAACAAACACAAACGAATTATGTCGACTGACCTGAAAATTTTGCTAAGCTGATCTCCGTCTGATTCCCCGCAAAAAAGCGGTTTCAGGCTGTACAGTTCCACGATGATACACCCTATAGACCATACGTCCACGGGCGTGGCGTACGGCAGGCCTAGTAAAACCTCCGGAGCCCTATACCACAGCGTTACCACCTACAAGAGAAATCAGGGATGATTTTCATTATTCATTTCAAAATTTCATGTTCAATTATTTTCTTCATTTTATTTGATTTATATAAATTAATCATTTTTCATGAGTATTTTCAACATTGGTTTCAATAATGCTCACCCTGCAGGTTGATCACTCAGTAAAGTCAATAAAACTCAGTAGAAAGGTCAGTAAAAAAAGGAAGTGGAAATTGGTTCACTATGTATCTTTGGGTTTGCACTTGGAACAAATTCTATATATTCAATCTGATAGCTCTGAAATTTTGCAGGCACCTTCTCTGCTGCTATACTAACACGCCATTTCTTTATTTGCATTGTAAGGTGAATCACCTTGTATAACTTCCATTTCGTGCAAGATAAGTCAGGACATGAATCGAGTTTGGTGGGGAAAGGAGTTATGTTGAGAAATAAGTCGAATCAGGTAAGGAAATATGGAAAAAGCTTGGGTAAGCTTGGTACAGGTGTGGGATTGAACTACTAATTGTTTTCTCGCAACATAGACTCACCACCGACGTCAGCTTCATCTCGAAATCGTAGGTTTTGGCCAGGCCAAAGTCGGCCAGCTTGATGTGCCCGTCGTGGGTGACCAGCAAATTTTGCGGCTTCAAATCGCGGTGCACGATGCGGTTGCTGTGCAAAAAGTCCACCCCGTTCAGAATTTCCCTAGACAGACTTCTGATTTGCACGGTGCTGAACCCCTTCGACGAGTGGCGATCGATATACGACGAGAGGTCCTACATAGGAATAGATTTGGATACACTGATGGAAGACAAATCTAGACCGACGAAATTCAAACTCGAATTTTGCATCGATTTTGGTGATCTTTTTGTCAATTTGTAAGCGTGGAGATGATTTCAAGAAAGGCTCGATTCAAAAAGGACTTCATACAGGAAATTAGGTGGAAGCTGTTTTCATTGATTGCAAAAGAGCATTTGATACAGTTGACCAAGCAAAACTTTTAGAAAACCTGGAATCTATGGGACTCAGAGGCACTGTGAGAAATGTTTCAACTGGAACACAGTATTTCCACATTCCCACAGGTTTTTTTCTGATGAGGAATTTGTTACACCAGCCCATACCATTGATTATCGATGGATATCATGGAAACAACTGATTAAGTTCTTTCGAATCTTGAATTTTGAAGGAATTTAGCAAAATCAGAATTGAATGATGATCAAGATGAAAACGTCTACAAGACAAAAAAATAACCAAAATCCATGCGAAATTGAAAAAGTTAACAAAGACTGTTGTTTTGTTTGTACAAGAGAATTCTAAATCTGAATATACCAAAGACCAAAATTTCACTCTTATTTGATCTATTCTAAAAATCATTTCAGAATACTCAAAAGTGACAGAATCATCGGTTTCAAAAGAGGAGTGCAAGATTTCGCCTCTAATAGACAACAACTTCTGAGCTTGAACAAAATGAGCTATGAATATTTGAATTTCCCCAAACATTTCACAAAATTTTAAGAATTTCTAATTGTTTTCCCCAATCTTGAATATACAAAAGAAAAATTCAATCTTCTATCCTCCTGGCTGTTTAAAATGATTTCAAAATTTCAAAACAAAAAGGTACTAACTCTAGAATTGCCAAAAATGTCTACATCTTGAAAAAGAAAAAAGGAATCAAAAAATGCAATAATAACAATATTCTCTACTCATATTCCCTACCCATATTCCATCTTGATTCACATTGTATATTTGCCCATATTTGTTGATATCAAATTTTTGTTAATGCAAGCCAGTATTTGAGATTCCAAATCATTTTGCCCCAATCGTGAATAAACCAAATGATCCAATATTCACTTTTGCTGGCTCTTGAAAGTGTATTTCAAAATACTCAATGATGACATAGTTGTCAATTTTCAAAGATAAAAGTGTGAACTCAAGAATTGTCAAAAAAATTTTGAACATAGCTACACTGATGAACATAATCTTGAAAAAAACAAAAGGAATGTGAATATGCAATGATTCTCTACCCATATTCCATCAAAATTTACATTATATATTGGCAAATATTGAATTTTCAAAACTTCAGTTGAAGATTTCCAAAGAGATGGCATGACATGACATTTTACAATTGAAAAAAAAATGAAAAAAATCAGGAACCATGAAGAAAATGAGATAAAATTCACAAATAAATACCTGTTCTACATGCTCGAAAACCAGATACATGATAAGCTCCTTTTCCATCTGCTGGCCATGACAGACATCCAACAACCTCACAATATTAGGGTGATCATGTGTGTTGAGCTGTCGTAGCAATGAAATTTCCCTCAGGGTGTTCATCGGAATGCCATCTTCTGTGAGAGGCACACAAACCCTCTTCAAAGCCACATCGTTGCCTGTTTTCTTGTCTTTAGCCTTGTAAACAGTCCCATAAGCACCTACAAAAGTCGTTTTTCAAAACTATACTTGGTAATTTCACAAACCTCACAAACCTCTGCCTATTCTGTTCAGTGCTTCATATGTGTGGCTCTTTTCGAAAGACATCGGACTGCCTTTTCAGATCTGAAACAATGTTTACGATGGAGGTTTTTCACGGTCTGTGGGTATAATTCAATCATTAAATGGCATTTGTTCAGCCATGCATGCATATTTACACAAATCATAACAAAACCTGCTTCTGTATTATTCAAGATTCAACAATACTGAAAATATCAAGCAACCTGTCAATTTTTCGTCGAAAAAAAAACACATCCAGAGATTTTCTACAGCAGTTCTATGGCTTAAACTTTGCTGAAATGCAAGTACCTAACCTTTAAGATAAGTATCGAGGTTCACATGGGAGATTGTTGGAAATTTCCTAACACCTTACCTTGACGATGAATATTCGTTATCCAGTAGCCAAATTTATTGCATATTCTGCTTCTATCACAAGGTTTTCGTTACTAAAACATCAGGAACACATGGCTAATTACAGGACCTCTAAACAATTTTTTATGTCATTGAATTCCGACCAGAAAAGTTGAGAATGAACCGGTTATAAGTTGATATTCAGATTTTCAGTAAATGGGAACCAGTGAATATATAACAGCAGAAATAAAACAACTCTTTATTACCGGAAAAAAGAACAATTTGAAGAAAACCGACAGACGTTGGCAGTTGGCACTTTTTCAGATGGCAGTTGGTCACTTAAGACAGGCCCGTACTTCAATATTTGATAACAAGGACTTGAGAAATGATAAGAAGAATTTTACTCACTTATTAAAAGTTTCCAAAGATAGAAATATCATGATGAGTGAGAATTTCACTACACTTAATCACTTTGACTATTATAGCCGTATATTATATCACATTTTTACAATCGATTTGAAATTAGTAGTACCTACAACCGAATACTCTCCTGTCGAATGTTTCCATCAATAACTGTATGCATGGTTGCATAACGACAAGGTTATCGATGGTTTCGCCATCTTGCCTTGCAGTGGAAAATTCAGATTAGGAACAAAGTTCCTAAAAATGATAATATGTTGATATATATAATGCAATAATTACCTATTGTCGAATATATTTGGGTGTGTGTCAAAGCAATATTCCACAGGACTCTTACCATTTAGAACCAAAATTTTCATGTATTATACCTACGCAACTTGTTTAGCAGTCTTTTCAGATTCAAGTATGAAAATTATCATCATCATATCAGAAGGTAATAAACCATATACACAAAGGCTATCACCATCTATTATCATTGCTTTTACTCAATATGCTGGTAGGTATATGTCCAGGTTTATTCCGGGTTCGATTCAAACGTTGAAACGGACATTTCCCAATGGAATGGAAGGGATGACATTCCAAGGTCTACCACGCTAGCAACTTCAAGACACGACATTCCTCGAGTCCATCAGAGTTCAGAAACGAAAGGCATTCCTAAGCAAGCTGCGATAAGTGTCCTTCTCGCTTATTCGACATCAAACTGCAGATATGTGTGTTATGAAGAAGTTATTGTCGGTGGAAAGATAGTGAACCCGAGGCCTTTTGTACCACGTTCGACTATCAGTTTTTGGCAAATTCAGTGTACGAGAAGCACATGTTGATGCATTCGCGACGAAGAACTGTTTACAAATCGGTTTCGGTTGCTTGAACTCGACTTGTACGGTGCGATAGAGTGCATTATACTTGTTTAATTGCATACACGACATATTCGCAACGGTTTTCAGCTGTAAATTCACATTTGATTGGCTTCATCCCGTTTCCTGCCTCTTATTATCAGTGATCGAGATGTAGTGGAAGGTGTTCGAGGAATGATTGGACACTGAAAACAGTGGAAAAGTGAGCAGGTAAGATGGAAACCAGTTTTTTTCTTTCGGTGATACGGCTATACTATCTTGATTCAATATTTTAATTGGTTCAATCAGATCATCGTTACAAAAGCAGAGTAACTAGAAATAAGTGATACATTTTTCAAAGTACCTTCAGAAGTTTTACGTACCTGTTGGGAAGATTCTTATAGTTCTCCAGTGGCGTAGCTATAAACCAGCTACTGCCCTATGAAGGGCATTGTATTTGTTCAGTTATTTTGAGAAGCCAAGTGAAATTGTTAATTTGAGAATTCCATATTTAATATGCACCTATACCAACGAGTATACTTACATAGTTTTCATTAGGTATATATCTATGGGTGCCTAAAAAACAATATAAATAGATAAGCACTCGTCTACTGTGTAGTAATCTCAAAATAGGTACCTATCTATCAGATGTATTGAAATTATACAGATTGTTTTGGAATTTATTGAAACAACAACAAGTTTCAAGGGTGATGTTCCTTAGGGATGTAAGATCGGATTCTAGAGACAGTAAATACACATCAGTTACAAAATAAAACACTATCGATTTTTTGTTACCATTCGCATGCAAGTATATTCTTGAATATTTGAGATTTTGACAAGTGTCCTGCAAAGACATCAGTATCTGGACTTTGTTGGTGAATTTTTGATTGAATACTTCTCTCTGATAAGAAAGGCATCGACTCTGGTGCTAACATTTTCCCTTATTTGGACACTGATAATGAAAGGACAGGCAAATTCAGGGAGGCAATAAAAATATTATCATCGCATGTTTGGGAGGCAAGTGAGCTATATAAAATACACAATAGGTGCGTAGGTAGGTTTGCTGACCCATTATTTTTGTTTGCTTGGTGCATAACTGCCACTTGTCTAACGCGCCATTCAAGTCTCTTCAAGCTACTCGTTTTTTTTTCTGGAATTTCGGCTCTTTTGTTGATTCGAGGCGCAAACTAATCCTACCTGACGTTTCATTGCCGTGGGAAGATTATTGGAAATTGTATAGTGGGCATGAAAGTGGATGATCGATCGGTTTCCAAGTGAATCCATTGGCGTACCAAAATATTTTCCCTCATCTTCTGAAAAATTATCAAAAATAAATATAAAATAAAAATAAAATATTAAAAAAGAACAATATACTTTTACCCAAAGCAGTATTACAAACGAAATTACAATAAAACAGTTTTTGGACTGATATAAAATAAATTTGAATTATTTGTGTCTCATCTCTTGGTGCAGATTCAATATTATAAATCAACTTTTTAATTGATGTAGATTGTAACTTCAGAGCCTTCTAGCGCTCAAACTAAGCAACTCTGTGTCTACTTGAATAGAATCGAATTGTGTTGGTCTGAGGAATACAAATATGGTATTTTTTTATTTTCCTTTAATTTTAACACCTCGTGTTACGGAAAATTTTTGATTCATAGTTTGTAGAGCAAACTCATCAATTTTCCATAGAGTCACTCGTAGAGCCACACTCTCAAAAAATATTCACAGAACATCTTGTATATTTTGAATTAGAAAAAAGTGTGATATAGTATGATAGAGAGAACCCCATAGGAAATAACCGACCCAGCAAATTCAGTGATAATTATAACATGTGTAGCCACCAGAGCTAACTTAGTTTATCTGAATAATAATAATAATAATAATAATAATAATAATAATAATGATAGGTTCCAAAGATGTTTTTTATGGCGTCAAAACGAAATGTGCACGTAGTTTTTCGAAGGTTGTATGTACTACAAAATACATATCCTTAGAAAAAATCTATTAGGTTGAATTTCTGAGAAAAAAAAATTAAAAAGGGAGTGCCTCCTGTGAGGATTGAACTCACGACCCCTGGTTTACGAGACCAGTGCTCTACCACTGAGCTAAAGAGGCATATGATCTCTGGAGCGGGCATGTCCTTCACGAATTCTGTATGCAACGCAAAATACACAGTAACATTTATGTTTATGTTGCAATCGTATATTTAGAAATAAGTTTGTATCAGATATTGTTCTTCATCGAATCGTGATGATGAGTTGACAGAAACTATTGCAAAAAAAATTAAAATCGTTTGCCAATCTAGAAATGGTACCTTACTACCTACCTTAATAAAAAACTTATCTTTTTCTGTTTGCTTTCGGTATTCTTCTTGTTCGTTTATGATGATTCTTCCTCCAATATATGTTTTAAGAATGATAATAAATATTTAGTACCTATCATGACTAACATACCAATCTATTTTATTATCATTTTATCTCATCTTGAATGTTTTCAATGATATGAACTTGAAAAGGTAAAGGTAGGTCAATTACAAAACTCAAATGGATAGTAAGAGGTTCAATCTATCGTCTTTTCGCAATTTTATATCACTTGAATGAACGGTGGATTTTTTTAAGTAATTCACAACCAGTGGCGTAACTAGAATTATTCGGCTCCAACGCAAAATACACAAATCGTAAAATGAAAATGAAAACAAAGAGCTGAACGAGCTTTTTTTTCATTCATATTTCACAATATTTTTTTCTCATCAAAGAAAAACAAATCTTCAAAATAACTTCAAATTTCCTGAGTGGAATAAATCTCAACGTGTTTTTCCATTGAATAAAACAAAACTTTAGATAACTTTAACTTCACATTCGAACTAAATCCATTCATTGAACGCTGAAATGATTTTTTTTTCTCGTTTCAAAAATTGAAAATCCATGAATTAAATCTTCAAGATCTAATTTGTTGGCAGCTCCACTTTCAATGGAAACTAAACATGAATATTTCAATTGGTCTTGCCCTATTTGATTCCTCAAATAACCTTCAACTAGTTTTAATTCAATGGAAGTTTTTTTCATCTGACGCAAATGTATTCAGCAGAGAGATATGAAAATTCTCGTTGAAATTTCCACAGGTTCTACAGCTCCCCGACGATGCAGCCACGCCCCCCGCCCTCATCATGACCACGCCCTCGCCCGACCCCCAAAAATCCGACCTGCTCGCCTACCAGTCGAGCGACTCGAGCGACCGCCCGCGCAAGTGCACGTGCTCGGACAACCCGCCCGAGCCGCACGCCCCCTACCGCCCCGCCCACGGCGACGCCCCGCCCGCGAAGGAGGCGGGGCCGGACGCGCCGCAGGGCGGGGACAAGGCGGCCGAGGACAGGATAGAGGTGTCGCCGTTGCCGCCCGCCTTGCCGCCCCGCCCGCCGCCCAGGCCGAGGTACGAGGGCGGGTCGGGGCGGCTGCGGCCCGGTGAGTTACTTTTTCTTCCTCACTTATAATGGCACGAGACGATTGTCACGATTTCATCGGAAACATTTGGGTTGATGTTTAATTAATGGAGAACCGAGAAAAAGTGTCTACTATTGAAAACGCCACACCGAAGGTGGAGCCTTCATAGGTTTCTTAGGCATTTTTAGCGACTTGGAGCGTTTCAACAATTTGACTAGTTTCGACCCGTTTAGTTAGAAATTCAATAAGTTGTTGATAAACATGTTAAACTATTCATTTTGATAACCAACATCGCAAAAACTATGTAAAAGTTACAGCTAACTTTTTTATACATGAGTTTATTTCAAACATATATAGGTGTTCACCAGGGAATTTCAATATTCGACTACTACTTTAATTACATCGGATAAAATACTAATTCATTACGATTTCAAGTACCAACTGAATCAATTCAAGTTCGTTCAATTACTTTCAGTACCATTTTCAGTAGCCTCTATTCACCAGGGAATCGTACTCATTTCAAGCGTCACGTCAAGTAATGAAATTTATCTCGAAATTTATAGCCAAAAAATATTTTGGAAACTGAACTTCGCAGGGTTGTATCAAACCTTAGGAAAAAAATATATTATGCATGTCGAATTACTTTTCAATCGACCATTTAATATAGTAAATTATTGCTACTATAACCTGGACCACCCTGTATATTTGAAATCGATACAACGCAAGGTATCGAAGTCTAACAAAATATACAGGGTGTTTCAGTGATTTTTCGGCAGAACTAGTTTTTAATTTTTTTATCCGATGGAAAGAAATATTATGAGGACGGGTGTTCACATTGATAAAAACTAATCTCCTACGTTATATTACCATACTTTTATACGTAAACGTTTCTTGAATCTGAAGAAAAAACTGATTTTCATGAATGAAAAACAATATGCTCGAAATGCTCCTTTTTGTAGTATGTTATTTTGAAATATCAATAGTCCATGAAGCAGAAAGTGCTTTTTTTTTCATGGTCCCAAAAATGAAAAAAACCTCATCATATTCTTCATTTACTACGAAAGCGTCGGAGTGCCACGTATTGGTTGAGAAAAAAAAACACTAAATTCCAATTTCAATCTCGAAATTCCAGAGAGAAATGAAAATAAACAAATATTGTTCCTACAGCGCTTTCGTAATTTACACCCGTTATAAAATGTGTCCATTCCCTTGAATACAAACTACTCGAACGGTCGATGTCATAGAAAAAATTCATAGACGTCATGTAGGACTCAAAAGGTTATTGACAAATAAGTTTCAGACCGTTTTAGTATTTTTCTTGACATTTCAGAAACTGCATACAATTTGGCAACTCTGTGAGTCTACAATGTATGACCTTCAAACTAGGGAACTTTCCTCCAATCCAACCAACATCGTATCTCCCACGAAGATAGCAATGTAAACGCGTTGTTAACTTGAAAACACCTCGTATATGTACCCTCTCCCGCAGGAATTTTTCAATCAGTTCGAGGTAACAAGTGCAAACAGGATTCGCGCCCTTCGAGATTGACAGCTAACTCGATAACCTCGACAACCCTATCGACGAACCGGCCCGAGGCCCAAGTGGGGTGGGGGGGGGGGGGGTGAAAGGGCGAAGGGGCGGAAATATCGACTATCCCCGCGGCGTCGCTATGGCGACGCCGCCGACGCCAGGGCGGGCTCTGGAATCGGGGCCTCGAGAGGATCGAAGAAGGCCCTTTGCAAAAATCTATTTATTATATGCGAGAGTAGCAGACTATACTTTTTCTACAACTTCCGCACTAAAATCGGGCCAAAAATAAATGACGATAGACATATTCCTCAGATATTCTACAGATATTTCATGTTTACTCAACACTAAAACACCCTGTAAGGTATAAAAATAATCGAAAGGAAAACATAAATCAACAAATTGAAGACGGCAACATTGTCACAATGTCACTGAAATTTGGAACGAAAAATATCACTCGACCCTACGAAACCTCCGCCACTGGCATAGGAAGAAAAATACGAATATGGCTCAAAAAGTAGCTAATATTGATGATAAGATGTTTACAAAAGTTGAGTTCTGCATCTCAAACGGTTCCTGGGATATCATCGAGAAACTAAAAACATTTTTGGCACCCGAGGAATTACACCCTCTATTTTTGAAACTCCCTGGACAAAAATGAACTCAAAAGGTAGTGATGAATCCAAATTACAAGTTTTATTCACCCAAATTTGTTGTCAACTGAATGTATCACCTTTTTGAGGTCTGAAATGATTGTTTGGGACTCTGTTCTTCATTTTATTTGTCTATTCCAACTTTTGAGAAAAGCAGGGCTGGTAAATCTCTGTCTTTATTTCGTTGGAGAAAAACTCGTCAATCTCATATTTCATTAACAACTGAAATCCTCCTTGTGTATATCGAAACCATCACAACATGTTTTTGACATTGATCAAAATCATTAGAATGATGTATACAAAGTAAATAAATCAATATACAAAGTGATACAAATCAAAAATTAAACAAACTATTCCTCAACAATGATCATTCAACAACAGCGCAATCAAGAAATTTTTGCCGCTGCAACTTGTTCGCGTTTCGCGAAACCGGTGTGCCTAAATTAAATGTGGCTTGGTGGGCTGAAAAGCTCTCGAGTCCGGCCCTGGCAGCGACTTCGCGTCCCTCCAAAATCAAAATTCATCCAACACTCCCACACAATCGTCTCCTCGCAAAAATTGACATATTCGCGCGAAGCAATCCCCAGTGGTTGTCAACACTCGGTATGATGTCTGCTTCATCCCTTCTCGGTACTTGAATGCAATTACCCTATAAAACACGTTAGAATCGTAGGTTGTTCTATGAGTGAGGAAAAGTGATAGTTTTGTAGTGGGTGATTCAAATATGTCCAGGAGATAAAAAAACTCACTATTTTTGAGTATTGAACAAAAGCAGTTTTTTCGTATTCCTAATGGAGAAGCAATGATCGATAAAAGTATGATTTTTTGACTGCAGCTGATGATATTTCTTTTCTTTTATCTTTTTATCATCTATAAACTATTATATATTTCCTTATACAGTGAAATTAACAAAAACCTCTAATAAAAAAATGAATTATCGAGTTGCCTGTATTAAAAACTAGCACTTTAGTTTTTAATTATCTCTAAATAATGGATGCTCTTCTTATCAAGAAATGCTGATAACAGAAAAGTATTGCTAACAGTTAAGTTATTACTTATCTTTAAGATTTCATCTCAAAATGTTTTTCACCATGAACATTTTTTGCTAATTATTTTTAGAAATTTGTAACATTGAAGTTACTACTTAGTAATAACTATAAATATAATAAGAAGGTGGTAAAATTAAAAACTAGTACTCTTGCATTTTTTTATCAGTATTGTTTGCTTTTAGTGCCTAGAAAAAGTTTATATCATCAAAAACTTTTGTCTATGATTTTCTCTAAATAACTGAAGCTCTTTTTCATTGAGAAGTCTTGCTAAGTAATGCCATTATAAATAACATTTACGATTTCATCTTGATAATGTATGCTTCTCTACATTAGGTATGCGAAAAACTATATTTATCATAATAATAAGAAAATAATAATCACTGATGACAATAATATGAATTTGCCCGGCTGTGAATTCGCTTGAAGGAAACAAAAGTACTTTCGTTCGAAAATGCACGGGTACCCAGTAATGCAGGTGGTTCAATACCACATTCCCCCCTCGATTCAACCGTACCCCCCACATTTACCACATACGGGTAAGTCACAAAATGTCCATACCTGGTGATTTAATATATTTTGTTACATCAGATACTATACCCGCACCTGCAGCAGTCACAACAGGTGGTAAAAGAAATCTCCGAATAAAAAAGATGTAGAAGAAGAGTGAAGGAAATTTTATGAATTGTAATTTTTCAAATGGGCACCCAGTATATCATTAGCTAGAATGATATAACTCTTTTCGTGTTTTTGAAAATATGGATGATTTTGTATTTGTTCGAAATTTTATTAATTTTCATCTACAAATTCTGAGAATATTCTTAATATGGAAAATAATAAATGAAATTTATTTGCATTATGGTGATGGGACTTTGGTTAGTTTTTGGGATCATGGGGAAGGATTATTTCCATATTCCACTGAATTGTATCCTACTTCAGGGTTGAATGGGTTCAGTAATCATAATTGAAAGGGCTGAATTTGAAATAAGCCAGCATAGCCACAGTATGTTCGAAATATTCCTGATATAATTTTGGTAATCAAATTATTTTTCATACCTAGCTGTTTCGAACAAAAGAAATAATAAATTATCCATCAAAATATTATACAAATATAACCAACCTACGAGAAATTTTCATTCGAAACAGACAATCTGTTTCATTTGGCCCAAAAATATTTAAACAAACGAGATTTACTCGAAATTACACGCCTCATGCCATGTTTCCATATTTCCAGCAAATAAAAATAAATCTTTAAAAAAATATTTTTTTTTAATCTGTGGACAACACGAAAGGGAAACCTATAATGTTCGAGGAACATCGTGTTAGCCAGCGGTGGAATTTTGGAAGAGAAGGAAGGTGTTGGATTTTTTCTTCTCGAAAGTTTGGAGGTTGTAAAAGCATCAGGAAAGACTTCACTATGAATAACATCGACTCTAATCTAATTCTGCTCTTTTCCTTGCAGCGACTAACAGCCATGGCGGTATCAGGAAGTACGTGTTCTGGTGCTGCGCCTGCGGAGGCCTGGCCACCATCTTGGGCGCCCTCTTCCTCGCCGTCTACTTTCTGCTCAGGTCCTACACCTCCACCTTGGGGTACTTCGAGACCATACCGACCTTCGTCCCCGCAACCATGGTAAGCTATCGGATACATTCGGCACTCTTAGTGGTTTTGAGTTCGACGGCTCCGAACTGTCATATCCTAGAACTATTTTTTCATCTCCACTCATATTCTATAAACAACCAATGTGAATTGTCTAATTTACAGTTGCGACAGTATTGAGTAGTTCCTAATTGTTGCAATTTTAAATTATCCCTGATTTAAAATAGCGAATTTAATTTGCAACAGAAAATTAGCAATAATTTAAGTGATCCACAGTAAATCAACTTTGCAATTGTAACTTTGTCCTAAACGATGTAACTATAGATTATCCCTAAATTATGTTAACAACAGAAAATTAGCTGTAAATGTTGCAACTTTAAATTAGTCCTGATTCTAGCAACTGTGATTTTTTCCTAATAATTTACATTTACGACTTGAACTTGCCATGATTTTTGCAACAAAAAATTAGCAATAATTTAAGTGATCGACAGTAAATTGACTCTAATTTTGCAATTGTAAAAAATTATTCCTAATTTATATTAGCCCCTGGTCGATAAGCCCTAACAGTTGCAACATTAACTTTGCCCTAACCGATGTAACTGTAGATTATACCTAAATTATGTTAACAACAGAAAATTAGCTGTAAATGTTGCAACTGTAAATTAGTCCTGATTCTAGCAACTGTGATTTTTTCCTAATAATTTACATTTACGACTTGAACTTGCCATGATTTTTGCAACAAAAAATTAGCAATAATTTAAGTGATCGACAGTAAATTGACTCTAATTTTGCAATTGTAAAAAATTATTCCTAATTTATATTAGCCCCTGGTCGATAAGCCCTAATAGTTGCAACTCCAACTTTGCCCTAACTGATGCAACTGTAAATTATCCCTAAATTATGTTAACAACAGTAAATTAGCTGTAAATGTAAATTAGTCCTGATTTTAGCAACTGTGATTTTTTCCTAATAATTCACATTTGCGACTATTGCCATGATTGTTGCAACAGTAAATTTGCAATAATTCATGTTAGGGATAGAAAATTAATTATAATTTTAGTTATTGTGAATTATTCTTAATTCATATTAGCCTCTTCGAATGAGCCCTAACAACTGGAACATTTGCCCTAATCGTCGCAGCTGTAAATTATCCCTAAATTAAGTTAGCAACTGTGAATTTTTCCTAATAATTCACATGCGACTATAATTTCGCCCTCATTATTGCAACAGCAAATTAGCCCTTATTTATATTAGCAACAGTAAATGAACTTCGGATGTTGCAACTGTATATTATCAGTAATTATCGGTGTCTGCTGTAATTCAGCATTTATTCATATTATTGTCCTAGAAATAGCCCCAATTGTTGCTCCTAAAAATTAGTCCTAATTTTCCTCTAAATTTTCTTCAAATTGCCCCTAATTTATGTGACCAACTAAGAGCCCTAATAATTGCAAGTGTAAAATACCAAAGACTATTGAAATTCGGGGCACGTCCTTTTCACCAGGAAGTTTGATGGTGTTATCTCGAAAGTCTGCGGAGATATAGCCGATTTATTTTGAATTTTCCAAATACGTCAAAAAGTGACTTATATGTGAAAGTGAGTATAGAGGGTATCCCAAATTTAAATCGAGTTATCTTTGAAATTAAAGGGGAAAAGGAAGTGAACCATGATCCCGGGTCACCCTTGGTGAAATAACCTCATTTATGAATATCCATCAATTTCTACACGGGTTTCCTTTCGTTTCAGCTGATACTCACCGGAATTTGCGTGATGAGTCTGGCCAGGCGGAAAAACAGATACAGCTATTTGGTAAGGAATTCCGAAATTTCGACAGCCACAAAACTAACCATGCCTCTTTTTCGATTTCAGATCAAAGTTTGCGGCCTATGTTGCTTGGTTTGTGCCCTGACCTGCGTGTTGGTGACGATCACCACCACTGTCATCCACATGAACAGACTGCAAACCCTGAGGGAATGCGTCTACACTCAGAAAACCAGGACCTGTACTTGTTACTCGGTCCTTTTGGAGGCCCATTCAACTGCTGATGACGGTATGTCGGTGGAAAATTGAACTGGCGGGTGTCTCAATCCTTCGAGACCCTCATTTTGCATTTTGAGCAGAACATCAATCAGACGCCTGGCTTCAATCTCAATTTTCTTCTTATTTCATCTAGCACTCTGTATATTTCCGAATTCTCCTCAAAATCACCTCTCAAGCGATGTATAACTCTCTGTATAACACTTTGGAGGTGTTGAAGAAATTGTGCTTCGAAACATTCACACACTTATAATTTTTTTTTTTTGCAGGAATGAGATACATTTTCGACTCCACGCCGGACTGCGAAGTGATACATGGCGCCCTCTATTCTTGTCTAAGGGCGATGTTCGGCCTATCAGTGAGCGGCATTCTCGTCTGTATATTCTCCTGTATGCTGGTCTATCAGTTGCTCAGGTGAAACTCAGTTCTCGATGCAATATTTCGCTACACCATTTTTTTTTTTGTTGATTAGGTACATCCAAATTCGTCATTGGGGTACATTTCACAGAATTTCTACACGGAATATTGGTACAAACAATTTTTATTCTGTCCCATCTGCTCAACATCCAATTTGCTTACACCCGAAGTCAATGATTAACTGTGGTACTACATCCAATTTCCTCTAATCAATTGTGCCACCTCAATTTTTTGTCGGTTTTACACCCAATCCTGAACACTACACATGATAATGCTACATCCGATTTGTGCACACAACATCCACTCAACATAATAAATTTTGTATATATTTTTTTTTTATTCCGGAGATATATCTTCAAAGTGAAAATAGTGCGGTTTTTGCCAAAAAACGCACTTAGGAGCGAGATTATTCCGTTATCGAGAGGAATTCAGAAATTTCGAACGCAGATTCGTTTTCTACGGATCCGACTCAAAGGTTGTGAATTTTTTCAGATTTTTCAAACAATAATTAGGAATTTCGAAATTTCCAAGCTACGATTATCCGATAAATATGTACCTTGGATCTTCTGACATTACCAAAATTTCCCATTTCTCAATCGATTCGTTTGAAATTCTGTGATCTAGATGAAAATTGAACGAGGAATCGATTGGTGGATCGATCGAGTCCGTGAGATCGACCGTTCCGAAGATATGGCGCGTCAAAGTGAAAATAGTGCGGTTTTTGCCAAAAAACGCACTTAGGAGCGAGCTTACTCCGTTATCGAGACGAATTCAGGAATTTCGATCTCAGATTCGTTTTCTACGGGTCCGACTCAAAGGTTGTGAATTTTTTCAGATTTTTCAAACAATAATTAGGAATTTCGAAATTTCCAAGCTACGATTATCCGATAAATATGTACCTTGGATCTTCTGACATTACCAAAATTTCCCATTTCTCAATCGATTCGTTTGAAATTCTGTGATCTAGATGAAAATTGAACGAGGAATCGATTGGTGGATCAATCGAGTCCGTGAGATCGACCGTGCCGGAGATATGGCGCGTCAAAGTAAAAATAGTGCGGTTTTTGCCAAAAACGCACTTAGGAGCGAGCTTACTCCGTTATCGAGACGAATTCAGGAATTTCGATCTCAGATTCGTTTTCTACGGGTCCGACTTAGTGGTTGTGAATTTTTTCAGATTTTTCAAACAATAATTAGGAATTTCGAAATTTCCAAGCTACGATAATCCGATAAATTTGTACCTTGGATCTTCTGACATTACCAAAATTTCCCATTTCTCGATCGATTCGTTTGAAATTCTGTGATCCAGATGAAAATTGAACGAGGAATCGATTGGTGGATCGATCGAGTCCGTGAGATCGACCGTTCCGGAGATATGGCGCGACAAAGTGAAAATAGTGCGGTTTTTGCCAAAAAACGCACTTAGGAGCGAGCTTACTCCGTTATCGAGACGAATTCAGGAATTTCGATCTAAGATTCGTTTTCTACGGGTCCGACTTAGTGGTTGTGAATTTTTTCAGATTTTTCAAACAATAATTAGGAATTTCGAAATTTCCAAGCTACGATTATCCGATAAATATGTATCTTGGATCTTCTGACATTACCAAAATTTCCCATTTCTCAATCGATTCGTTTGAAATTCTGTGATCTAGATGAAAATTGAACGAGGAATCGATTGGTGGATCGATCGAGTCCGTGAGATCGACCGTTCCGGAGATATGGCGCGACAAAGTGAAAATAGTGCGGTTTTTGCCAAAAACGCACTTAGGAGCGAGCTTACTCCGTTATCGAGACGAATTCAGGAATTTCGATCTCAGATTCGTTTTCTACGGGTCCGACTTAGTGGTTGTGAATTTTTTCAGATTTTTCAAACAATAATTAGGAATTTCGAAATTTCCAAGCTACGATTATCCGATAAATTTGTACCTTGGATCTTCTGACATTACCGAAATTTCCCATTTCTCGATCGATTCGTTTGAAATTCTGTGATCTAGATGAAAATTGAACGAGGAATCGATTGGTGGATCGATCGAGTCCGTGAGATCGACCGTTCCGGAGATATGGCGCGACAAAGTGAAAATAGTGCGGTTTTTGCCAAAAAACGCACTTAGGAGCGAGCTTACTCCGTTATCGAGACGAATTCAGGAATTTCGATCTAAGATTCGTTTTCTACGGGTCCGACTTAGTGGTTGTGAATTTTTTCAGATTTTTCAAACAATAATTAGGAATTTCGAAATTTCCAAGCTACGATTATCCGATAAATATGTATCTTGGATCTTCTGACATTACCGAAATTTCCCATTTCTCAATCGATTCGTTTGAAATTATGTGATCTAGATGAAAATTGAACGAGGAATCGATTGGTGGATCGATCGAGTCCGTGAGATCGACCGTGCCGGAGATATGGCGCGTCAAAGTGAAAATAGTGCGGTTTTTGCCAAAAAACGCACTTAGGAGCGAGCTTACTCCGTTATCGAGACGAATTCAGGAATTTCGATCTCAGATTCGTTTTCTACGGGTCCGACTTAGTGGTTGCGAATTTTTTCAGATTTTTCAAACAATAATTAGGAATTTCGAAATTTCCAAGCTACGATTATCCGATAAATATGTATCTTGGATCTTCTGACATTACCGAAATTTCCCATTTCTCAATCGATTCGTTTGAAATCCTGTGATCTAGATGAAAATTGAACGAGGAATCGATTGGTGGATCGATCGAGTCCGTAAGACCGACCGTTCCGGAGATATGGCGCGTCAAAGTGAAAATAGTGCGGTTTTTGGCGAAAAACGCACTTAGGAGCGAGCTTACTTCGTTATCGAGACGAATTCAGGAATTTCGATCTCAGATTCGTTTTCTACGGGTCCGACTTAGTGGTTGTGAATTTTTTCAGATTTTTCAAACAATAATTAGGAATTTCGAAATTTCCAAGCTACGATTATCCGATAAATATGTATCTTGGATCTTCTGACATTACCAAAATTTCCCATTTCTCAATCGATTCGTTTGAAATTTCGTGATCTAGATGAAAATTGAACGAGGAATCGATTGGTGGATCAATCGAGTCCGTGAGATCGACCGTTCCGGAGATATGGCGCGTCAAAGTGAAAATAGTGCGGTTTTTGCCAAAAACGCACTTAGGAGCGAGCTTACTCCGTTATCGAGACGAATTCAGGAATTTCGATCTCAGATTCGTTTTCTACGGGTCCGACTTAGTGGTTGTGAATTTTTTCAGATTTTTCAAACAATAATTAGGAATTTCGAAATTTCCAAGCTACGATTATCCGATAAATTTGTACCTTGGATCTTCTGACATTACCGAAATTTCCCATTTCTCGATCGATTCGTTTGAAATTCTGTGATCTAGATGAAAATTGAACGAGGAATCGATTGGTGGATCGATCGAGTCCGTGAGATCGACCGTTCCGGAGATATGGCGCGACAAAGTGAAAATAGTGCGGTTTTTGCCAAAAAACGCACTTAGGAGCGAGCTTACTCCGTTATCGAGACGAATTCAGGAATTTCGATCTCAGATTCGTTTTCTACGGGTCCGACTTAGTGGTTGTGAATTTTTTCAGATTTTTCAAACAATAATTAGGAATTTCGAAATTTCCAAGCTACGATTATCCGATAAATTTGTACCTTGGATCTTCTGACATTACCGAAATTTCCCATTTCTCGATCGATTCGTTTGAAATTCTGTGATCTAGATGAAAATTGAACGAGGAATCGATTGGTGGATCGATCGAGTCCGTGAGATCGACCGTTCCGGAGATATGGCGCGACAAAGTGAAAATAGTGCGGTTTTTGCCAAAAACGCACTTAGGAGCGAGCTTACTCCGTTATCGAGACGAATTCAGGAATTTCGATCTCAGATTCGTTTTCTACGGGTCCGACTTAGTGGTTGTGAATTTTTTCAGATTTTTCAAACAATAATTAGGAATTTCGAAATTTCCAAGCTACGATTATCCGATAAATATGTATCTTGGATCTTCTGACATTACCAAAATTTCCCATTTCTCAATCGATTCGTTTGAAATTCTGTGATCTAGATGAAAATTGAACGAGGAATCGATTGGTGGATCGATCGAGTCCGTGAGATCGACCGTTCCGGAGATATGGCGCGACAAAGTGAAAATAGTGCGGTTTTTGCCAAAAACGCACTTAGGAGCGAGCTTACTCCGTTATCGAGACGAATTCAGGAATTTCGATCTCAGATTCGTTTTCTACGGGTCCGACTTAGTGGTTGTGAATTTTTTCAGATTTTTCAAACAATAATTAGGAATTTCGAAATTTCCAAGCTACGATTATCCGATAAATTTGTACCTTGGATCTTCTGACATTACCGAAATTTCCCATTTCTCGATCGATTCGTTTGAAATTCTGTGATCTAGATGAAAATTGAACGAGGAATCGATTGGTGGATCGATCGAGTCCGTGAGATCGACCGTTCCGGAGATATGGCGCGACAAAGTGAAAATAGTGCGGTTTTTGCCAAAAAACGCACTTAGGAGCGAGCTTACTCCGTTATCGAGACGAATTCAGGAATTTCGATCTAAGATTCGTTTTCTACGGGTCCGACTTAGTGGTTGTGAATTTTTTCAGATTTTTCAAACAATAATTAGGAATTTCGAAATTTCCAAGCTACGATTATCCGATAAATATGTATCTTGGATCTTCTGACATTACCGAAATTTCCCATTTCTCAATCGATTCGTTTGAAATTATGTGATCTAGATGAAAATTGAACGAGGAATCGATTGGTGGATCGATCGAGTCCGTGAGATCGACCGTGCCGGAGATATGGCGCGTCAAAGTGAAAATAGTGCGGTTTTTGCCAAAAAACGCACTTAGGAGCGAGCTTACTCCGTTATCGAGACGAATTCAGGAATTTCGATCTCAGATTCGTTTTCTACGGGTCCGACTTAGTGGTTGCGAATTTTTTCAGATTTTTCAAACAATAATTAGGAATTTCGAAATTTCCAAGCTACGATTATCCGATAAATATGTATCTTGGATCTTCTGACATTACCGAAATTTCCCATTTCTCAATCGATTCGTTTGAAATCCTGTGATCTAGATGAAAATTGAACGAGGAATCGATTGGTGGATCGATCGAGTCCGTAAGACCGACCGTTCCGGAGATATGGCGCGTCAAAGTGAAAATAGTGCGGTTTTTGGCGAAAAACGCACTTAGGAGCGAGCTTACTTCGTTATCGAGACGAATTCAGGAATTTCGATCTCAGATTCGTTTTCTACGGGTCCGACTTAGTGGTTGTGAATTTTTTCAGATTTTTCAAACAATAATTAGGAATTTCGAAATTTCCAAGCTACGATTATCCGATAAATATGTATCTTGGATCTTCTGACATTACCAAAATTTCCCATTTCTCAATCGATTCGTTTGAAATTTCGTGATCTAGATGAAAATTGAACGAGGAATCGATTGGTGGATCAATCGAGTCCGTGAGATCGACCGTTCCGGAGATATGGCGCGTCAAAGTGAAAATAGTGCGGTTTTTGCCAAAAACGCACTTAGGAGCGAGCTTACTCCGTTATCGAGACGAATTCAGGAATTTCGATCTCAGATTCGTTTTCTACGGGTCCGACTTAGTGGTTGTGAATTTTTTCAGATTTTTCAAACAATAATTAGGAATTTCGAAATTTCCAAGCTACGATTATCCGATAAATTTGTACCTTGGATCTTCTGACATTACCGAAATTTCCCATTTCTCGATCGATTCGTTTGAAATTCTGTGATCTAGATGAAAATTGAACGAGGAATCGATTGGTGGATCGATCGAGTCCGTGAGATCGACCGTTCCGGAGATATGGCGCGACAAAGTGAAAATAGTGCGGTTTTTGCCAAAAAACGCACTTAGGAGCGAGCTTACTCCGTTATCGAGACGAATTCAGGAATTTCGATCTCAGATTCGTTTTCTACGGGTCCGACTTAGTGGTTGTGAATTTTTTCAGATTTTTCAAACAATAATTAGGAATTTCGAAATTTCCAAGCTACGATTATCCGATAAATTTGTACCTTGGATCTTCTGACATTACCGAAATTTCCCATTTCTCGATCGATTCGTTTGAAATTCTGTGATCTAGATGAAAATTGAACGAGGAATCGATTGGTGGATCGATCGAGTCCGTGAGATCGACCGTTCCGGAGATATGGCGCGACAAAGTGAAAATAGTGCGGTTTTTGCCAAAAACGCACTTAGGAGCGAGCTTACTCCGTTATCGAGACGAATTCAGGAATTTCGATCTCAGATTCGTTTTCTACGGGTCCGACTTAGTGGTTGTGAATTTTTTCAGATTTTTCAAACAATAATTAGGAATTTCGAAAATTCCAAGCTACGATTATCCGATAAATTTGTACCTTGGATCTTCTGACATTACCAAAATTTCCCATTTCTCAATCGATTCGTTTGAAATTCTGTGATCTAGATGAAAATTGAACGAGGAATCGATTGGTGGATCAATCGAGTCCGTGAGATCGACCGTTCCGGAGATATGGCGCGTCAAAGTGAAAATAGTGCGGTTTTTGCCAAAAAACGCACTTAGGAGCGAGCTTACTCCGTTATCGAGACGAATTCAGGAATTTCGATCTCAGATTCGTTTTCTACGGGTCCGACTTAGTGGTTGTGAATTTTTTCAGATTTTTCAAACAATAATTAGGAATTTCGAAATTTCCAAGCTACGATTATCCGATAAATTTGTACCTTGGATCTTCTGACATCACCAAAATTTCCCATTTCTCAATCGATTCGTTTGAAATTCTGTGATCTAGATGAAAATTGAACGAGGAATCGATTGGTGGATCGATCGAGTCCGTAAGACCGACCGTTCCGGAGATATGGCGCGTCAAAGTCAAAATAGTGCGGTTTTTGCCAAAAAACGCACTTAGGAGCGAGCTTACTCCGTTATCGAGACGAATTCAGGAATTTCGATCTCAGATTCGTTTTCTACGGGTCCGACTTAGTGGTTGTGATTTTTTTCAGATTCTTCAAACAATAATTAGGAATTTCGAAATTTCCAAGCTACGATTATCCGATAAATATGTATCTTGGATCTTCTGACATTACCGAAATTTCCCATTTCTCAATCGATTCGTTTGAAATTTCGTGATCTAGATGAAAATTGAACGAGGAATCGATTGGTGGATCGATCGAGTCCGTGAGATCGACCGTGCCGGAGATATGGCGCGTCAAAGTGAAAATAGTGCGGTTTTTGCCAAAAAACGCACTTAGGAGCGAGCTTACTCCGTTATCGAGACGAATTCAGGAATTTCGATCTCAGATTCGTTTTCTACGGGTCCGACTTAGTGGTTGTGAATTTTTTCAGATTCTTCAAACAATAATTAGGAATTTCGAAATTTCCAAGCTACGATTATCCGATAAATATGTATCTTGGATCTTCTGACATTACCAAAATTTCCCATTTCTCAATCGATTCGTTTGAAATTTCGTGATCTAGATGAAAATTGAACGAGGAATCGATTGGTGGATCGATCGAGTCCGTAAGACCGACCGTTCCGGAGATATGGCGCGTCAAAGTGAAAATAGTGCGATTTTTGCCAAAAAACGCACTTAGGAGCGAGCTCACTCCGTTATCGAGACGAATTCAGGAATTTCGATCTCAGATTCGTTTTCTACGGGTCCGACTTAGTGGTTGTGAATTTTTTCAGATTTTTCAAACAATAATTAGGAATTTCGAAATTTCCAAGCTACGATTATCCGATAAATTTGTACCTTGGATCTTCTGACATTACCGAAATTTCCCATTTCTCAATCGATTCGTTTGAAATTCTGTGATCTAGATGAAAATTGAACGAGGAATCGATTGGTGGATCAATCGAGTCCGTGAGATCGACCGTGCCGGAGATATGGCGCGTCAAAGTGAAAATAGTGCGGTTTTTGCCAAAAACGCACTTAGGAGCGAGCTTACTCCGTTATCGAGAGGAATTCAGGAATTTAGATCTCAGATTCGTTTCCTACGGGTCCGACTCAGTGGTTGTGAATTTTTTCAGATTTTTCAAACAATAATTAGGAATTTCGGAGTTTCCAAGCTACGATTATCCGATAAATATGTATCTTGGATCTTCTGACATTACCGAAATTTCCCATTTCTCTATCGATTCGTTTGAAATTCTGTGATCTAGATGAAAATTGAACGAGGAATCGATTGGTGGATCGATCGAGTCCGTAAGACCGACCGTTCCGGAGATATGGCGCGTCAAAGTGAAAATAGTGCGGTTTGTGCCAAAAAACGCACTTAGGAGCGAGCTTACTCCGTTATCGAGACGAATTCAGGAATTTCGATCTCAGATTCGTTTTCTACGGGTCCGACTTAGTGGTTGTGAATTTTTTCAGATTTTTCAAACAATAATTAGGAATTTCGAAATTTCCAAGCTACGATTATCCGATAAATTTGTACCTTGGATCTTCTGACATTACCAAAATTTCCCATTTCTCGATCGATTCGTTTGAAATTCTGTGATCCAGATGAAAATTGAACGAGGAATCGATTGGTGGATCGATCGAGTCCGTGAGATCAGATTTTTCAAACAATAATTAGGAATTTCGAAATTTCCAAGCTACGATTATCCGATAAATATGTATCTTGGATCTTCTGACATTACCGAAATTTCCCATTTCTCGATCGATTCGTTTGAAATTCTGTGATCTAGATGAAAATTGAACGAGGAATCGATTGGTGGATCTATCGAGTCCGTGAGATCGACCGTTCCGGAGATATGGCGCGACAAAGTGAAAATAGTGCGGTTTTTGCCAAAAAACGCACTTAGGAGCGAGCTCACTCCGTTATCGAGACGAATTCAGGAATTTCGATCTAAGATTCGTTTTCTACGGGTCCGACTTAGTGGTTGTGAATTTTTTCAGATTTTTCAAACAATAATTAGGAATTTCGAAATTTCCAAGCTACGATTATCCGATAAATTTGTACCTTGGATCTTCTGACATTACCAAAATTTCCCATTTCTCGATCGATTCGTTTGAAATTCTGTGATCTAGATGAAAATTGAACGAGGAATCGATTGGTGGATCGATCGAGTCCGTGAGATCGACCGTTCCGGAGATATGGCGCGACAAAGTGAAAATAGTGCGGTTTTTGCCAAAAAACGCACTTAGGAGCGAGCTTACTCCGTTATCGAGACGAATTCAGGAATTTCGATCTAAGATTCGTTTTCTACGGGTCCGACTTAGTGGTTGTGAATTTTTTCAGATTTTTCAAACAATAATTAGGAATTTCGAAATTTCCAAGCTACGATTATCCGATAAATATGTATCTTGGATCTTCTGACATTACCGAAATTTCCCATTTCTCAATCGATTCGTTTGAAATTCTGTGATCTAGATGAAAATTGAACGAGGAATCGATTGGTGGATCGATCGAGTCCGTGAGATCGACCGTGCCGGAGATATGGCGCGTCAAAGTGAAAATAGTGCGGTTTTTGCCAAAAAACGCACTTAGGAGCGAGCTTACTCCGTTATCGAGACGAATTCAGGAATTTCGATCTCAGATTCGTTTTCTACGGGTCCGACTTAGTGGTTGCGAATTTTTTCAGATTTTTCAAACAATAATTAGGAATTTCGAAATTTCCAAGCTACGATTATCCGATAAATATGTATCTTGGATCTTCTGACATTACCGAAATTTCCCATTTCTCAATCGATTCGTTTGAAATCCTGTGATCTAGATGAAAATTGAACGAGGAATCGATTGGTGGATCGATCGAGTCCGTAAGACCGACCGTTCCGGAGATATGGCGCGTCAAAGTGAAAATAGTGCGGTTTTTGGCGAAAAACGCACTTAGGAGCGAGCTTACTTCGTTATCGAGACGAATTCAGGAATTTCGATCTCAGATTCGTTTTCTACGGGTCCGACTTAGTGGTTGTGAATTTTTTCAGATTTTTCAAACAATAATTAGGAATTTCGAAATTTCCAAGCTACGATTATCCGATAAATATGTATCTTGGATCTTCTGACATTACCAAAATTTCCCATTTCTCAATCGATTCGTTTGAAATTTCGTGATCTAGATGAAAATTGAACGAGGAATCGATTGGTGGATCGATCGAGTCCGTAAGACCGACCGTTCCGGAGATATGGCGCGTCAAAGTGAAAATAGTGCGGTTTTTGCCAAAAAACGCACTTAGGAGCGAGCTTACTCCGTTATCGAGACGAATTCAGGAATTTCGATCTAAGATTCGTTTTCTACGGGTCCGACTTAGTGGTTGTGAATTTTTTCAGATTTTTCAAACAATAATTAGGAATTTCGAAATTTATAAGCTACGATTATCCGATAAATATGTATCTTGGATCTTCTGACATTACCGAAATTTCCCATTTCTCAATCGATTCGTTTGAAATTCTGTGATCTAGATGAAAATTGAACGAGGAATCGATTGGTGGAACGATCGAGTCCGTGAGATCGACCGTGCCGGAGATATGGCGCGTCAAAGTGAAAATAGTGCGGTTTTTGCCAAAAAACGCACTTAGGAGCGAGCTTACTCCGTTATCGAGACGAATTCAGGAATTTCGATCTCAGATTCGTTTTCTACGGGTCCGACTTAGTGGTTGCGAATTTTTTCAGATTTTTCAAACAATAATTAGGAATTTCGAAATTTCCAAGCTACGATTATCCGATAAATATGTATCTTGGATCTTCTGACATTACCGAAATTTCCCATTTCTCAATCGATTCGTTTGAAATCCTGTGATCTAGATGAAAATTGAACGAGGAATCTATTGGTGGATCGATCGAGTCCGTAAGACCGACCTTTCCGGAGATATGGCGCGTCAAAGTGAAAATAGTGCGGTTTTTGCCAAAAAACGCACTTAGGAGCGAGCTTACTCCGTTATCGAGACGAATTCAGGAATTTCGATCTCAGATTCGTTTTCTACGGGTCCGACTTAGTGGTTGTGAATTTTTTCAGATTTTTCAAACAATAATTAGGAATTTCGAAATTTCCAAGCTACGATTATCCGATAAATATGTATCTTGGATCTTCTGACATTACCAAAATTTCCCATTTCTCAATCGATTCGTTTGAAATTTCGTGATCTAGATGAAAATTGAACGAGGAATCTATTGGTGGATCGATCGAGTCCGTAAGACCGACCTTTCCGGAGATATGGCGCGTCAAAGTGAAAATAGTGCGGTTTTTGCCAAAAAACGCACTTAGGAGCGAGCTCACTCCGTTATCGAGACGAATTCAGGAATTTCGATCTCAGATTCGTTTTCTACGGGTCCGACTTAGTGGTTGTGAATTTTTTCAGATTTTTCAAACAATAATTAGGAATTTCGAAATTTCCAAGCTACGATTATCCGATAAATTTGTACCTTGGATCTTCTGACATTACCGAAATTTCCCATTTCTCAATCGATTCGTTTGAAATTCTGTGATCTAGATGAAAATTGAACGAGGAATCGATTGGTGGATCAATCGAGTCCGTGAGATCGACCGTGCCGGAGATATGGCGCGTCAAAGTGAAAATAGTGCGGTTTTTGCCAAAAACGCACTTAGGAGCGAGCTTACTCCGTTATCGAGACGAATTCAGGAATTTCGATCTCAGATTCGTTCTCTACGGGTCCGACTTAGTGGTTGTGAATTTTTTCAGATTTTTCAAACAATAATTAGGAATTTCGAAATTTCCAAGCTACGATTATCCGATAAATATGTATCTTGGATCTTCTGACATTACCGAAATTTCCCATTTCTCAATCGATTCGTTTGAAATTCTGTGATCTAGATGAAAATTGAACGAGGAATCGATTGGTGGATCGATCGAGTCCGTAAGACCGACCGTTCCGGAGATATGGCGCGTCAAAGTGAAAATAGTGCGGTTTTTGCCAAAAAACGCACTTAGGAGCGAGCTTACTCCGTTATCGAGACGAATTCAGAAATTTCGATCGCAGATTCGTTTTCTACGGGTCCGACTTAGTAGTTGTGAATTTTTTTAGATTTTTCAAATAATAATTAGGAATTTCGAAATTTCCAAGCTACGATTATCCGATAAATATGTACCTTGGATCTTCTGACATTACTAAAATTTTCCATTTCTCGATCGATTCGTTTGAAATTCTGTGATCTAGATGAAAATTGAACGAGGAATCGATTGGTGGATCGATCGAGTCCGTGAGATCGACCGTTCCGAAGATATGGCGCGTCAAAGTGAAAATAGTGCGGTTTTTGCCAAAAAACGCACTTAGGAGCGAGCTTACTCCGTTATCGAGACGAATTCAGGAATTTCGATCTCAGATTCGTTTTCTACTGGTCCGACTTAGTGGTTGTGAATTTTTTCAGATTTTTCAAATAATAATTAGGAATTTCGAAATTTCCAAGCTACGATTATCCGATAAATATGTACCTTTGATCTTCTGACATGAACGAAATTCCTCATTTTCTGATCGATTCGTTTGAATTTCTGTGATCTAGATGAAAATTGAACGAGAAATCGATTGGTGGATCGATCGAGTCCGTAAGACCGACCGTTCCGGAGATATGGCGCGTCAAAGTGAAAATAGTGCAGTTTTTGCCAAAAAACGCCCTCAGGAGCGAGCTTTCTACTTAGTACTTACTATGCTATCAATACACAAAATACAAACAATAAATGATATAACCTCCACCAATACTCAATCGTGGTACACCCAATGTTCCTCAATTTATTGTTGATTATCCTCTAACTACATTCCAACTGATCTCCACGCAAATTATTAGTATACCCAATGCTACACCCTAGTTTTTCAACTACATCATCGGAGATCAGCTCGCTCAACTCTCCATCAACAGTCAACTCTGCTACACCAAATTCCTCTGCACCGAATCATACTGTTGAATCATTATTCAAAGCTCTCTCATTCGTTGATAAATGATGATTAATTCTTCATTCATTCGTAGTACACATAAGACGTTTCGACCAGCTTTTTGTGATTGCAGCCACGAAAAGAAGAAGATGTATTGGGAACAGCTGGAGCTCCGCTGCAGATCGTTCTACCAACAGCAGTCGTCGGGACCTCCGTCCAGCAATCACGGTTCCGTCCGAGGTGCTTCGATGCCCTCTTCGACCTATTGCAGCTGTTGCGAGGAGTGCAGGTACCCTTCGGTCACGCCTGCGCCCCAGGTGTACCCTTGGGATAACCATTTACCTCCAGAAAGGTCAGAAACTGTCGCAATCAACTAATCGCCATTGACTAGACTCGATGTATGACTATTATCAAATCTTCGTTACGACCAAGTAGTTTGAATTTTCATCTACAATCACGTTTTGACTACACCCAACGTTCGAGGACTCTATGATCATACTTACGCCCAATTTTGCAGCACTCATTCTTGATTACTTCCAATGTCTCACTGCTTTCAAACCTCAGGTACGTCAATCGGGTTCAACTGTACCCAATTTTGAAGAACTCACAATTCTTGATTTCGTCCAATCTCCATTTGCTCTCAATTCATTAGATACTCAGAATTCTTTACTACAATCAGGATGTACACCAATATCAAGCCTTGGATATCTCCAAAGCATTTGACCGAGTTTGGCACCAAGGCCTCCTAGCGAAACTTCCGTCATATGGTTTGCCGCCCCAACTGTGTCTTTTACTATCGAGTTTTCTTGCAGATAGATCACTCTACGTGGTGGTAGACGGGGTCTCGTCTGATACAATGACGATCAATGCTGGTGTTCCACAAGGCTCTGTCTTGGCACCAACTTTGTTCTTGCTCCACATCAATGATTTGTTGAATGTGACCTCCAGCCCAGTTCATAGCTTTGCGGATGATAGTACACTTCATTCCGCCTTTTCCTCTAGAGCCCCTGTATCATCCAACGAGGCCAGAGGTGCAAGGCGAAGACAGGTTGATGCTTTAAATGAGGATCTGACAAGAATTCTGAAATGAGGATCTGAGAATCTAGTACAGTTCAATGCAACTAAAACTCAAGCTTGTATGTTCACCAAGAAGGCTGATCACACAATGCCCAATTTGATGATGTCGGGTACAACTGTTCCTATGAGGTCGTCAATATCCTTGCTGGGTGTCACCACCAACAGTGCTCTCTCATGGGACGATCATGTGAGGTCCATTGCGAAAACTGCTTCACAAAAACTCGGTTTTCTTTTCCGTGCGAAGAGATACTTCACATCCCAGCAACTGCTTATGATCTACAAAGCACAAATTCGACCTGTCCTGGAGTACTGCTCACATGTTTGGAGCTCAGCCCCCAAACATACGCTGAAGCTCTTAGATTCAATTCAGAAGAGAGCTATTCGCCTAGTCTATGATACAACACTCACCAAATCATTGACCTCTCTAGATCATCGTAGAAAGGTCGGCGATCTTTGCCTTTTTTATAGGTACTTTCACGGGCGGTGCTCAACGGAAATATCATCTATTATGCCACCACGCACGATTCCTAGTAGACAAACCAGACGAGCTCAAGCTGGTCACCCCTACACTGTCAGGCTCGAGACCTGTCGAACATCGCTATACCAAGCAGCATTCATCAATAGAACGGCAAAGTTGTGGAATTCTTTGCCTAGTGAAGTTTTTCCTGATGCTTACAACCTCCAAACATTCAAGAAAAATTCCAACACCTTCCTTCTTTCCCAAAATTCCACCGCTGGCTAGCACGATGTTCCTCGAACATCATAGGTTTCCCTTTCGTTTGTCCACAGATAAAAAAAAAAAAAAATCAAAGAACTTTCTATTCTTGATACGTCAAATACTGAATCACAACTATTTTTAAACTACACCCAATTTTGACTACTTCCAATTCCCAACTGCTATCGAACTTTAGGTACGTCAAATCCTCAGCCACGATAAATTTTCGACTGCACTAGATTTCCAATTATGTTCATAAAATCATTTCTCAAGTACACTTAATTCATGCATTATAAATAATACGTAATTGTTGTAGGTTTTGGGCTCCCGGTCGAATCGGCAACTTTTACTCCCCGAATCCTGAAGACGGTCCTCCAAACACCGCCGAAACTCACAATCGAACTCGCCCTTTGAGCGGCTGGAGCTGGAGACGGTTACCTTGGAACCGAAACGTCGGACAAAACGATACCCAAAGGTAGGTTCCATACAAATTTATTTTTTTTTTTTAGCTATATTTTGCCACTTATCAATGAATTTCCTAAAATGCAAAGAAGTATTCTTGACATTACCCACCTAGTAAGGAAAGTGACATAATTTGCACAAGTAGATATTTATGTAACGAATGCATAAAAAAATACTATCCAACGAGTTATGTACACTAGTAACCAAAACAAATATTAACGTATTTCAAATCAATATATTTCAGTTTGATTTACTCGAAACTGCAGTATTTGATATAAATCTGGGGTATTGCAGGAAAAATCTATGTTGGTACCTCTGAAATCTCTTAAAAATGAAGCCATAAAATGTATTTTCGAACTACCATATTAGGAATCAACATCTAGTCTATGTATAAAAACCAAGCAATCTGCTAGATATTGACTGTCTCTTCAAAATGAAAGTGTATATTTTCATCCACTAAAAATAAAAAAAAAGGACTCGAATCACACCAGACGATGCTTCTATCGAACGACTGACTAAGTCGTTTAAATATCTCCTATTTATACTGAGTTGAATAATCGAACAACATTTCAATGGAAGCTTCTAGAACTGTTGATTCAGAGACTGCGTCACAGAAAAGTCTTTGTTGATGGCGTCTCAACACTTGGAGGGATATGATCTCGGTGTGGGATCTCGGTATACCTTCCATTCAGTTTTTCCTCGTGTCTCTCCATAAACATGTATGTTTCTTGAGATCAACGAATTTCATCATTCTCTTGAACGTCCGATCCAGGGAGAACTCTTTGACCTACCAAGGCACAGCCGACAGCCAATACGGCTTCAGCAACAGGACGAGCGCTCAGAACAACCTGCAGGATCAGATGTCCGGCTCGACGGGGTCGTACAGCGTGCTGGACAATCGGCCGCCCGCGGGCGGCGTCTACGTTTGGGGCCCGCCGCCCCCCTATTCTGACCCCAACTCGCCAGCGAGGAGGCCCGTGAACCAGTCGCCAGGGAGGTGAGCATCGCCAGCTGCACTTGGTCGATCCACCTCTGAAAGTGTTCCTTCTACCTCGATCTGTTCATACTCGTGGTTCAGTATTTGTGCCTCTTATATTAGTAGATCTTGTCCATCCTAGAACTACAAGTTAGTCGGTGTCTTATAATGGCAGATCTACCTCTAATAGTCTTCCATATCACTCTTTTCATAGTATTTTTCTTTCATCTCACAATGCTCGATCTGTCTCAACATTTAATCGCAGTGATTGGTTAACTGAACTTGTTACTTTTGATTCAGTATTCTATATTTACCTTTCGGAGTAGTTGATATACCTCTAATAGTGTTTCATATCTCTCTGCGCATTCTCTTAGAGTTCATACTCAATACTGTTCATAGATTATTACAATGTTTTATCTATCCCGGATCACGAGCAATGCATCATCAACTATATTTGTTATTCGGTATTCTATCGATGTTTTATAATAGTGGATCCACCTCTAATAGTGTTCCATATCCATCTGTTCATAATATCATATCAGCGCTCAATCTGTCTCAGAATGTAATCGTAGTAATTTCTCAATTGAACTTGTTACTTCTGATTTGGTATTTTATCTGCCCCAAAGAATAGATATACTCAGGGTAGATAGGTACTCACTACCTACTACCCTAAATGGAAAAGGTTTTGGTATATATAGTGCCCCATCTATCATGGTTTCGTCTACTTCTGAATTATCTCCAAGTGCACTATAAACTCCACCTCTAGACTCTATTTCTGACTTCATTTCAATTTATGGTGGGGATTATTCTGCCTTCACATACCTCTAATAGTGTTTCGTTTATATCTAAATTTGTTTTCTAAATTTGTATTCTGTCTGTATCTGTTCAACGATAGAATTATGCTTTTTTTATCCATATTTGTAATTTCATTCCGGAGGCTATCCGTTCCTAATTATCTACCTCTAATAGTGTTCCAGTTCTTTTCCACTAAACCTTCATCCTGCTTCATTCTGCTTTCTGTTAATCATCTACTTGTGATATCTCGCAGGTACCACCACACCGCCGCCCCCCATCCCCACCCTCACCACCACCACCACCCGCACGCGCACGAGTCCCACTGCCAGCTGAGCGACGCGTGCTCGGGCGCGCCCTTCCGGCCGGGCCAGCGCCGCCCCTCCCGCCCCCTCTTCCCCCCCGCCAACAAGGACAACTACGAGAACACGACGGCGCCCGAGGTGCATCGGCCGCCCCTCGACGACGACTCGTCCAGCTGCGGCGCGGCCGCCCACACGCTGCCCCAGCGCCGCGCCAAGAAGAAGACCGACGCCGGGTCGGTGAGGGGCGGCGCGCAAGCGTCGGCGGCACCGATGGGAGGCAGGACGCACGTGCAGAACGTTTTCAGCGGCAGCGGGCAGGAAGATGGCAAGGTGAAGATGACATTCGTTCACCTTCTAATCAATTAACGTTCATGGTACATCAATCTCTAATAGTGGTTCAGAAATTTTTAATAGTGGTTCAACAATATCTAATAGTGATTCAGTAATCTCTTATAGTAGTTCAGCAATCTCTTATAGTGGTTCAACAATATCTAATAGTGATTCAGTAATCTCTAATAGTAGTTCAGCAATCTCTAACAGTGGTTCAGAAATCTCTAATAGTGGTTCAGAAATCTCTAATAGTGGTTCAGCAATCTCTAATAGTGGTTCAGAAATCTCTAATAGTGGTTCAGAAATGTTTAATAGTGGTTCAACAATATCTAATAGTGATTCAGTAATCTCTTATAGTAGTTCAGCAATCTCTTATAGTGGTTCAACAATATCTAATAGTGATTCAGTAATCTCTAATAGTAGTTTAGCAATCTCTAATAGTGGTTCAGAAATCTCTAATAGTGGTTCAACAATATCTAATAGTGATTAAGTAATAGCTAATAGTAGTTCGGCAATCTCTGAAAGTGGTTCGTTTACCTCTAATAGTGGTAATATACGTTCGATAGTAGTTTATCTACCTCTAATTCTGATTTAACTATCGTCATAGTACCCTTTCATCTACAAAATACAAATACTCTCTCTCAAAATACAAATTATCTCTCTATCTCTAAGGTAATAATAGTGATTTATCTACCTCTTATAGTGATTCATTCACCATTTATCGTAATTCATTCACCTTCAAAAGTCTACTGGTCAACCCACTAATACTGGTTCATCTATATCCAATTATTTATTACTTATCTTATAGTGGTAATAATAGTGGAAATATACCTTTAGTAGTGGTTTTTCTACTTCTTATAGTGAACTATCTATCATCAAACGTAAATTATTTGCCTCTAATAGTCTGCAATCTACCGCCAATTTCTAATAGTGGTAAGAGGTAGTATACCTTCAGTAGTTGTTCATCTTCTTCGAATACCATTTACTATCGTGATTTATCTTGTTTGAATAGTTTCTTTTTTCGACATTTCAAAGGACTCATAAGTACGATTTTTCCTTCGATAATGAGTTCCATTAGTTCAAGATTTTTGGTTTGTCATTGTTATCAGTCCCAATTGAAAACAATCATCATACAATTGCTCTGCCACTGTTTGAAATGAATGCCTCTAATGGTGGTGTATTCACCTCAAATAGTGTTCATCTACCTCTAATAGTATTCTTCATGTGTTATTGATCATTAGTCTTTGATACTCGTTTATCCTCATCATTATACTTCCAGTGTAGGTATATCTGATGATGGTCTGTCAATAGAGATTCATCTACCTTTGATATTGGTTTAGTCGAATCTGACCGTGGTTTAATCTACCCCTAATAGCGGTTGATCAACCTCTACCTCTGATAATCATTCATTCACCTCTAAGACCTTCCATTACTGATTCTCCTACATCTAATAGTGTTTCAATGTCAATCAGCTCATTCGGCTTCATTTTGTATCGACTCAGGTTGACTCTGACCACGACTATCACGAGGCCTCGGTGCCCGAACCGAAACCTATCGGCGACAGCCACAAGTGTCGTTTCGCTCCCCGTCTACAAGGGGTGGAGAACGCCGCCTTCCAAACGCAAGAAACCGGCCCCCAGAAGCCCGAAGCTACCGAATCCGAGGTATGAAATTGTCTGCCAATTAGTAGTCGCTATCAATAACGGGGGGGTATTGAAGATTAAAGAGGGGACCTCGAGGAACTCTGGCTATCACATTATAATGGAATAGGGTTTTTTTTCTATTCGAAAGGTTTATTTCGCGGATGTGAGCAGCTGTTGCAACATCTCCGTGAGAAATGACGGACAGGATTCTTCGCTTTATGACGAGGCCATGAATGACCAGAAACCGAGACTGATATCGCTGCAAAAAGTTGATAAGGATGCTGGGACGAATCAGATCCTGCAGAATTTCCAGGTGAGATAATGTGATTAGTGTCATCGTTAGAAAGAGAGAGAGAGAGAGAGGGAATATTGTTGTTAACGCTCTAGGGATGATTCAGTCCCTACTAAGGGTGTAGAGGGTCGTCTGTCGAGTTGCAGATTTCGTTAAGGTTTCCATGACGAAATTTGATGTGAATAAAAAAAAAGTCGATGTTCAAAGGTACAGTTTATAGTTCACAGTACGCAGAGTTACGGATAGAAGGTTTTACAATTCCAAGTACACACGTGCACCCTTAGGTTATCCCTTTCTGTGCATTTTTGTAAGTAAATATTTTCTGTGATGTACAATGACAATGATGATGACGATCAATGCTGGTGTTCCACAAGGCTCTGTCTTGGCACCAACATTGTTCTTGCTCCACATCAATGATTTGTTGAATGTGACCTCTAGCCCAGTTCATAGCTTTGCGGATGATAGTACACTTTATTCCGCCTTTTCCTCTAGAGCCCCTATATCATCCAACGAGGCCAGAGGTGAAAGGCGAAGATAGGTCGATGCATCAAATGAGGATCTGACAAGAATTCTGAAATGGGGATCTGAGAATCTAGTACAGTTCAATGCAACTAAAACTCAAGCTTGTATGTTCACCAAGAAGGCTGATCACACAATGCCCAATTCGATGATGTCAGGTATACCACGGTTCCTATGAAGTCGTCAATATCCCTGCTGGGTGTCACCACCAACAGTGCTCTCTCATGGGACGATCATGTGAGGTCCATTGCGAAAACTGCTTCACAAAAACTCGGTTTTCTTTTCCGTGCGAAGAGATACTTCACATCCCAGCAACTGCTTATGATCTACAAAGCACAAATTCGACCTGTCCTGGAGTACTGTTCACATGTTTGGAGCTCAGCCCCCAAACATACGCTGAAGCTCTTAGATTCAATTCAGAAGAGAGCTATTCGCCTAGTCGATGACACAACACTCACCAAATCATTAACCTCTCTAGATCATCGTAGAAAGGTCGGCGATCTCTGCCTTTTTTATAGGTACTTTCACGGTCGGTGCTCAACGGAGATATCATCTATTATGCCACCACGCGCGATTCCTAGTAGACAAACCAGACGAGCTCAGGCTGGTCACCCCTACACTGTCAGGCTCGAGACCTGTCGAACATCGCTATACCAAGCATCATTCATCAATAGAACGGCAAAGTTGTGGAATTCTTTGCCTAGTGAAGTCTTTCCTGATTCTTACAACCTCCAAACATTCAAGAAAAATTCCAACACCTTCCTTCTTTCCCAAAATTCCACCGCTGGCTAACACGATGTTCCTCGAACATCATAGGTTTCCCTTTCGTGTTGTCCACAGATAAAAAAAAAATTAGTACTTACAATTTTGTTCAGTTAATTCCACTAGCTTGGAAAGATTTGAAACAAGAATGGTCGTCACTTAGAGCTAAGAGCTAGAGTTTTCAAAAATATTTGTTAACCAATATACAACTTAGCCTTTTTCTGGAAGATTTTTGTTGTGGGTTTGTTTATGATTTCTTGGGGTAGTTGAGTATTTCGGGAGTAATATTGGTTAGAAACCGTTGACTACCATTCTTCTGACAGGAAGAGCATATTGAAACATTTCTTCATTATATATAAGAGTGGCTGTTATATAACAGCTAACTTCTCACCCTAGGTATACAATATGCCGTTTCCCACATGATTTCCGTGATTTTCGAGTACCGTGATTCTTGCAGGAGAACATCTCCTCGACCACGGCCACCGAAGACGAGGACTACTTGGCCCACCGCATGGGCGGGCGGCAGATGTCGGGGCGCAGCCGGCTGCCGTTGCCGTTGCCGCCCGACCGCCCGCAGCAGCTGCCCAAGGACCTGTCGCAGACCAGCCTGGGCAGCCTGGGCGGCGTCCAGACGCCCGCCACCGACACGACGGACGACGGCGGCTCGCCGGACGCCGACGACCGCGGCGGGTTCCAGGTGATGCGCAGGGTGGACCACTATCTGGCCCCCGATGCCCAGTACGAGGTGATTATTATTATGATGGCAGAACGAGTTTCGTGGATTTTTCTGGATTTTGATAATCTAGATGAAAATTGAACGAGAAATCGATTGGTGGATCGATAGAGTCCGTAAGACCGACCGTTCCGGAGATATGGCTCGTCAAAGTGAAAATAGTGCGCTTTTTGGCGAAAAACGCACTTAGGAGCGAGATTTCTTCGTTATCGAGACGAATCCAGTTATTTCGATTGCAGATTCGTTCTCTACGGGTCCGACTTAGTGGTTGTGATTTTTTTTCAGATTTTTTGAACAATAATTAGGAATTTCGAAATTTCCAAGCTACGATTTTCCGATAAATATGTACCTTGGATCTTCTGACATAAACGAAATTCCTCATTCTCTGATCGATTCGTTTGAATTTCTGTGATCTATATGAAAATTGAACGAGAAATCGATTGGTGGGTCGATCGAGTCCGTAAGACCGACCGTTCCGGAGATATGGCTCGTCAAAGTGAAAATAGTGCGCTTTTTGGCGAAAAACGCACTTAGGAGCGAGATTTCTTCGTTATCGAGACGAATCCAGTTATTTCGATTGCAGATTCGTTCTCTACGGGTCCGACTTAGTGGTTGTGATTTTTTTCAGATTTTTTGAACAATAATTAGGAATTTCGAAATTTCCAAGCTACGATTTTCCGATAAATATGTACCTTGGATCTTCTGACATAAACGAAATTCCTCATTCTCTGATCGATTCGTTTGAATTTCTGTGATCTATATGAAAATTGAACGAGAAATCGATTGGTGGGTCGATCGATTCCGTAAGACCGACCGTTCCGGAGATATGGCTCGTCAAAGTGAAAATAGTGCGCTTTTTGGCGAAAAACGCACTTAGGAGCGAGATTTATTCGTTATCGAGACGAATCCAGTTATTTCGATTGCAGATTCGTTCTCTACGGGTCCGACTTAGTGGTTGTGATTTTTTCCAGATTTTTCAAACAATAATTGGGAATTTCGAAATTTCCGAGCTACGATTATCCGATAAATATGTACCTTGGATCTTCTGACATAAACGAAATTCCTCAATTTCTGATTGATTCGTTTGAATATCTGTGATCTATATGAAAATTGAACGAGAAATCGATTGGTGGGTCGATCGAGTCCGTAAGACCGACCTTTCCGGAGATATGGCTCGTCAAAGTGAAAATAGTGCGCTTTTTGGCGAAAAACGCACTTAGGAGCGAGATTACTTCGTTATCAAGACGAATCCAGTCATTTCGATTGCAGATTCGTTTTCTACGGGTCCGACTTAGTAGTTGTGAATTTTTCTGATTTTTTAAACAATAATTTGAAATTTCGAAATTTTCAAGCTACGATTATCCGATAAATATGTACCTTGGATCTTCTGACATGAAAAAAATCTCTCATTTCTCGATCGATTCGTTTGAAATTCTGTGATCTTGATAAAAATTGAACGAGGAATCTATGGGTAGATCGATCGAGTCCGTAAGGGCGACGGTTCCGGAGATATTGCTCGTCAAAGTGAAAATAGTGCGGTTTTTGGCAAAAACGCACTTAGGAGCGAGATTATTCCGTTATCGAGAGGAATTCAGAAATTTCGATCGCAGATTCGTTTTCTACGGGTCCGACTTAGTGGTTGTGAATTTTTTCAGATTTTTCAAACAATAATTGGGAATTTCGAAATTTCCGAACTACGATTATCCGATAAATATGTACCTTGGATCTTCTGACATGAACGGAATTTTCCATTTTTCGATCGAATCGATTGAAATTTGGTAGTCTAGGTGAAAATTGAACGAGAAATCGATTGTTGGATCGATCGAGTCCGTAAGACCGACCGTTCTGGAGATATGGCGCGTCAAAGTGAAAATAGTGGGGTTTTCGCCAAAAAACGCACTTAGGAGCGAGATTAATCTGTCATCGAGACGAATCCAGTTATTTCGATTGCAGATTCGTTTTCTACGGGCCCGATTTGGTGGTTGTGATTTTCTTCAGATTTTTTGAACAATAATTAGGAATTTCCGGGCTACGATTATGGGATAAATATGTATCATGGATCTTCTGACATATACGAACTCCCCCATTTTCTCATCGATTCGTTTGAAACTCCATAATCTAGATGAAAATTGAACGAGAAATCGATTGGTGGATCGATCGAGTCCGTAACACCTATCGTTCCGGTGATATGCCGCGAGAAATTGATAATAACTCGCTTTTTGGCAAAAAAAACGCACTTAGGAGCGAAAAATTCCGTTATCTTGACAATTTTTTTCCTTTCTTGATCGCAGGTACATATTCTACGGTTTCAAAATAGTGGTTGTGTTTTTTCTCGATTTTCTAATGAATAATAAGGAATTTCAAAGAAACGATCATCCGGTGAATACATGACATGATGGTAAATACGTGACATGATTGAAATTTCGCATTTTTTCATCGAATCATTCAAATATGATTTGAATACCTACAGAGCACCTAAACACTCTCAAACATTTCCACAAACATGTTGTTTGTTGACATTTTCACATGTTGATTCTTGAGCTGGTCCTTTATTTTCTCGAATAAAGACTATTATCATCAATATCGGTAATTTCCATGAAGTATGCGTATACGATTGTCATTATCATCAATATCATCGAATTTCCATAAAGTTTACGTATACGATTGTCACAGGTGATACCCGAGCAAGACCTGACCGCCTACCGCCAAGCGACCGCCCCCGGCAACCTCGCGGCCACCATCTCCTCCGGCCTGCCGTACGACCCGACCTACTACCCGCCCGCCCACCGGCCGCCCAACATGCGCGGCCGCCCCGTCGGCTCCAACATCTCGGCGCTCATCCGCAACCTGGGGGCCGGCGACGCCGCCCGGGGGGCGGAGGAGGACGAAGTGAAGGGCGGTCACAGCGACGGAACGATGGACTCGGGCTGGCACAGCGGTTCGGAGCGGGCGGGGGGCAAGCAGGACGTGCACGGGTGAATTTCCCGAGAGGGCGGCACGTGTCAACTTTCATTTGCACGGGCGAATTGACTAAGGGAGGCTGGCTTGTGAACTTTTTCAGGCTGAAATTCGTGGATGACTTGGTGAAACAAACTCCTCAGGGTGAAATGAGTTGATATGAAGGCATTGAGCGGACATACCAACAGAAATCTCTCAAATCATCTCGAATTCAAATAAGTTGCTACATTTATTTTGCACTTAGGGCTTAATTCACAGATTCTTCTTGAAATTAGAGCTTGCTTGACAGATTTATATTGAATTATGGTACAATTGACAGGTTTATCCCACATCCAAGCTAATTGCGAGATTTATTTTGCAATTAGAGCTCAATTGACAAATTTATCATACACCACTTGAGTAAATTGCTAGATTCATCTTGCAGTTAGGGCTCAATTCACAGATAAGATTATTTTCAATCAGAGCATGCTTAACAGATTATAATTGCAAGATTAATTCAAAGCTATCTGGCTTCATCTAGATCTAGGGCTCAGTAAATAAAATTCATCTTCCATTATTTAAATATATTGCTTGATTAATCTTTTGCATTTATATTTATATTCATTAATATTCATTTTTTGATCAGACCATGATTGACAGATTTTTATTGCGTACAAGTGAGATGAATCTAATTGACACAGAAAAAAAAAAGGTTTTCATCAGTATGTCCGTTCAGAGCCTTCGAAAATTGAACTAAATTTACTGTCTGTATCAACTATGAATATGGTTGTGTATTTTTATCAATACGTCAATATTCCACACGTGTTGTTGCATTTCTCAATTCTTTAGTAATCACAGAATTGAAGTATAAAAATCAAAGTGTTCTCACACATGTGAAAATTGTTAAGGCACCTAAAATAATCATGGAAATAGCAGAATTAGGTCAATACGACCATTCCACTACATCTATCGTAGAGAGAAAAGGACCCTACAAGATACTTACCTCTCACTCTCTGCCTCATCAGAATTCCTTCCATTTTTTTGGAATATATATAGATATATGATTTCTCTCAAAGACCAAACAGTTTTTCATTGCTTATTTATTTCTTGTACAGATGCCTCCTATTTGGGCATATTCCAAAAAACCCTGAATATTTTGTCTAAATATACAGCAACATCCGTTATTTTTAAAAATGCCCACAAGAATTGTTTGAGCAGTTTTCAAAAACCCCAAGACGACATGTCTTTGGTTTTAATATTGGAAACATACTGTACAGTATATGAAACGGAAGTACAAAAAGTTGTAGCGCCCAATGGAAATGTTGGCCTTGCCAAAAATAATTGTTGAATGGACTTGATATGATAATAAGAACAAAGTGAACGGTCCTAGATGAATGTTAGAGATTCGTGTATGTATTTATGAGATAAGAATTTATTTATATACCTTCCCACTATCGTTGATGACCCAAAAAATTTTGTATCATTGTTAGAATGTTTTGTAATAAAAATATTGTAAGTTGATACATGTTTTTTTCCAATGAAATAATACTCAGATATACGTTTTTGATATTTCTATTTGCGTCTGTGATACACAAATTAAAAAAATATCCAAGATAATGCTTAACCTTATATCCTAACTACGCAAAAAATGAAATTAATGAAAAAGTGAATTGAAAATAATTTTTTTTGTATTTTTTCAAATTTTATATATTTTTTTGTATTTTTATGATTATCGAAGGCAATTGATAATTCCACAATGACTACAAATACGCATCCCGTTTTGTTCACACCCTAATACACAATAATAACCAATACAATATAGCAACAAATGCATAGTTTACAATACACTAAGCAGTCTACAGTGATGTCAAAAAATAGAAAATGCTAAAATCAGAACTTTTCGTACACTAAAAGCAAAATCCAGCTAGAACATGAAATACATAATCAGGAATTATTCATCTCAAAAAATTAAGAAACACTCTGTATATCACTCCATGATGTGTGAATGAAATACAAAGTTCTCTATTTTGATTCGACAAATTGACATTATTTCGGAAATATGAACAAAAAATTTTCAACACAGCTTGAATTAAAAAAATCTGATATTTCCCGCTATTTTATTTCATATTCCATGCTCCAAAGATCAAAAAAAAAATCCAGCAACCATCCCACCTCAAAATAGACCAACTACGACTACAACTACAAACTCGAAAAACTACAAGTGAGTAGACTATGTCGGTTCTCGCACATTTCACACCAATCCCCACAACGTACAGAGCGATCACGAAAACCTCGTTGTACAGGGCGATGACATGAACCAGCGTGAAACGTCCTCGAAGTGACATGGCCCGTCTACGAAAGCTACGACATCTAAACTAAACTTATTTGGGGAACAAAACGGGATCTGCTTAAGGCCTATTCGATGTTATACAACATGCAAACGTTGCCGTTGGCCATTGGTGGCGGCACCAGCTCGGAGGTGGGCGACAGTGCGGAGAAGCCGAGGAACATGAATGTCCTGACCAAGATGGCGCGGTCCGGACGGTCGGCTGCGATGACCTTTCGAAAAAAAAAAAAAAAAAAAATACAAAATTATTCATTTCATTAAATACTGTATGTAAGTTTCTCGAGGAGGTGGTACATTCGTTTTCCAGCTTTTTGTGGGATTTTCTCTCCTCGTTTCTAAAAAATAGAGTAGAAGTTATTAAAGATTATTTCAATATATTTTTAGCAAGGACAGACTTTGTGATCTGCCCCAAAATGTCACTGCGCTTGAAATTAAACCTTAAGATATACCTAAAAGAGAAATTCTTTATTTGTCAGTGACACCTTGTTTTTTGAAAAAATTTGGAAATACAAATATATTTAATAAGAATAAAACCTCTACTTATCTTGGAGGACGTTTCGGGAACGAATCTGCTCCCGTTCTCAACACAATTGAAATATTTTTCTCTTTGCAAAATTTTTCAATATGTCGTCAACAAACGTCCACCAAGATAAGTAGAGGTTTTATTCTTATTAAATATATTTGTATTTCCAAATATTTTGAAAAACAAGGTGTCACTGATAAATATAGAATTTCTCTTTTAGGTATCTAAAGGTTTAATTTCAAGCGCAGTGACATTTTGGGACAGATCCTAAATCAGTCCTCACTACAAATATACTGAAATAATTTTCAATAACCCCTACTCTATTTTTTAGAAACGAGGAGAGAAAATCCCACAAAAAGCTGGAAAATGAAGTTATTTCATTGTTTCGGCATTTTAATAAAGATTGGTATGCCTGCATGTAACGAATATGAGATAACGAATATAGTTGTGTGAATTTCGCTACCAGAGATCTATGTTGAACGAAGCAGGAAGAAGCAGAATAACCTAAAAATGGTAATAATTTACGCTTAAATAATCAAAATAGTCGAATACTGAAATAAAGGAAACAAAAATGATAGCAATGACCATCAATAGATTTTTTTTTCAATTGGAGTATTATTAAAAATAGGAAAACAATTTGTATCTCGTACTTATATAGTTATTTTTTTTATTATTGTCCATTGAGACTGACAATGAAGCAACAATGGTTCATTCGAAACTATGAGATAGCTAGAAATATTCATGTAGAATCCAGTAAAATTGTTTATTAATAACAACTGCTGTAGATTTCAAATGAAATGTAAAAAATGGTGAAAGTATCACCTGCATTGATCAAAATTCCAGAAATATTATGTAGAAAATCTGTCACTTGAATTGAAATGGAAGGTCAAGGAATCGTCGGTATATTCAGGAAAATCTAGGGAATATTATAAAAATCTTTAAATTCTTGTGAAACGTTCAGGAAATTCAGGAAATATCCGAAAACGTTTGTGAAACGTCTAGGAATCGTCTATATATACTGAATAATATGGGAGATTTAAAATACGTCCAAAATCTTGAAAAAGGCTAGAAATCGTCGGTATATCTGGGAAAAATTTAGAAAATATTGGAAAAAAAAGGTTCAAATTCCTGTAAGAACGTCTAGGAAAAGTCTATATATACTGAAAAATATGGGAGATTTTAAACACGTCCAAAATATTGAAAAAGGTCTAGAAATCATCGGTATATCTGGGGAAAATTCAGGAAATATTCGAAAAAAAAAAAGGTTTGAATTCCTGTTGAAACGTCTAGGAAAAGTCTATATATAATGAAAAATATGGGAGATTCAAAACACGTGCAAAATCTTGAAAAGGTGTTTAAATCGTCGGTATATAATTTAGAAAATATTCGAACAAAAAAAAAGGTTCAAATTCCTGTAAAAACGTCTAGGAAAAGTTTATATATACTGAAAAATATGGGAGATTTAAAACACGTGCCTAATCTTGAAAAAGGTCTAGAAATCGTCGGTATATCTGGGAAAAAATTAGAAAATATTCGAAAAAAAAAAGGTTTAAATTCCTGTAAAAACGTCTAGGAAAAACGTTAAAATGCTCGAGGAACGTATAGGAAACTTCAGTATATTCGGTAAAAAAAAAAAGAAAAAAGTGCTGTGAACTCACCACGACGACGTGGTCACAATGCAGCTGGTCCTCGGCCGCCTCCAGCAGCGCGACGAACGCCTCGCGCGACCCCTCCGGCTGCACGCTGTCGGGCACGGCGACGTACAGCGTCCTGCCCCTCAGCACGGCGTCCCAGGCGGGGCGGCGGCGCGCGCCGTCGGTGCGGAAGGAGAGCCGCAGCGGCGGCGGGCCGGGCGCCGAGGGGGCGGCGCCATCAGGACCACCACAGAGGCCCGACGCCCAGAGATGTGTTGAAGGACTCGGCCTCGGAGGCGCTGCTGGCGGACCGTTTACTGCTCAACATGCTGCTCCTGCCGAAGCACAACGAGTTGAATACTATACTTTTTCTACGACTATCGAATTCTGCACTTCGACTGAATATTTCTCGTGGAATATTCCAAGTGCGACACTGTAATCAACAACGAGTTTGATTTTTGCATATTTCATCAATAGAACGGCAAAGTTGTGGAACTCTTTGCCTAGTGAAGTCTTTCCTGATGTCTCTCCCGAAATTCCACCGCTGGCTAACACGATGTTCCTCGAATATCATAGGTTTCCCTTTCGTGTTGTCCACAGATAAAAAAAAAACCGATAAACATAGTATAGAATTATAATTACTCGGATGAACAAAACTATTTAGAGCCCCAGAAAATTCTTCAATACATTTTGGAGAATCATTTAATCTCTATATTCCCAAATTTCACTAGTTTCGCATCTGAAATAGTTATTTGTTTACCTAGGCCGCGTGATTCCTTTGCATCCACGCTATTTTTCGTGCAATCCTCAAAATTATTCAACTACACAAATAATATTATTGTATTAATAGCAACAGCAGCTCTGATTGAAAAAGTCAGCTGCTATTTGAATAAGCATGTTCATGAAAAAATCGAAAGTTTGTCTGACACTGAGAGTGATATTTAAGTATCTTGCACCCCTCCTGAAAACTCATTCCCCCCTCCCCGCCCTCCTAAAAAACTCCCTAGATCGTAGAAACCTCATTGATCCTAAATTTCTCACTAAATTAAAAAAAACGTTGAATCTTGGACACACTCTAGTCTGGAAATTTCATATGCTGTTCATAATTTGAGGACAAAACGTGTTGACTGACTGAAACAATTTATATTATGCGGAAAAAGGAGAAAAAACTCAAAATCACTAGGACCTTCATGATGTTTGTATTGAAAATATGAAAAAAAGTTCAACTGAAAAAATACTCTTCATTGAAGATGAAGAACAACATGATGATTTTACTGGAATATGAATATTTACGTTGGACTGATATGACGATTTTTTATGTTTTTCCACTTGCATAATGCATCGTAAACAATTAGTTCCAAACAAAACTGTCTTCCTTTTATGAATTTCCTGATGAGATATGTTTGTTGATGTAAATCATTTTATTTGAAACGTCGCAACACTAACCATAGAATGGCGAAGTATTGCTATTATAACCTGGACCACCCTGTATAATTCTGCAGACAAAAAAATCTTCACGTTGAAAATGAGGATATTATGTTTGAAATCGCCGAAACAAATGGACTGATAAAAAATCATGAGCTGAGCTGACAATGATAAAATTAATATTTATTTTCTAATGATGGCCACTTGACTTCTGACGTCAAACTTTTAAGCAAGTCGCAGATGAAGATTTATCTCAAAATTGAGGAGTTTTATAACGACAGAATGATTAAAAATTATTGAACATTGTAACATTGACAATAACAACAACAAATTGAGAAACTGATGATCATAAATTCATCAACAAACAACTGATTAGCGAGAGATATGAGACAAGTCAGGAGAAAGTTATCCGACTTGGAAGAAACAAGAAATTGAGCAATAATTCAAGGAGAATTGTCTTCAAACGAACTTTCTCAAAAATCAGAAAGACACCTATAGATTTCTATCTCTATTTCTTTCTCAGATAGTTTCGACTAACCGTCTATAGAGGGAACTGGGCATGAATAACATCATAGACTTTGTTTCGGTGCATTTATTCAATAATATTCCAAATTCCAACACAAGACCTACGTGATTTTATTCATGTAACATGAACATTTAAAATACCCTGCCGGAATTATTCAATTTTTTCCCATCATTGTTCACATTTCAGGAAGAAAATGTACCTACGAATCATCTAGCGAAATTAGATAATTATTATCATCTGGACCAAGTTTGTATCAATTGATTGTATTTGATAAATACCATTTACTCCCAACAAAACAATGGAAAATTCCAGAGACCACTACAGTCAATCAAAGTTGCCACAGACATGCGCCAAGGTCATGAGAGTTCAAGAATGAACTGGCGGACCCTATGAAGCAGAAATTCGAATCAACAGAACTAATTCTATCACTGAAACAGTTCATGTCTGATTGTTATTAATAGAAACTGCGCGTTATTTGAGCACTGATAAGAATATTTTATTGCGATTCAATTACTTCAATAGCCCTGCATAAAGAAAACCATAGCTTTGACCTTTCCACGTTTACTTTTTTGTCGAGGTAGAAAAACTGAAGTCCGACTTCAACATTTTTTTTTCCTCACAAATGCGGAAGCATGGTCTAGTTGAGGAGTATTATATGCCATGGATGTGTATGTAATGTACTTACATTTTACTACTCATTATGGCTGGCATAGCTTCGTCACTATTTGAAAGAGCCTCAGAGGCACTAATAAACATAATTAAAACAAGCGGGACTGATGTGAAGATCAGGCGTTCTTCGGATAGCTTTTTTTCAATAAGCGATTGCAATCACTAATTTTGACACGAGAAGATAACCCCAAGGATCACTTGTAAGCTCCGAACGATGAATGACGAAAATTCGACGATCACCAAATAAATAATGTTTGTAGGACAGCTCCGTGCCCCATTTATCTTCTATCTCTTTCACAAGCATATAAAGAAAGAGAAATATAAGATCTCCACAGAATGTAAAAGAGGACGTCTGTCAAGTGACAATGATATTTCACAGAAGGGAAACTATTTGCTATTAGTTGATCTAAATTCTCAAAGGTGGCAACGTTTGCGTGAGTTCGATATGAAAAGGTATCAATTCTGATTTTCTATTCATTTTCAAATACTTTATCAGGAATAAGAAATATTATTCCCGAAGTTGTTGAAAACAGCATAGCATGAATGAAGAGGGGTTGATTTGAATAGAGAAAAGAATAATAATTTTCGAATACTGCTTACAAATTGGTATGAAATTTCAACTTCCTATATCCTTGGTTTGAATCAAATACTATCTAAACCAACTTCTGCTATAGGGTTATATATATACAGATTAAAACAAAATTATGTTAATATTGGTACTTTATTAATATTTATACAATATATAAATCGGACTCCTATATAATATAAAATGTTTCGTAGCTGTTATTGCCAAGGAAGAGGTTTAAGGTTTGATTGTAAACATGGTAAAAATATATATATTTTTAGAATCTTCATTAATATAAATGTTCAATGTATAATATGTAACAGGAAGGACGCACCAACAAAATTAATCAACTAATATTATTATAATACATTAATAAATATAAGTATTTTTTAGCAAAATACCCCTCGAATTATTTACAATAAAATCAACATCTAAAACAAATTTACAATAACATATCAAAGCGCTACGTATTAACACGTAAAACACCAAGATTAGTATGTTTCATCTAATAGATATTTTGAAAAATCACTAAATCATTATTAGGCAAAAAAATGTAATGAATACATATTTTTTCATATTAACACAGATAGCACCAGGTTTGGTACATTTTATAAGAAATGCCAAATTTCAACATATCACGTATTGTTGAAAAATTACAAATGTTGTAATATTACAAAAATTATTCTGTAGGTTTAGAGAACTATGAGAAAGAGCAATTGAATATCCCCAAAAACGTCGATTTCTTGTAAAGATTTTACATAATCTTCCACAGTTCTCAGAAAAGACACCGCCCAATTTCTTATTTTGCATAATTTGTTCGAAATTCAGGAGACTATGAACATAAAAGCAAAAAAAATATTTGCTCTCACTTCCCCAGATTGCATTCATAATAAAATTCAGTTTCATCTATAGTTTTACATGTCCTATATATTTTTCATAACATCTTAATAAATGGATCAATGAATTATTATAGTTAGGAAAAAATCATTTGTAAAGATCATGTACAAAATATAATCATTACAAACGTGAAAAAGAAAAGGGAGAACTAATTCATTGAATACAACGAAATTGGTAATTTAGAGTTCTGCCACTAGTTGAAAAAATAAGTGAAGACCCTGTAGTACTTCGGTTGCAGTATTTGTATCTTTAACATAAATATTTTCAAATTTCACGGGAAAAATTATCTGAAATTATATGGAAAGTATCATTAATTATACATAAAAAATACCGGGAAAACCATTAATAAGTAAACTAATTGAGTAACAACAGAATCGTTAGGAGAGACAAGAAGATCATGAAGATCATGTATAAACAATGATTGTAAGCAAATTTAATAAATACAATGAAATTAACATTTGAATCAATAATTTAGAGTTAGAACACTGGTAAAAAATGTGAGTTTTCACAATTGAATCCAGCACATTTTCGGTTTTCACATCTGAGTATACTCATGTGACACTTTATTTCAAACAGCTTTGGATTCCCAATTCAACAACGTTCTCTTTTTTCCACGATTCATTATTTGAGTTCTGAAGTTATTCTGTGTATGAAGAAATTACATTCAGAATTTTCCAATGATACACGTGGCCCATGAAATAGTTTTCAATCATTTCCTCTAATTCGTAGGCCAAGTGTCAAAGTGTGCATCGAAAAAGCTCTACACGTCTACGACCAGCCCCCCGTCAACTTGTGGAACAACTCTTCGTTGAGCGTCTGACTGGCATCCTTGGACCTCGTAGACAAGAAAATATACCCCCCGATGAACTCGTGCACCACCTTGCAATCGGCCGACAAACAACTGAACACGATGTTCTCGTCTTCGAATTGCACCATCATGTGTTGATTCTCCCAGTTGACGTTCCACGCTTTCATCGTGTTGAAGCGCCAAGTTTTCTGATGGTCGCCGCTGTTGATGTCCATCTTCATCACGCGGTTGTAGCCGACGCCGAGCAACTCTTCCTTCTTCGAATCCATGAACTTGATGACGAAGAGAGTGACGCCGAAGTCGGGCAGCAGCTGCCACGCCTTGATGTAGCTCATTTTGGCGTCGAGGAGGCCGAGGCCCTTGACGTTGGTGTGCGCCTCCAGGATGCGCTGGGTGAGCTGTCGAATCGACATTTTTATTTCGATCGGAAACGTGGGCTTGCGACCACTCGTTTCGAGTGGAATTGCATGGACGATCAGGGTTTCGCACTAGATTTGCATTTCAATTCGAAACGTTCACCAGATACATAGTTTAACGTGACGTGTCAATTTTTTCTCAACTTTGCAACCTCAAGTCTAAGCGTAGGCATGTGATACCTCGTTACAATTGAAATTGCATGGACTATCAGAATATCTGACTAGATTCACATTTTAATTCGAAAAAATCTTGCGATTTTAAGTGTTAGCCTAGGCATGAAATGAAATTATTAGGACTATCATTTCAATTTTAATCAACTTTGCTATTTTGAGTCATGATAGGCATGTAACACTAAATACTGTCTGTAAGTTCTTCAAGGAGGTGGTACATTCATTTTCCAGCTTTTTGTGGGATTTTCTCTCCTCGTTTCTGAAAAATAGAGTAAGAGTTATTAAAAATTATTACAATATATTTGTAGTAAGGACAGATTTAGGATCTGCCCCAAAATGTCACTGTGCTTCAAATTAAACCTTTAGATACCTAAAAGAGAAATTCTCTATTGGTCAGTGACACCTTGTTTTTGAAAAAATTTGGAAATTTAAATATATTTAATAAGAATAAAACCTCTACTTATCTTTATCACTTGTCAGTGTCAAAACCGAGAACAATTTTGCGAAGAGAAAAATATTCAAATTGTCCACCGAGATAAGTAGAGGTTTTATTCTTATTAAATATATCTGTATTTCCATTTTTTTCAAAAACAAGGTGTCACTGACCAATAGAGAATTTCTCTTTTAGGTATCTAAATTTCAAGCGCAGTGACATTTTGGGGCAGACCACAAAATCTGTCCTTACTACAAATATATGGAAATAATTTTTAATAACTTCTACTCTATTTTTTAGAAACGAGGAGAGAAAATCCCACGAAAAGCTGAAAAATGTAACACTTAATTTCAAAGGAATTTACACGGTCCATCTGAAATGTCATGGGTCAATTTTTCTCAACTCTGCGGTTTCAAGTGTTAGCTTCGGCATGCGACACCAAGTTTCAAATGAAATTACGTGGAAAATCAGAATACTTGACTTGGTTCCCATTTCAGTTTGAAAAAACTCAATTTTTCTCAACTCTGCAATTTTGAGTCATCGTATGGGCATTTCAAAGGAATTCGCACGATTTCCACAATCTGACTAGACACATTTTATATTGCTAGTTCAATGTTTTCTCAACTTTGCTGTTTCCAGCTTTAGTGTAGACACCTCGAAGGTTTTTTACGGTCTCTTTGAATATGTGATGAGATTTACATTTCAATTTAGCAGATTCACGATATCTCTACTTTGCAATTTCAACTCTCATTAGCTGTCTGATACTTTGCTTCAAAAGAATTCTGAACGATCGATCAGAAAATCCGACTAGATTTACATTTCAGTTTGATCTTTATCAACTTCGCAATGCCAAGTGTCAGAACATCTTTGAATTCCCACACGAATACACGATTTTTACAAAATAATAAAACTCATTTCTCGAATATATCGTACACAACTCTACCTTAGCTCTAGATTTCTTCAGATATTTCGGCGAGATGAAATCTTCGACCTGAATGTCCAAAGTGCTGGGGTTGAGCACGGGCTGCTCAGAAGGCCTTTGAAGGTTCAGGAAATCCAAAATCGTCTTTTTCTCAGACTCGTACGAACTGTCAGCCAAAGACCGGCCTTTAGCAGCCAGTCGACAACAAGCCATCCACCTCGCGTATTGTGTTTCCTAAAAAAAAAGACAGAAATTGAAATGCCCTTAAATTTCTTCAGAGGATTTTTTTTCGATATCCTCAAACATTGAGTTGAATTTGAAGTTGCGATGATTTTATTCTGGTCATTTTCTAACATGAACTTTGTAAAAGTGTCTAATGAATTTCATGTTATACGCGGTGAAACCGAAAAGTAGCATTTTTGATTAGATAAACTTACGTCATCACATCTTATGTACATTTCGGACATTCCCTCTGAACTAGGCACTTCCAGCTTGATGACGTATTTGTTTTGGGTGATGTTTACGTCGGGGGTGACTTCACAACCCTTCAGGTTGATGTTGAAAACGTAGCTGTTGCCGTACATCATCTCCTCCTTGCTTTTGAACATGTACAGGTGGAGGTCTCTGCATGTGAACCAGTATTTTTTGTAGGCTTTCAAGGTGAACCGCTTCGGCCTGGAATCCACAACGAACATATTGGTCCTGATCGTTTTTTGCAAAACGCATGAAAATGCAATATCCTCGTCTTGATATCTTTATCATCCTCATATTTTCAAACAAGTGCAAGAAAGTAGAATATTTTAGAGATTTTGAGAACACAAAAAAAACCTTCATTACTCGTTACAAGCAATAAGTAATTTTTTAATTTTTCCCTTCAAGCAGCAGAATTATAGAAACATAAGTCCAAAGAATGTTGTAGAGAGTTCATGAGAGAAAATGATGCATAACATAATACGATTGATTCTACAATGAACATTTTGAAACTGACCTGAGAAAAAGTGAGTTTCTATAATTGTATAAAAAGAAACATCGACAATTTCAAGACAATTTCCGGCCCAATGTCGATTGATATTTATATAAGTATCGTGGTATTACTTTCGAAACCCAATTATTAGCTTACCTGAAGAACCTCAGTTGATCTCGCAGTTCAGGCACTTGTGTGATGTCGTTCGAATTGGATGTGATGCTGGAGCCCTCTAACGTAGTTTGTAGGTTATTCAAGGCGGCGTCTATATCATCATCGATAGGCGAAGGACTGCTCCCATTATTTTCCAACATGGGCTGAGGTCTGCCCGCTTCTATCTTCACTTGCAACTGAAAAAGTACAGGGAGTTTATGTTAGGACGAGCACGAATACACAGACCTGAATATTTTTTGAACTGAATATTTTTTGCCTTATTCATTTTGTTAGAGAGAAATTGAAACTACCAAACTAAATTTTTACTCAAGTTGATAAAGTCCATGATTATGGCATTAGACAGTTGAATATCTTCAAAGCAAATATGAACAAGTCGAACAATGAAAAGCAATCGATATTGCATAATGGAACAATTTTGTAGATCAAGTGAATTGTCTATTAAAAATGATTAGGATTACTTGTTCATGTTCTTCATCTTATCATAAACAAATCTGTTATGAGCAACATGGAAATTAAAATTAATCAACTCATGGAAAACGCAACTGAGTGGTTGAAAACAATCTATATTGCTTCAATCAATTCATCTATTGTAAATGTAATTGTAATTTCTCTTGTTAGTTTGATACAACATAGCTTGGTTTGATATCATCTAATATTTTTTGAGGGGATTCACATAAAGACTAATTTTCACCTGTAGGGCAGCAAACATCAACATTTCTTCTTCGGTGCAGTCGATTTCTTCATTCAGCAACTGCCATTTGGCTTGTTCATAGATTTGATTGATTCGGATGGCATCATATTTTGGATTCAAGTCATAGAATGCAAAAAATTTGAACCTCAGGCACAGGGTGTCCTGTTCTCTAACTCCCTGCTCCATTATAGATAAAGAGGAATCCAACCATCTAGAAACAACATGAAAAAAATCAAGACAAACATTCAAATTGATGAAATCTGATATTTGATAATGCCATGGATATTTCAAAATTGAGAAATTAGCAGTATAAATAATGAAAAATGAAGATTACATGTTCCACACCTTATTTATTGAATAATATATATGAATATTAAAAATTGCTATGATATATATGATTGATCAGGATGACATAATTGTATTTTTGTTTTCAAATTTCAATTGATGGCAGTCCTAAAACTTCCCAATTTATAATGGATTTGGAAGTAGAAAAGAAATAGAATAGAATAGAATACGCACGCCACATTCATCCTGGCTTTTTCCACCAGAGATTTAGGCCTGATGAGGTGCCTTTTTGCTTCAGGACTCGGAGTCGGAGGACTCTGGGCCAGGGTGCTGTCCAGGGTTCCATTTAGCTCGTCAAAACTGAGACTGTTAGTTATGTTTCCCGAGTAGCTCAAACTGCCATTCAGGTCGTTTCCGTAACCGTTCCTTTTCCACGTGCCCTGAGAAGGAAATAGAAGTTGGAGAACATAAATAGGATATGATAATTTTAGCTATAAAATACTTAAGCATTTGAGAAGAAAATCATGTTTATTTTTTAAAATCCGACATTCCTTATGATCCATTAGGTTAGGTTCTGGCCATGTTATGTCCTATAAATCTTCTCTTTTGTATGTATTTGGTTGTCAGTCAGAAAAGAGAGAAGAAGCTCATCAGTCAGAGTTCTGGCAAAGTACCATAAAGTATAAAGTTTTGAAATGACAAATGTCACCTACGTAGTTCCAGTGCATTTTTGAATTTGTTACGTTGAAATGATTGTGAATTTGATAGAGAACTTCTTTTTCATCACCAAGATGTTCGTTATTTTGTGTCACAATTAGTCACCATATTTTTTGTGGAATCTGCCATTCCTCTAGAACAGGTAAACAATGAATTCATTCAAACGACTCTCCAAATAGTCTAAAACCAAGACACTTATTTCAGCTGAAACACTTTGGAAGTTTGAAGAAATTATCGGAGCAGTTTCCCCATGTGTTCTTTCTTGGGTTGCCGTGTATTCTAGATCGGAAAGGAAATAATAAACAATAACAAGAGATAACAAGCAAGATGATGTGAATTCATCTCCAGGTGAGTCATGAAATTTTGTGAGTAATCACAGGATTACTATTGTTTCCGTTACTCAACAATGTACTCAAATGGAAATATTCGATTCGATCCTTCATTTTCCCAACTTACATTTCCTGCGGGACTGTTGATAGGTGTTGAACTGGCGGGGGCTCTCGAAGGGGTTACAGGGGCGCACATGAAGGGAGAATTCTCCAGACTGCCGGTGCTGCCACCAGGACTGCTGTTTGCTATGAAAGTATTTGTGTCGGCAGGGCATAAGTGTCCGTGTTTTTGCACCCCGTTGTGGTGCTCGTGCTTCTTTTTAGGCATATCTTTGTAGTTGTACTTCAAGTGATTGGGGTCCAGTGGCTTGCAGAAGGACAGTTCTTCTGGGTGTCGAATGCGTAGGTCTTTGCATACTTGCGTTACGGCCGAGAAGGTTTTGATAGAGAAGTCTACTCTCATATCCATGTACCTAAGACAAAAAAATTATAGTAATATCAGGCAAGGTATCTGGAAATTGCACACAAAAAAATTAAGGTAGTAGTTTTTTCATTAAATATTGCCAAAGGTTTCTATAAAATTTTTTCGAAAACACTGATAAGGAAGTTACAGGCGCTCAGAGTTGATTTTTAGAAATCAGTAACTGTTTTCTTCGATTTTTTTTCTGAATTTTAAAGATTTACATTGAAGTGAAATGAATAGTTTCCAAGGAAAGCCGTTTTGAAAATTTGCTTGGACTGAATTTGTCCACTATAAAATCCGATTATAAGGAAAGTTTTTGCTTCAAAATTATTTCTGATAGATAATATTGTTTTCCAATAATATTCTTCGAATTATAATTAGCGAGTTTCTGAAAAAAAAGAAAAGTAGATTTTACAATATTTTTTCAAATGATATCACCCTCTTGATTTTCTTCGCACAATTTTTGGACACCCTGTATGGATACTCCTTGTAAAGTATGAATTGTAACGAAATTTTTGAAAATGGCACTTTGAGTTCGATGACCTTTTTCAATAATAAAACTAAAAAATATTTTGAATATTTTATCCATGCGTTAAATTTATACGACCATCAGTAGGTATGAAAAATTTCACTACTCTATCAGTTTGTCTACTTTCTAGAATTGAATAAATGTCCTTCAAAATGCAAATAAACCATACGAAATGCATGAGAAATCATCATGGAGAAATCGTATGTAAAATTCGATAGTTATTGAGCACTTCACTAGTTTATTTATACATTTTATCACCGGCAAAATGCATGTATATATGGGGCGCAGTTATTTCATGTTTCCTATCTACAGGGTGTTTCATTTATGTCCAAAAACGATTACAGGTACAGGGTATTCAAGTTTCCTGAGATTTTTTAATAATTTCTAAAATAAATTTCAACAGATTTCAATGAAATTCATTTATTATCATCTCAATGAGGTATCTTTTGGACCCATTTAGATGAATAATTTTATCACCAGGGGCGTGCCCACGGGGCAAGAGCGATTTTGAACAAAAAGGGGCTCAGTAGATATTTCCGAATAATTTTGGTTTTTGGTTGAAGCAACAGCAAATATTTTTCGGTTCTTGAGATTTTTTCGTAGCCATGCCATGCATGTCTCTTTACCTGTCGAGAAAAACTTCAGTACTATAAATAAAAAACTATTTATACAAATCATTCAATTTTTGAAGTTTCTTATGGAGTCTTCAGTATTTTACCTTTGTAAAAATGGCATTTTTGTATATTTTCTTTCCCGTGTTACATAGAACAACACCTAAAAAAACAAATTGGATATGGAATTATTAAAGATTTATTTTGTTTTTTCATAAAACCTTCACACCCTATATGTCGAACACGAATCGCTTCTAGACATATGTTTATGAACTTTCTTTCATATTCTGACCCAAAAAATTGATGGAAAAAATAATGATTTGATGAAAAAATACAGTGAATTGTCTGCTCGAAAAATGTATGATAATATTTCAGCACTGAGGATAATTCTGAGCGGGCGTTTTTGATTTTTACCTGAGATCGGGTAGTTGCACCCTTAGAATTTTGTGCATGGGGGTGAAATGCAGCAAGGCGTCGGCGTGCACCCCACATTGGTCCAAGGTGGAGCGCGTTCTGATCAGCCAAACGTTTTGTTCTGGCCACCAGAGGGCGTGGTCAGACCAATCCATTGAGATTTCTGAACAGAAAAACAAGTTGATTAACAAGTAGGAATCTTCGATCATTGAACAGACTAGATAAGTAATCCACAGCCCTGGCAATACAGTTTGTTTGGAAGCAACATCTGTAGTATCTATCTTTGTCTAAACAAGGATAGCAGGAGCTGAATCTCCCAGCACCAGTGCCGTGTTGTCAGAGGGGGTCGAATTTATTATTAATTCATTATGGAACCAAATTGAAAATCCGTAACAATTTCAGTGGTACTTTTTAGCATTTCTTGGTGGGAAAATGAACAATGACGAGACACTGTCGCAGCTGACCTATGGGTATAATCAATATAATCTAATCAATTCATTTTTATCCATTCCATTTGGGAAAATGCTTCAAAATCTCGAATGATACGACAATGGTAACTCACCAATGAAATGACGTGTTTTGATCGCCGGTTCAACATTGTCTTTAACACACCTCACAATGTCTCACCATTATATCAAATCACCAAAACAGGAAATAAACTGAGTTTCTGATGAATTCTGAGTACACAAAACTAAACACAAATTGAATAATATCGATAAATCAGAACGTAAATAATGACAGATACCAAACAAAGCAATAATCGCCGTCGACTGTCAATATCAAATTGCGGTGTTGCAACGTTGAGCAAAAAGTATTCACGATACCCATGCTGGTCCTCGAGCCCCCAAGAAAGTAAAATTGCTGAGTCTCAGAATAATGTAGCAATCTTCTATTAATCAGAACTGATTCATAATCGTCATGACCCAAATTTATTATTATATTTGTGCATTGAACTACATGAATTCATAAAGGACTAAATATTTTGGACTGTTTATCACTATTTGATGATGGGATATGACAACACTGGCGACGATTGGGTACTAATATTATGATAATTCTGGGAATTCATGTTAGCATCAGAATATTTGTTTTGTGATCCTTCTAGTGGGTTTGTTGTTCGGAGGTAGGAATCGAAACAACTCAAAAAATTTTAATGGACATTTTTTTCATCGAATTTTTGCACTTTTCCAACTTTGCCATTTCGAATCTTAGTATGGGCATGTGACACCTCTTTTTAAACAAATTCGCAAGTTTTATCTGAATATCTGAAAATATTCACATTCCAATCGAGATAAGTTTATTTTTTCTCAACTTTGCATTTTCAAATGTTTGTATAGGCATGTGATATCTCGATTGAAACGTATTCGAACTGACTGTCGAAATCAATTGATTGTGGAAGTCGATTGGAAAATATTCAAATTATATTTGGAACTATTCCAGTTGGGGAAACTCGAAGAATATTGAGATTTAAGGGGCTCAAAAACCAATCCAACCTGAATACAACCCACGTATAATCATTTGCATTGAAAATTATACGATTTGTATCTCTCCATTGAGATTAAATGCGGTATCGAGGCGTCATTAGCGATAATAATAAATCGAAGGATAACATAGACAATAAACACAATTTACATTTTTTCTTTCATACAGCGGCGGCCCATTGATTATGTTTATTTAAATAACGGCTGCAAAAAAATCAAGTCAAGTCAATGACCATCAAGGTTGCCATTGAATTACATCCAGATTCCTATACTAGTTCTCATAATCGATAATATATACAGGGTGTATCTGAAATGTCTGAACAGGGTGCGGTTCTAAAAATTGAATCCCCCTTAACTTTTTATGTTTTCGAAGATATGAAAAAATGGTAAGAATTGAAGTTGGGTGAAATGACTTGAATTTTGATTTGAATATATTTTGTTACCAATATATTGCAATTTGCTTATTCGAATGGCAAAACATTGAGTTATTGATGATCAAAGTCGAAGATCTCCTCTTCGAATCACATAATCTAAGTTGAATATATATTATGCTACATGGAAATGTCAATGATATTAGGTAGATATCAATAACTCTGCCATTCGACCTGTCAAAAAATATACATAATTCTTCATTCAAAAAAACGGAAGTTGATGGCCATTTCTCTTAAAAGAACACGTTTGTCAGTGACACCTTGTTTTTTGGAAAATTCGGAAATATGAATATATTTAATGAGAATAAGAAACTTCTACTCATATTTGTGGACGTTTCGGGAACGAATCTGCTCTCGTTTTCAACACAATCAGAATACTTTCCAATGTTGAAAAACATTTCAAAAAAGAAGGTGTCACTGACAAATAGAGAATTGCTCTTTTAGGTCTCTAAAGGTTTAATTTCAAGCGCAGTGTCATTGTGGGGCAGATCACAAATTTATTGAAATCCCACAAAAAGTTGAAAAATTAACAATAAAGGTCTTTATTGAGTTACAAGAAAAGGTGTTGTATTATTTTAAAGAAACAATTGAATAATAGTATAGAAAGGTAATTAGTGATGAAGGAATGGGAACCAACACAGTGGCAAGTGTAATAAAAAAAAGTACTCGAAATACGTGACACCCTGTATGTATATCGGAATGGTATGACATCTAATAACTTCGAAGTCGAAACTGCGTTTGATATCGAATATATTCGGTGCATTATTATCATCTTTTCAATATTTCCTGGCAAATGTTTTGAAAGAGTAGGACAGGACGGATCGAGATTGCTCTGAAATAGAACCAAGGTCGAACCGATAAACACGCTCATCGTTTTATCGATTCAACAACGGCATTTGGCGACCCACTTGCGAGTTCCACCTCAATTTCGCGTTTTTGAGACACATTTTCTTCTCTCTGTTGAGCCCAGGAGGCATATCGAGTCGAACTGAAATGGGTCTGAAATGCTTTTTTTCCGAACGAAGGCATTTTAGGAGCTCTTCGTATTTTAGTAGCCAAACCCTGAATTTGTGCTCCACAGAATGATTATTTTAAACTGAGAGTCAACATTTTTCAATGACCGATAACTTTTTTTGATCTATTCGACCGAAAAATATATCATCCCCTGATTTGAACCTTCCTCTTGAAGTTAATCTAGTCGGTTTTGAGATAGTGTCCACGACAAGGTCAAAAAGCATTTCAAACAATAGATCTGTCAAACCATTTTAGTAGAATGCCCGTCTCGAGAGGTAGTTTTGCTATGTCGTTTATTTCAAGTCCCACTATGAAATTCTTATTCGTGTATATCCATGAATTTTCATTGGTTCTCACAGTTGAATAGGACCACCCTGTATCGCTCCAGACTGAGACCGAGGCATTTAATTCTACTGTAAATAGTCGGTTTGGTGTGCTCCAAAGGTTTACCGAGAATGTCCTGTTTAAGTTAATCTCGCTGAATGTTTATTAATGTAGATCATTACTATGAATAGAGATCGTTCAATATGTTGCAGAGGAATCTCTTAATTGACTGCATAAACAGAGAAACAAATCAACACAATCCGATCTATTCAGTATTCAGTAGTTATAAATAGAATTTCACACTTTGGAAGCCGAGCAAATGGACTGTCGATTCCAAGTCAGGTTCTTTCGATACAGATAAAGATCACTTTGAGTTGATACTTACATTCTAATCCTGGTCCTACTAAGATTCATAATTAGGCAATTTTTGTTCGACAAGTTTCGTTTACTTCATACTTCATTATGAGAACTAAAGGTGGATTCATGCCACTCTCTCAATTCATCTTTATTTAATTTAATTAATGAAGATTCTTAAGAGAAAGATAAACTTGGCCGAACTTATTAAGATAAATTAAGATAAGTTTAGTGCTTTTACGTGTGCTATTTCTTATTAAATTAAGTTGAGATAAATTAAGCGATGTTGCATGAATCCACCTCAAGTGGTTTTTTGATTGCTTCAGCAGTCTCAGCTACAACATTGGCAAGAAGGAGTTGAGTTTTCAATCGATTTTCTGATATTGTTGCGGGGATTTTGTAGAAGAACCTTTTCAGCCACATAAAAAAGGTATATCAGATATCACATCCGTTTTTTCGCATCGAATGACGACTTATGAATAGCATATGGTCGGTTGTACGTCAACCTAAAGGCGGATATCCTACCACGAAAAGAACAAGACAAGACATTCAGCGTGATCGAAAAGAAGAATAAAAAGCATGGGAACCATGTAAGGTTAAGTATGCCATCAATCTTGGGTTGTTTGGTTTCTCCTCGACAAGTACCTGCTCTCTGGATTGTTTCTCAATCAAATACAATGTTTCAATCGATCTACTTGAAATATATATTACAATCGAATTTTCACATGTGATTCTTTGAGGGACAGTCAGAAATTATAAGTTACGAAATGTCATCCAAATTTCTTAGAGAATTTTGATATTGTGCGAGGTTCAACTTTTCAGAATTTCGATGAATCGCGTCGTTTTGATAAAATCTGTCTGAATGAATGAAAAATTAATGCCCCCCAGAAATATCCGAAGTAGTTTATAATTTCTATCCACAAGCTAGAAGTTTTTGTGGTTTTCAAGGTGTGCCCATTCAATTTTATTGATATCGATCTCAACAGTTTCAGGTCATTTCCTTCAGAGAAATAATATGTTAATGATAAGGAAACGATTTTCTTTTAGCAGTCATGTAATCTTATCTGTGTACTTTTGCTTTCGACTTTGTGGTGAACGTCTTGTGGAAACCTACTTTTATCGCTGTTGTTCATTTCTGCATGCAAATGATAACATTATCTGGAGATAAGGAAAATTCAGTTTGTTCTTGAACCCATAAAAACGGTGGTAATATCCATAATACGAAAATCATGCCCAGATGGTCATAATAATTGGGATAACCGTCAATTATTCATGTAAATACAAGATAAAGTGAGTTGTGGCAGATAAAAGGATGATACTATCAAACAATGTTATAATTGATTTTATTCAAATTGATACTCAGAGATAATTGAGAATATTCTGAATGTTGAAAAACTGTGGGAAATGCTTTTTTTTTCAAGGAACATGGTACATGGAAGATATCCTACAGTTTCCTTTGGAATGCGATATTTCTGTTATTTCTAAAGATGAAAAACGAACTAATAACCGTTTTTCATGGCAAGAAACACCGAAGAATACGGTGATTTTCATTTTTTATGGAATAAAATTAAAATCAATTTTCTTTGGAAGAAAAATGTAAATTACATAATTAATTAATATATTATCATGTAGAATATTAAAATGAAAAATGAAAGCCTTGGATGCTTTATCGATTGTTGTATAGATAATATTTGAAATGTGATATAACAAAGACCTTAATTTTGTTATTTACACGGGCATTTTTTCCATCTTCCTACATATACTGAAGGTATTGCTTGTTAAGATAAAAACACAACTTATCGAAATCGATTAAAAGGTGAAAAATTCTAATTTTTTTTTCTGATATTTTTGCTAACAGGAGTATAGGTTTCTTATTCTCTACAATTATTAGTTACTGTTGTTACAGTAGGTAGTTGTTTTTATTTTTCTATTATAGAATGATAAATATTTTGTGCCCCTAGGAAATTTTTCTGCGAACGCCTATGGGCACAATACTACATCCATATTTTCGATAAATATTCTAAATATACTGGTACTCAGTAGAAATAATAAAATCCCCATTTATCGAGTTTTTGGCTACGATAACATCAACCGCTTTTGCATTAGCATGAAAAAATGCGGGTCCCCTCGATGCAATAGGCGAAATTTCGATCCGTTTCTATTCTTGTTCCACGGATGTGTAACCCATTACTAGCCGCACGTGGCTAGGAAATAATATTTTCATTGTCGTTCACGCCAGTCGTTCGTCCATTCGATTCGGCTTATTATTATTATTATTATCGTTATTGTATTCCGCATGAGGCTCACGATTCGATATAGGGCGAAATGAAGCCATGAATGCGAAAGATACATCATGCGTGCGTCGTGTGGAATTTCATGTTCTGAGTCATTGCACAGAATGGGCGGGATCATTGGCGTAGACAGTGTGGGGTCAAATTTACAAATTGTACAATTTACAATGGATCAATCAAGTGAAAAAGAGCGTATTGAAATTTCAATGATGATCGGTTGTAAAATTTATTTCCGTCAATTAGAATTTGACACTTGGAGAACAAAAGAGTACTCGTTTTTTTATTACTACGTCAATTAGTTCATCGAAATATTTTTTTTGCTCTAATGCAAAAAACTTATAGTAGTATATTCCTCGTTTTCACAAATTTTTTTCACACCAAACTCAGTATGTATGAATTCAAAATAACAAGCTCTTTCAAAATCTGTGGAAATATATAGGGTGTCCCATTTAAATTGAAGAAGTTGCAAACTGCAAATTTTCATAAATATCGTTATTTTCGTTTAAAAGATATTAACTTGGTTCCACACTTCATCCAAACCCTGTATGACTCATTTTTCAGATTTTTGCGGGATTTTCTCTCCTCCTTTTTGAAAAATAAAGTAGAACTTATTGAAAATTATTCCAATACATCTGTAGTACGGAAAGATTTTGTGATCTGCTCCAAAATGTCACAATTATAACATTCGAAACGGAAAAATGACGGAAAATTAATATCGAATTGATCGCAAAACTTGTACCAATCAGAAAAATAGATGAGTGACCTTGTAAAATTGGGCAACATTTAATTTCAAAATCAACAACTTCAAACTTCAGAATTCACCAAAAATATTCGAAATAAAGGAATAAACGTTATTGTCCTAACGAATAATGCATGAAAAATGAGGACTGATTTCAAACAATGTAATTTTGGCTTTTATAGCTCACATTTCTTAGAAAGAGTGCCAGGTGAACCTCTTGAATTTTCCATCGCAATATACCCTTTCTCGGTTTCTATTTTTATACCCTCATTACCAACGCCCTTTCGTATCATATCGCCCAGATGGCTACACCATAAATTCTCTAATAGAAAGAGACTAGGTATATACTCACTAGGGAAAAGTACCTGTGTGGCTGATTTTTTTCATTCCAATCAGAGACAAGTTGGTCGCAGCAAAAAATCGTTGTTGGATTCGAAATGGAGCAATCATTAATTCATTATTCACTTGTCAGTGACGAATTGACAAAAAGAAATTGGGTTGCCAAGTGTTTTTCATCGATTGATATTGAAATTTCATCATTCTCATCAATTCCAACCATTATGTCAACGCGAAATCCACCCGAATCCAAATCGCAGTATTTTCACCCAACGTGCAGTGTCACTGTGTATATCAAATATTGGGCACTCTGTATATCTTTTCTATTTATCTATTTTCTTTCCTTTTGCTTGTCTTTTCAACTGTAAGAACTGATCTCATTGTATTTTCAGTGTTGAACACTTTGTATATCCCTTCTTAGAATACATATTAATATTTCCATTCGAAATACATGATCTAATATGGTGTGGGATATCAACAATAAACATGATATACAGCCTGAATCACTTTTTAATAGAGCTGAAGTGGATCCAAAGTTAGATAGTGATGGGAGGAGAAGCACTTATCGAATCAACATCGCGTTATATGAAATTTGGTGATCACATACAGGGTGATAGGATGGTCTGAGCAATTCAATCAACCACGTAGAATGTATTCGTTACAACCGAAGAATGGTTATAAGCGTTTCCAACATACAGGGTGGCCCAATGAAAACGAAACAACTGAGAGATCAAGGAAATGGCCTTGAAATAAATGATTCTTTATGTGATGTTAGATAGGAGAGGATTAAAAAAAAAACACATAAGGCACTTCTTAGATGAACATCGTTCTAACTACAAAATGAGAAATAGTGATGAAAGGGAAGAAAGCGTTACTTTCCATCACTAGCCGATTATTTTCATTTTATTTCTCGAGAACTACTGCATTGGATTCCGAAAACAAGGAAGCGTTGGCAAGAGATTTTGATTACCTTAAAAATGATGTATCACTTGACCCTTTATCCCATCTGAGATTCAAGGGTTGGAGCTCACCCCTCCGAGGGGTTTGAAGTAAAAAAGTTGAAAACATGCGCAAAATATTTTTCCCTTGGAAAAAATATCGACCGGTTCAAGCGTTTTTTTTTTCTTCTGAGAACGATAACTTGTTTAGTTTTCATTGGGCCACCCAGTATGTGAATGATACCGCTATGAAACCAGATACCCTAGTGCAATGCACGTGCCTTCTTAACGCCCTGTATATCGCGTTCCTGTTACAATTTTTCGTTTTCCTTGGACGAAGAAGTTTACGGCGAGTACAAAATACGAATATTCTAACGAGGACGAATCCGTAAATCAAAAATCAGTTCGACGAACTGCTGTTCAACATCGCGATCTATTTTCTAAATTTCCCATCGTCGTTGTTGGCACGTGGCTAGTATTATACTTTATCCTCCACAGACGAATCGCGCTTGGCAAATGGGTCAGGCCACCGATATGAGTGAGATCATCGATTTTATTCTAAAAATTGTCCATCACCTCTCAAAAGGTATCAAAAGGTGTGTAATTTTTGAATTTCAACCTAACATAACCTCTACAGTCTTCAGATCTTTTGATTTTTGAAATTTTGAATTTTGATGGCAGTCACATAACGTGTACAAGGTGTCCGGGAGAATGTGGAAAATCACTCGGATTCATATAGAAGCTGAAGAAATAAAATGGCATGATCCTGTATTTTTTCCTACATGCCCTCTTTACTGAGATATGGGCCCAAAGAGGACATCTTGTATGATAAAAGGATAAAAAAAAATATTTGATGCCTTGAACCTTGAATTGAAAAAACGTACTCTTGCTTACCGTTTTCGAGGAAAAAAAAATGGTTGTTTTCATCAAAGATGAAACATTATATTCATCATTATTTTCCTCGATAACGGTTTATTTTATCGACAAACAGGAGTACCTTTTTTCAGTTCAATGTTCAAGCCATCCGAATTGATTAAATTTCTTAAGCCTTTATATCATACAGGGTATTGAAAATTATTCAAGATAAATCTTAGTCCACCAGAGATGGTTTAGGAAAAAATAAAATTATGATTGAGCTCTCTCATATCTCAATTGAATTACTATATAAAAAAAAGTCAGTCTGAAACTCACTTCAGGTATTATTGAGGCAAAAGAATTGCGATGAGAGAACATTCATTCGTAGGATTCAAGAATGGAGTTGAGATTCAAGAAAAAATATGAAGCTTTGCTCAAGTTGGCGTAGTCGGTAGGAATTCCAAAAAAAAACGATTATACTTTCAGGTTAGCAACATGTTATCATCAGTTGTATGTATAAATGGAAATATACTGATAAACTATATTTACTAGATGTTATCAACAGTGACGAAGACTTGAACATAAATCATAACCGCAATGTTTGATTAGAGATTCGGCAGAAAAATTATTCATCGACCCCGCAGTATGTATATTATCTATTGCTCATCGTAGCTCACCTATTTTTTTTTATTTTTCATATATACAGAGGAAACCTGCGGCTGGACAATGACGTAACATCCGACTATGGCGACATCTATAACCATGGCGCCATATCGCGCCGTCAAGACTCGCCGGATATCCGATCGGAATACGAAATTTTTCGAGGTGTGTATCTAAACACAATGCGTATTGTCCCCGAAGAATATTATTATACTTTATCTGGTTGATATTCTTTCGGAGCGATCGAAATTAATACTATTCAATTGTGACCCAAATAATAATAATAACGTTGCGTTATTTCTTTTTTTAATACTCATCTAAGAAAAAATGAAGTTGATGATGGCGGCTAAAAGATGAAGCGTCGGATGGTGAATCTGATGAAAGCAACACTGTCATAGCGACAACGAAGTACTGATTTTATTCGTTTTTATGGATTTTTTTGGAATTTCCTCTCTTCGTCTCTAGAATATAATAATAATTTGATGATTAACTCAATATATATTTGTAGCAAAGAGAAATTTACGATCTGCCACGAAATGTCACTGTGCTTGGAATTAATAAATCAAAAAAATCTCTGTTTGTCAGTGACACCTTGTTTTGACAAATATATATAAATGAAGTAATCATGAAGTACAAGGATATTTGATGAATATCAAAATTTTTACTTATCTTATTCTTGTGCACGAGGAAATAACATTTTCTTTGGAATATTTTCACTGATACTGTACAGTACTGTACAGTATTATAGGGAACTGATATTCAGGGGCAGTAATATTGAGACAATCATTATATATTTTTTTTCAATTTCAAAAAACATAGATAGAGAATCCTGAAGTAAAAAAAACAGATAAATTAATATGCTCCCTCCTCGATTAACTTCCAGACAGTATTTAATTTCATTTGATTCGATTATTTCTTGAATTCATTTGAACGATAGACAATTTATTGATATTTCAAACCATCAATTATTGACAAAAATCGTACTTTGAGGGTTCGTTTTTTACATTTATAAAAACATGGAATCTATGACTATTGAGATTGAAATAATTTCATACGAAAACTCCGTAATTTTCGTTGATCTCGCCTTTATATCGCCCACCCAGCTATCTCTCGGTATAATATACAGGATCGCCCACAAGTTGTGATATTTTTCTCGCGAAATCGACGAGTAGGCTGCGATACAAGGCCTACTCGTTCGGAATCCGATTATTGGAATGCTGATGAAAAAAAAAATCACACCTGCTTCAGATAGAATACGATTTGATTGATTTGTGGTTGGAGAATGGTGGATGTTGAGAAATACGTCTAGTATACAATGATTCTCTGAGAACTCTGGAAAGATTTTGTCAGAGATTTCGTGCTGGTACGCGATTTTTGGCAAAAAACGCACTATTTACACTTTGACGCGCCATATCTCCGGAACGATCACTCTTACGGACTCGATCGATCCACCAATCGATTTCTCGTTCAATTTTCATCTAGATTACCAAATTTCGAACGATTCGATCGAAAAATGGGAAATTTCGTTCATGTCAGAAGATCCAAGATACATATTTATCGGATAATCGTAGCTCGGAAATTTCGAAATTCCCAATTATTGTTTGAAAAATCTGAAAAAATTCACAACCACTAATTCGGATCCGTAGAAAACGATACTGCGATCGAAATATTTTAATTCGACTCGATAACGAAGTTATCTCGCTCCTAAGTGCGTTTTTTGCCAAAAACCGCACTATTTTAACTTTAAAGCGCCATATCTCCGGAACGGTCGGTCTTACGGACTCGATCGATCAACCAATCGATTTCTCGTTCAATTTTCATCTAGATTACCAAATTTCAAACGATTCGATCGAAAAATGGGAAATTTCGTTCATGTCAGAAGATCCATGATACATATTTATCGGAAGATCGTAGCTTGGGAATTTCGAAATTCCTAATTATTGTTTCGAAAATCTGAAAAAAATCACAACCACTAATTCGGATCCGTAGAAAACGATACTGCGATCGAAATATTTTAATTCGACTCGATAACGAAGTTATCTCGCTCCTAAGTGCGTTTTTTGCCAAAAACCGCACTATTTTAACTTTAAAGCGCCATATCTCCGGAACGGTCGGTCTTACGGACTCGATCGATCAACCAATCGATTTCTCGTTCAATTTTCATCTAGATTACCAAATTTCAAACGATTCGATCGAAAAATGGGAAATTTCGTTCATGTCAGAAGATCCATGATACATATTTATCGGAAGATCGTAGCTTGGGAATTTCGAAATTCCTAATTATTGTTTCGAAAATCTGAAAAGAAACACAACCACTAATTCGGATCCGTAGAAAACGATACTGCGATCGAAATATTTAAATTCGACTCGATAACGAAGTTATCTCGCTCCTAAGTGCGTTTTTTGCCAAAAACCGCACTATTTTCACTTTGAAGCGCCATATCTCCGGAACGGTCGGTCTTACGGACTCGAACGACCCACCAATCGATTTCTCGTTCAATTTTCATCTAGATTACCAAATTTCAAACGATTCGATAGAAAAATGGGGAATTTCGTTCATGTCAGAAGATCCAAGATACATATTTATCGGAAGATCGTAGCTTGGGAATTTCGAAATTTCTAACTATTGTTTAAAAAATCTGAAAAAAATCACAACCACTAATTCGGATCTGTAGAAAACGATACTGCGATCGAAATTTCTAAATTCGACTCGATAACGAAGTTATCTCGCTCCTAAGTGCGTTTTTTGCCAAAAACCGCACTATTTTCACTTTGACGCGCCATATCTCCATAACGGTAGCTCTTACGGACTCGATCGATCCACCAATCGATTTCTCGTTCAATTTTCATCTAGATTGCCAAATTTCAAACGATTCGATCGAAAAATGGGAAATTTCGTTCATGTCAGAAGATCCATGATACATATTTATCGGAAGATCGTAGCTTGGGAATTTCGAAATTCCTGATTATTGTTTCGAAAATCTGAAAAGAATCACAACCACTAATTCGGATCCGTAGAAAACGATACTGCGATCGAACTATTTAAATTCGACTCGATAACGAAGTTATCTCGCTCCTAAGTGCGTTTTTTGCCAAAAACCGCACTATTTTCAATTTAAAGCGCCATATCTCCGGAACGGTCGGTCTTGCGGACTCGATCGATCCACCAATCGATTTCTCGTTCAATTTTCAACTAGATTGCCAAATTTCAAACGATTCGATCGAAAAATGGGGAATTTCGTTCATGTCAGAAGATCCATGATACATATTTATCGGAAGATCGTAGCTTGGGAATTTCGAAATTCCTAATTATTGTTTCGAAAATCTGAAAAAAATCACAACCACTAATTCGGATCCGTAGAAAACGATACTGCGATCGAAATATTTGAATTCGACTCGATAACGAAGTTATCTCGCTCCTAAGTGCGTTTTTTGCCAAAAACCGCACTATTTTCACTTTAAAGCGCCATATCTCCGGAACGGTCGGTCTTACGGACTCGATCGATCCACCAATCGATTTCTCGTTCAATTTTCATCTAGATTACCAAATTTCAAACGATTCGATCGAAAAATGGGAAATTTCATTCATGTCAGAAGATCCATGATACATATTTATCGGAAGATCGTAGCTTGGAAATTTCGAAATTCCTAATTATTGTTTCGAAAATCTGAAAAAAATCACAACCACTAATTCGGATCCGTAGAAAACGATACTGCGATCGAAATATTTGAATTCGACTCGATAACGAAGTTATCTCGCTCCTAAGTGCGTTTTTTGCCAAAAACCGCACTATTTTCACTTTAAAGCGCCATATCTCCGGAACGGTCGGTCTTACGGACTCGATCGATCCACCAATCGATTTCTCGTTCAATTTTCATCTAGATTGCCAAATTTCAAACGATTCGATCGAAAAATGGGAAATTTCATTCATGTCAGAAGATCCATGACATATTTATCGGAAGATCGTAGCTTGGGAATTTCGAAATTCCTAATTATTGTTTCGAAAATCTGAAAAAAATCACAACCACTAATTCGGATCCGTAGAAAACGATACTGCGATCGAAATATTTGAATTCGACTCAATAACGAAGTTATCTCGCTCCTAAGTGCGTTTTTTGCCAAAAACCGCACTATTTTCACTTTAAAGCGCCATATCTCCGGAACGGTCGGTCTTACGGACGCGATCGATCCACCAATCGATTTCTCGTTCAATTTTCATCTAGATTACCAAATTTCAAACGATTCGATCGGAAAATGGGAAATTTCATTCATGTCAGAAGATCCATGATACATATTTATCGGAAGATCGTAGCTTGGGAATTTCGAAATTCCTAATTATTGTTTCGAAAATCTGAAAAAAATCACAACCACTAATTCGGATCCGTAGAAAACGATACTGCGATCGAAATATTCAAATTCGACTCGATAACGAAGTTATCTCGCTCCTAAGTGCGTTTTTTGCCAAAAACCGCACTATTTTCACTTTAAAGCGCCATATCTCCGGAACGGTCAGTCTTACGGACTCGATCGATCCACCAATCGGTTTCTCGTTCAATTTTCATCTAGATTACCAAATTTCAAACGATTCGATCGAAAAATGGGAAATTTCATTCATGTCAGAAGATCCATGATACATATTTATCGGAAGATCGTAGCTTGGGAATTTCGAAATTCCTAATTATTGTTTCGAAAATCTGAAAAAAATCACAACCACTAATTCGGATCCGTAGAAAACGATACTGCGATCGAAATATTTAAATTCGACTCGATAACGAAGTTATCTCGCTCCTAAGTGCGGTTTTTGCCAAAAACCGCACTATTTTCACTTTAAAGCGCCATATCTCCGGAACGGTCGGTCTTACGGACTCGATCGATCCACCAATCGATTTCTCGTTCAATTTTCATCTAGATTACCAAATTTCAAACGATTCGATCGAAAAATGGGAAATTTCATTCATGTCAGAAGATCCATGATACGTATTTATCGGAAGATCGTAGCTTGGAAATTTCGAAATTCCTAATTATTGTTTCGAAAATCTGAAAAAAATCACAACCACTAATTCGGATCCGTAGAAAACGATACTGCGATCGAAATATTCAAATTCGACTCGATAACGAAGTTATCTCGCTCCTAAGTGCGTTTTTTGCCAAAAACCGCACTATTTTCACTTTAAAGCGCCATATCTCCGGAACGGTCGGTCTTACGGACTCGATCGATCCACCAATCGATTTCTCGTTCAATTTTCATCTAGATTACCAAATTTCAAACGATTCGATCGAAAAATGGGAAATTTCATTCATGTCAGAAGATCCATGATACATATTTATCGGAAGATCGTAGCTTGGAAATTTCGAAATTCCTAATTATTGTTTCGAAAATCTGAAAAAAATCACAACCACTAATTCGGATCCGTAGAAAACGATACTGCGATCGAAATATTCAAATTCGACTCGATAACGAAGTTATCTCGCTCCTAAGTGCGTTTTTTGCCAAAAACCGCACTATTTTCACTTTGAAGCGCCATATCTCCGGAACGGTCGGTCTTACGGACTCGATCGATCCACCAATCGATTTCTTGTTCAATTTTCATCTAGATTACCAAATTTCAAACGATTCGATCGAAAAATGGGGAATTTCGTTCATGTCAGAAGATCCATGATACATATTTATCGGAAGATCGTAGCTTGGGAATTTCGAAATTCCTAATTATTGTTTCGAAAATCTGAAAAAAATCACAACCACTAATTCGGATCCGTAGAAAACGATACTGCGATCGAACTATTTGAATTCGACTCGATAACGAAGTTATCTCGCTCCTAAGTGCGTTTTTTTGCCAAAAACCGCACTATTTTCACTTTAAAGCGCCATATCTCCGGAACGGTCGGTCTTACGGACTCGATCGATCCACCAATCGATTTCTCGTTCAATTTTCATCTAGATTACCAAATTTCAAACGATTCGATCGAAAAATGGGAAATTTCATTCATGTCAGAAGATCCATGATACATATTTATCGGAAGATCGTAGCTTGGGAATTTCGAAATTCCTGATTATTGTTTCGAAAATCTGAAAAAAATCACAACCACTAATTCGGATCCGTAGAAAACGATACTGCGATCGAAATATTTAAATTCGACTCGATAACGAAGTTATCTCGCTCCTAAGTGCGTTTTTTGCCAAAAACCGCACTATTTTCAATTTAAAGCGCCATATCTCCGGAACGGTCGGTCTTACGGACTCGATCGATCCACCAATCGATTTCTTGTTCAATTTTCATCTAGATTACCAAATTTCAAACGATTCGATCGAAAAATGGGGAATTTCGTTCATGTCAGAAGATCCATGATACATATTTATCGGAAGATCGTAGCTTGGAAATTTCGAAATTCCTAATTATTGTTTCGAAAATCTGAAAAAAATCACAACCACTAATTCGGATCCGTAGAAAACGATACTGCGATCGAAATATTTGAATTCGACTCGATAACGAAGTTATCTCGCTCCTAAGTGCGTTTTTTGCCAAAAACCGCACTATTTTCACTTTAAAGCGCCATATCTCCGGAACGGTCGGTCTTGCGGACTCGATCGATCCACCAATCGATTTCTCGTTCAATTTTCATCTAGATTGCCAAATTTCAAACGATTCGATCGAAAAATGGGAAATTTCATTCATGTCAGAAGATCCATGATACATATTTATCGGATGATCGTAGCTTGGGAATTTCGAAATTCCTAATTATTGTTTCGAAAATCTGAAAAAAATCACAACCACTAATTCGGATCCGTAGAAAACGATACTGCGATCGAAATATTTAAATTCGACTCGATAACGAAGTTATCTCGCTCCTAAGTGCGTTTTTTGCCAAAAACCGCACTATTTTCACTTTAAAGCGCCATATCTCCGGAACGGTCGGTCTTGCGGACTCGATCGATCCACCAATCGATTTCTCGTTCAATTTTCATCTAAATTGCCAAATTTCAAACGATTCGATCGTAAAATGGGAAATTTCGTTCATGTCAGAAGATCCATGATACATATTTATCGGATGATCGTAGCTTGGGAATTTCGAAATTCCTAATTATTGTTTCGAAAATCTGAAAAAAATCACAACCACTAATTCGGATCCGTAGAAAACGATACTGCGATCGGAATATTTAAATTCGACTCGATAACGAAGTTATCTCGCTCCTAAGTGCGTTTTTTGCCAAAAACCGCACTATTTTCACTTTAAAGCGCCATATCTCCGGAACGGTCGGTCTTACGGACTCGATCGATTCACCAATCGATTTCTTGTTCAATTTTCATCTAGATTACCAAATTTCAAACGATTCGATCGAAAAATGGGAAATTTCATTCATGTCAGAAGATCCATGATACATATTTATCGGAAGATCGTAGCTTGGAAATTTCGAAAATCCTAATTATTGTTTCGAAAATCTGAAAAAAATCACAACCACTAATTCGGATCCGTAGAAAACGATACTGCGATCGAAATAATTAAATTCGACTCGATAACGAAGTTATCTCGCTCCTAAGTGCGTTTTTTGCCAAAAACCGCACTATTTTCACTTTAAAGCGCCATATCTCCGGAACGGTCGGTCTTACGGACTCGATCGATCCACCAATCGATTTCTCGTTCAATTTTCATCTAGATTACCAAATTTCAAACGATTCGATCGAAAAATGGGAAATTTCATTCATGTCAGAAGATCCATGATACATATTTATCGGAAGATCGTAGCTTGGAAATTTCGAAATTCCTAATTATTGTTTCGAAAATCTGAAAAAAATCACAACCACTAATTCGGATCCGTAGAAAACGATACTGCGATCGAAATATTTAAATTCGACTCGATAACGAAGTTATCTCGCTCCTAAGTGCGTTTTTACCAAAAACCGCACTATTTTCACTTTAAAGCGCCATATCTCCGGAACGGTCGGTCTTGCGGACTCGATCGATCCACCAATCGATTTCTCGTTCAATTTTCATCTAGATTGCCAAATTTCAAACGATTCGATCGAAAAATGGGAAATTTCGTTCATGTCAGAAGATCCATGATACATATTTATCGGATGATCGTAGCTTGGGAATTTCGAAATTCCTAATTATTGTTTCGAAAATCTGAAAAAAATCACAACCACTAATTCGGATCCGTAGAAAACGATACTGCGATCGAAATATTTAAATTCGACTCGATAACGAAGTTATCTCGCTCCTAAGTGCGTTTTTTGCCAAAAACCGCACTATTTTCAATTTAAAGCGCCATATCTCCGGAACGGTCGGTCTTACGGACTCGATCGATCCACCAATCGATTTCTTGTTCAATTTTCATCTAGATTACCAAATTTCAAACGATTCGATCGAAAAATGGGGAATTTCGTTCATGTCAGAAGATCCATGATACATATTTATCGGAAGATCGTAGCTTGGGAATTTCGAAATTCCTAATTATTGTTTCGAAAATCTGAAAAAAATCACAACCACTAATTCGGATCCGTAGAAAACGATACTGCGATCGAAATATTTGAATTCGACTCGATAACGAAGTTATCTCGCTCCTAAGTGCGTTTTTTGCCAAAAACCGCACTATTTTCACTTTGAAGCGCCATATCTCCGGAACGGTCGGTCTTACGGACGCGATCGATCCACCAATCGATTTCTCGTTCAATTTTCATCTAGATTACCAAATTTCAAACGATTCGATCGGAAAATGGGAAATTTCATTCATGTCAGAAGATCCATGATACATATTTATCGGAAGATCGTAGCTTGGGAATTTCGAAATTCCTAATTATTGTTTCGAAAATCTGAAAAAAATCACAACCACTAATTCGGATCCGTAGAAAACGATACTGCGATCGAAATATTTAAATTCGACTCGATAACGAAGTTATCTCGCTCCTAAGTGCGTTTTTTGCCAAAAACCGCACTATTTTCACTTTAAAGCGCCATATCTCCGGAACGGTCGGTCTTACGGACGCGATCGATCCACCAATCGATTTCTCGTTCAATTTTCATCTAGATTACCAAATTTCAAACGATTCGATCGGAAAATGGGAAATTTCATTCATGTCAGAAGATCCATGATACATATTTATCGGAAGATCGTAGCTTGGGAATTTCGAAATTCCTAATTATTGTTTCGAAAATCTGAAAAAAATCACAACCACTAATTCGGATCCGTAGAAAACGATACTGCGATCGAAATATTTTAATTCGACTCGATAACGAAGTTATCTCGCTCCTAAGTGCGTTTTTTGCCAAAAACCGCACTATTTTAACTTTAAAGCGCCATATCTCCGGAACGGTCGGTCTTACGGACTCGATCGATCCACCAATCGATTTCTTGTTCAATTTTTATCTAGATTACCAAATTTCAAACGATTCGATCGAAAAATGGGAAATTTCGTTCATGTCAGAAGATCCAAGATACATATTTATTCCTAATTATTGTTTAAAAAATCTGAAAAAAATCACAACCACTAATTCGGATCTGTAGAGAACGATACTGCGATCGAAATTCCTAAATTCGACTCGATAACGAAGTTATCTCGCTCCTAAGTGCGTTTTTTGCCAAAAACCGCACTATTTTCACTTTGACGCGCCATATCTCCGGAACGGTCGGTCTCACGGACTCGATCGATCCACCAATCGATTTCTCGTTCAATTTTCATCTAGATTACCAAATTTCAAACGATTCGATCGAAAAATGGGGAATTTCGTTCATGTCAGAAGATCCATGATACATATTTATCGGAAGATCGTAGCTTGGAAATTTCGAAATTCCTAATTATTGTTTAAAAAATCTGAAAAAAATCACAATCACTAATTCGGATCTGTTGAAAACGAATCTGCGCTCGAAATTTCTGAATTCCTCTCGATAACGGAATAATCTCGCTCCTAAGTGCGTTTTTCGCCAAAAAGCGCACTATTTTCACTTTGACGAGCCATATCTCCGGAACGGTCAGTCTTACGGACTCGATCGATCCACCAATCGATTTCTCGTTCAATTTTCATCTAGATTACCAAATTTCAAACGATTCGATCGAAAAATCTGAAATTTCGTTCATGTCAGAAGATCCATGATACATATTTATCGGAAGATCGTAGCTTGGAAATTTCGAAATTCCTAATTATTGTTTCAAGAATCTGAAAAAAATCACAACCACTAATTCGGATATGCAGAAAACGATACTGCGATCGAAATTTCTAAATTCGACTCGATAACGAAGTTATGTCGCTCCTAAGTGCGTTTTTTGGCGAAAACCGCACTATTTTCACTTTGAAGCGCCGTATCTCCGGAACGGTCGTTCTTACGGACTCGATCGATCCACCAATCGATTTCTCGTTCAATTTTCATCTAGATTACCAAATTTCAAACGATTCGATCGAAAAATGGGGAATTTCGTTCATGTCAGAAGATCCATGATACATATTTATCGGAAGATCGTAGCTTGGAAATTTCGAAATTCCTAATTATTGTTTAAAAAATCTGAAAAAAATCACAATCACTAATTCGGATCTGTTGAAAACGATACTGCGATCGAAATTCCTAAATTCGACTCGATAACGAAGTTATCTCGCTCCTAAGTGCGTTTTTTGCCAAAAACCGCACTATTTTCACTTTGACGCGCCATATCTCCGGAACGGTCGGTCTTACGGACTCGATCGATCCACCAATCGATTTCTCGTTCAATTTTCATCTAGATTACCAAATTTCAAACGATTCGATCGAAAAATCTGAAATTTCGTTCATGTCAGAAGATCCATGATACATATTTATCGGAAGATCGTAGCTTGGAAATTTCGAAATTCCTAATTATTGTTTCAAGAATCTGAAAAAAATCACAACCACTAATTCGGATATGTAGAAAACGATACTGCGATCGAAATTTCTAAATTCGACTCGATAACGAAGTTATGTCGCTCCTAAGTGCGTTTTTTGCCAAAAACCGCACTATTTTCACTTTGACGCGCCATATCTCCGGAACGGTCGTTCTTACGGACTCGATCGATCCACCAATCGATTTCTCGTTCAATTTTCATCAAGATTACCAAATTTCAAACGATTCGATAGAAAAATGGGAAATTTCGTTTATGTCAGAAGATCCAAGATACATATTTATCGGAAGATCGTAGCTTGGAAATTTCGAAATTCCTAATTATTGTTTAAAAAATCTGAAAAAAATCACAATCACTAATTCGGATCTGTAGAAAACGATACTGCGATCGAAATTCCTAAATTCGACTCGATAACGAAGTTATCTCGCTCCTAAGTGCGTTTTTTGCCAAAAACCGCACTATTTTCACTTTGACGCGCCATATCTCCGGAACGGTCGGTCTTACGGACTCGATCGACCCACCAATCGATTCCTCGTTCAATTTTCATCTAGATCACCAAATTTCAAACGATTCGCTCGAAAAATGGGAAATTTCGTTCATGTCATAAGATCTATGATACATATTTATCGGATAATCGTAGCTTGGAAATTTCGAAATTCCTAATTATTGTTTAAAAAATCTGAAAAAAATCACAACCACTAATTCGGATCTGTAGGAAACGATACTGCGATCGAAATTTCTAAATTCGACTCGATAACGAAGTTATCTCGCTCCTAAGTGCGTTTTTTGACAAAAACCGCACTATTTTCACTTTGTCGCGCCATATCTCCGGAACGGTCGGTCTTACGGACTCGATCGACCCACCAATCGATTCCTCGTTCAATTTTCATCTAGATCACCAAATTTCAAACGATTCGCTCGAAAAATGGGAAATTTCGTTCATGTCATAAGATCTATGATACATATTTATCGGATAATCGTAGCTTGGAAATTTCGAAATTCCTAATTATTGTTTAAAAAATCTGAAAAAAACCACAACCACTAATTCGGATCTGTAGAAAACGATACTGCGATCGAAATTTCTAAATTCGACTCGATAACGAAGTTATCTCGCTCCTAAGTGCGTTTTTTGGCAAAAACCGCACTATTTTCACTTTGTCGCGCCATATCTCCGGAACGGTCGGTCTTACGGACTCGATCGACCCACCAATCGATTCCTCGTTCAATTTTCATCTAGATCACCAAATTTCAAACGATTCGCTCGAAAAATGGGAAATTTCGTTCATGTCATAAGATCTATGATACATATTTATCGGATAATCGTAGCTTGGAAATTTCGAAATTCCTAATTATTGTTTAAAAAATCTGAAAAAAATCACAACCACTAATTCGGATCTGTAGAAAACGATACTGCGATCGCAATTTCTAAATTCGACTCGATAACGAAGTTATCTCGCTCCTAAGTGCGTTTTTTGGCAAAAACCGCACTATTTTCACTTTGTCGCGCCATATCTCCGGAACGGTCGGTCTCACGGACTCGATCGACCCACCAATCGATTCCTCGTTCAATTTTCATCTAGATTACCAAATTTCAAACGATTCGATAGAAAAATGGGAAATTTCGTTTATGTCAGAAGATCCAAGATCCATATTTATCTGAAGATCGTAGCTTGGAAATTTCGAAATTCCTAATTAATTTTTAAAAAATCTGAAAAAAATCACAACCTCTAATTCGGATCTGTAGAAAACGATACTGCGATCGAAATTTCTGAATTCGACTCGATAACGAAGTTATCTCGCTCCAAAGTGCGTTTTTTGGCAAAAACCGCACTATTTTCACTTTGTCGCGCCATATCTCCGGAACGGTCGGTCTTACGGACTCGATCGATCCACCAATCGATTCCTCGTTCAATTTTCATCTAGATTACCAAATTTCAAACGATTCGATAGAAAAATGGGAAATTTCGTTTATGTCAGAAGATCCAAGATCCATATTTATCTGAAGATCGTAGCTTGTAAATTTCGAAATTCCTAATTAATTTTTAAAAAATCTGAAAAAAATCACAACCTCTAATTCGGATCTGTAGAAAACGATACTGCGATCGAAATTTCTGAATTCGACTCGATAACGAAGTTATCTCGCTCCAAAGTGCGTTTTTTGGCAAAAACCGCACTATTTTCACTTTGTCGCGCCATATCTCCGGAACGGTCGGTCTTACGGACTCGATCGATCCACCAATCGATTCCTCGTTCAATTTTCATCTAGATTACCAAATTTCAAACGATTCGATAGAAAAATGGGAAATTTCGTTTATGTCAGAAGATCCAAGATCCATATTTATCTGAAGATCGTAGCTTGGAAATTTCGAAATTCCTAATTAATTTTTAAAAAATCTGAAAAAAATCACAACCTCTAATTCGGATCTGTAGAAAACGATACTGCGATCGAAATTTCTGAATTCGACTCGATAACGAAGTTATCTCGCTCCAAAGTGCGTTTTTTGGCAAAAACCGCACTATTTTCACTTTGTCGCGCCATATCTCCGGAACGGTCGGTCTTACGGACTCGATCGATCCACCAATCGATTCCTCGTTCAATTTTCATCTAGATTACCAAATTTCAAACGATTCGCTCGAAAAATGGGAAATTTCGTTCATGTCATAAGATCTATGATACATATTTATCGGATAATCGTAGCTTGGAAATTTCGAAATTCCTAACTATTGTTTAAAGAATCTGAAAAAAATCACAACCACTAATTCGGATCTGTAGAAAACGATACTGCTATCGAAATTTCTGAATTCGACTCGATAACGAAGTTATCTCGCTCCTAAGTGCGTTTTTTGGCAAAAACCGCACTATTTTCACTTTGTCGCGCCATATCTCCGGAACGGTCGGTCTTACGGACTCGATCGATCCACCAATCGATTTCTCGTTCAATTTTCATCTAGATTACCAAATTTCAAACGATTCGATCGAAAAATCTGAAATTTCGTTCATGTCAGAAGATCCATGATACATATTTATCGGAAGATCGTAGCTTGGAAATTTCGAAATTCCTAATTATTGTTTCAAGAATCTGAAAAAAATCACAACCACTAATTCGGATATGTAGAAAACGATACTGCGATCGAAATTTCTAAATTCGACTCGATAACGAAGTTATGTCGCTCCTAAGTGCGTTTTTTGGCGAAAACCGCACTATTTTCACTTTGAAGCGCCGTATCTCCGGAACGGTCGTTCTTACGGACTCGATCGATCCACCAATCGATTTCTTGTTCAATTTTCATCTAGATTACCAAATTTCAAACGATTCGATCGAAAAATGGGGAATTTCGTTCATGTCAGAAGATCCATGATACATATTTATCGGAAGATCGTAGCTTGGAAATTTCGAAATTCCTAATTATTGTTTAAAAAATCTGAAAAAAATCACAATCACTAATTCGGATCTGTTGAAAACGATACTGCGATCGAAATTCCTAAATTCGACTCGATAACGAAGTTATCTCGCTCCTAAGTGCGTTTTTTGCCAAAAACCGCACTATTTTCACTTTGACGCGCCATATCTCCGGAACGGTCGGTCTCACGGACTCGATCGATCCACCAATCGATTTCTCGTTCAATTTTCATCTAGATTACCAAATTTCAAACGATTCGATCGAAAAATAGTGAATTTCGTTCATGTCAGAAGATCCATGATACATATTTATCGGAAGATCGTAGCTTGGAAATTTCGAAATTCCTAATTATTGTTTCAAGAATCTGAAAAAAATCACAACCACTAATTCGGATATGTAGAAAACGATACTGCGATCGAAATTTCTAAATTCGACTCGATAACGAAGTTATGTCGCTCCTAAGTGCGTTTTTTGGCGAAAACCGCACTATTTTCACTTTGAAGCGCCGTATCTCCGGAACGGTCGTTCTTACGGACTCGATCGATCCACCAATCGATTTCTCGTTCAATTTTCATCAAGATTACCAAATTTCAAACGATTCGATCGAAAAATCTGAAATTTCGTTCATGTCAGAAGATCCATGATACATATTTATCGGAAGATCGTAGCTTGGAAATTTCGAAATTCCTAATTATTGTTTAAAAAATCTGAAAAAAATCACAATCACTAATTCGGATCTGTAGAAAACGATACTGCGATCGAAATTCCTAAATTCGACTCGATAACGAAGTTATCTCGCTCCTAAGTGCGTTTTTTGCCAAAAACCGCACTATTTTCACTTTGACGAGCCATATCTCCGGAACGGTCGGTCTTACGGACTCGATCGACCCACCAATCGATTCCTCGTTCAATTTTCATCTAGATTACCAAATTTCAAACGATTCGATCGAAAAATGGGGAATTTCGTTCATGTCAGAAGATCCATGATACATATTTATCGGAAGATCGTAGCTTGGAAATTTCGAAATTCCTAATTATTGTTTAAAAAATCTGAAAAAAATCACAATCACTAATTCGGATCTGTTGAAAACGATACTGCGATCGAAATTCCTAAATTCGACTCGATAACGAAGTTATCTCGCTCCTAAGTGCGTTTTTTGCCAAAAACCGCACTATTTTCACTTTGACGCGCCATATCTCCGGAACGGTCGGTCTCACGGACTCGATCGATCCACCAATCGATTTCTCGTTCAATTTTCATCTAGATTACCAAATTTCAAACGATTCGATCGAAAAATAGTGAATTTCGTTCATGTCAGAAGATCCATGATACATATTTATCGGAAGATCGTAGCTTGGAAATTTCGAAATTCCTAATTATTGTTTAAAAAATCTGAAAAAAATCACAATCACTAATTCGGATCTGTAGAGAACGATACTGCGATCGAAATTCCTAAATTCGACTCGATAACGAAGTTATCTCGCTCCTAAGTGCGTTTTTTGCCAAAAACCGCACTATTTTCACTTTGACGCGCCATATCTCCGGAACGGTCGGTCTTACGGACTCGATCGATCCACCAATCGATTTCTCGTTCAATTTTCATCTAGATTACCAAATTTCAAACGATTCGATCGAAAAATCTGAAATTTCGTTCATGTCAGAAGATCCATGATACATATTTATCGGAAGATCGTAGCTTGGAAATTTCGAAATTCCTAATTATTGTTTCAAGAATCTGAAAAAAATCACAACCACTAATTCGGATCCGTAGAAAACGATACTGCGATCGAAATTTCTAAATTCGACTCGATAACGAAGTTATGTCGCTCCTAAGTGCGTTTTTTGGCGAAAACCGCACTATTTTCACTTTGAAGCGCCGTATCTCCGGAACGGTCGTTCTTACGGACACGATCGATCCACCAATCGATTTCTTGTTCAATTTTCATCTAGATTACCAAATTTCAAACGATTCGATCGAAAAATGGGGAATTTCGTTCATGTCAGAAGATCCATGATACATATTTATCGGAAGATCGTAGCTTGGAAATTTCGAAATTCCTAATTATTGTTTAAAAAATCTGAAAAAAATCACAATCACTAATTCGGATCTGTAGAGAACGATACTGCGATCGAAATTCCTAAATTCGACTCGATAACGAAGTTATCTCGCTCCTAAGTGCGTTTTTTGCCAAAAACCGCACTATTTTCACTTTGACGCGCCATATCTCCGGAACGGTCGGTCTTACGGACTCGATCGATCCACCAATCGATTTCTCGTTCAATTTTCATCTAGATTACCAAATTTCAAACGATTCGATCGAAAAATCTGAAATTTCGTTCATGTCAGAAGATCCATGATACATATTTATCGGAAGATCGTAGCTTGGAAATTTCGAAATTCCTAATTATTGTTTCAAGAATCTGAAAAAAATCACAACCACTAATTCGGATATGTAGAAAACGATACTGCGATCGAAATTTCTAAATTCGACTCGATAACGAAGTTATGTCGCTCCTAAGTGCGTTTTTTGGCGAAAACCGCACTATTTTCACTTTGAAGCGCCGTATCTCCGGAACGGTCGTTCTTACGGACTCGATCGATCCACCAATCGATTTCTCGTTCAATTTTCATCAAGATTACCAAATTTCAAACGATTCGATCGAAAAATCTGAAATTTCGTTCATGTCAGAAGATCCATGATACATATTTATCGGAAGATCGTAGCTTGGAAATTTCGAAATTCCTAATTATTGTTTAAAAAATCTGAAAAAAATCACAATCACTAATTCGGATCTGTAGAAAACGATACTGCGATCGAAATTCCTAAATTCGACTCGATAACGAAGTTATCTCGCTCCTAAGTGCGTTTTTTGCCAAAAACCGCACTATTTTCACTTTGACGCGCCATATCTCCGGAACGGTCGGTCTTACGGACTCGATCGACCCACCAATCGATTCCTCGTTCAATTTTCATCTAGATTACCAAATTTCAAACGATTCGATCGAAAAATGGGGAATTTCGTTCATGTCAGAAGATCCATGATACATATTTATCGGAAGATCGTAGCTTGGAAATTTCGAAATTCCTAATTATTGTTTAAAAAATCTGAAAAAAATCACAATCACTAATTCGGATCTGTTGAAAACGATACTGCGATCGAAATTCCTAAATTCGACTCGATAACGAAGTTATCTCGCTCCTAAGTGCGTTTTTTGCCAAAAACCGCACTATTTTCACTTTGACGCGCCATATCTCCGGAACGGTCGGTCTCACGGACTCGATCGATCCACCAATCGATTTCTCGTTCAATTTTCATCTAGATTACCAAATTTCAAACGATTCGATCGAAAAATAGTGAATTTCGTTCATGTCAGAAGATCCATGATACATATTTATCGGAAGATCGTAGCTTGGAAATTTCGAAATTCCTAATTATTGTTTAAAAAATCTGAAAAAAATCACAATCACTAATTCGGATCTGTAGAGAACGATACTGCGATCGAAATTCCTAAATTCGACTCGATAACGAAGTTATCTCGCTCCTAAGTGCGTTTTTTGCCAAAAACCGCACTATTTTCACTTTGACGCGCCATATCTCCGGAACGGTCGGTCTTACGGACTCGATCGATCCACCAATCGATTTCTCGTTCAATTTTCATCTAGATTACCAAATTTCAAACGATTCGATCGAAAAATCTGAAATTTCGTTCATGTCAGAAGATCCATGATACATATTTATCGGAAGATCGTAGCTTGGAAATTTCGAAATTCCTAATTATTGTTTCAAGAATCTGAAAAAAATCACAACCACTAATTCGGATATGTAGAAAACGATACTGCGATCGAAATTTCTAAATTCGACTCGATAACGAAGTTATGTCGCTCCTAAGTGCGTTTTTTGGCGAAAACCGCACTATTTTCACTTTGAAGCGCCGTATCTCCGGAACGGTCGTTCTTACGGACTCGATCGATCCACCAATCGATTTCTCGTTCAATTTTCATCAAGATTACCAAATTTCAAACGATTCGATCGAAAAATCTGAAATTTCGTTCATGTCAGAAGATCCATGATACATATTTATCGGAAGATCGTAGCTTGGAAATTTCGAAATTCCTAATTATTGTTTAAAAAATCTGAAAAAAATCACAATCACTAATTCGGATCTGTAGAAAACGATACTGCGATCGAAATTCCTAAATTCGACTCGATAACGAAGTTATCTCGCTCCTAAGTGCGTTTTTTGCCAAAAACCGCACTATTTTCACTTTGACGCGCCATATCTCCGGAACGGTCGGTCTTACGGACTCGATCGACCCACCAATCGATTCCTCGTTCAATTTTCATCTAGATCACCAAATTTCAAACGATTCGCTCGAAAAATGGGAAATTTCGTTCATGTCATAAGATCTATGATACATATTTATCGGATAATCGTAGCTTGGAAATTTCGAAATTCCTAATTATTGTTTAAAAAATCTGAAAAAAATCACAACCACTAATTCGGATCTGTAGAAAACGATACTGCGATCGAAATTTCTAAATTCGACTCGATAACGAAGTTATCTCGCTCCTAAGTGCGTTTTTTGACAAAAACCGCACTATTTTCACTTTGTCGCGCCATATCTCCGGAACGGTCGGTCTTACGGACTCGATCGACCCACCAATCGATTCCTCGTTCAATTTTCATCTAGATCACCAAATTTCAAACGATTCGCTCGAAAAATGGGAAATTTCGTTCATGTCATAAGATCTATGATACATATTTATCGGATAATCGTAGCTTGGAAATTTCGAAATTCCTAATTATTGTTTAAAAAATCTGAAAAAAACCACAACCACTAATTCGGATCTGTAGAAAACGATACTGCGATCGAAATTTCTAAATTCGACTCGATAACGAAGTTATCTCGCTCCTAAGTGCGTTTTTTGCCAAAAACCGCACTATTTTCACTTTGACGCGCCATATCTCCGGAACGGTCGGTCTTACGGACTCGATCGACCCACCAATCGATTCCTCGTTCAATTTTCATCTAGATCACCAAATTTCAAACGATTCGCTCGAAAAATGGGAAATTTCGTTCATGTCATAAGATCTATGATACATATTTATCGGATAATCGTAGCTTGGAAATTTCGAAATTCCTAATTATTGTTTAAAAAATCTGAAAAAAATCACAACCACTAATTCGGATCTGTAGAAAACGATACTGCGATCGAAATTTCTAAATTCGACTCGATAACGAAGTTATCTCGCTCCTAAGTGCGTTTTTTGACAAAAACCGCACTATTTTCACTTTGTCGCGCCATATCTCCGGAACGGTCGGTCTTACGGACTCGATCGACCCACCAATCGATTCCTCGTTCAATTTTCATCTAGATCACCAAATTTCAAACGATTCGCTCGAAAAATGGGAAATTTCGTTCATGTCATAAGATCTATGATACATATTTATCGGATAATCGTAGCTTGGAAATTTCGAAATTCCTAATTATTGTTTAAAAAATCTGAAAAAAATCACAACCACTAATTCGGATCTGTAGAAAACGATACTGCGATCGCAATTTCTAAATTCGACTCGATAACGAAGTTATCTCGCTCCTAAGTGCGTTTTTTGGCAAAAACCGCACTATTTTCACTTTGTCGCGCCATATCTCCGGAACGGTCGGTCTTACGGACTCGATCGATCCACCAATCGATTCCTCGTTCAATTTTCATCTAGATTACCAAATTTCAAACGATTCGATAGAAAAATGGGAAATTTCGTTTATGTCAGAAGATCCAAGATAGATATTTATCTGAAGATCGTAGCTTGGAAATTTCGAAATTCCTAATTAATTTTTAAAAAATCTGAAAAAAATCACAACCACTAATTCGGATCTGTAGAAAACGATACTGCTATCGAAATTTCTGAATTCGACTCGATAACGAAGTTATCTCGCTCCTAAGTGCGTTTTTTGACAAAAACCGCACTATTTTCACTTTGTCGCGCCATATCTCCGGAACGGTCGGTCTTACGGACTCGATCGACCCACCAATCGATTCCTCGTTCAATTTTCATCTAGATTACCAAATTTCAAACGATTCGATCGTAAAATGGGGAATTTCGTTCATGTCATAAGATCTATGATACATATTTATCGGAAGATCGTAGCTTGGAAATTTCGAAATTCCTAACTATTGTTTAAAAAATCTGAAAAAAATCACAAACACTAATTCGGATCTGTAGAAAACGATACTGCTATCGAAATTTCTGAATTCGACTCGATAACGAAGTTATCTCGCTCCTAAGTGCGTTTTTTGGCAAAAACCGCACTATTTTCACTTTGTCGCGCCATATCTCCGGAACGGTCGGTCTTACGGACTCGATCGACCCACCAATCGATTCCTCGTTCAATTTTCATCTAGATTACCAAATTTCAAACGATTCGATCGAAAAATCTGAAATTTCGTTCATGTCAGAAGATCCATGATACATATTTATCGGAAGATCGTAGCTTGGAAATTTCGAAATTCCTAATTATTGTTTCAAGAATCTGAAAAAAATCACAACCACTAATTCGGATATGTAGAAAACGATACTGCGATCGAAATTTCTAAATTCGACTCGATAACGAAGTTATGTCGCTCCTAAGTGCGTTTTTTGGCGAAAACCGCACTATTTTCACTTTGAAGCGCCGTATCTCCGGAACGGTCGTTCTTACGGACTCGATCGATCCACCAATCGATTTCTCGTTCAATTTTCATCAAGATTACCAAATTTCAAACGATTCGATAGAAAAATGGGAAATTTCGTTTATGTCAGAAGATCCAAGATACATATTTATCGGAAGATCGTAGCTTGGAAATTTCGAAATTCCTAATTATTGTTTAAAAAATCTGAAAAAAATCACAATCACTAATTCGGATCTGTAGAAAACGATACTGCGATCGAAATTCCTAAATTCGACTCGATAACGAAGTTATCTCGCTCCTAAGTGCGTTTTTTGCCAAAAACCGCACTATTTTCACTTTGTCGCGCCATATCTCCGGAACGGTCGGTCTTACGGACTCGATCGACCCACCAATCGATTCCTCGTTCAATTTTCATCTAGATTACCAAATTTCAAACGATTCGATAGAAAAATGGGAAATTTCGTTTATGTCAGAAGATCCAAGATCCATATTTATCTGAAGATCGTAGCTTGGAAATTTCGAAATTCCTAATTAATTTTTAAAAAATCTGAAAAAAATCACAACCTCTAATTCGGATCTGTAGAAAACGATACTGCGATCGAAATTTCTGAATTCGACTCGATAACGAAGTTATCTCGCTCCAAAGTGCGTTTTTTGGCAAAAACCGCACTATTTTCACTTTGAAGCGCAATATCTCCGGAACGGTCGGTCTTACGGACTCGATCGATCCACCAATCGATTCCTCGTTCAATTTTCATCTAGATTACCAAATTTCAAACGATTCGATAGAAAAATGGGAAATTTCGTTTATGTCAGAAGATCCAAGATAGATATTCATCTGAAGATCGTAGCTTGGAAATTTCGAAATTCCTAATTAATTTTTAAAAAATCTGAAAAGAATCACAACCTCTGATTCGGATCTGTAGAAAACGATACTGCGATCGAAATTTCTAAATTCGACTCGATAACGAAGTTATGTCGCTCCTAAGTGCGTTTTTTGGCAAAAACCGCACTATTTTCACTTTGTCGCGCCATATCTCCGGAACGGTCGGTCTTACGGACTCGATCGACCCACCAATCGATTCCTCGTTCAATTTTCATCTAGATTACCAAATTTCAAACGATTCGATCGAAAAATGGGGAATTTCGTTCATGTCATAAGATCTATGATACATATTTATCGGAAGATCGTAGCTTGGAAATTTCGAAATTCCTAACTATTGTTTAAAAAATCTGAAAAAAATCACAACCACTAATTCGGATCTGTAGAAAACGATACTGCGATCGAAATTTCTAAATTCGACTCGATAACGAAGTTATCTCGCTCCTAAGTGCGTTTTTTGACAAAAACCGCACTATTTTCACTTTGTCGCGCCATATCTCCGGAACGGTCGGTCTTACGGACTCGATCGACCCACCAATCGATTCCTCGTTCAATTTTCATCTAGATTACCAAATTTCAAACGATTCGATCGAAAAATGGGGAATTTCGTTCATGTCATAAGATCTATGATACATATTTATCGGATAATCGTAGCTTGGAAATTTCGAAATTCCTAATTATTGTTTAAAAAATCTGAAAAAAATCACAACCACTAATCCGGATCTGTAGAAAACGATACTGCGATCGAAATTTCTAAATTCGACTCGATAACGAAGTTATCTCGCTCCTAAGTGCGTTTTTTGGCAAAAACCGCACTATTTTCACTTTGTCGCGCCATATCTCCGGAACGGTCGGTCTTACGGACTCGATCGACCCACCAATCGATTCCTCGTTCAATTTTCATCTAGATCACCAAATTTCAAACGATTCGCTCGAAAAATGGGAAATTTCGTTCATGTCATAAGATCTATGATACATATTTATCGGATAATCGTAGCTTGGAAATTTCGAAATTCCTAACTATTGTTCAAAAAATCTGAAAAAAATCACAACCACTAATTCGGATCTGTAGAAAACGATACTGCTATCGAAATTTCTGAATTCCTCTCGATAACGGAATAATCTCGCTCCTAAGTGCGTTTTTCGCCAAAAACCGCACTATTTTCACTTTGACGCGCCATATCTCCGGAACGGTCGATCTTACGGACACGATCGATCCACCAATCGATTCCTCGTTCAATTTTCATATAGATTCCCAAATTTCAAACGAATCGATTGAGAAATGGGGAATTTCGTTTGAGTCAGAAGATCCATGATACATATTTATCGGATAATCTTAGTTCGGAAATTTCTAAATTCCCAATTATTGTTTGAAAAATCTGAAAAAATTCACAACCACTAAGTCGGACCCGTAGAAAACGATACTGCGATCGAAATTTCCAAATTCGACTCGATAACGAAGTTATCTCGCTCCTAAGTGCGTTTTTTGGCAAAAACCGCACTATTTTCACTTTGTCGCGCCATATCTCCGGAACGGTCGTTCTTACGGACTCGATCGACCCACCAATCGATTCCTCGTTCAATTTTCATCTAGATCACCAAATTTCAAACGATTCGCTCGAAAAATGGGAAATTTCGTTCATGTCATAAGATCTATGATACATATTTATCGGATAATCGTAGCTTGGAAATTTCGAAATTCCTAACTATTGTTCAAAAAATCTGAAAAAAATCACAACCACTAATTCGGATCTGTAGAAAACGATACTGCTATCGAAATTTCTGAATTCGACTCGATAACGAAGTTATCTCGCTCCTAAGTGCGTTTTTTGGCAAAAACCGCACTATTTTCACTTTGTCGCGCCATATCTCCGGAACGGTCGTTCTTACGGACTCGATCGACCCACCAATCGATTCCTCGTTCAATTTTCATCTAGATCACCAAATTTCAAACGATTCGCTCGAAAAATGGGAAATTTCGTTCATGTCATAAGATCTATGATACATATTTATCGGATAATCGTAGCTTGGAAATTTCGAAATTCCTAACTATTGTTCAAAAAATCTGAAAAAAATCACAACCACTAATTCGGATCTGTAGAAAACGATACTGCTATCGAAATTTCTGAATTCCTCTCGATAACGGAATAATCTCGCTCCTAAGTGCGTTTTTCGCCAAAAACCGCACTATTTTCACTTTGACGCGCCATATCTCCGGAACGGTCGATCTTACGGACACGATCGATCCACCAATCGATTCCTCGTTCAATTTTCATATAGATTCCCAAATTTCAAACGAATCGATTGAGAAATGGGGAATTTCGTTTGAGTCAGAAGATCCATGATACATATTTATCGGATAATCTTAGTTCGGAAATTTCGAAATTCCCAATTATTGTTTGAAAAATCTGAAAAAATTCACAACCACTAAGTCGGACCCGTAGAAAACGATACTGCGATCGAAATTTCTAAATTCGACTCGATAACGAAGTTATCTCGCTCCTAAGTGCGTTTTTTGGCAAAAACCGCACTATTTTCACTTTGACGAGCCATATCTCCGGAACGGTCGGTCTTACGGACTCGATCGACCCACCAATCGATTCCTCGTTCAATTTTCATCTAGATCACCAAATTTCAAACGATTCGCTCGAAAAATGGGAAATTTCGTTCATGTCATAAGATCTATGATACATATTTATCGGATAATCGTAGCTTGGAAATTTCGAAATTCCTAACTATTGTTCAAAAAATCTGAAAAAAATCACAACCACTAATTCGGATCTGTAGAAAACGATACTGCTATCGAAATTTCTGAATTCCTCTCGATAACGGAATAATCTCGCTCCTAAGTGCGTTTTTCGCCAAAAACCGCACTATTTTCACTTTGACGCGCCATATCTCCGGAACGGTCGATCTTACGGACACGATCGATCCACCAATCGATTCCTCGTTCAATTTTCATATAGATTCCCAAATTTCAAACGAATCGATTGAGAAATGGGGAATTTCGTTTGAGTCAGAAGATCCATGATACATATTTATCGGATAATCTTAGTTCGGAAATTTCGAAATTCCCAATTATTGTTTGAAAAATCTGAAAAAATTCACAACCACTAAGTCGGACCCGTAGAAAACGATACTGCGATCGAAATTTCTAAATTCGACTCGATAACGAAGTTATCTTGCTCCTAAGTGCGTTTTTTGGCAAAAACCGCACTATTTTCACTTTGTCGCGCCATATCTCCGGAACGGTCGGTCTTACGGACTCGATCGACCCACCAATCGATTCCTCGTTCAATTTTCATCTAGATTACCAAATTTCAAACGATTCGATAGAAAAATGGGAAATTTCGTTTATGTCAGAAGATCCAAGATCCATATTTATCTGAAGATCGTAGCTTGGGAATTTCGAAATTCCTAACTATTGTTCAAAAAATCTGAAAAAAATCACAACCACTAATTCGGATCTGTAGAAAACGATACTGCTATCGAAATTTCTGAATTCCTCTCGATAACGGAATAATCTCGCTCCTAAGTGCGTTTTTCGCCAAAAACCGCACTATTTTCACTTTGACGCGCCATATCTCCGGAACGGTCGATCTTACGGACACGATCGATCCACCAATCGATTCCTCGTTCAATTTCCATATAGATTCCCAAATTTCAAACGAATCGATAGAAAAATGGGAAATTTCGTTTATGTCAGAAGATCCAAGATCCATATTTATCTGAAGATCGTAGCTTGGAAATTTCGAAATTCCTAATTAATTTTTAAAAAATCTGAAAAAAATCACAACCTCTAATTCGGATCTGTTGAAAACGATACTGCGATCGAAATTTCTAAATTCGACTCGATAACGAAGTTATGTCGCTCCTAAGTGCGTTTTTTGGCGAAAACCGCACTATTTTCACTTTGAAGCGCCGTATCTCCGGAACGGTCGTTCTTACGGACTCGATCGATCCACCAATCGATTTCTCGTTCAATTTTCATCAAGATTACCAAATTTCAAACGATTCGATAGAAAAATGGGAAATTTCGTTTATGTCAGAAGATCCAAGATACATATTTATCGGAAGATCGTAGCTTGGAAATTTCGAAATTCCTAATTATTGTTTAAAAAATCTGAAAAAAATCACAATCACTAATTCGGATCTGTAGAGAACGATACTGCGATCGAAATTCCTAAATTCGACTCGATAACGAAGTTATCTCGCTCCTAAGTGCGTTTTTTGCCAAAAACCGCACTATTTTCACTTTGACGCGCCATATCTCCGGAACGGTCGGTCTTACGGACTCGATCGATCCACCAATCGATTTCTCGTTCAATTTTCATCTAGATTACCAAATTTCAAACGATTCGATCGAAAAATGGGGAATTTCGTTCATGTCAGAAGATCCATGATACATATTTATCGGAAGATCGTAGCTTGGAAATTTCGAAATTCCTAATTATTGTTTAAAAAATCTGAAAAAAATCACAATCACTAATTCGGATCTGTTGAAAACGATACTGCGATCGAAATTCCTAAATTCGACTCGATAACGAAGTTATCTCGCTCCTAAGTGCGTTTTTTGCCAAAAACCGCACTATTTTCACTTTGACGCGCCATATCTCCGGAACGGTCGGTCTTACGGACTCGATCGATCCACCAATCGATTTCTCGTTCAATTTTCATCTAGATTACCAAATTTCAAACGATTCGATCGAAAAATCTGAAATTTCGTTCATGTCAGAAGATCCATGATACATATTTATCGGAAGATCGTAGCTTGGAAATTTCGAAATTCCTAATTATTGTTTCAAGAATCTGAAAAAAATCACAACCACTAATTCGGATATGTAGAAAACGATACTGCGATCGAAATTTCTAAATTCGACTCGATAACGAAGTTATGTCGCTCCTAAGTGCGTTTTTTGGCGAAAACCGCACTATTTTCACTTTGACGCGCCATATCTCCGGAACGGTCGGTCTTACGGACTCGATCGACCCACCAATCGATTCCTCGTTCAATTTTCATCTAGATCACCAAATTTCAAACGATTCGCTCGAAAAATGGGAAATTTCGTTCATGTCATAAGATCTATGATACATATTTATCGGATAATCGTAGCTTGGAAATTTCGAAATTCCTAATTATTGTTTAAAAAATCTGAAAAAAATCACAACCACTAATTCGGACCCGTAGAAAACGATACTGCGATCGAAATTTCTAAATTCGACTCGATAACGAAGTTATCTCGCTCCTAAGTGCGTTTTTTGACAAAAACCGCACTATTTTCACTTTGTCGCGCCATATCTCCGGAACGGTCGGTCTTACGGACTCGATCGACCCACCAATCGATTCCTCGTTCAATTTTCATCTAGATCACCAAATTTCAAACGATTCGCTCGAAAAATGGGAAATTTCGTTCATGTCATAAGATCTATGATACATATTTATCGGATAATCGTAGCTTGGAAATTTCGAAATTCCTAATTAATTTTTAAAAAATCTGAAAGTGCGTTTTTTGGCAAAAACCGCACTATTTTCACTTTGTCGCGCCATATCTCCGGAACGGTCGGTCTCACGGACTCGATCGACCAACCAATCGATTCCTCGTTCAATTTTCATCTAGATCACCAAATTTCAAACGATTCGCTCGAAAAATGGGAAATTTCGTTCATGTCATAAGATCTATGATACATATTTATCGGATAATCGTAGCTTGGAAATTTCGAAATTCCTAACTATTGTTTAAAAAATCTGAAAAAAATCACAACCACTAATTCGGATCTGTAGAAAACGATACTGCTATCGAAATTTCTAAATTCGACTCGATAACGAAGTTATCTCGCTCCTAAGTGCGTTTTTTGGCAAAAACCGCACTATTTTCACTTTGTCGCGCCATATCTCCGGAACGGTCGGTCTTACGGACTCGATCGACCCACCAATCGATTCCTCGTTCAATTTTCATCTAGATTACCAAATTTCAAACGATTCGATCGAAAAATGGGGAATTTCGTTCATGTCATAAGATCTATGATACATATTTATCGGAAGATCGTAGCTTGGAAATTTCGAAATTCCTAACTATTGTTTAAAAAATCTGAAAAAAATCACAACCACTAATTCGGATCTGTAGAAAACGATACTGCGATCGAAATTTCTAAATTCGACTCGATAACGAAGTTATCTCGCTCCTAAGTGCGTTTTTTGACAAAAACCGCACTATTTTCACTTTGTCGCGCCATATCTCCGGAACGGTCGGTCTTACGGACTCGATCGACCCACCAATCGATTCCTCGTTCAATTTTCATCTAGATTGCCAAATTTCAAACGATTCGATCGAAAATTGGGGAATTTCGTTCATGTCATAAGATCTATGATACATATTTATCGGATAATCGTAGCTTGGAAATTTCGAAATTCCTAATTATTGTTTAAAAAATCTGAAAAAAATCACAACCACTAATTCGGATCTGTAGAAAACGATACTGCGATCGAAATTTCTAAATTCGACTCGATAACGAAGTTATCTCGCTCCTAAGTGCGTTTTTTGGCAAAAACCGCACTATTTTCACTTTGTCGCGCCATATCTCCGGAACGGTCGGTCTTACGGACTCGATCGACCCACCAATCGATTCCTCGTTCAATTTTCATCTAGATCACCAAATTTCAAACGATTCGCTCGAAAAATGGGAAATTTCGTTCATGTCATAAGATCTATGATACATATTTATCGGATAATCGTAGCTTGGAAATTTCGAAATTCCTAACTATTGTTCAAAAAATCTGAAAAAAATCACAACCACTAATTCGGATCTGTAGAAAACGATACTGCTATCGAAATTTCTGAATTCCTCTCGATAACGGAATAATCTCGCTCCTAAGTGCGTTTTTCGCCAAAAACCGCACTATTTTCACTTTGACGCGCCATATCTCCGGAACGGTCGATCTTACGGACACGATCGATCCACCAATCGATTTCTCGTTCAATTTTCATATAGATTCCCAAATTTCAAACGAATCGATTGAGAAATGGGGAATTTCGTTTGAGTCAGAAGATCCATGATACATATTTATCGGATAATCTTAGTTCGGAAATTTCTAAATTCCCAATTATTGTTTGAAAAATCTGAAAAAATTCACAACCACTAAGTCGGACCCGTAGAAAACGATACTGCGATCGAAATTTCTAAATTCGACTCGATAACGAAGTTATGTCGCTCCTAGGTGCGTTTTTTGGCAAAAACCGCACTATTTTCACTTTGTCGCGGCATATCTCCGGAACTGTCGGTCTTACGGACTCGATCGACCCACCAATCGATTCCTCGTTCAATTTTCATCTAGATCACCAAATTTCAAACGATTCGCTCGAAAAATGGGAAATTTCGTTCATGTCATAAGATCTATGATACATATTTATCGGATAATCGTAGCTTGGAAATTTCGAAATTCCTAACTATTGTTTAAAAAATCTGAAAAAAATCACAACCACTAATTCGGATCTGTAAAAAACGATACTGCTATCGAAATTTCTGAATTCGACTCGATAACGAAGTTATCTCGCTCCTAAGTGCGTTTTTTGGCAAAAACCGCACTATTTTCACTTTGTCGCGCCATATCTCCGGAACGGTCGGTCTTACGGACTCGATCGACCCACCAATCGATTCCTCGTTCAATTTTCATCTAGATTACCAAATTTCAAACGATTCGATCGAAAAATGGGGAATTTCGTTCATGTCATAAGATCTATGATACATATTTATCGGAAGATCGTAGCTTGGAAATTTCGAAATTCCTAACTATTGTTTAAAAAATCTGAAAAAAATCACAACCACTAATTCGGATCTGTAGAAAACGATACTGCGATCGAAATTTCTAAATTCGACTCGATAACGAAGTTATCTCGCTCCTAAGTGCGTTTTTTGACAAAAACCGCACTATTTTCACTTTGTCGCGCCATATCTCCGGAACGGTCGGTCTTACGGACTCGATCGACCCACCAATCGATTCCTCGTTCAATTTTCATCTAGATCACCAAATTTCAAACGATTCGATCGAAAAATGGGGAATTTCGTTCATGTCATAAGATCTATGATACATATTTATCGGATAATCGTAGCTTGGAAATTTCGAAATTCCTAATTATTGTTTAAAAAATCTGAAAAAAATCACAACCACTAATTCGGATCTGTAGAAAACGATACTGCGATCGAAATTACTAAATTCGACTCGATAACGAAGTTATCTCGCTCCTAAGTGCGTTTTTTGGCAAAAACCGCACTATTTTCACTTTGTCGCGCCATATCTCCGGAACGGTCGGTCTTACGGACTCGATCGACCCACCAATCGATTCCTCGTTCAATTTTCATCTAGATCACCAAATTTCAAACGATTCGCTCGAAAAATGGGAAATTTCGTTCATGTCATAAGATCTATGATACATATTTATCGGATAATCGTAGCTTGGAAATTTCGAAATTCCTAATTATTGTTTAAAAAATCTGAAAAAAATCACAACCACTAATTCGGATCTGTAGAAAACGATACTGCGATCGAAATTTCTAAATTCGACTCGATAACGAAGTTATCTCGCTCCTAAGTGCGTTTTTTGACAAAAACCGCACTATTTTCACTTTGTCGCGCCATATCTCCGGAACGGTCGGTCTTACGGACTCGATCGACCCACCAATCGATTCCTCGTTCAATTTTCATCTAGATCACCAAATTTCAAACGATTCACTCGAAAAATGGGAAATTTCGTTCATGTCATAAGATCTATGATACATATTTATCGGATAATCGTAGCTTGGAAATTTCGAAATTCCTAACTATTGTTCAAAAAATCTGAAAAAAATCACAACCACTAATTCGGATCTGTAGAAAACGATACTGCTATCGAAATTTCTGAATTCCTCTCGATAACGGAATAATCTCGCTCCTAAGTGCGTTTTTCGCCAAAAACCGCACTATTTTCACTTTGACGCGCCATATCTCCGGAACGGTCGATCTTACGGACACGATCGATCCACCAATCGATTCCTCGTTCAAATTTCAAACGATTCGCTCGAAAAATGGGAAATTTCGTTCATGTCATAAGATCTATGATACATATTTATCGGATAATCGTAGCTTGGAAATTTCGAAATTCCTAATTATTGTTTAAAAAATCTGAAAAAAATCACAACCACTAATTCGGATCTGTAGAAAACGATACTGCGATCGAAATTTCTAAATTCGACTCGATAACGAAGTTATCTCGCTCCTAAGTGCGTTTTTTGACAAAAACCGCACTATTTTCACTTTGTCTCGCCATATCTCCGGAACGGTCGGTCTTACGGACTCGATCGACCCACCAATCGATTCCTCGTTCAATTTTCATCTAGATCACCAAATTTCAAACGATTCGCTCGAAAAATGGGAAATTTCGTTCATGTCATAAGATCTATGATACATATTTATCGGATAATCGTAGCTTGGAAATTTCGAAATTCCTAACTATTGTTCAAAAAATCTGAAAAAAAGCACAACCACTAATTCGGATCTGTAGAAAACGATACTGCTATCGAAATTTCTGAATTCCTCTCGATAACGGAATAATCTCGCTCCTAAGTGCGTTTTTCGCAAAAACCGCACTATTTTCACTTTGACGCGCCATATCTCCGGAACGGTCGATCTTACGGACACGATCGATCCACCAATCGATTCCTCGTTCAATTTTCATATAGATTCCCAAATTTCAAACGAATCGATTGAGAAATGGGGAATTTCGTTTGAGTCAGAAGATCCATGATACATATTTATCGGATAATCTTAGTTCGGAAATTTCTAAATTCCCAATTATTGTTTGAAAAATCTGAAAAAATTCACAACCACTAAGTCGGACCCGTAGAAAACGATACTGCGATCGAAATTTCTAAATTCGACTCGATAACGAAGTTATCTCGCTCCTAAGTGCGTTTTTTGACAAAAACCGCACTATTTTCACTTTGTCGCGCCATATCTCCGGAACGGTCGGTCTTACGGACTCGATCGACCCACCAATCGATTCCTCGTTCAATTTTCATCTAGATCACCAAATTTCAAACGATTCGCTCGAAAAATGGGAAATTTCGTTCATGTCATAAGATCTATGATACATATTTATCGGATAATCGTAGCTTGGAAATTTCGAAATTCCTAACTATTGTTCAAAAAATCTGAAAAAAATCACAACCACTAATTCGGATCTGTAGAAAACGATACTGCTATCGAAATTTCTGAATTCCTCTCGATAACAAAGTTATCTCGCTCCTAAGTGCGTTTTTTGACAAAAACCGCACTATTTTCACTTTGTCGCGCCATATCTCCGGAACGGTCGGTCTTACGGACTCGATCGACCCACCAATCGATTCCTCGTTCAATTTTCATCTAGATCACCAAATTTCAAACGATTCGCTCGAAAAATGGGAAATTTCGTTCATGTCATAAGATCTATGATACATATTTATCGGATAATCGTAGCTTGGAAATTTCGAAATTCCTAACTATTGTTCAAAAAATCTGAAAAAAATCACAACCACTAATTCGGATCTGTAGAAAACGATACTGCTATCGAAATTTCTGAATTCCTCTCGATAACGGAATAATCTCGCTCCTAAGTGCGTTTTTCGCCAAAAACCGCACTATTTTCACTTTGACGCGCCATATCTCCGGAACGGTCGATCTTACGGACACGATCGATCCACCAATCGATTCCTCGTTCAATTTTCATATAGATTCCCAAATTTCAAACGAATCGATTGAGAAATGGGGAATTTCGTTTGAGTCAGAAGATCCATGATACATATTTATCGGATAATCTTAGTTCGGAAATTTCTAAATTCCCAATTATTGTTTGAAAAATCTGAAAAAATTCACAACCACTAAGTCGGACCCGTAGAAAACGATACTGCGATCGAAATTTCTAAATTCGACTCGATAACGAAGTTATCTCGCTCCTAAGTGCGTTTTTTGACAAAAACCGCACTATTTTCACTTTGTCGCGCCATATCTCCGGAACGGTCGGTCTTACGGACTCGATCGACCCACCAATCGATTCCTCGTTCAATTTTCATCTAGATCACCAAATTTCAAACGATTCGCTCGAAAAATGGGAAATTTCGTTCATGTCATAAGATCTATGATACATATTTATCGGATAATCGTAGCTTGGAAATTTCGAAATTCCTAACTATTGTTCAAAAAATCTGAAAAAAAGCACAACCACTAATTCGGATCTGTAGAAAACGATACTGCGATCGAAATTTCTAAATTCGACTCGATAACGAAGTTATCTCGCTCCTAAGTGCGTTTTTTGACAAAAACCGCACTATTTTCACTTTGTCGCGCCATATCTCCGGAACGGTCGGTCTTACGGACTCGATCGACCCACCAATCGATTCCTCGTTCAATTTTCATCTAGATCACCAAATTTCAAACGATTCGCTCGAAAAATGGGAAATTTCGTTCATGTCATAAGATCTATGATACATATTTATCGGATAATCGTAGCTTGGAAATTTCGAAATTCCTAACTATTGTTCAAAAAATCTGAAAAAAATCACAACCACTAATTCGGATCTGTAGAAAACGATACTGCTATCGAAATTTCTGAATTCCTCTCGATAACGGAATAATCTCGCTCCTAAGTGCGTTTTTCACCAAAAACCGCACTATTTTCACTTTGACGCGCCATATCTCCGGAACGGTCGATCTTACGGACACGATCGATCCACCAATCGATTCCTCGTTCAAATTTCAAACGATTCGCTCGAAAAATGGGAAATTTCGTTCATGTCATAAGATCTATGATACATATTTATCGGATAATCGTAGCTTGGAAATTTCGAAATTCCTAATTATTGTTTAAAAAATCTGAAAAAAATCACAACCACTAATTCGGATCTGTAGAAAACGATACTGCGATCGAAATTTCTAAATTCGACTCGATAACGAAGTTATCTCGCTCCTAAGTGCGTTTTTTGACAAAAACCGCACTATTTTCACTTTGTCGCGCCATATCTCCGGAACGGTCGGTCTTACGGACTCGATCGACCCACCAATCGATTCCTCGTTCAATTTTCATCTAGATCACCAAATTTCAAACGATTCGCTCGAAAAATGGGAAATTTCGTTCATGTCATAAGATCTATGATACATATTTATCGGATAATCGTAGCTTGGAAATTTCGAAATTCCTAACTATTGTTCAAAAAATCTGAAAAAAAGCACAACCACTAATTCGGATCTGTAGAAAACGATACTGCTATCGAAATTTCTGAATTCCTCTCGATAACGGAATAATCTCGCTCCTAAGTGCGTTTTTCGCCAAAAACCGCACTATTTTCACTTTGACGCGCCATATCTCCGGAACGGTCGATCTTACGGACACGATCGATCCACCAATCGATTCCTCGTTCAATTTTCATATAGATTCCCAAATTTCAAACGAATCGATTGAGAAATGGGGAATTTCGTTTGAGTCAGAAGATCCATGATACATATTTATCGGATAATCTTAGTTCGGAAATTTCTAAATTCCCAATTATTGTTTGAAAAATCTGAAAAAATTCACAACCACTAAGTCGGACCCGTAGAAAACGATACTGCGATCGAAATTTCTAAATTCGACTCGATAACGAAGTTATCTCGCTCCTAAGTGCGTTTTTTGACAAAAACCGCACTATTTTCACTTTGTCGCGCCATATCTCCGGAACGGTCGGTCTTACGGACTCGATCGACCCACCAATCGATTCCTCGTTCAATTTTCATCTAGATCACCAAATTTCAAACGATTCGCTCGAAAAATGGGAAATTTCGTTCATGTCATAAGATCTATGATACATATTTATCGGATAATCGTAGCTTGGAAATTTCGAAATTCCTAACTATTGTTCAAAAAATCTGAAAAAAATCACAACCACTAATTCGGATCTGTAGAAAACGATACTGCTATCGAAATTTCTGAATTCCTCTCGATAACAAAGTTATCTCGCTCCTAAGTGCGTTTTTTGACAAAAACCGCACTATTTTCACTTTGTCGCGCCATATCTCCGGAACGGTCGGTCTTACGGACTCGATCGACCCACCAATCGATTCCTCGTTCAATTTTCATCTAGATCACCAAATTTCAAACGATTCGCTCGAAAAATGGGAAATTTCGTTCATGTCATAAGATCTATGATACATATTTATCGGATAATCGTAGCTTGGAAATTTCGAAATTCCTAACTATTGTTCAAAAAATCTGAAAAAAATCACAACCACTAATTCGGATCTGTAGAAAACGATACTGCTATCGAAATTTCTGAATTCCTCTCGATAACGGAATAATCTCGCTCCTAAGTGCGTTTTTCGCCAAAAACCGCACTATTTTCACTTTGACGCGCCATATCTCCGGAACGGTCGATCTTACGGACACGATCGATCCACCAATCGATTCCTCGTTCAATTTTCATATAGATTCCCAAATTTCAAACGAATCGATTGAGAAATGGGGAATTTCGTTTGAGTCAGAAGATCCATGATACATATTTATCGGATAATCTTAGTTCGGAAATTTCTAAATTCCCAATTATTGTTTGAAAAATCTGAAAAAATTCACAACCACTAAGTCGGACCCGTAGAAAACGATACTGCGATCGAAATTTCTAAATTCGACTCGATAACGAAGTTATCTCGCTCCTAAGTGCGTTTTTTGGCAAAAACCGCACTATTTTCACTTTGTCGCGCCATATCTCCGGAACAGTCGTTCTTACGGACTCGATCGACCCACCAATCGATTCCTCGTTCAATTTTCATCTAGATCACCAAATTTCAAACGATTCGCTCGAAAAATGGGAAATTTCGTTCATGTCATAAGATCTATGATACATATTTATCGGATAATCGTAGCTTGGAAATTTCGAAATTCCTAACTATTGTTCAAAAAATCTGAAAAAAATCACAACCACTAATTCGGATCTGTAGAAAACGATACTGCTATCGAAATTTCTGAATTCGACTCGATAACGAAGTTATCTCGCTCCTAAGTGCGTTTTTTGCCAAAAACCGCACTATTTTCACTTTGTCGCGCCATATCTCCGGAACGGTCGTTCTTACGGACTCGATCGACCCACCAATCGATTCCTCGTTCAATTTTCATCTAGATCACCAAATTTCAAACGATTCGCTCGAAAAATGGGAAATTTCGTTCATGTCATAAGATCTATGATACATATTTATCGGATAATCGTAGCTTGGAAATTTCGAAATTCCTAACTATTGTTCAAAAAATCTGAAAAAAATCACAACCACTAATTCGGATCTGTAGAAAACGATACTGCTATCGAAATTTCTGAATTCGACTCGATAACGAAGTTATCTCGCTCCTAAGTGCGTTTTTTGCCAAAAACCGCACTATTTTCACTTTGTCGCGCCATATCTCCGGAACGGTCGTTCTTACGGACTCGATCGACCCACCAATCGATTCCTCGTTCAATTTTCATCTAGATCACCAAATTTCAAACGATTCGCTCGAAAAATGGGAAATTTCGTTCATGTCATAAGATCTATGATACATATTTATCGGATAATCGTAGCTTGGAAATTTCGAAATTCCTAACTATTGTTCAAAAAATCTGAAAAAAATCACAACCACTAATTCGGATCTGTAGAAAACGATACTGCTATCGAAATTTCTGAATTCGACTCGATAACGAAGTTATCTCGCTCCTAAGTGCGTTTTTCGCCAAAAACCGCACTATTTTCACTTTGACGCGCCATATCTCCGGAACGGTCGATCTTACGGACACGATCGATCCACCAATCGATTCCTCGTTCAATTTTCATATAGATTCCCAAATTTCAAACGAATCGATTGAGAAATGGGGAATTTCGTTTGAGTCAGAAGATCCATGATACATATTTATCGGATAATCTTAGTTCGGAAATTTCGAAATTCCCAATTATTGTTTGAAAAATCTGAAAAAATTCACAACCACTAAGTCGGACCCGTAGAAAACGATACTGCGATCGAAATTTCTAAATTCGACTCGATAACGAAGTTATCTCGCTCCTAAGTGCGTTTTTTGGCAAAAACCGCACTATTTTCACTTTGTCGCGCCATATCTCCGGAACGGTCGGTCTTACGGACTCGATCGACCCACCAATCGATTCCTCGTTCAATTTTCATCTAGATTACCAAATTTCAAACGATTCGATAGAAAAATGGGAAATTTCGTTTATGTCAGAAGATCCAAGATACATATTTATCGGATAATCGTAGCTTGGAAATTTCGAAATTCCTAATTATTGTTTAAAAAATCTGAAAAAAATCACAACCACTAATTCGGATCTGTAGAAAACGATACTGCGATCGAAATTTCTAAATTCGACTCGATAACGAAGTTATCTCGCTCCTAAGTGCGTTTTTTGGCAAAAACCGCACTATTTTCACTTTGTCGCGCCATATCTCCGGAACGGTCGGTCTTACGGACTCGATCGACCCACCAATCGATTCCTCGTTCAATTTTCATCTAGATTACCAAATTTCAAACGATTCGATAGAAAAATGGGAAATTTCGTTTATGTCAGAAGATCCAAGATCCATATTTATCTGAAGATCGTAGCTTGGGAATTTCGAAATCCCTAATTATTTTTTAAGAAATCTGAAAAAAATCACAACCACTAATTCGGATCTGTAGAAAACGATACTGCGATCGAAATTTCTAAATTCGACTCGATAACGAAGTTATCTCCCTCCTAAGTGCGTTTTTTGGCAAAAACCGCACTATTTTCACTTTGTCGCGCCATATCTCCGGAACGGTCGGTCTTACGGACTCGATCGACCCACCAATCGATTCCTCGTTCAATTTTCATCTAGATTACCAAATTTCAAACGATTCTATAAAAAAATGGGAAATTTCGTTTATGTCAGAAGATCCAAGATCCATATTTATCTGAAGATCGTAGCTTGGGAATTTCGAAATTCCTAACTATTGTTTAAAAAATCTGAAAAAAATCACAATCACTAATTCGGATCTGTAGAAAACGATACTGCTATCGAAATTTCTGAATTCGACTCGATACGAAGTTATCTCGCTCCTAAGTGCGTTTTTTGGCAAAAACCGCACTATTTTCACTTTGTCGCGCCATATCTCCGGAACGGTCGGTCTTACGGACTCGATCGACCCACCAATCGATTCCTCGTTCAATTTTCATCCAGATCACTAAATTTCAAACGATTCGCTCGAAAAATGGGAAATTTTGTTCATGTCATAAGATCTATGATACATATTTATCGGATAATCGTAGCTTGGAAATTTCGAAATTCCTAACTATTGTTCAAAAAATATGAAAAAAATCACAACCACTAATTCGGATCTGTAGAAAACGATACTGCTATCGAAATTTCTGAATTCCTCTCGATAACGGAATAATCTCGCTCCTAAGTGCGTTTTTCGCCAAAAACCGCACTATTTTCACTTTGACGCGCCATATCTCCGGAACGGTCGATCTTACGGACACGATCGATCCACCAATCGATTCCTCGTTCAATTTTCATATAGATTCCCAAATTTCAAACGAATCGATTGAGAAATGGGAAATTTCGTTTGAGTCAGAAGATCCATGATACATATTTATCGGATAATCGTAGCTCGGAAATTTCGAAATTCCCAATTATTGTTTGTAAAATCTGAAAAAATTCACAACCACTAATTCGGATCTGTAGAAAACGATACTGCCATCGAAATTTCTAAATTCGACTCGATAACGAAGTTATCTCGCTCCTAAGTGCGTTTTTTGGCAAAAACCGCACTATTTTCACTTTGTCGCGGCATATCTCCGGAACTGTCGGTCTTACGGACTCGATCGACCCACCAATCGATTCCTCGTTCAATTTTCATCTAGATCACCAAATTTCAAACGATTCGCTCGAAAAATGGGAAATTTCGTTCATGTCATAAGATCTATGATACATATTTATCGGATAATCGTAGCTCGGAAATTTCGAAATTCCCAATTATTGTTTGTAAAATCTGAAAAAATTCACAACCACTAATTCGGATCTGTAGAAAACGATACTGCGATCGAAATTTCTAAATTCGACTCGATAACGAAGTTATCTCGCTCCTAAGTGCGTTTTTTGGCAAAAACCGCACTATTTTCACTTTGTCGCGCCATATCTCCGGAACGGTCGGTCTTACGGACTCGATCGACCCACCAATCGATTCCTCGTTCAATTTTCATCTAGATTACCAAATTTCAAACGATTCGATAGAAAAATGGGAAATTTCGTTCATGTCATAAGATCTATGATACATATTTATCGGATAATCGTAGCTCGGAAATTTCGAAATTCCCAATTATTGTTTGTAAAATCTGAAAAAATTCACAACCACTAATTCGGATCTGTAGAAAACGATACTGCGATCGAAATTTCTAAATTCGACTCGATAACGAAGTTATCTCGCTCCTAAGTGCGTTTTTTGGCAAAAACCGCACTATTTTCACTTTGTCGCGCTATATCTCCGGAACGGTCGGTCTTACGGACTCGATCGACCCACCAATCGATTCCTCGTTCAATTTTCATCTAGATTACCAAATTTCAAACGATTCGATAGAAAAATGGGAAATTTCGTTTATGTCAGAAGATCCAAGATCCATATTTATCTGAAGATCGTAGCTTGGGAATTTCGAAATTCCTAACTATTGTTTAAAAAATCTGAAAAAAATCACAATCACTAATTCGGATCTGTAGAAAACGATACTGCTATCGAAATTTCTGAATTCGACTCGATAACGGAATAATCTCGCTCCTAAGTGCGTTTTTCGCCAAAAACCGCACTATTTTCACTTTGACGCGCCATATCTCCGGAACGGTCGATCTTACGGACACGATCGATCCACCAATCGATTCCTCGTTCAATTTTCATATAGATTCCCAAATTTCAAACGAATCGATTGAGAAATGGGGAATTTCGTTTGAGTCAGAAGATCCATGATACATATTTATCGGATAATCTTAGTTTGGAAATTTCGAAATTCCCAATTATTGTTTGAAAAATCTGAAAAAATTCACAACCACTAAGTCGGACCCGTAGAAAACGATACTGCGATCGAAATTTCTAAATTCGACTCGATAACGAAGTTATCTCGCTCCTAAGTGCGTTTTTTGGCAAAAACCGCACTATTTTCACTTTGACGCGCCATATCTCCGGAACGGTCGGTCTTACGGACTCGATCGACCCACCAATCGATTCCTCGTTCAATTTTCATCTAGATTACCAAATTTCAAACGATTCGATAGAAAAATGGGAAATTTCGTTTATGTCAGAAGATCCAAGATCCATATTTATCTGAAGATCGTAGCTTGGGAATTTCGAAATTCCTAACTATTGTTTAAAAAATCTGAAAAAAATCACAATCACTAATTCGGATCTGTAGAAAACGATACTGCTATCGAAATTTCTGAATTCGACTCGATAACGGAATAATCTCGCTCCTAAGTGCGTTTTTCGCCAAAAACCGCACTATTTTCACTTTGACGCGCCATATCTCCGGAACGGTCGATCTTACGGACACGATCGATCCACCAATCGATTCCTCGTTCAATTTTCATATAGATTCCCAAATTTCAAACGAATCGATTGAGAAATGGGGAATTTCGTTTGAGTCAGAAGATCCATGATACATATTTATCGGATAATCTTAGTTTGGAAATTTCGAAATTCCCAATTATTGTTTGAAAAATCTGAAAAAATTCACAACCACTAAGTCGGACCCGTAGAAAACGATACTGCGATCGAAATTTCTAAATTCGACTCGATAACGAAGTTATCTCGCTCCTAAGTGCGTTTTTTGGCAAAAACCGCACTATTTTCACTTTGACGCGCCATATCTCCGGAACGGTCGGTCTTACGGACTCGATCGACCCACCAATCGATTCCTCGTTCAATTTTCATCTAGATCACCAAATTTCAAACGATTCGCTCGAAAAATGGGAAATTTCGTTCATGTCATAAGATCTATGATACATATTTATCGGATCATCGTAGCTTGGAAATTTCGAAATTCCTAATTATTGTTTAAAAAATCTGAAAAAAATCACAACCACTAATTCGGATCTGTAGAAAACGATACTGCTATCGAAATTTCTGAATTACTCTCGATAACGGAATAATCTCGCTCCTAAGTGCGTTTTTCGCCAAAAACCGCACTATTTTCACTTTGACGCGCCATATCTCCGGAACGGTCGATCTTACGGACACGATCGATCCACCAATCGATTCCTCGTTCAATTTTCATATAGATTCCCAAATTTCAAACGAATCGATTGAGAAATGGGGAATTTCGTTTGAGTCAGAAGATCCATGATACATATTTATCGGATAATCTTAGTTCGGAAATTTCGAAATTCCCAATTATTGTTTGAAAAATCTGAAAAAATTCACAACCACTAAGTCGGACCCGTAGAAAACGATACTGCGATCGAAATTTCTAAATTCGACTCGATAACGAAGTTATCTCGCTCCTAAGTGCGTTTTTTGGCAAAAACCGCACTATTTTCACTTTGACGCGCCATATCTCCGGAACGGTCGGTCTTACGGACTCGATCGACCCACCAATCGATTCCTCGTTCAATTTTCATCTAGATCACCAAATTTCAAACGATTCGCTCGAAAAATGGGAAATTTCGTTCATGTCATAAGTTCTATGATACATATTTATCGGATAATCGTAGCTTGGAAATTTCGAAATTCCTAATTATTGTTTAAAACATCTGAAAAAAATCACAACCACTAACTCGGATCTGTAGAAAACGATACTGCGATCGAAATTTCTAAATTCGACTCGATAACAAAGTTATCTCGCTCCTAAGTGCGTTTTTTGGCAAAAACCGCACTATTTTCACTTTGACGCGACATATCTCCGGAACGGTCGATCCTACGGACTCGATCGATCCACCAATCGATTTCTCGTTCAATTTTCATATAGATTCCCAAATTTCAAACGAATCGATTGAGAAATGGGAAATTTCGTTTATGTCAGAAGATCCATGGTACATATTTATCGGATAATCTTAGTTCGGAAATTTCGAAATTCCCAATTATTGTTTGAAAAATCTGAAAAAATTCACAACCACTAAGTCGGACCCGTAGAAAACGATACTGCGATCGAAATTTCTAAATTCGACTCGATAACGAAGTTATCTCGCTCCTAAGTGCGTTTTTTGGCAAAAACCGCACTATTTTCACTTTGACGCGCCATATCTCCGGAACGGTCGATCTTACGGACACGATCGATCCACCAATCGATTCCTCGTTCAATTTTCATATACATTCCCAAATTTCAAACGAATCGATTGAGAAATGGGGAATTTCGTTTGAGTCAGAAGATCCATGATACATATTTATCGGATAATCTTAGTTCGGAAATTTCGAAATTCCCAATTATTGTTTGAAAAATCTGAAAAAAGTCACAACCACTAAGTCGGACCCGTAGAAAACGATACTGCGATCGAAATTTCTAAATTCGACTCGATAACGAAGTTATCTCGCTCCTAAGTGCGTTTTTTGGCAAAAACCGCACTATTTTCACTTTGACGCGACATATCTCCGGAACGGTCGATCTTACGGACTCGATCGACCCACCAATCGATTCCTCGTTCAATTTTCATCTAGATCACCAAATTTCAAACGATTCGCTCGAAAAATGGGAAATTTCGTTCATGTCATAAGATCTATGATACATATTTATCGGATAATCGTAGCTTGGAAATTTCGAAATTCCTAACTATTGTTCAAAAAATCTGAAAAAAATCACAACCACTAATTCGGATCTGTAGAAAACGATACTGCTATCGAAATTTCTGAATTCTTCTCGATAACGGAATAATCTCGCTCCTAAGTGCGTTTTTCGCCAAAAACCGCACTATTTTCACTTTGACGCGCCATATCTCCGGAACGGTCGATCTTACGGACACGATCGATCCACCAATCGATTCCTCGTTCAATTTTCATATAGATTCCCAAATTTCAAACGAATCGATTGAGAAATGGGGAATTTCGTTTGAGTCAGAAGATCCATGATACATATTTATCGGATAATCTTAGTTCGGAAATTTCGAAATTCCCAATTATTGTTTGAAAAATCTGAAAAAATTCACAACCACTAAGTCGGACCCGTAAAAAACGATACTGCGATCGAAATTTCTAAATTCGACTCGATAACGAAGTTATCTCGCTCCTAAGTGCGTTTTTTGGCAAAAACCGCACTATTTTCACTTTGACGAGCCATATCTCCGGAACGGTCGATCTTACGGACTCGATCGACCCACCAATCGATTCCTCGTTCAATTTTCATCTAGATTACCAAATTTCAAACGATTCGATCGAAAAATGGGAAATTTCGTTCATGTCAGAAGATCCAAGATACATATTTATCTGAAGATCGTAGCTTGGGAATTTCGAAATTCCTAACTATTGTTTAAAAAATCTGAAAAAAAATCACAATCACTAATTCGGATCTGTAGAAAACGATATTGCGATCGAAATTCCTAAATTCGACTCGATAACGAAGTTATCTCGCTCCTAAGTGCGTTTTTTGCCAAAAACCGCACTATTTTCACTTTGACGCGCCATATCTCCGGAACGGTCGGTCTTACGGACTCGATCGATCCACCAATCGATTTCTCGTTCAATTTTCATCTAGATTACCAAATTTCAAACGATTCGATCGAAAAATGGGAAATTTCGTTTGAGTCAGAAGATCCATGATACATATTTATCGGATAATCGTAGCTCGGAAATTTCGAAATTCCCAATTATTGTTTGTAAAATCTGAAAAAATTCACAACCACTAATTCGGATCTGTAGAAACCGATACTGCGATCGAAATTTCTAAATTCGACTCGATAACGAAGTTATCTCGCTCCTAAGTGCGTTTTTTGGCAAAAACCGCACTATTTTCACTTTGTCGCGCCATATCTCCGGAACGGTCGATCTTACGGACACGATCGATCCACCAATCGATTCCTCGTTCAATTTTCATATAGATTCCCAAATTTCAAACGAATCGATTGAGAAATGGGAAATTTCGTTTGAGTCAGAAGATCCATGATACATATTTATCGGATAATCGTAGCTCGGAAATTTCGAAATTCCCAATTATTGTTTGTAAAATCTGAAAAAATTCACAACCACTAATTCGGATCTGTAGAAAACGATACTGCGATCGAAATTTCTAAATTCGACTCGATAACGAAGTTATCTCGCTCCTAAGTGCGTTTTTTGGCAAAAACCGCACTATTTTCACTTTGTCGCGCCATATCTCCGGAACGGTCGATCTTACGGACACGATCGATCCACCAATCGATTCCTCGTTCAATTTTCATATAGATTCCCAAATTTCAAACGAATCGATTGAGAAATGGGAAATTTCGTTTGAGTCAGAAGATCCATGATACATATTTATCGGATAATCGTAGCTCGGAAATTTCGAAATTCCCAATTATTGTTTGTAAAATCTGAAAAAATTCACAACCACTAATTCGGATCTGTAGAAAACGATACTGCGATCGAAATTTCTAAATTCGACTCGATAACGAAGTTATCTCGCTCCTAAGTGCGTTTTTTTGGCAAAAACCGCACTATTTTCACTTTGTCGCGCCATATCTCCGGAACGGTCGATCTTACGGACACGATCGATCCACCAATCGATTCCTCGTTCAATTTTCATATAGATTCCCAAATTTCAAACGAATCGATTGAGAAATGGGAAATTTCGTTTGAGTCAGAAGATCCATGATACATATTTATCGGATAATCGTAGCTCGGAAATTTCGAAATTCCCAATTATTGTTTGTAAAATCTGAAAAAATTCACAACCACTAATTTGGATCTGTAGAAAACGATACTGCGATCGAAATTTCTAAATTCGACTCGATAACGAAGTTATCTCGCTCCTAAGTGCGTTTTTTGGCAAAAACCGCACTATTTTCACTTTGTCGCGCCATATCTCCGGAACGGTCGATCTTACGGACACGATCGATCCACCAATCGATTCCTCGTTCAATTTTCATATAGATTCCCAAATTTCAAACGAATCGATTGAGAAATGGGAAATTTCGTTTGAGTCAGAAGATCCATGATACATATTTATCGGATAATCGTAGCTCGGAAATTTCGAAATTCCCAATTATTGTTTGTAAAATCTGAAAAAATTCACAACCACTAATTCGGATCTGTAGAAAACGATACTGCGATCGAAATTTCTAAATTCGACTCGATAACGAAGTTATCTCGCTCCTAAGTGCGTTTTTTGGCAAAAACCGCACTATTTTCACTTTGACGCGCCGTATCTCCGGAAGGGTCGGTCTTACGGACTCGATCGATCCACCAATCGATTTCTCGTTCAATTTTCATCTAGATTACCAAATTTCAAACGATTCAATCGGAAAATGCGAAATTCCGTTCATGTCAGAAGATCAATAGTACATATTCACCGGATTATATTATCTGGGAAATCTCAGAATTCCTAATTATTATTTTGAAAATCTCAAAAATTCCACGATCATCAATTCGATCCCGTAGATAACGAATCTGCAATCGAAAAAAATTTATTGTTGATGGTAATGAATAAAATAGATAATCCATGTCGAATATCACCTTCCTACGCAATCGCGTTCGTGCCATTTGCATGTTATTAAAATCCTATATGTAGGTAAAAAAATTAAGATCGCTGCGCCGGTCCATTTATGGAGAATATACCGATAGCTTTCTACGCCCACTTTGTTGAAATCACAAATGTTTCCCTTTTCGGAATAACATTTGAATAACGGTAATGTAAGTGCAGCTGCCCAAGAAAAATATCCAAACAGGAACTGAAATAACACCGAGAAGAAGAAGGAGAAGCGAGGGAATCAATTTAATATACGTGGGAATGTAGAAAGTATGAATGAAATGGATACCTGTGGAAACAATTAGTAGTTCGTTTAGTGTGTTGAGAACTTTACTCTTGCGATTGTAACACGACATTTCATTCATTATTATTCGAAAACTTCTAAATCAATCTTTGTAGGTGGGGTGTAAAATTACGTATCAAGTACGAGTTTTTGTAATTTCCAAAGACGACTAAAGGAGGATTTATGCAACATTCACACAATCATAGTCTCAATTTTGAGTATAATTAATGCATTATTTTCATAATCATAGTTCTAGTCTTGGGAACATTTATACAACTTATTTACTACCAGTCTCAATCATTTAATGATAACAAATTGAACATAGTATACTAGGTGGATATTGTTGTGGGTATTTCTATTATTATTTATTTTATATGTTATTATTTTATTTACAATTGAATCGTATGTTAAAATCTGTCTTGATTTGTACCACTTAGTTTTCTCTGATTACCGGATGATAAATAAATCATTCATTATTCATAAAAATATGACCTTGAAAGTTGGTGAATTCAAATATTTATGTTTCCAACGACATGCAAAATTTTTCATATTTGTTGTGTTTTCTGATATCGTTGATTTGATAAGTCGCGTGATTGTCGTTGTATTTTTATATTTTCATTAATTTCTTTGTATCGAAACAAATATGAGTCTGAAAAATATCCCTAACTCTGGGAAAAAAGAAGTTCTTTTTCAACGGATTAGGTTAATTTAATATCTGTCATGCATAAAACTAGATATAACTATGATAAAGACAATGATGCATGAAATGGGACTAATTTTGGGCTCTGCTAATGTCGCATAAAATCCGCTTTAATAGGGAACTATTATATTTGTATTGTCAATTAGTGTTTGAATTTTGACTTCTTACATCTCCTATAACATAAATAATATCATACAGAATGTATCATACTGTCTGTAAGTTCTTCGAGGAGGTGGTACATTCATTTTTCAGCTTTTCATGGGATTTTCTCTCCTCGTTTCTAAAAAATAGAGTAGAAGTTATTAAAAATTATTGCAATATATTTGTAGTGAGGACAGATTTGGGATCTGCCCCAAAATGTCACTGCGCTTGAAATTAAACCTTTAGATACCTAAAAGAGAAATTCTCTATTGGTCAGTGACACCTTGTTTTTGAAAAAAATTTGGAAATGAAAATATATTTAATAAGAATAAAACCTCTACTTATCTTGGTGGACGTTTCGGGAACGAATCTGCTCCCGTTCTCAACACAATTAAAATATTTTTCTCTTCGTAAAAGTGACTTTTCAGTGTCAAAATCGAAAACATTGAAAAATTTTACGAAGAGAATAATATTTTTATTGTTTTGAGAACGGGAGCAGATTCGTTCCCGAAACGTCCACCAAGATAAGTAGAGGTTTTATTCTTATTAAATATATTTATCCTTCCAGATTTTTCAAAATCAAGGTGTCACTGACAAATAGAGAATTTCTCTTTTATAGGTATCTAAAGGTTTAATTTCAAGCGCAATGACATTTTGGGGCAGATCACAAAATCTGTCCTTACTATGAATATATTGAAATGATTTTTAATAACTTCTAATCTATTTTTTAGAAACGAGGAGAGAAAATCCCATTAAATGCTGAAAAAAGAATGTATTATATCTCTTTACAGTAACCTTAAACCGAATGGAAGCTGCAAAGTACGTGGAAGAATGCCAGGCGAGTCGCTGACAGAATGGCCTTCGAGAGCGACCTTGAGGCATGCGATGCGGGTTTTCAAAAACCTCTCTGCTCTGGCTCCCCGTCGGTTTTCATTTGGACATTAATCTTTTCGGGGCCGCAACAAGTGTAGAAAACGACCGAAGAAAATCCCTTTATCGACAGACCCGTGGTGGCAGGTAGGTGATGGCTTTTGTCGGATTACAGGATTACGGGGTTGCTAAGGGGTGAGGGATATACGCCAGCCGACGATGTACAGGGTCGTCTTTGAAATTTCTGTCAGGGTAGATATAGAGGAATGGAAGGAAATGCTGGGATTTTTCGGAAAATTTAGATGTATCGACTCGTAATTTTAACAGTAGGGACTGTGACATGTCACATCTGATTTTTTCAGATTTTTTGGGATTTATACTTTTCTTGGAATTAAAAATTCAAATTAAGATTATTCATTTAACCATCAGATACCTAAAGGAAAAATTCTCTATTTGTCAGTGATAGCTCGTGTTTGTTTTTTTGAATTTCGAAGACATATATTTCAACAAATATCAAAATTTTTATCATTTCAATCGTTTGATTGCGAAGAAAAACATTTTCCATTGTGTCCACTGAGATAAGTAGAAGTTTTTATTCGTATCGAATATATTTGTATTTCCAAATTTTTCAAAAACAAGGTGTCACTGACCAATAGAGAATTTCTCTTTTAGGTTTCTATTTTGAGCGCAGTGACATTTTGGGGCAGATCACAAAATCTGTCCTTACTACAAATATATATTGAAATAATTATTATTATTCCCAATCGAATTCCCAAAATCTATAAAAATGAACTGAATTGAAAATCTGCTACTGAAAATAGCAAGTAAATTGTATAAAATTAATCTGCTAGGTACAACGTTCATATACAAATGTACTGAAAAATTTTTTCATCAAGAAAAATGGGAAATTGCAAGAAAATTCGGATGTGGTACCATTAATTTTTCTCTGTTGGGTTTCTCGAGAACGTTTCTACAGACATGTCGAAATGTTTTCAACAGACATAATCTAGATGTTTTTGTCAAAATACTAGAATTTTTCTAGACATGAAAACGATGAATTGGAGGGAAATTCAGATAGAGTTTTTCTCATAAAACGTTTCCTATAGATTTCTGTCAGAGAGAAAATCCAGATAATTGAGCTGGAATACTACTGGATGAAAATTTAGATGTGATGGTACATTTTTTTTTCTTATAAACGTTCAGGATGAGATTTTCTGATAACACAAAATTTGTTCAAACACGGTGGTCCTATATGCTGTTTCAACACTTAATAGAAGTAAACAAACGCTAAACAAACTAATTCTAACGTAACGTTATGTATACAAGCATACAATAAAAGAGGCGGCACTAAATTACCATTAATTTACATTAGATCATTCGTATGGATACGAAATAATGTCGGTATGACAATATTCGATGAAATGGGTAAGGGTTTAATTAATATTTCGTTGTTTTTTTTTCTTCGATGAATCACAATTTTGATGATATCGTACACGATTCTGTTGAGTCAGACACTTTATTCGGTGCAGTCATCGGAATTTTTTCGATAGATTTGATATGGGACATTTTGCCGATGATTCATTTGTACAGAAAAGTAAAATCTATAATATATATCTAGAAATTTTTTGTGCTCCAGCTAGTTTTATTCAGCCTTTTCTCTTTTTTTTATCTGTGGACAACACGAAAAGGAAACCTATAATGTTCGAGGAACATCGTGTTAGCCAGCGGTGAAATTTCGGGAGAGAAGGTGTTGGAATTTTTCTTGAAAGTTTGGAGGTTGTAAGCATCAGGAAAGACTTCACTAGGCAAAGAATTCCATATATTCATGCTCTGAATATTTCAAGTATATCATATCCTTCGGTGAATGAATATTATTATTATTATTAAAATGTACCTCGTGTATATATTATGCATATTTATGCGGCCGGTAACATTTATTTCCATCCTTATCTGTATCTTAGCTTGATAAATGTCTTCTATCACTTCCTGTTTATTTTAAATATTTTTATTAAACTCTAATATTTACGCTTTCGTAGCACGCTTCGAAATCCTTCAGATGCCTATTATAATGTAAACAGAAAGCAGACTTTACTCTCGACTCTGTTTTCCTTTCTCGTTGAAAAAAAAACAGTGAAAACGACTTGATACTTTGTTTATCAACTGCTTCAGAGAATACATATTTCTCAAGTATCAAGAGCGTATTTGAATGATAAATATGTTTTCTAGTTCCCAACAGAACGCTGTTTTCTCGAAAAAAAAATTTTTTTCTAGGTGCTATTTATAGCATTTCATCTATTTCGGCGTTTCGAATGAAAGGGCCCAAGATCTGCACCTTGAGGTATACCGTTAGCCGTCAATGTAACATTGTTAAGGTGAGTCCAATGCTGTTTTTGCAGCCTCGCTATAACATTCTGATATCTGAGTGAATTTGTTATGATCTTTGTTGATTCGTGATATACAGGGTTATTCGAATTCAAGTGCCTCGAAAATGTCATCATAGAATGAAAAAAAATTGTTGGAGCAAATTTTCCAAAATGCACATTTGTCGAAAAACGTGCTGTAACTACATTGAGTTTTCCATAAAAATTGACCCCAAGACAATGACAACAGTTTTCAACTATCTAGTTCAAAAATAGGACTGTTCCTTTAAAAGCGTCCAATTTGGCCCACTCTGTACAAGACGAATATTATAATCACTATTAGTAGCACCATTTATTTAAGGTATTTCTCATCGATTCCGAGATCCCAGTGCGTAGACTCGACTATTCGATCTCGTTTACACAAACGAATAACATTTTCGAAATGTTTACGTGAAAAGTGTGGAAAATCGCGACCGGGATTTGCGTCGACAAAAGGTGCGTCATTGCTGCAACTAATCCAAATTAAATCCGCCTACGAAAAGGTGGATCAATTTACTTTTGCCTTTTTGAGGTTAGGTTAGGTCACGAGAACTCGATTCGGTTTTTTCGTTGTTATATCGACCGATCAGAGTGATGTCCGTGACGCAATGTAAAGCAATCCGTGAAAGGTTGATGGTTGTCTGAGGAAATTACGTCACTTTTTATGGATTCCGTCGTGTTTTTCTCGATATGAGGTTTTTTATGTGTCGTACAGATGATGATGTACATGGAGATAGTGTAGGCGCCGATTGTCTTTTCTTCGGAAATTTCTGGCTATCAGTAGAAATATTTGGAATATTTTGTATTTCCATCGTTACTCAATATGTTTTGACGCTGTCAGGCTAAAATTGCCTCACTACTTTATTCTCGCGAAACTCATCACTGTAATAAATAATATGAAAAACTATTTGAAAATCGTCTTTAGTGAGAAACGGTTTATACCACGTTATGTATCGAGTGATCGAGTCAATATTATCTCGATCTGCGCGATATTTGTTCCTAGATTTGAGCGACCCTGGACGTCTATTAATAAAAGTTACGCCCGTGGACCGGACGGACCTGTTTCGTTCGCAAAGTTGGCCATGGTCAGTTGGACGCAGTCACAAACAAACGAACGTCACAGGGTCTTTTCTTTCAATATTATCGGCCACGTACGAATAAAAGATGAAATCGTGGTGATTGAGGGAAAAAACTGATGGCACTATCGAAATCGCCTCGCCAAATGATTCAATCTTATTTTTTAATGATGAAGGATTTTCTCTCTTCGTTTCTAAAAACGAAAATTTAATTATTCATTTCAATGTATTTGTAGTACGGACAGAACAGTAATCGTCTCCAAAATGTAACTTTCAGATATCTGAAAGAGACATTCCTTGATGATAGTCAGTGACAGATTCTAAAAATTTTGGAAATAGAAAGATACAGGGTGTTACTTGAAGGTATGTACTAAATTCAAGGGCATATCTTTCTGGTACAAATTTGCTTTCAAAGATACAGGCTGTCAGAGTTTATTTTTTCAACCGATTTTCCATCAATATTTCAAACAACCTTTTGTCGATTTTGTTGAAATTCAACAGTGTAATTTGTATTTATAAAAGTAGCTGCTACGACACGATCATGCTAGCAACGAGCAAGGGTAACTTGATTTATTGTACCTGTCCTCAGAATTTCATTAACGGACTTGAAGTGATTTTTATTTATTCCACAAAAACGAAGAAAAATGAGAACTCATGAAAGTTTCGTTTTTAGTTGCTCAATCTGCAAAAAATATCAACATTCAAAAAAGTCAGTGGCGACGTTTTTCTTTACAATAATATTGGTGACGTAAACCCTGGGACGCCACTGAGCTTAATAATCATAATCTACGTGGGGCTAAAGCAGCTACTTATCACTACAAAATACCCTGCTAAATTTCAACAATAGCAACAATGGAATGTTTGAAATATTATTAAAAAATCGATTTAAAAAAAAACTTTGACATCTTGTTTCTTAGACACCAGATATTTTGAGACACATGTTTATTAGAACTCGAAATTGTTCCAGAAGAAATACGCCATTGAGTTTAGTACACACCTTCCTTTAAGTAACACCCTGTATGTAAACATTTTTGTTTTAATTCTCAGTTTAGTTGAATCCAGCATTTACTCTTTTTTTATCATTTGACAACATGAAAGGAAATCCTATATAAACATCGTGTTCGTCAGTGGTGGAATGTTGGGAGAGTAGGAAGGTATTTTAATTGAAAGTTTGGAGGTCGTAAGCATCAGGAACGATTTCACTGTGCAAAGAATTCCATAACTTTGTCGAAAAGGTGGAAACGTGTTTTCGAGCACAGATTTATGGGCACAAATGCGGTCGGTATCAGTTGCCAGAACAAGAAATAATATTATGCTGAGTTTATATCAAACTGAGAACTGAAAACGTTGAATAAATAAGATTTATATATTACAGATATGAATAAGAAAAATCCGAGAGGTTGAAAAATTAGAGAACGTATTTTTTCCGTGAGGTTGCAATCGAAATTTTCGCGTTAAATAGGTAGAGTATTTGTTGTATGAGCCCAATAAGTATAAATATATGTACAAACCTTCCTAATTCAACATTCTCACTTTAGTTGGATCCTCAGTTGGATCTGTAAACCGAGTACTCGAGGTGAAAACATGTTTTCAAGCACCATAAATAGCTTTTATTATTCATGCTGAATTTAAAAAATGATAAAAAAAACACGATGGACTGCATAGAAAACTGACGTGATCTCCAGTGACTCTCGAGCCTTCGAAAGGCTGCAAAATCCACTAACCTAGGTCTTCGACGAGCCTGAGCATGACCCCCCCGATATGCACGTCTCCTTTGACTCGGATCAGCCGTTCCGTTTGCAAATCGGTAACCAGGACGCGCAGGTCCCACGTTCCGTCGCCTACCACGTGTCCGTTGGCTATCATTTTTCCGTCACTGCACTGGAAAACTAGCTCTCGTTATTGTTTTTTTTTTTTCTGTTTCTTCACATGGTCGCGTGACTGTTTCGATTTTTAGAGCGGGCGCGCGACGCTTCCTCGAGGAAGTCCGTGAACGGAATGAGCTGGCGGAGCGGGGCCATGGGCGGGGCGGGGAAGGGGGCGGTGGGTGCGCGCGCTGCCCGCCAGGGCCGGACTGGTTTCGCAGGCGTTGGGTTTGTTGGCGGTCACGAAATTTTAATAGAGAAAAAAAATCTCTTATTCGGAATGCCGAAGAAATGTTCGATCGCCTGTCTTCGATCATTGTTAACACACACACAGAAAGGCAGTTGGGATCTTCGACTACTTACTATTGAATAAAGCCTATTAAACCTTGCAAGAATTTCACGAAGACACAGTAGCGATGTACAGAACACTGGTGGAGCTATTCTGCCTATTTGCCTATCTAATTTCATCAACCAGAACTCTAACGTACAGCTAACTTGATAACAGCACTTTATTCATATGTTAGTTGTTAGATGGCGGTACAAAAATGACAACAATATCAGTATAATTGCGATAATTGCACAATCTGTATTGAAAAAATGTTGATTCAGAAGTAGTCATTTAGGTTACTTCTCAATCTTAAATCGAGCTACATAATTACAATCTCAAAACGTCAACTATTTGTACAGAAATCTGTAAAAGTGTCACCATCTTCTGGGGAGTTTCATAACTATTATAGGCCATTATAGCGGAAAATAGCGTTAGCGTTTTTGACGAAACAAAACACCATCAGTGACTGCACCAGTGTTTTGTAATGAAATGTAATCATTACAGATGGTTTAGACAAAGGAGATTGATAGCATTATCAAGCGCCATTTTCTTTTGGATGAATAAATTCGTCTGAAATTCGAATGAGGTATCACTCGACCCGCCATTTTGGAAGATTCATATTTTATTGGCGGTGTCAAAATTGAATTGAATTGTAGCAAAAAAAAATTTAAAATATCCGAACCGTTCAAATGTTGACCAGGATAGGGTTAATTTCCAACATCAGTTTTCAACCAACGTTCTAATACAGATTTTCTGTATGTCCCTGTACTTTTCTTATTGGCAAAGCTTGTTAGATTGACAACCTATTTTATAAGAAAACAACCAATATTTCAATTTTTTTGCACCTGTATATTTCAAATATCAATGGAAAATTTCATAAAACGAAACAAAAAAACTGCGGAGTTATAATATATCCAACAGAGTGAAATATACATATTCCATGTTAAAAATATCGACACCTTCTTCAGTGCCACTTTTTTAAAATGCCAAAAAATACAATCCATTTTATCCATTTGGATTCATTGGAGTCTTCTCAAAATAGCCTTATACTTGTTAGATATTGTTTCGAGATAAATTCAGATGGTTTGAAACAAGTTAATTTTATATCTACCCGGTATATATAATATTCGACAGTCCCAAAATAAGGTTCGTCAATTTTGTGAAATGAGCATTAAAGCGCCAAAACAATTTTTGTCCCAATTTTTTTCCCAAATAGTACCTATAAGACTATAAAATTGGTGCTTTTCGATATTTTTTTGAATCTATATTATTATTTTATTCGGGCTCGACCCGCTTAAGAAGCGTGGAATGAAAATTAAAGACCCAAAGCATATTTTTATATGGAATAACTGATTATTATCCCAAGAATTCTGTATATTTTCAATAATTAGTCAAAATTGCTAGTTTTTCTACATATACAGAGATACGAGATCGGTCAAATTAGAGTTGACTTGCGCATTATCTGAATGAAATTTTGATGTGTCATTTGATTTTGAATCATTGGAGAAAAAACGGAATAATTTCAACGAAATATTTTAATTTCCGTTTTTATTTTTTCAAACTGAAACCGAAAACAACTAGCCGTTTTCACCTTGGACGTTCTTAAGGCACTTCTTTACAAAGAATCGTAAATCTCTCATCGTATTTGCCAAGGCGTTCTCGATGTCAGAGTTACAATACTCAAATTTGGTTTTTCTCAAGGTCGCTAAATTGGATTTTTGCATCTGATTACAAAGATGTATCAAACAATGTGATTAGAAGTGGAAGGTGTCGTTTCTAACTTAGAACCCCAGTTTTCAAGTGAGAAAATGTTTGAACGTTTCGGATTCATTACTAGCGTTGATTCTTTCCTAAGGCACTTTATCAGAAACGATTTTTTTCGCAATTTTGATCAGCAAGCAAGATCTGATCATATGATACTTGTTATAATCAGGGAAAGAATGACTTAAATACGGCGCCTATAAAAACGTTGCAACTCTGGTTTCAAGAACGCTTTGGAAACTACGATGTCAGATTCAGATTTGTTGCAAAAAAATCAACCAATTTCTCTATCCAATAATTCAAAAGTTAAAAACTTTCTCTCAGATAATTTTTCAAAGTGAAAAAGAGCAACTCTGTACCAACCGACCTCGTACCTCTCATGATAACTGACAATCCCCACGGTGAAGCTCAAAAACAGGCACCTAAAAGGGCATTTCCAAAAAGAAAAACGCATTATTTTGGGACGCAGGCGTAAAACCACTCTCGGAGAGTTCGTTTAAAATATTTTGTCGAGGCACAACATCCACAAGTCTCGCAACAGGTGTCCCACGAAGGGGACGACGGCGAACGGGTTCGCGTCACCTGTCATCTGTCACGTGTCCCCTCCCCTCGACGGCAAGCCTAAACTGCTGAAGTACAAGAGGGCCTTGCGCGCCAAATCCGGCCGGATGTTGTACAGGATGTGCGTTGACATCTGCGAAAAACAAATCAGACTGTCTAATCAATGTAAAAAAAATGTTGGAAGAAAAAAAAAAGAAATGTCAACTTGTTAATATTGCAAAGAAAAACATTGTTATTATTGAGTCGAAAACGTGAGCAGATTTGTTCCCGAAACGTCCACCACTAATTTAAGTAGAAATTTTTATATTTCTTGACACAATTTCTTGAAAAATAAGGTGTCATTGAGGAATAGATCATTTCTCTTCTAGGTATCTGAAGGTTTAATTTCAAGCGCAATGACTTTGGGGCAGATCATGAATCTGTCCTTGCTACAAATATATTGAAATAATTATTATAATTTCTATTCAAATTTCAAGAAAAATCTGTAAGAATGAATAATCTCTTTGATTAACCTACGGACAGTATTTGAAAAAAATCAGTCAGATAGTGATCAAGGTGGAAATTCCTACAGCTTGACAGGAAACTAACTAAAATCGCCGCAAAATTGATAAAAAATTTATTTTAGTTTGAATTTTGAACAAAATTTGTTTCTTCAAAGAAGTTTTTCTGTAGGTGCCAAATAAATCAATTACGAAGTCGCTGAACGGTACCAACATAAATCAATTTTTTCGTCGTTCTTTCTGTAAAGAATTTATACAATGTTTTATCATGCCTTCGTAGAATGTCTTCTTACCACAGCATTTCTTTTGGACCCTAAAATCGAAATGCCCCCGTGATGCTGCGCCACTGACAGGCCGCTGAGGGTGTAACACGTGTGGTAGATGTCACGGTTCTTGCCGGGCTTGTCCAACAGCCCTCCCGAGGGGCTTTGACAGCAAACTAGGAGGTACTCTTGGAGCGCCCTACTCTCGAAAATATGGTCGGCAGGCAATTTACCATCTGGAAATGGCGATTTCAATATTATACAACGAAAAGAAATTCTCATAGGGTTTATGTTGTGAATTGGAATATTCTCATTATGAATAGTGGACAAAAAAGATTTTACTTTTATTAAGCAGAGTGTAAAGGAGTGGAAAAGCACCCCCTTGCCAAAAGGAGTAGCACCCGTCCACTAGTTTGTTCGTCCTCCCTTGAAAACCACCCTCCAACTTCATTTGGCGGTTCACCAACCAACGCTGTAATAGAAAATTCAATTAACAAAAACCTTCATACACAACGAAATTTGTGGAAATTCTGTTGAATTCTGGAAAATACTTACTAGTAAAGCTTGCTCATCAACCAAATGGCCTTTGTTGAGTATAATAAGGGCTGCCAGGCCGCAAAAAGCGTACCCCCCGTGGGCTTCCATGCCAGGAAAGCCTGCGAAGCCTCCTTCATAAGTTTGACAACTGGAAAAAAATTAAGATTCGATGAAATGTTCCAATTTTATTCATTTTATATATATTTTAATGGACTATGCCAAGTAAAGAAAATCAAATAGAATCAGTCGATATTCAAGCGGTTGCCAGGAATTTAGCTTGCGAAAATTGGAATCACTTAAGGCGCCAATTATATCAAAACTTTGGTTTCTTCCGAAGTTTATATGAACTGAAAAAAACAATCACCTGATATTTAAGCGGTTTTGAGAAAATTTGCCTTGAGAAAATTAGGCCTACATTGGGCGCCAACTGAAAAAAAAGCGTTTGTTTCTTCTGAAGCTCAAAAAAATTAATCGTGCCTGTGTACCTGTTCACGGACCATATGAACTGAAAAAATCAAATCACCCGATATTCACGCGGTTTTCAGGTATTTACCTTGCGAAAATTGGCCCTACGTTGGGCGCCAACTGTAACAAAACTTTTTCTTTTCTTTCTGAGCTCGTTTTGAATGACTAAAATGATAAAAATTACGTGTAAAATGATTCCATAACGGATCAAATGACGCGGTCTTCACGAATTCATCTTAGGAAAATTGGCACCGCGTTGGGCGCCAATTGTGACAATCAATTTTCCGAAGCTCAAAGCGTTTTCGCAACATTCCACAGAGGAAAAAAACAAATCTTGAAAAACTTCTCGCTCGCACCTGATGATCCACTCGGCCGTGCCGTCGACCATCTCCGGGGTCACGAGTCCCGTCAAACTAGCCACGGCCAGGGCGCAATACGCCCCCCTGATGTCGACCTCGCCCCCCACGTGCATCGCGAACGACCCGTCCGGCTGGCGGATCCTCAGCAGGAAGGCCTGCAAGCGAGTTCGGTCGATGGAGGCCAAGGCCTCTTCGCCCCCAAGGATCGCCAGAGCGTTGACGGCGGCGTAGGTGGCTGCCAAGTGGCTGAATTGGCCGGGACCGCCGCCGTACCCGCCATCTTTGTTTTGGCATCTTGGAGGAATAAGTGGGAATAAGATGATGAAGTACACGAATGTGTTCGTTGAATTTTTTTTTTTTTGAGATTCCTTACACACCAATTTTTTTTCATAGACCATACGGATGTTGGGTTCTCTTCTGGAAATGTCTGCAATTATGTCACTTTCTATCCTTCCCTTTCCGGGTTTTTGAAAAGCTAAGAAAAACACGAATATATTTCATCAATATTTCTTGGAAATTCTAGTGTAGATTTCTTAAGATTGAAAAAATTATTTTACAATATATTTGTAGTAAGGACAGATATATGCTGTGCTCCAAAATGTCATTGTCACTGTCATCTTTACTACAAATGTATTGTAAAATAATTATTTTATTTTAACGAGGAGAGAAAATCCCACAAAAACTGAAAAATTAATATACCACCTCCTCAAATAACTCATTTTCCTAGAAAACTATTTTTGTTACAGAATTTTGAAAATTTTGTAGTGTGCGACAGACGGAAACTTGGTAATTTGTGGATTCACACTGACTTCTCAGTCCTCAATTGAAATCCTCTTTAATTGGGTTTCAAATGACATTTGAAACAGTCAATTGACAATGATTGTGAGAGGTTTGTTTGCAATAAAAACTTCTGATGCTATTAGACTCAACTATATGAGACAACTGAACTGAAAACAGTTCAAAAAAACTGAAAAACAGTTAAAAAAAAACTATTCAGTACATTGAAATGTTTTGAGGGAAAAATAAACACGTGCTCACAAATGCTGCATTTCCTAGATAGTGGGTTTTTTTTTTCATGACTCATCAAACCTATTACAGTTTTTAATGTAACGTTTTTGTAAGAATATTTTGGTGGTATTTTTCTTAATGGGTTCATGTTTCACTCTCTATCAGGAACACATATTTAAATGAATTTTGGTCTCAAAACTGACTGAAATATTTTAACCTACTTCATGAATACCCTGTATATTCTTATTTTGTTCCAAGTATACTACTACTAGAATTTGTATTCATATTATTGAAACACCTTGAACATGTTGATATGTGAGAAAGGGCCAGAAAGACTTTAATTTAGGGAGGAAGAAATGAATGCTAAGAATAGAAGCAACTGACAGCTTGTTATTACCTCAAATGGACATACAGGATGGCTAGAAAAAAAGCTGAAACTATCAAAAAAAAAATGAGGAAGAAATTGCATTCAGAATCAATGAATGAATCTGAAGAGAATCAAAACCAGAGACAATTAAATAGTTCTGGGATATAAAAATATATAAATGTTCAAGCTATGTAGAAATGTTATCAATCTACTTTTATCATAGAAAGGGTAAAAAATGGTGTTATTGTGATGAAGCTATGTTAGCTAATATATTGAAGAATTATTCATTCATGGAGTGTTTATAAAGTTTATGATGTGTATGATGTAGCCTGAATGAACTATTTCATGACCTGATTTTAGAATGAATGAATGCCACTTGGGATACAAGTTGCTGTAGTTAGAAATGACTGATTTCAGGTGGCTTGTATAAAGTGATTTTATTTTCTCTTGCAACAGGAACCAGAGGTATACCTTATCATCCAAAAATTCATTACAAAACCTCACTGAAAACCTATTGCAAAACTTACTTGGACAGGAATTTTACAACAGACTTCCTCTTTTTGTTATCCAACTGAACACCCAACAAGGACATACCATGTAATATCCAGTAGCATAGCCACGGTCTGCTGGAATCCAGGCACTAAAAATACTCTATCAATCTACTGATTTAGTTTTTGAAAAGTTTTACCTCATATCCAGAAGATAGATAAGTTAAACTGTTGTACAGGAAACTCCTGTGCTGTTCCTTGAGCAACTCCGGTAGATTCGGATGTACCTTCAATCTGACGTGCAAATCCTCGTATTTCTTTAGGACCGTCTCCTCCACACAGATCTACAGGCGAGAAAAAAGTTTCTGGATTGTGAGGTTAGGTTTTGCTCCACTTACTTGTTCCTCAGACGATTTTGTGGGGACACCTTCTGTATTGAATTTTCTCGCCCTGATATCAGTTATGGGACGTAATTTCGAGTCTACACTCATTATGTACACATTAAAAAATTCGCTAAAAGATAAAGTTACGGTTGCAAGCAGCTGATATTGATCAATGTCAAAATAACACCTTGCATTCAAGGTACGTAAGCAGATTTCGTTCATACGGCACAAGGTCCTTGAGTTTGATGTCTTCTGTTTTATTCTTCGACCATAAATGGTCGAAGGTTTTATTGACACTGCCAGTTGACATTGTTCTGTGAGAATTCTTCAAATTCCTTTCTGATGACGTTCGAAAGAATAAAAACAGGATAGCTAATCCAAAATTTTGATTACCGAAAAATAAGTTCACATATTTCAACAATAACGTAAGATGATTATAAAACTGTGAGTGATCGGATAAAGCTTCTATAATAACAGTATTAATGGTGGTAGCAACGGCACTCTTTTTCACATGACAATCGCCGCGCTGTCTAAACACTGTTTTATAGCATACGTATGTTGAATATTATGTATAACTTTCATGGAAAACCCTTAGATCATTCATCTAAGGGAAAACCAGCGTAAATCGGGAAAATTTCAACAAACAAACTGTTCCAGAAGTTATCTTGTTGAAACAGTAAGGTTTCAATAGAGTTTAATATAAAATATATACATTTACCTCAAAAATATTTTGCGTCGCATCTCTCGATAACCCTATGAATTGGGTCAATAGTTTGTTTACCAACTACAGCGTGATTCAAATTACGTGCCACGGTAATCGACTATGATCAGCACGCTCAGTGCTCTCAGTTGCAAGTCCAAGTTGTCGCAAAAAGAATGTTGGATTATCGCACCTACTCGACCGATTCAGATTCAGTAAGTTTCTATATTTTTATCTCGATACTTGATTCACTTCTATACAGGGTGTTTCATTATATGTCATCGTGGAAATTTTAAGGGTGTAGATTCTTTGCAGAAAATCAGAATGTAGATAAACATCGTTGGATATTTAATTTGGAGTAAAATTCGAAAATACAAAAAAAATAATCACTGCGTGTTATTTGAAATAAGAAAATATATATTCAGTTCTGATTGAACCGAAATGACTTATTATTGTTGTTTAACTGAGATTGTAATACACATATTGAGAAGTGAGAACATAAATTTTTCATATTTTGAAATGTCTGAGATATATTCTCTTAGAAAAGGTATTCCGGGACACCCGGTATATGCGAATTTCTCATGTACTTCGAAGGCTATTGAAAATAATGCAAATCGACCTATGGTCAGGATAATATATCCATGATGGCATTATAATATGTACCCCAAACATTTTGTGCAGGCTATTATGACCCCAAACAATTATGGTTTATTTTGTGATTGCCTGTCTGATAATATTTCTCTTTTCTTGTTGAAGTTTAGTGATAACCGTACCGTTAAGAAGTAAACATAATTTGTAGTTCTCCATTAGTTATTATAGTTTCAGTATTGGAAAATAAAATAGAGAGTGATCTTTATACAGAAGAGAAGTGAGTCAATTTTTGAATTTAATCACTCACATTTTGAGATGTGGAAAATATAATCGATGGTAAATACACAACAGATCAATTTTTTATCGCCAAATACATATATCTATCATTACATTAGACAGGGTGATTCGGATTTAAATGTGATGTATCTACGGTCTTTTATTACCGAGATATTCATGGGTCCATAACTTCTGAAGCATATTGTATAATCTATTCATACTGGGTATGAATGATTCACGTTATATTACCGATCGAAAATAAATAGAAATCAGAATCCAGGTCGGTCTTCAGGAAAAACTCACAATTCCTTATATTTCAAGAACAATGCCCTGTATTGCAAAATATTCTGATCAGAAATAAACTGAACGAAAAGAAGCTCTCAAATTAAGTTTGTGTTGTTGAGTTAAATTTTTAATGCTTTCCTTGAAAATGTTTTTCAAAATCTACTTTGAATACATAGAAAGTGTCAAACTAGGTTACATATCAATAGACCAATCGCCCATTTTTGCTTCTTCACTATCCATTTCATTGGGCATTGCAAAATATTCCTTAGGTTGAGGTGAACCTCATCCTTGGCCTCCAAGAACACCGGATTTCAATCCACTGGATTATTTTCTTTGGGGTCACCCTTGGGTCACTTGAAATAGAAGGTGTACGATTTTTCATCTGTACTGTTTCGAACAACGGTGCACAGTTTTTTGAAAAAAACATAAAATACATCCTCATTCGATGACAGAGTCCACTCATTTTTCCAGGAGGACGAGATGGAGGACCCTTCTTGCAATCCAGACAGTCCTGTCAGGGTGACGTTCGAGGAAATAACATCAGCAGCCTATAAGATCAGAAGTGGGATCGACTATACGCCATGCATCGTAAGAAATAAACTTGATAATTTCAATTTCTATTTTGCGCCTTTTTTTTTCTATTTTCAGAGATCCCACCTATCCAGTCTGACTGGCATGGATATATTTCTGAAGAAAGATTTTCTACAACAAACAGGAAGGTGAGAATCTAGTTTTATTTTCATATACTCTCTAATGAAACATTTTTATTGATATACTGGGTGGTCGGGAGAATATGGAGATATTTCAAGAACATGTCTATGAAGCCAAAATGAGCTTGAATCCTTGTCCCATATCCGATTTTGATTTGTTTTAGAGATAATAAATGATTGATTATTTGTTACATGTATGTATGTCGAGGTAAAGAAAAAATATCACTAAACGAACGAAAAAAAAACTAGTATCACATGGAAGATGTATTTTTCATTGTGCGTTATACCTTTCTAGACATTTCACTCGATTGTTTTTTTTTTTTTTTCGTTTTTCGAAATAGTTTCAAGGAACGCGGCGCCCGTTACGCCATGATGATGTTGACGAGCGAGGAGAGGCGTCAAGGCGTGGTCGCCGCCTCTTTGGGCAACCACGCGCAGGCCGTCTCCTATCACGGCCATCTACTGGGCATTCCCGTCACCGTGGTCATGCCCACCATAGCGCCCATCATGAAAATACAAAAGTGAGTCTCACAGAGATCGTTTATTTTATTATGTCTCAACATTGCTAGAGATAGATGGAGAGAAATTTATTCAAATAGGAATCCTACTACAGGGCGTTTCATTGATATTGTGAAGAAATTCAAGATTACATTCCTTGCTGAAAAATAAGGAAACAGTTCTCGATTTTTTTTTTCCAAAGACTCGTAGTTTTTGAGATACAGGGTATCAAAATTTTCCGAACAAAAAAACCGACATTCAACAATTTTTTAGAGGAATTTTCTAAGCGTTTTCTTGAAATTTGGTAGGTTCATTGCAGAAATGAATTATTTTATGAATTGATTTAATAATGAAATATAGTTGATCAGATAATGATAATGATGGATGATTTTGTAATGAAAATTATGAAAATAATGAACGCATAAAAATAATGAACAAAATATAATTCAGAAATAGACAAAAAAGTTGTAAAATGAGATTCTCAATCTTGAATATTAAGCTATTTACAGTATTTTTTGTTAACATCAGCTGAAACATCTTTTAGGAAGCCACTGGAAGTCATTGCATGTGAATCTATCAAATTTGAAGGAAAAAGAAAAAAGTATTTTTTTTTTCATATATTCGAAAAAAAAATCTTTTTCCATAGAAAACTTTGACATCCAGTATTTAGAAAAATACGTGTCTTTGAAAAAAAAAATTATGGGAACTATTTTCTCATTTTTGCATTTGGATTTTTTGCAATATTGACGAAACATACAAAATCATAGTAATAAATATTCAATTGATATAAATTACAAAATTACCTATTTGTGTTTGGAATATATGAATTTTACAATTGTGTGATCGGAAGATATAATAATGAAAAATACATATGAAAATGAATTCAAAACAAATATTGAACTCACATAATCTTACCATCAAGATATTCATATTCAGAAACAAAAACAAAAATTCCAGGGATAGACTAGATTTAATTACAAGTGGCAAATTTCATTAAATTGATCAAAAAATTTGAAGAACAAATAGTTCATGCTGGCTTTTTTATTTGTTCTAGATATGTATAAATTTGTACTTTTTCTATAAAGCGATGATGGATATTATGTTGAAAAAAAATATATTGTTGAAAATATGGCCGTTAGATTATTCAAAATTTTTTGAGAAACTAATTGCTATTCCAAAACATCCAACATAGTACCCCTGTATACCTTCTGCAAATTATTTTCATGCCACAATTCTGTAGTTTCTGAAGTCATGACACTTCGTTAAGATTGAATAGATATTGTAGACGTCCGCTTTATTATTATCATATTTTTTTTTTCGTATGATTGGCACCATTTCAGGTGCAGAGAGTACAACGCTAACGTGATAATGGAGGGCAAAGACATGAACGAAGCTAAACAAAAAGCGGGTCAACTAGCCAAGGAACACGGTTGGGTCTACATTAACGGGTAAGTACGAAATCATTAATACACAAAATGAACAAATGTGGCCCCAACACGGATCCTTGAGGAACTCCATAATTGATAACAATTTTTTTTTATAGGTACGATAATCCGCAGGTGATCGCAGGCCAAGGCACTGTGGGCCTCGAGATCATGGAACAAGTGAAAGATATCGACGCCGTCATCGTGCCCACTGGTGGTGGGGGGTTGTTGGCGGGGGTGGCGGTGGCCATCAAAACCCTCAACCCCGCTATAAAAGTGATAGTGAGTTTATTTTGCATCCTGATACCCTTCACAGTTGAGTTTCCACATGTTGATTTTGTGCCTCTCTGTATTCCTGAGAGCTTTTGTCGTTTTTCTCTCACCTCTACGTTATAGAAAATGTTTTTCTCGTCCAAAATTGTTCTTATCCCTCGAAGTGGCGTTTTCAGAAGTGGGATTTCGTATGCCACTTCTGAATTGAATCTATCCCACTTCTGATTTCTAAGAAACATTTTCCTTTTGAGATGATTTTGAAACAAAGTTACCTAACTCATTTGAGTTGCCTAGTGGTTGGCTTGATAAGAATTGCACAGGGGTTTCCTCAGCAAATGTTAACTAGAGCTAACTTGAGCTAGATGGCAGGCAAGTGTCGTAGTGGAATAAATAACAAACAAAGACTTCCTAAAATCAGTGAATTTCCAATAAATCAATACTTCAATAATATTGAATAATCTCATCCTGAACTTCAAGGTTCCTATTCATACTAATTATCATGAAACGATAAAAATATATCACACAGAAAGGAGGTTTTAAGCTTGATCAGGCGATTTTTCTCCAAGTTATCGCAGATACTTTGTTGATACGCACTTTCAACCAAAAAAAAAACGCACATATATTTACAAAACCGGTAGAATTCGTTTCACAGCTCCTTGCTCACTGTGAGACTTTGTATTCTGCCATGTGCCTGAGTACTCTAATTTTTTTTGTCCCACTTATATAAGTGGCATCTTTGTTTTGTGATTCCAAAAGTGGAATATCCTTTGCAACTTCGGGCCTATCCCACTTCTGAACTGTTGAAAGTATCCCACTTCTGAACTGTTGAAAGTATCCCACTTCTGAACTGTTAAAAGTACCCCACTTCTGAATTACAGGAATTAACAACGATATTTATTCGTCAGTACAATTTGAAGATTTTTCCTGCATCATTCATATAATTCCGCAGGGCGTCGAGTCGGAAAGGTGCGCAAGTTTCGCCAACGCAATCGAACACGAGGCCCCGACTGATACGGACATTGGCGGTACTTTGGCCGATGGGTTGGCAGTACCGAAAATCGGCTACAACGCCTGGAACACGTGCAAAAATCTAGTTGACAAAATGGTAACAATTCCCGAAAAAAAAAAAAAAAAGAATTAGTTCCATATGCGTCACGGGTGCGGCAAAGGAGATAGACTAGGCTAGCTTCTTTGTCGCACTCATTGAAACATTGGAAGATATTATTCAGTTGGTGGATTTTCGGGATTCTCGAAGAATAAAATTGATGCGATGGTTTTTAGATAACTGTCAAGGAGGAGTGGATAGCGATAGCCATACTGAGGTTTATAGAGAACGAAAAATGTGTGGTAGAGGGCGCTGGGGCTACTGGTTTAGCGGCCATTCTAGCCGGACAGTTGGACGAGTTCAAGGGTAAAAGGTGCATGAGAGAAATTTTTTGTGGTTGATAATTTGAAAAAAAAACGTCACCGTTTTATCACATCCGTACAGGGTGGTGCTGATTTTGAGCGGCGGCAACATCGACACCACCATCTTGGGCAGGTGTTTGGAGAGGGGATTGGCGGCTGACGGGCGGCTCGTGAAGTGCAAGGTGACCGTCAGCGACCGCCCGGGCGGCATCTGCGAGCTGTGCAAGTTGATCAGCTCGATCGGGGTGTCGATCAAGGACGTCATCCACGAGAGGGCGTGGATGGTGTCCGACGTCTTTAGTGTCGAGGTGAGTTCGGATCGGGAGAAAGAGACTGAACGGATGTACCGATTGTGATTTTTTTTTTTTTATTTTTCGTCGTGGAAAATTATTCTGTCAATTGAACTGATTGCAATATTCATCTTGCAAATATAGAGCTCGATTTATAGATTTTTAATCTTGCATATAAAATTATTGCAAGATTTATCCTGCAACCTTAGATCTCAATTGACAAATTTATCTTGCATTTAACCTAATTGCAAAATTCATCTTACCATCAGAGCTCACTCGGTAGATTTATACTTAGCATCTGTAATAATTTAATTGCAAGATTCATCCTGCAATTCTAGAGCTTGATTGACTGATTTATCTTGAAATCAGAGCTTCATTGCAAGATTTAATAGATTTATTTTGCATTAATCTACTTTCACCTATTTTTAATTGCATTTCATTTTGTTTTGTTTCAGAATCTTGTTTTAACTCTGCTCCCAACTTTCTTCTTTTTCCTGTCATATCACTTTTCGTGATATACAGGGTGAGTCAAAAATGTGTACCGAGCTTTCTGGGGGTGATAGAACATTGAAAAATAAGTGTAGTTTGATGATTAAACTCATGGCCCAAAATGCATATTAAGGGAGATATATCCTTCCAAAGTTTTCCGCATAACTTCTGAACGATGAAAGCCACCCGATTGAAATTTTGTGCATGAATGTATGTTGTCAAAATACATTTTTTCGTCACACTTCCACATTTCTGATATTGTTATAAAGGGTGTTTTCAGAGGGTGAGTCATGTTTTTTTGTGGAAAACTTTTTTCCCTGTATTATTTTCGGTGAAAAAACAGGAGCATTCGATGGAGCGAAGAAAATTACATGAAAAAGGTACTCTTATTCGAATACAAAAACTTGAGCCGTTCGTGAGATATTTGAGTTTTTATAGTTACATGATATCAGCAGATTGATTGTATTCATCGCGAGATTCATCGGTATAACGATATTTCAGCAGCATTTGCATTTGCATTGAACGTCAAAATTGAGAACAAAATTATTCATCATGGCCTGCTGAAATATTGTTACCGATTAATCTCGCGATGGATAAAATCAATCTGCTGATATCATGTACCTACAAAAACTCAAATATCTCACGAACGGCTCAATTTTCTGTATTTGAATAAGAGTACCTTTTTCATGTAATTTTTTTCGCTCCATCGAATGCTCCAGTTGTTTCACCGAAAATAATACAGGGAAAAAAGTTTCCTACAAAAAATCATGACTCACCCTCCGAAAACACCCTTTATAACAATATCAGAAATGTGGAAGTGTGACGAAAAAATGTATTTTGACAACATACATTCATGCACAAAATTTCAATCGGGTGGCTTTCATCGTTCAGAAGTTATGCGGAGAAATTATTTTAATTTCATCAACTTTGGAAGGATATATCTCCCTCAATATGCATTTTGGGCCATGAGTTTAATCATCAAACTACACTTATTTTTCAATGGTCTATCACCCCCAGAAAGCTCGGTACACATTTTTGACTCACCCTGTATACATAATGAGTCATCATTCATGACAATTTAATATATTCATCATTCTTTCGAGTTTCATAATTCTTAATATTTTATTTTATTTAATGGTTGATTTTTTTATGATTTTAATCTTGCATTTTTTGTGGTTCGATAAATAAACAAGCTCAAATTGCAATCAGCTCAACTAAGCCGTAAATGCAAAATAAATCTTGCAGTTCGTTTTATTGGTAGAACAATCTTCCATTTATATAAAAACGACGAAAACAATGTTTTGTTGGTATGTCTCTTCAGCGCCTCGTATACAGTGCTAGTCAGAAGTATTGGATAAATTCAATAAAATCGTTATCGAGGACGATTTGCCTTTTGCAAAATGCCATTCTACACCCTAACCCCTTCGTTCCTGAGGGGTCGCAACCACAACTCTGAAAATTCATAATATTTCGACTGGTCGACTCTAAAAATTACGTTGGAATGATAGCAAAAATCGACTCGAATCATCGAAAACAAGTTTGATTTTTTTTTTGTTTTTCAGGTGAAGGTTGTTTGTGAGACGAGAGGGTACAGTCACAGTTTGGAGTTGCGAGATTTATTGCAATCCAAATATCGGCAAGTTCGGTTCGATACTCTGCCAATAAATGAAATGGTTTCCTCTACGAATAATTCCTTGTGAAACATGGTTTCGACTCGAGAGAGGTAAATAAAGAACATCGCAGAAATGAATGCCCCAATAAATTTAGCAGGCACCGATTTCTTATTTCAAATTCTCAATAGTGACTTAATTTATTATGCTCTAACACCTCGTTTGATGAAAAAATCCAACGGCTCTGCTCTCTCTCTCTTTATACCAACCTAGCAGAACCGAAATACAGAAGATGATTTTTTTTAATTTCGAATTATTTTCTATAACTCTCGAATACTATTTCATTACCACAAACTTGGACATTTCACTGTACATTTGAAGAAAAAAATAACAAACGTAGCTATATATTGGGGAGATATAAGATAAAAATACATCTGTGACCAAATACAGGTAATTTATTTCATCAAGCACCATAAATATATCATATCATAATTCCGGAATGCAACATGAAATAGTTGAATCTGAAGTTATGAAGTTGAAATGATGGAAAATATGTATATATTTTCACAATAACAAATTTAGATTGATTAAGGTACAAATCTCTAGTATAAGTGCAAATGAAATATTGAATTATTTATTTCTAATTAAGATGATTCATTAAAAGAAAAAAAGATATCAAGCTCCTGAAGATAGTATATTACTCAAAATATATTTATTTAGTTCTGTATTTTTCCCTACTTCCACCTAAATCCTTACATTTCATACAAGTTTTATTTTTTCACTTCTTTCTAGTTTATTTCCTATCATATAATCATATTCACTTCATTTCATCCACATATTGTCTTTTTTTTATTTCTCTCTAGTTACTTCCCTTTCTGAATGAAATAAATATATTGTTAATTTTTGAAACCTTTGGAAATCCAATTTTTGATGTTGCTGAAGAAATGAAAACAACTTGATATTTTTTGGAAATTCAACAATATGCTTCATTCATTCACTCAGGAAGAAACTGAAATTATCAAAATTAACTTTCACTGAAATCAGTTCACAATTAAACAATTAAATTTCTTGATAGCAAATATATTCGAGGCAAACAATTGGTATTCCATGATATTATATAACTCTCATTCCCAAATGAGGTCAAAAATATACATAAAACAAGATGAAGATTCAAGTTTATTATAACACTTTGACTGCATCAATAACATCTGATTTGATTACTTAGAATTGGTAGGTATGCCAGAATATTCATCTTTGGATATGATTTTGAATGTGAAAGAATTCATATTCATTACCAAATGAGTTAAAAAAATATACATACAGGAAGCAAGAATGTTTGAAATTAAATTGAAAAAAATATCTGCTTGAGAGACCTTGATATAAAAATATTTCTTACTTTAAATACTCATAATGTATAAATTCGACTTTCAATCAATAAATCAACAAAACAAACTTCAATCTGGATAATAAACATTTCAAAAAGTACACTGATCTTCATAAATAAACTATTGAGAGATTTGTATCATTCCATATTGAATATTGGTTTTGAGGAATCTTTTATCAGCCAAGATAACCCATGTATGACCCCAAAAACCTATTTTTGAACCCCTCGGGACACTTCTTCCATAAAATTGGCCAATTTAACGTCTCTGCCACTCAAACCATTAACATCATGAGAAGACAGAGTCACTTGCACTTTATTGTACACATTGAACCATTCTGGATGGTGATCCATTTTCTCAGCGAGCAGGGCAACTCTGGACATGAAACCGAAAGCCTAAAAACACACACTGAAAATAGAATTTCATTACCATATTGTAATTTTACCTGGTTGAAATCTTTGAATAGGAACTCTTTGTATATAGCATCTCTGTTTTCCACCATAGTCCAACCCTTGCCGATAATCGCGGCCAGGGTGGTGTCTCGTTCTTCAGGGGTGAGTTTAGTGTGCTGAAATCAAATAAAACTAGTCAAAACTGAGCTTAACAAAAATGATTCGTTGGTAGTTACCATTTTTCCTTTTGCTTTGACTGCTGTTATCGACGAACTGTTCAAGGACAACTGGCGGCTCGGTAGGAAGTGAAAGTTCGATCTATATTTCAATGAACTTTGGGCGTTACATTCACTGAATCTGGTTTTTCTGGCCAAATTACCAGCGGCTATTCGACAAACCGAAGAGGTCATCGATTCTTCGACAATCGTTCGGGTTATCAGGAAGTTAATTTTAGATGAAATGTGTGCATTTTATCGTATTGATTAGGATATAAACAGAAGATAAACATTTTTCAAATTCAAAATATTTCATTTGAGGTTTGACATGTTAGGTTTCTTCTTATCTTTTTTATTAAGTTCCTTGGTGCACCCCAAGAATGTTGAACTACGTATATGTATAAGATAACTCGATCCCTGTATTGCAATGAATTTCGTCAGATGACGTCACAACGTTTCTTTCTATCCGTGCGTGTGCACAGCAGAGTCTCCGCGCTGACTTAACAGACAATCAACCATTGAAATCATATATATACACATATACTGTATATATGATTTCTATGCAATCAACCAGCGGGATGATGGATTTCGTGGATCGAGCCGTCCTATGATAGACTATAACAGCATAGAATAATTGTTATATATACGCTTCGATGATAGCAGTGTGAATATACCTGTATACCCTTATATAGGAACCTTCCTGTTATGATAGTTATACATCAATAGTTATAAGTAGCTATATATATATAATCATATGATGACACTTCAATTCGGCTGTTTTGCCAGATTTTTTTCAAATTATAGTCTGTGAGGATAGATCAACGCCGCTTGTTTATCTCTATTGGTGTGTCCATCATCAAACTGTAATGTCAGAACTGTCAGGGGTGACGCAGTGAAAATTTGAAATCGTTTATTCGTTGGTTCGAGCGAGTAGTTTTTTCCGATGGCTGAAAAATGCGTGGCTGCTTGTTCTTCGGCTTATACTCTGCCTAATATTCCTCCCAGTGACCCAGCTACAGCTCCACCTCCCAGTGACCTTGTGACAACTTCACCACCTCAAGAGCAGCCACCTCAACAACAAGATCAGGGTAGTTCTAATTCGCCTGCAGATGATTTCGATATCGATGTAATTTAGAAAATATCCTTTCATTATCTTGGAATGGAGCTTAATTTCATTATTTGCAGTCTTTAGAGGACATCGAAGATCCGACCTGTAGTCCTAATTCACCGGTAAAAGTTTCCTTTGATGACGTGGTTTCGGCGACTGAGAGAATCAAAGATGGAATTGTCGTGACTCCTTGCCATGTAATCGACTATTGCTTTTTTTTTGTGATCGTGTGTTCATTCATATATCGAGTGTTGTTGCAGAAATCTGACCGGCTATCCAATTTAGCGCTCATGGAGATCTACCTGAAATGCGATTTCCAGCAAAGAACTGGAAGGTAAATATTTGAAACGCGCGTCAGTACTGATGAAATGATATATTGAGTCATTTATTGTCATTTATTTCGACAGGTTCTATCGAATATATCACTTATTCTGGGCCATTTAACGGTTTCAAGGAGGAAGAAATCAGCTGTCAATCTGAAAATCAAATTTTCGACTGAGAAGCGTTCTTCTTCCTACTGACTACTGATACTTTACGTTCCAGTTTGGCCACTTTTGACAATAACGTAATTTCATCTATTTTCGTGATATTTCCCTAGTTGTAGGTTGGAAATTCTTCGCCAAAATGACGTATTGTCATATGTCTTTGAAAACCTTCACCAGATTTTATTTGTTTTCTCAACGATTTTTTCGTTGGGTCGAAATTTAGAGTATCATATTTCTAGGAAGATTTAAACAAAGTTGAATAAATAACTAGAACGAATGCTTACAAAAGGAAACTCTCTATGCAACAAAATCTTCAGAGACAAGTAGTAAATTCAGAAACAAAAGTAACACACTTTTACGTACTTCCACTCAGTCCAAACTCAATTCGAACAGATAGTAGAATACATATCCACTCTGCACCAGATTTCTCGTACTTTCTTTTATTTTACTGGAATATATTCGAAGATGTGAGGAAACCCAGTCACTTCAATCGTGTATTCGACCTCGACAAATTGAACTTATGGTTCAATGGTTTTCAATGTCCGAAGGAAGTTTCTAGAGCTCATTGACTTATTAATTTTTCAAGAGCAAATCTTCGTATTCAATAACAATATTCAGTGAAATGTAATATGAACGATCTGACAGTTTCAAGGAGAGGGGCGCCCGCAACTTCATCTCGCTGATGACGCCCGAGCAGCGCGCCAAGGGCGTGGTGGCCGCCTCGGCCGGCAACCACGCCCAGGCCGTCAGCTACCACGGCGCCCAGCTGGGCGCGCCCGTCACTGTAGCGATGCCCGTCACGGCGCCCATCATGAAGATACAAAAGTGCAAGGAGTACGGCGCCACCGTCATCGTCAAGGGCAAGGACATGGGCGAGGCGAAGAAGATCGGGCTGAACGTGGCGAAGAAGAACGGCAGCATGTACTTGAACGGGTGAGAAAATAGTTATTCATACACTGAGGTATCTAAGTACTTGTATTTATATGTAAGGTCCCGTGTGGTGAAAATATTCATTACTACCAAGGTGTATCAAGGTGTATTTTACATATTTCCACCACTACCTGTTAATTTCAATCATTATGGTTCCACAAATCTCAATATGACTCGAACGTAAATACTTTTATATTTTATCGTTCGAATTGTTGGTAGTACTGGCACTCTCTTCTCACCACAATCACCGCGCGATGTCAGTAATCTCGTTTATACCGCAACACAGAAGCAAGCCTGCCAACTCTACATCGTGCCTGTCAATCATCCCGCAGTTGCCTGTTCTGTGCTCTGTGCTAATATGCCTTCTGCGGATATCGTGAACATTTATTGTGGAAAATTGGTTAAGTAAATTCTCTTCACGCCTCGCAAAGGAGTAGAAAATAACTATTTGTGTATTCAGAGCTACAGAGAGAGTCTTTAGAGAATATTAAGAGAGCAGCAATGACACTTTGTGCTCGAAATATACCCATGATTTATTCTTCAAACGCCTCTTAGACAAAAACACTCGATATTTGATTATGTATTTTATAGATATAATATCAAGTACATTATGCATTACTTGTATTTTAATTTGTAGAATTCTCTCGATGAGATGTGGATTGTTTGTTGGAATTATTTTTTTGGCAGTTTCAATGTTATTTTTGAGTTATTCACCAAAATACTTTTCTGCTTCCTGCATCCATCCACCGTGATTTTTCAGTTGTTTTAGGTCATCTCCACCGGTTATTAACAGAGTTGCAGAAGTTCGTCGAAAACAGTGTTCAGTACATAAATTTTGCTCAGGTAATATCAAATATTCAGCAAAATCCCTAGGAACTTGACACAACTCGATTCACATATCTATTATTTTTGTAGATTTAAAAAAAGCCTTGGGTAGTATATCATTATTTTGACACATTGTGTGGAGATTTGAAAGCGTCAAAGGCAAATTTGTTAAGCGATTGTAAAAAAATGTATTATGTTCTTTGCTAATAATTTTGCAGTGGATGGTATTTCTTTTTAAAATTTGTGGCACTTTGTAGCAAAAGTTCTTCCGTCTTCTCGATCACTTGTTACTTGAGGAAAATCTTACTTTATACCAGTGGGAAATGTGCCATCATTTGGCTACTACTATTTCAGCACTCTTGCGAACATATATCACTTATTCTTTCAAGTGCAGTGACAGATCACAAATCTGTCATCACTACGAATATATTGAAATAATCTTCAATAACTACTACTTTTCTCTCGTTTCTAATAATATTTTAATTGTGTTGAGAACGGGAGCAGATTCGTTCCCGAAACGTCCACCAAGATGAGTAGAGGTTTCATTCTTATTAAATATATTTGTATTTTCAAATTTTTCGAAAACAAGGTGTCACTGACAAATAGAGAATTTCTCTTTTAGGTATCTAAAGGTTCAATTTCAAGCGCAGTGACATTTTGGGACAGATCCTAAATCTGTCCTTACTACAAATATATTGCAATAATTTTTAATAACTTCTACTCTATTTTTTTAGAAACGAGGAGAGAAAATCCCACGAAAAGCTGAAAAATGAATGAACCACTTTCTCGAATAACTTACATACAGTATATCAAATCAAATATACTTTACTGTCAAAGATTGATACATCTTATGGACAAAGCAAATATAAAACTAAGTGCCAATAGGACAAACAATACAAAGGTAATACAGATTAAAATATCACTTATTTCCAATAAAAATATAATTTTTTTCATTTTTCAGCTTTTGATGGGATTTTCTCTCCTCGTTTCTAAAAAATAATGAAGAAGTTATTGAAAATTATTGCAATATATTTGTAGTAAGGACAGATTTAGGATCTGTCCCAAAATGTCACTGCGCTTGAAATTAAACCTTTAGATACCTAAAAGAGAAATTCTCTATTGGTCAGTGACACCTTGTTTTTGAAAAAAATTGTAAATACAAATATATTTAATAAGAATAAAACCTCTACTTATCTTGGTGGACGTTTCAGGAACGAATCTGCTCCCGTTCCCGAAACGTCCACCAAGATAAGTAGAGGTTTCATTCTTATTAAATATATTTAGATTTCCAAATTTTTCATAAACAAGGTGTCACTGACAAATAGAGAATTTCTCTCTTTTAGGTATATAAAGATTTATTTTCGAGCGCAGTGACATTCTGGGGCAGATCACAAAATCTGTCTTTACTACAAATATATTGAAATAATTTTCAATAACTTCTACTCTATTTTTTAGAAACGAGGAGAGAAAATCCCATCAAAAGCTGAAAAATGAATGTACCACCTCCTCGAAGAACTTACAGACAGTATAATTTTTTTCGTTTTCATCAGGATCTGATTTCGAATCCTTGGTAGTGTATCAGATAGGCGGGATAGAATTCGTTGTCGTCGTATTTGACGTAGACTGATCCTTTGGCGTTGACGGTGGTATCGGCCCCCCCATCGGGGACCACAGTGTTGCCATTTCCCTCGATGGATTGTCCCACGAGGACGTCGACGGCGAACATGACTTTGTCGAAGGAGTTTTTATCCCCGTAATGGGTGGCGTAGTTGGCGAAAGGGCTGAACGAGACGCCTTGGCCGAATCTGAAACCGTATTTTCATAAAGGGGTAGCTAAAATACTTGTTTTATGGTGATTTATCGAGGTGTTGGATTTATGCACAACGCTTTATCTTTACTCTTCTCTCTTTTATTAACTTATTCAATTTAACCTTTCATTAAATTAAAACTCTACTTATTCGTGTTTTGATAGTTCATAGTGGTATTTTGGTATTTTTTGAGAAATTCAAATTGACTATCAAGCTAGTTGGAAAGGTGATGAACCAGCGCTTTTTTGAGGTCGAGTTTTTGGGGTCTACGATGCACAGGGGCGGTGTTATGGGGGTGTACATTTTGTTTATAAATGTGGAGAAAAATGTAGAAACTAGTGTTTGGTTAAATGTGGATGAATTTCTAGGTTCTCTAAGAACCCCTTGATAAGATGAATTTGGGGGAGGAAGAATTTAAAAAAATATCATTATCGTAAAAGTTGGAAATCGATACCTATTTATTCTGTGGGATTCGAACTTTTAATGGGTCGATTGTGACATTTATTGAGTGAGGATTTGGTTGTGGTGGAGAAAGGGGGAGGGGGTGCTGTTGCTAGAATTTCCTCACCAACCAATATGGCAACTCCAGTGGCGTACTTTTGTTAATTATCCGAATAATTGAAAATTTCAGAATTTCTAGATTTTTCTCTCTGTATGTCGAAAGAGAGTGGAATTCTCGAGGTCAGGAGCGTACTCGAAAATATTTCGAAGGGGTCGGGAAATTTCGAAATTGAGTGTATAATTGTTTCAGAGGGGTTGAAGGAGATGGAAGTTTATGATTTTTCTAAAATTCACATACCTGTGTCCCGTTCCTGTTCCGTGGCGTCGCCAATCGAAATTATTTTCGCAAATGGCATCTGTATATTGCTGCTTTGTGCCGTGATACAATTTCTTGATTACCACAGCGCCATGATGTTCTCTGCGACACCGTTTCTCTTTCAACTTGAATTGCAGGAACAGGTAGGGATTGATTACTTTCTCGATTTCCGTGACTTGGAAGGAATTTTTGTTGGTTTTGATGAAGCGACTTTTTTGTTCCGCAAATTCGACGGAGGTGTTATCTAACTGTTCCAAAATGAAAGCGCCCTCGACATTTTTGATTTTATTTGTCCATGCTTTTTTTCCGACAAACTGCAGTAGGCTCTGTATAAATTGTTGATTATCTTCGACCTTCTCAACGAAACCCTGCTCAATCTGTCTTCGTCCATCTATGTGTAGCTTATGGAAATATTGAATTAACTCTGCTTGTCTTAGTTCTTGTTGTCTCGCAAGTTCTTGTTGTCTTTCAAGTTCTTGTTGTCTCTCAAGTTCAAGTAATCTCTTCAATTCTTGTTGTCTCCTCAACCACTGCTGCTTCTCCAATATTTGCTAGATTTGAACAAAAGGAATATTTTGAATTGTAGAACTTGATGAATTTGAATATATGATTGAAAAGCACCACATTATCCTTACATTAATTAAAGATATATTGAGAAGATTATTATAGTTTCTATTTTAATTTTTCACGAAAGAGGAGAGAACATTCCACAAAAGCTAGAAAGATGACGTAGAATATATCAATGAAAGGTGTAGTGCATTTTTTGATTCAGCTAGGTACAAAATTATTATTAGCTACTCAAAATTTTTCGATGAAAATTAATCACCAATCGGTTTTCAAATATTTTCTTTCTTTCTAACGCACCTATCATTCTTTTCTTCAGTGAAAAACTTGTAGGAAATAGTGATAAATCCTAGTCACAAAATATACCTACCTATAGGTAATATAGGTAACTTGACTTACACATAGATAAAGTATAGTAAGTTTCACATATTTTTTTCGGGGTTTTGTCTTACGTTTCTAAAACATATAAATATACCTATATATAAATAAATTAAATAGAGAAAATAGCGGAAAATCTAGAACAATTGATATACCACCTCTTCGATATACCTGTGAAGATGTGACAGAACTGTGTTTGTTGAACTATTACCAGCAGCGCAATTTTTTTCGATGTCTCGATTTAAAATTTGATGAAAATATACTTTATATGGGGTGAATTCGAAAGTGAGGATTTATTTTTAACAGGTTATATATCTCGCCAAAATAAGTAGTGTGGCCAAAAATAGTTTACATAAAAAATTATGATAACAGAGGTACAAGTACTGTGAGGCTTTGTAGATTGAAAATTTAATTTTAACAATCTAAGATTCATTAGAGAAAATATGATGACATTACCCAACAAAACAATTATCTGACATTCCAAAGCACACTCCTGATAAATGAAATAATATTTGATATCTCCTTTCCGACACTCTGAACTGTTCAATTGCGTTTTTCTCGAGAACGGATGAAAATATATTGTTTATATTTCGTGTAGAAATGATGTTCATGTCATAGTTTCCAATCAAAATCACTGAAATGTTCTGTCATCATCAGAGGAATCATTACCGTGGCGCCCCCTGTAATAAAATGTAAAATAATACACAAAATAATATAAATATAGTGAAATTGTTGGCAAAAAACGAAAAAAAAAATCAACTTTAAAACGCCCTGTATTCATTTTCAGGGCAATTTTTTATAGGTTCAAACAATCTGCTCTTAGCCTATGTACCGATAGTAGTTATGACTCACCCTGTATATCCTGTTAGAAAAAGAACTCACTTTCAGATTCACCCCGTATAGAGGTAGAGGTCATACTCACGTTTATTCTATAATTTTCGAGTTCCTGTTTGAGCCTGGCCGCATTGGCCGCCTCTCTCTGCTGTTCCTCGACACTTTTAGATTGGAATAAACCCATGATTAATCTCAACACACGTTTCGAAAACGTTTGGTCGTTAGTTGATCACATATAGCACCTAACTGAAACGAAACTCGATGACCACGACCAATGGCCTCGATTTGTGTCGAGTACGAGTAGGATTCAGGCAAGCGTGTGATTCCCAGGAACGAAATGAGTGTTGACACGTGCGGATGTATTTCTCGGCGTTGCCAATTTATTTACCTACATATTCATTTGAGCGTTGGCAAAATTGCACCTTTCTTTGTTGCACATCCAGACGAATCGATAGCTTTTTCTCTTTCTTATGTTCGTTATACATTGTCCGTATATTAGAAGTCTGTGCATTTGTCAGTTCTACCAACTGAGCCCTGAGCGTTTGGCCGGATAGCCCTGGAAACTGAGGTCACTCTGAAGGTCAGTTGGTGGAACCTGCTAGTGTCAAATCATGAGAGAAATAAAAAAGAAGGAATTACCTCTTCTGTACTACGTTGAAGAAACAAAAAGAAGAAGTATGGTTGGTAAGTGAAGTGTGGTTGAGGGTTATAATCTTCGACCATGTTATAATTATTACTATAAAACACATCATACCAACAATTGAGTGAAGGTTGGGCTATTCCCGTATAGGTGGCACTACTTTCAATAACACTAACCAATGTAAACAGATCGCTTTGACAGCTGCTGGGTAGCGTACGCTCATTTTTCATCGCGATTAGAAACAAACTGAAGCAACATAAAAACAATTATTTTGATATCAATTTAGGTACACTGGCACTCTAGACAGCAAAATAATGAATTGTCAGTTGATGTAGGGTTATCTCTTCATTTATTTCAACAACAAAATCTCGCTCTTTGAGTTGATTTCTTGCTCGCTCGAAACAACGTAGTTCTGTGGCAACACTGCAGAATAGTTATCATATCATATCTTTGGGATCTCAGGTCAGAAACAACAGGATGAGATACGACAAAGTTCGACAAAATGTTGTTCCCCAGTATTTTCAGATATTTCAGGAAAAAATGAAACCAAAAACTGATCGTGCGTTTTGAGAATTTTTGTCGATCGCTTCACAGCAATTCAAAATAATTTCCACCGAGGGGATGATACAACCAGAATGAATGATAAATATAAATGGTCACATATCTTTCCAATACAGGGTGTTGTACCTGGCATTCGAAGGGGGTCGAAGGTAGGGATGGCATTTTGACGTTGCGAATGTTAATTTATATTTTAAATTTGACATGTTTCGGGATTTCTCATAAATATGTACAGTAACCGAAATAATGAATTTATTCCGTTTAGCTTCTACACAATGCCCAAGTAGAATTTCAAAGATTAATATTAACTCAATTTCCGTTTTTATTTTCATTTTCCATCGAAGTGTGCGATGACTTATTCGACTAACTTCTATTGATCGGTGTAGAATGCTAGAAAACGGTTTTTGGGATAGAACGCGATATCTTTCTTCTTATTATTATTATTAATGAAATTCGGTTCGTTACGTTGGCAGTTTCGACAATCCGCAAGTGATCGCCGGCCAAGGTAGCGCAGCCCTAGAGCTGATGGAGCAAGTGCCCGACTTGGACTGCGTCGTGGTGCCCATAGGGGGCGGGGGGCTGTTGGCGGGCATCGCCGTCGGCGTCAAGGGCAAAAACCCCAACGTCAAGGTCATCGTAAGTATACATGCATTTATTATATATATATATATATATATATATATATATATATATATATATATATATATATATATATATATATATATATATATATATATATATTATAGTGTGTGGAAGTGCAATAACTTAGTTGGCATAAAAACACAAAGAAATATTACAAATAAAAGTTGTTGAGATATACTGAGTGAAGTTTACTTTTTATCGATAGGACACACCGTATATTTTTGTTTACCATTGAATTCAGCATAAAATTCTGTATCCAGTTTTATCTCTTCTTTTCTCATAAATTGCGACGTTGCCAAATTGATTTTTAATAGGGTGTTCTATCAAAAAAAAAAAAACTTCGTGTTCTCTCGCTTATTCTGAACACCCGATATATCTAAAAATATTTTAGAAACGTGTGTATTGTCGGGAATACAACAACTTTCTTTCCAAACATTTCTTTGAATTTTCTTATATTATTTTCACTTCCACACACAAGTGGGGCCACCCTGTATCTTATCATTTTTATCAACATCATTATTTTAGTTTTCGTTCAATATGTTATCACTATTCGTAAGTAAATTGTTCATAGAAGAAAAATTCGATGTGCCACGATATTCCATTTTTTCATCTGATTTTATCGTTTCCAAAATTTTTCATATACACTAGTTCAAGACAAACATTTGATCGTTATTCATTAGTTTCTAATATTATTCATTCAAGTGAACGAATCTATTTTATTGATATTTAAAAAAAAAACAGAAATAGAGATGATTTGCTAAAAAATGGAAATAACCTAACCTAACAACTTACCGTTTGTACGCCCCTTGGCGGTTCCAGGGCGTGGAGGCGGAGCGGGCGGCCGGCTGGACGAACGCCCTGTCGCAGGGGCGGCCCGTCGAGACGGCGATGAAGCCGAGTCTAGCCGACGGCCTCTCGGTACCCGTCGTCGGATACAACGCCTTCGAGACGGCCAAAGATCTCGTCGACAGAGTGGTGAGTATCGTCGTTTATTAATAACTAGACCATTTTCGATTCGGAAAAAAATATTCAGGATGATTTACCCAAGAATGACAGATTTATTCAGTGGTTTCAAGTGGAATCCAATTGGTTGGCAATGAAAAATCCTCATGATTGTTAGGCAATTCACCTTGCAAAGACTTCGGCGACTGCCGATACGTGATGTAGGTATACGTTCACACATACACATGGAAAGTAATTGAGTTTATCAGATTTCCAGGATGAATTTTTCGTTGTTATCGATTGCACGTTCAGGCTCCCACTTATTTTATTTCTTAGACCTTATATCTTGTTACTTATGATGCAGTCGGCAATACTGTAACAGGAACGAAGTAGAATAGTAGTCAGTCCATGTTTTGATAGGGTAAGGGCGTCGGTAATCAGTAGCTCATCTTTCCGTTCTCACTTTGAGAAAAATTGATATCCAATAATTCACTGAAATTTTTCAGGCACTTTTTCTGACGATATACTAGTACACCATTTCATTTTCTGCATTCTTAGGTACATCACCCTGTATAAATTTGTCAGGTGCTTCTTGTCGTAAAATGGCAACGCCCAACAACGGCGGATGATTGAAGGATATCGAAGAAAGCGGATTGATATGACGACCTATAACTTTTGTGGATGATTTTGTAGATATTAGTTGACGAGCAATGGATCGCCATCTCCATCTTGCGGCTGGTGGAGAACGAAAAGTGCATTGTGGAAGGCGCCGGTGCCGTCACTTTGGCGGCAGTTTTGTCTGGACAACTCAACGAATTCAGGGGGAAAAAGTGAGTTTATAATTTCATATCTCTCCATATCACCATCGTAGAGACTTTTATCTACGGTGATATTATTATTATTATTATTATTTTAATTATTATTATTATTATTATTATTATTATTATTATTATTATTATTATTATTCATTATCCCAAGAAACATTACCGTTTATTACAGGGATATATGGAATAAATACATGTATGCAATAAAAAAAAATCTATTATGTTTTGGAAGAAAAATAGCAGTAAATTACAAATGATAAATTATCACTGAAATATACAATTTAAATAGAAATTCATTTAATCATTAAATTCTGAAAATTTCTTTCACTCAAAGTGTTCTGAGCAAATTAAAATGAAAAATTACCAATTGACTTCATTAAAATTCGCGTTTTGATATTTTCAATTCGTTCTTGACAAAAGCAACGAATTTTGAGTTTATAAAATGAAACCAAATTGGATAAATCTCTGGGTTTGTATAAATTCACAGTTAATTCTAGAAAATCCAAATCGAAAATGCATGCGATAATTTTAGTTTGTGAATTTATGAGTGGCTTCAAACGTGAAATATTCGTGCTCCCCCAGACAGATATGTAAAATGTTTCAAATTAGCCGGCCGTTTGTATTTCAGGGTGGCTTTGATTTTGAGCGGCGGCAACATCGACACCACCATCCTGGGCAGGTGTTTGGAGAGGGGATTGGCGGCTGACGGGCGGCTCATCAAGCTCAAGGTCACCGTCAAGGACAGGCCGGGCGGCATCTCCGAACTATTGGCGGCCATCGCCTCGGTGGGCGTGTCCGTCAAGCACGTGACGCAAGAGAGGGCGTGGGTCTTCTCGGACGTCTACAGCGTGCAGGTATTTTTTTTTTTCTACGGCTAAAATAGCGCAAATTGAATTTCTCGGCTTCAAAGATGGTTTCATCACTTTCTCATTTATTTTCAACGAATATCTGGATGGAAATGAGAATTATTCCACACTTCTCCACATGAATTTTCATTTTGATATTTTCTATGGAAATTATCCTTTTTTCACAGTGTGTCGAATGAAAGTATTTGATTGTTTTTTAGTGATTTTGAGACAAAATTTCGGCATTCAAAAATTGTTTGTGTCTCGATTAGTTCTTGAGGAAAAAAACATTAAAGTGGATTTAATTTTATTTTTCTCAAGAACTAAGCAAGATACGAGAAAACTTAGAGGGACAAGAAAGTAGTATTTTTAGATGGTCAGTCCGAAAAAAATGTCAATTTACCGGATAATATACAGGTTATCGAAAACCTATGCAAATTCTGTTTTATTTTGCAGGTGAAAGTCATCTGTGAGTCTAGAGATTATCTCAACAGTGTGGAGTTGAAGGAACTTTTGAGTTCCAAGTACGAAGATGTCCGATTTGACGATTTCCCTGAGAGAAGACTTTCGGTTCCTTTGGTCTAAGTTGAATGAGAAAGGTAGGTGAAATTGTTTTTCGATTTTTCATATTTTTTTGGATGCCCTTTTACGATTGTTTAATATCTACTGTTCCTGATCTACTGTTGTCCATCACGCCCTGTATATAATTCCACAATATTGATGTACGCTAGAGCATAATGTTTTCGATTTGTATGCACTTTCATAGTTACTAAGAAAAAAAATCATTATTCTTTGTAAATAACCTGATTCATTTTACTTTCTTCATTCTTTTTATCGTTATGACAATTTTTGAATCTCGCCTTGTATTTAATTCGACAATACCGTGTTTGAGAGCAATTTTCTTCAATACATGCATATTTTAAATTTAGAGAAAAATAATTATTTATTTTGCCAATGTTAATTTTTTTTGTATTGTTATCAGAATTCTCCAATATCGTCCTGTTGAATTCAGGAACCAAACTTTCAAGAAAAAATCCTTCTCATCCAAAATTCCACCGCTGGCTAACACGATTTTCCTCGAACATTATAGGTTTCCTTATCGTGTTGTCCACAGATAAAAAAAATATATATAATTCCTTTTGTATAACTCCGTCATATTGAATTTATCCTTTGATATGCCGGATTTTGCACTCTACATAATTTAGTGAATCTAGAGCTTATATGTGTATAACCTCATTTGTTTTGATTTTTCTTTAATACCACTATAATCTCTGTTAATACTGATGAAGTATCGCCCTATATCCCCTGTATACCGTCAAATATCGCTAGGGTTCTAGAGAGTTTTTTTTTCTTGATTGACATGCATTTCCCATATTCATTCAGTAAAAAATATAATTTCTTGTGTATATCCTGATTTTGATTTGATTTGATTATCGTTTTGATGAGAATTCATGAATATCGCCCTGTATATAATTCAACAACGTTTTGGAACGTTTTCCTTATCTATAGGTATTTAAAGAAAAACTATTATTTCTGGTCATATTTTTGTTTATTATTAAAATAGGTTGATAGAAAAACTGATTTCCTTGTTTTCTTTCCAGGTTTTTTCTGAACGCCAAATTATCAGTTTGGAAGGTGAAGACGAATCGACTGAAATTTTATATGTATCTACAGCTACTTATGTACAGAAATTGTATAACGAAATTAATAAATTAATAGTATTTTTTATTTCTTCTTTCAATCCACACAACCACTAACGTATTTTCATTGAATTTTCTGACTTCTGAATATGAATGACATTATTTTTGCTGGACTAAAATTAATTTTCACGTTTGGGCCCTTTGGCTCCGATTTGGATTTTGATTATGCCAATCGATATGGGAAGCAATTACAAGACTAGAATTGGAGATCTTAGAATCTCATGGGTCAAAAAGGCGATCGGCCCAGCCGTTTCGGAGATATGAGAAAAATTTTGAGAAAAAAGGGCCTTAGAGCAAAACCGATTGCTTTTTCGAATTCGCCAGGTCAAACTCTATACATCTGTGCATTAAAAAAATTTCGAAATTTTTTGAACCAGAATTTATTTTTCGCCTGAAAATTTTTCACGTTTGGGCCCTTTGGCTCCGATTTGGATTTTGATTATGCCAATCGATATGGGAATCAATTACAAGACTAGAATTGGAGATCTTAGAATCTTATGGGTCAGAAAGGCGATCGGCCCAGCCGTTTCGGAGATATGAGAAAAATTTTGAGAAAAAAGGGCCTTAGAGCAAAACCGATTGCTTTTTCGAATTCGCCAGGTCAAACTCTATACATCTGTGCATTAAAAAAATTTCGAAATTTTTTGAACCAGAATTTATTTTTCGCCTGAAAATTTTTCACGTTTGGGCCCTTTGGCTCCGATTTGGATTTTGATTATGCCAATCGATATGGGAATCAATTACAAGACTAGAATTGGAGATCTTAGAATCTTATGGGTCAAAAAGGCGATCGGCCCAGCCGTTTCGGAGATATGAGAAAAATTTTGAGAAAAAAGGGCCTTAGAGCAAAACCGATTGCTTTTTCGAATTCGCCAGGTCAAACTCTATACATCTGTGCATTAAAAAAATTTCGAAATTTTTTGAACCAGAATTTATTTTTCGCCTGAAAATTTTTCACGTTTGGGCCCTTTGGCTCCGATTTGGATTTTGATTATGCCAATCGATATGGGAATCAATTACAAGACTAGAATTGGAGATCTTAGAATCTTATGGGTCAAAAAGGCGATCGGCCCAGCCGTTTCGGAGATATGAGAAAAATTTTGAGAAAAAAGGGCCTTAGAGCAAAACCGATTGCTTTTTCGAATTCGCCAGGTCAAACTCTATACATCTGTGCATTAAAAAAATTTCGAAATTTCTTGAACCAGAATTTATTTTTCGCCTGAAAATTTTTCACGTTTGGGCCCTTTGGCTCCGATTTGGATTTTGATTATGCCAATCGATATGGGAATCAATTACAAGACTAGAATTGGAGATCTTAGAATCTTATGGGTCAAAAAGGCGATCGGCCCAGCCGTTTCGGAGATATGAGAAAAATTTTGAGAAAAAAGGGCCTTAGAGCAAAACCGATTGCTTTTTCGAATTCGCCAGGTCAAACTCTATACAGCTGTGCATTAAAAAAATTTTGAAATTTTTTGAACCGGAATTTATTTTTCGCCTGAAAATTTTTCACGTTTGGGCCCTTTGGCTCCGATTTGGATTTTGATTATGCCAATCGATATGGGAAGCAATTACAAGACTAGAATTGGAGATCTTAGAATCTTATGTGTCAAAAAGGCGATCGGCCCAGCCGTTTCGGAGATATGAGAAAATTTTTGAGAAAAAAGGGCCTTAGAGCAAAACCGATTGCTTTTTCGAATTCGCCAGGTCAAACTCTATACATCTGTGCATTAAAAAAATTTCGAAATTTTTTGAACCAGAATTTATTTTTCGCCTGAAAATTTTTCACGTTTGGGCCCTTTGGCTCCGATTTGGATTTTGATTATGCCAATCGATATGGGAATCAATTACAAGACTAGAATTGGAGATCTTAGAATCTTATGGGTCAGAAAGGCGATCGGCCCAGCCGTTTCGGAGATATGAGAAAAATTTTGAGAAAAAAGGGCCTTAGAGCAAAACCGATTGCTTTTTCGAATTCGCCAGGTCAAACTCTATACATCTGTGCATTAAAAAAATTTCGAAATTTTTTGAACCAGAATTTATTTTTCGCCTGAAAATTTTTCACGTTTGGGCCCTTTGGCTCCGATTTGGATTTTGATTATGCCAATCGATATGGGAATCAATTACAAGACTAGAATTGGAGATCTTAGAATCTTATGGGTCAGAAAAGCGATCGGCCCAGCCGTTTCGGAGATATGAGAAAAATTTTGAGAAAAAAGGGCCTTAGAGCAAAACCGATTGCTTTTTCGAATTCGCCAGGTCAAACTCTATACATCTGTGCATTAAAAAAATTTCGAAATTTTTTGAACCAGAATTTATTTTTCGCCTGAAAATTTTTCACGTTTGGGCCCTTTGGCTCCGATTTGGATTTTGATTATGCCAATCGATATGGGAAGCAATTACAAGACTAGAATTGGAGATCTTAGAATCTTATGGGTCAAAAAGGCGATCGGCCCAGCCGTTTCGGAGATATGAGAAAAATTTTGAGAAAAAAGGGCCTTAGAGCAAAACCGATTGCTTTTTCGAATTCGCCAGGTCAAACTCTATACAGCTGTGCATTAAAAAAATTTTGAAATTTTTTGAACCGGAATTTATTTTTCGCCTGAAAATTTTTCACGTTTGGGCCCTTTGGCTCCGATTTGGATTTTGATTATGCCAATCGATATGGGAATCAATTACAAGACTAGAATTGGAGATCTTAGAATCTTATGGGTCAAAAAGGCGATCGGCCCAGCCGTTTCGGAGATATGAGAAAAATTTTGAGAAAAAAGGGCCTTAGAGCAAAACCGATTGCTTTTTCGAATTCGCCAGGTCAAACTCTATACAGCTGTGCATTAAAAAAATTTTGAAATTTTTTGAACCGGAATTTATTTTTCGCCTGAAAATTTTTCACGTTTGGGCCCTTTGGCTCCGATTTGGATTTTGATTATGCCAATCGATATGGGAAGCAATTACAAGACTAGAATTGGAGATCTTAGAATCTTATGTGTCAAAAAGGCGATCGGCCCAGCCGTTTCGGAGATATGAGAAAATTTTTGAGAAAAAAGGGCCTTAGAGCAAAACCGATTGCTTTTTCGAATTCGCCAGGTCAAACTCTATACATCTGTGCATTAAAAAAATTTCGAAATTTTTTGAACCAGAATTTATTTTTCGCCTGAAAATTTTTCACGTTTGGGCCCTTTGGCTCCGATTTGGATTTTGATTATGCCAATCGATATGGGAAGCAATTACAAGACTAGAATTGGAGATCTTAGAATCTTATGTGTCAAAAAGGCGATCGGCCCAGCCGTTTCGGAGATATGAGAAAATTTTTGAGAAAAAAGGGCCTTAGAGCAAAACCGATTGCTTTTTCGAATTCGCCAGGTCAAACTCTATACAGCTGTGCATTAAAAAAATTTTGAAATTTTTTGAACCGGAATTTATTTTTCGCCTGAAAATTTTTCACGTTTGGGCCCTTTGGCTCCGATTTGGATTTTGATTATGCCAATCGATATGGGAATCAATTACAAGACTAGAATTGGAGATCTTAGAATCTTATGGGTCAAAAAGGCGATCGGCCCAGCCGTTTCGGAGATATGAGAAAAATTTTGAGAAAAAAGGGCCTTAGAGCAAAACCGATTGCTTTTTCGAATTCGCCAGGTCAAACTCTATACAGCTGTGCATTAAAAAAATTTTGAAATTTTTTGAACCGGAATTTATTTTTCGCCTGAAAATTTTTCACGTTTGGGCCCTTTGGCTCCGATTTGGATTTTGATTATGCCAATCGATATGGGAAGCAATTACAAGACTAGAATTGGAGATCTTAGAATCTTATGTGTCAAAAAGGCGATCGGCCCAGCCGTTTCGGAGATATGAGAAAATTTTTGAGAAAAAAGGGCCTTAGAGCAAAACCGATTGCTTTTTCGAATTCGCCAGGTCAAACTCTATACATCTGTGCATTAAAAAAATTTCGAAATTTTTTGAACCAGAATTTATTTTTCGCCTGAAAATTTTTCACGTTTGGGCCCTTTGGCTCCGATTTGGATTTTGATTATGCCAATCGATATGGGAATCAATTACAAGACTAGAATTGGAGATCTTAGAATCTTATGGGTCAGAAAGGCGATCGGCCCAGCCGTTTCGGAGATATGAGAAAAATTTTGAGAAAAAAGGGCCTTAGAGCAAAACCGATTGCTTTTTCGAATTCGCCAGGTCAAACTCTATACATCTGTGCATTAAAAAAATTTCGAAATTTTTTGAACCAGAATTTATTTTTCGCCTGAAAATTTTTCACGTTTGGGCCCTTTGGCTCCGATTTGGATTTTGATTATGCCAATCGATATGGGAATCAATTACAAGACTAGAATTGGAGATCTTAGAATCTTATGGGTCAGAAAAGCGATCGGCCCAGCCGTTTCGGAGATATGAGAAAAATTTTGAGAAAAAAGGGCCTTAGAGCAAAACCGATTGCTTTTTCGAATTCGCCAGGTCAAACTCTATACATCTGTGCATTAAAAAAATTTCGAAATTTTTTGAACCAGAATTTATTTTTCGCCTGAAAATTTTTCACGTTTGGGCCCTTTGGCTCCGATTTGGATTTTGATTATGCCAATCGATATGGGAATCAATTTCAAGACTAGAATTGGAGATCTTAGAATCTTATGTGTCAAAAAGGCGATCGGCCCAGCCGTTTCGGAGATATGAGAAAAATTTTGAAAAAAAAGGGCCTTAGAGCAAAACCGATTGCTTTTTCGAATTCGCCAGGTCAAACTCTATACAGCTGTGCATTAAAAAAATTTCGAAATTTTTTGAACCAGAATTTATTTTTCGCCTGAAAATTTTTCACGTTTGGGCCCTTTGGCTCCGATTTGGATTTTGATTATGCCAATCGATATGGGAAGCAATTACAAGACTAGAATTGGAGATCTTAGAATCTTATGTGTCAGAAAGGCCATCGGCCCAGCCGTTTCGGAAATATGAGAAAAATTTTGAGAAAAAAGGGCCTTAGAGCAAAACCGATTGCTTTTTCGAATTCGCCAGGTCAAACTCTATACAGCTGTGCATTAAAAAAATTTCGAAATTTTTTGAACCAGAATTTATTTTTCGCCTGAAAATTTTTCACGTTTGGGCCCTTTGGCTCCGATTTGGATTTTGATTATGCCAATCGATATGGGAAGCAATTACAAGACTAGAATCGGAGATCTTAGAATCTTATGGGTCAGAAAGGCGATCGGCCCAGCCGTTTCGGAGATATGAGAAAAATTTTGAGAAAAAAGGGCCTTAGAGCAAAACCGATTGCTTTTTCGAATTCGCCAGGTCAAACTCTATACAGCTGTGCATTAAAAAAATTTCGAAATTTTTTGAACCAGAATTTATTTTTCGCCTGAAAATTTTTCACGTTTGGGCCCTTTGGCTCCGATTTGGATTTTGATTATGCCAATCGATATGGGAAGCAATTACAAGACTAGAATTGGAGATCTTAGAATCTTATGTGTCAGAAAGGCCATCGGCCCAGCCGTTTCGGAAATATGAGAAAAATTTTGAGAAAAAAGGGCCTTAGAGCAAAACCGATTGCTTTTTCGAATTCGCCAGGTCAAACTCTATACAGCTGTGCATTAAAAAAATTTCGAAATTTTTTGAACCAGAATTTATTTTTCGCCTGAAAATTTTTCACGTTTGGGCCCTTTGGCTCCGATTTGGATTTTGATTATGCCAATCGATATGGGAAGCAATTACAAGACTAGAATTGGAGATCTTAGAATTTTATGGGTCAGAAAGGCGATCGGCCCAGCCGTTTCGGAAATATGAGAAAAATTTTGAGAAAAAAGGGCCTTAGAGCAAAACCGATTGCTTTTTCGAATTCGCCAGGTCAAACTCTATACAGCTGTGCATTAAAAAAATTTCGAAATTTTTTGAACCAGAATTTATTTTTCGCCTGAAAATTTTTCACGTTTGGGCCCTTTGGCTCCGATTTGGATTTTGATTATGCCAATCGATATGGGAAGCAATTACAAGACTAGAATCGGAGATCTTAGAATCTTATGGGTCAGAAAGGCGATCGGCCCAGCCGTTTCGGAGATATGAGAAAAATTTTGAGAAAAAAGGGCCTTAGAGCAAAACCGATTGCTTTTTCGAATTCGCCAGGTCAAACTCTATACAGCTGTGCATTAAAAAAATTTCGAAATTTTTTGAACCAGAATTTATTTTTCGCCTGAAAATTTTTCACGTTTGGGCCCTTTGGCTCCGATTTGGATTTTGATTATGCCAATCGATATGGGAAGCAATTACAAGACTAGAATTGGAGATCTTAGAATCTTATGTGTCAGAAAGGCCATCGGCCCAGCCGTTTCGGAAATATGAGAAAAATTTTGAGAAAAAAGGGCCTTAGAGCAAAACCGATTGCTTTTTCGAATTCGCCAGGTCAAACTCTATACAGCTGTGCATTAAAAAAATTTCGAAATTTTTTGAACCAGAATTTATTTTTCGCCTGAAAATTTTTCACGTTTGGGCCCTTTGGCTCCGATTTGGATTTTGATTATGCCAATCGATATGGGAAGCAATTACAAGACTAGAATCGGAGATCTTAGAATCTTATGGGTCAGAAAGGCGATCGGCCCAGCCGTTTCGGAGATATGAGAAAAATTTTGAGAAAAAAGGGCCTTAGAGCAAAACCGATTGCTTTTTCGAATTCGCCAGGTCAAACTCTATACAGCTGTGCATTAAAAAAATTTCGAAATTTTTTGAACCAGAATTTATTTTTCGCCTGAAAATTTTTCACGTTTGGGCCCTTTGGCTCCGATTTGGATTTTGATTATGCCAATCGATATGGGAAGCAATTACAAGACTAGAATTGGAGATCTTAGAATCTTATGTGTCAGAAAGGCCATCGGCCCAGCCGTTTCGGAAATATGAGAAAAATTTTGAGAAAAAAGGGCCTTAGAGCAAAACCGATTGCTTTTTCGAATTTGCCAGGTCAAACTCTATACAGCTGTGCATTAAAAAAATTTCGAAATTTTTTGAACTGGAATTTATTTTTCGCCTGAAAATTTTTCTCGTTTGGGCCCTTTGGCTCCGATTTGGATTTTGATTATGCCAATCGATATGGGAAGCAATTACAAGACTAGAATCGGAGATCTTAGAATCTTATGGGTCAGAAAGGCGATCGGCCCAGCCGTTTCGGAGATATGAGAAAAATTTTGAGAAAAAAGGGCCTTAGAGCAAAACCGATTGCTTTTTCGAATTCGCCAGGTCAAACTCTATACAGCTGTGCATTAAAAAAATTTCGAAATTTTTTGAACTGGAATTTATTTTTCGCCTGAAAATTTTTCTCGTTTGGGCCCTTTGGCTCCGATTTGGATTTTGATTATGCCAATCGATATGGGAAGCAATTACAAGACTAGAATCGGAGATCTTAGAATCTTATGGGTCAGAAAGGCGATCGGCCCAGCCGTTTCGGAGATATGAGAAAAATTTTGAGAAAAAAGGGCCTTAGAGCAAAACCGATTGCTTTTTCGAATTCGCCAGGTCAAACTCTATACAGCTGTGCATTAAAAAAATTTCGAAATTTTTTGAACCAGAATTTATTTTTCGCCTGAAAATTTTTCACGTTTGGGCCCTTTGGCTCCGATTTGGATTTTGATTATGCCAATCGATATGGGAAGCAATTACAAGACTAGAATCGGAGATCTTAGAATCTTATGGGTCAGAAAGGCGATCGGCCCAGCCGTTTCGGAGATATGAGAAAAATTTTGAGAAAAAAGGGCCTTAGAGCAAAACCGATTGCTTTTTCGAATTCGCCAGGTCAAACTCTATACAGCTGTGCATTAAAAAAATTTCGAAATTTTTTGAACCAGAATTTATTTTTCGCCTGAAAATTTTTCACGTTTGGGCCCTTTGGCTCCGATTTGGATTTTGATTATGCCAATCGATATGGGAAGCAATTACAAGACTAGAATCGGAGATCTTAGAATCTTATGGGTCAGAAAGGCGATCGGCCCAGCCGTTTCGGAGATATGAGAAAAATTTTGAGAAAAAAGGGCCTTAGAGCAAAACCGATTGCTTTTTCGAATTCGCCAGGTCAAACTCTATACAGCTGTGCATTGAAAAAATTTCGAAATTTTTTGAACCAGAATTTATTTTTCGCCTGAAAATTTTTCACGTTTGGGCCCTTTGGCTCCGATTTGGATTTTGATTATGCCAATCGATATGGGAAGCAATTACAAGACTAGAATTGGAGATCTTAGAATCTTATGGGTCAGAAAGGCGATCGGCCCAGCCGTTTCGGAGATATGAGAAAAATTTTGAGAAAAAAGGGCCTTAGAGCAAAACCGATTGCTTTTTCGAATTCGCCAGGTCAAACTCTATACAGCTGTGCATTAAAAAAATTTCGAAATTTTTTGAACCAGAATTTATTTTTTGCCTGAAAATTTTTCACGTTTGGGCCCTTTGGCTCCGATTTGGATTTTGATTATGCCAATCGATATGGGAAGCAATTACAAGACTAGAATTGGAGATCTTAGAATCTTATGTGTCAGAAAGGCCATCGGCCCAGCCGTTTCGGAAATATGAGAAAAATTTTGAGAAAAAAGGGCCTTAGAGCAAAACCGATTGCTTTTTCGAATTCGCCAGGTCAAACTCTATACAGCTGTGCATTAAAAAAATTTCGAAATTTTTTGAACCAGAATTTATTTTTCGCCTGAAAATTTTTCACGTTTGGGCCCTTTGGCTCCGATTTGGATTTTGATTATGCCAATCGATATGGGAAGCAATTAAAAGACTAGAATTGGAGATCTTAGAATTTTATGGGTCAGAAAGGCGATCGGCCCAGCCGTTTCGGAGATATGAGAAAAATTTTGAGAAAAAAGGGCCTTAGAGCAAAACCGATTGCTTTTTCGAATTCGCCAGGTCAAACTCTATACAGCTGTGCATTAAAAAAATTTCGACATTTTTTGAACTGGAATTTATTTTTCGCCTGAAAATTTTTCACGTTTGGGCCCTTTGGCTCCGATTTGGATTTTGATTATGCCAATCGATATGGGAAGCAATTACAAGACTAGAATCGGAGATCTTAGAATCTTATGGGTCAGAAAGGCGATCGGCCCAGCCGTTTCGGAGATATGAGAAAAATTTTGAGAAAAAAGGGCCTTAGAGCAAAACCGATTGCTTTTTCGAATTCGCCAGGTCAAACTCTATACAGCTGTGCATTAAAAAAATTTCGAAATTTTTTGAACCAGAATTTATTTTTCGCCTGAAAATTTTTCACGTTTGGGCCCTTTGGCTCCGATTTGGATTTTGATTATGCCAATCGATATGGGAAGCAATTACAAGACTAGAATCGGAGATCTTAGAATCTTATGGGTCAGAAAGGCGATCGGCCCAGCCGTTTCGGAGATATGAGAAAAATTTTGAGAAAAAAGGGCCTTAGAGCAAAACCGATTGCTTTTTCGAATTCGCCAGGTCAAACTCTATACAGCTGTGCATTAAAAAAATTTCGACATTTTTTGAACTGGAATTTATTTTTCGCCTGAAAATTTTTCACGTTTGGGCCCTTTGGCTCCGATTTGGATTTTGATTATGCCAATCGATATGGGAAGCAATTACAAGACTAGAATTGGAGATCTTAGAATCTTATGGGTAGAAAGGCGATCGGCCCAGCCGTTTCGGAGATATGAGAAAAATTTTGAGAAAAAAGGGCCTTAGAGCAAAACCGATTGCTTTTTCGAATTCGCCAGGTCAAACTCTATACAGCTGTGCATTAAAAAAATTTCGACATTTTTTGAACTAGAATTTATTTTTCGCCTGAAAATTTTTCACGTTTGGGCCCTTTGGCTCCGATTTGGATTTTGATTATGCCAATCGATATGGGAAGCAATTACAAGACTAGAATTGGAGATCTTAGAATCTTATGGGTCAGAAAGGCGATCGGCCCAGCCGTTTCGGAGATATGAGAAAAATTTTGAGAAAAAAGGGCCTTAGAGCAAAACCGATTGCTTTTTCGAATTCGCCAGGTCAAACTCTATACAGCTGTGCATTGAAAAAATTTCGAAATTTTTTGAACCAGAATTTATTTTTCGCCTGAAAATTTTTCACGTTTGGGCCCTTTGGCTCCGATTTGGATTTTGATTATGCCAATCGATATGGGAAGCAATTACAAGACTAGAATTGGAGATCTTAGAATCTTATGGGTCAGAAAGGCGATCGGCCCAGCCGTTTCGGAGATATGAGAAAAATTTTGAGAAAAAAGGGCCTTAGAGCAAAACCGATTGCTTTTTCGAATTCGCCAGGTCAAACTCTATACAGCTGTGCATTAAAAAAATTTCGAAATTTTTTGAACCAGAATTTATTTTTCGCCTGAAAATTTTTCACGTTTGGGCCCTTTGGCTCCGATTTGGATTTTGATTATGCCAATCGATATGGGAAGCAATTACAAGACTAGAATCGGAGATCTTAGAATCTTATGGGTCAGAAAGGCGATCGGCCCAGCCGTTTCGGAGATATGAGAAAAATTTTGAGAAAAAAGGGCCTTAGAGCAAAACCGATTGCTTTTTCGAATTCGCCAGGTCAAACTCTATACAGCTGTGCATTGAAAAAATTTCGAAATTTTTTGAACCAGAATTTATTTTTCGCCTGAAAATTTTTCACGTTTGGGCCCTTTGGCTCCGATTTGGATTTTGATTATGCCAATCGATATGGGAAGCAATTACAAGACTAGAATTGGAGATCTTAGAATCTTATGGGTCAGAAAGGCGATCGGCCCAGCCGTTTCGGAGATATGAGAAAAATTTTGAGAAAAAAGGGCCTTAGAGCAAAACCGATTGCTTTTTCGAATTCGCCAGGTCAAACTCTATACAGCTGTGCATTAAAAAAATTTCGACATTTTTTGAACTGGAATTTATTTTTCGCCTGAAAATTTTTCACGTTTGGGCCCTTTGGCTCCGATTTGGATTTTGATTATGCCAATCGATATGGGAAGCAATTACAAGACTAGAATCGGAGATCTTAGAATCTTATGGGTCAGAAAGGCGATCGGCCCAGCCGTTTCGGAGATATGAGAAAAATTTTGAGAAAAAAGGGCCTTAGAGCAAAACCGATTGCTTTTTCGAATTCGCCAGGTCAAACTCTATACAGCTGTGCATTGAAAAAATTTCGAAATTTTTTGAACCAGAATTTATTTTTCGCCTGAAAATTTTTCACGTTTGGGCCCTTTGGCTCCGATTTGGATTTTGATTATGCCAATCGATATGGGAAGCAATTACAAGACTAGAATTGGAGATCTTAGAATCTTATGGGTCAGAAAGGCGATCGGCCCAGCCGTTTCTTAGATATGAGAAAAATTTTGAGAAAAAAGGGCCTTAGAGCAAAACCGATTGCTTTTTCGAATTCGCCAGGTCAAACTCTATACAGCTGTGCATTAAAAAAATTTCGACATTTTTTGAACTGGAATTTATTTTTCGCCTGAAAATTTTTCACGTTTGGGCCCTTTGGCTCCGATTTGGATTTTGATTATGCCAATCGATATGGGAAGCAATTACAAGACTAAAATTGGAGATCTTAGAATCTTATGGGTCAGAAAGGCGATCGGCCCAGCCGTTTCGGAGATATGAGAAAAATTTTGAGAAAAAAGGGCCTTAGAGCAAAACCGATTGCTTTTTCGAATTCTCCAAGTGTAACTCTCCACATCTATGCATTGATAAAAATATAGTTTTTTGAGATTTTGCAAATATCTGTTGCTTACACCATGCAATACACATCATCAACCATGTCAAGCTGGTTAATAAACCCAGCCATGCTGGTTAGATAAAATTGATTAAGAAAGAGAAGAAGTGAAAGGTAATGTTTGGTTATAGTTCCTTAACCTCAATTCTCCCTTTCTTGGTGTGCAGTTATTTTCGAATTGAATTGTTACATTATATCTTGGTCAAAATGATAACAAGATCGAGGGTTTTGAAAATGGAGGACATTCTGAAGAAGCCTGAACCCATAGATAGTGTGGTCACGCCGAAAGCTACAAAAAAGTTGGGAATTCCATCATTTGGTGTAATAACATACTGAATTTATCCAATATTTATTTTAGAAAGAAGCCAACAGTATCAGCCAAAAAGACTGCAAGTAGTAGTGCTGAAAATATTGAAACTGTGGTGAAAGTACCTGCCAAGGAAATGAAAAAGAAGTAGGAAATTATCCAAATAATGACCAGTCCTCAACTGTGATATAAATATAGGCACTAATAAACAAATGACTGAATTTTACAGGAAGAAACCTACAGAAATAGTACCAAAAGTACCCAAAGGCAAACCAAAGTCAGGAAGAATTTGGAAAAGTGAAAAGAAAAAGTTCTCATCTATAATCAAGACTAAAGGAATCCGAAGTTCTCTGGAGAAGAAACAAGCATTGAGACAACAACTGAAAGATATGAAAGAACTATCAAAATCCATCAAAGATGCCAAAGCAGAAGAAAAGGAAGCCAAAAAGATGAGACGAAGAGAGAATCTGAAAAGGCAAGAGGAAAACAGAAAGAAATCAGAGGTTGTGCAAGTTATAACAAATACAAAGAAGCTGAAGAAGATAAAGAAAAAACACTTGAGGACCATTGAAAAGAGGGATACTACTGTTGTGTCTTGATTTGTTGTTTTTTACTTTTGTAAATAAGAGGCGTATAGTTGAAATATGTGTTTATTTACTTGGAATGTTACATTCTGAATACACCGAACTTGGTGTCTTCGATTTTGCTATTGAGAGCTGCTGCTAGACTCAAACCCAGGACCTTCCTTGTATCTTTTGGATCAATCACACCATCATCCCAAATTCTGAAACATAAAAATCAATTCTCGAATACGCCCACGTCTAAGTTATTATCCTTGCAAGTTTCACTTCGTGAAAATTGTGGAGCTCACAAGCGTTCCAAAATAAATTAACAAAATGTTTTACTATACTTCATAAACATAAATGTTGAATCCTACCATAGGGTCACAGTTGTATTTGTTATTAATTACCTTATGTAATTTTATGACTTATCAATAAAGTCGTTTATTATTATTAAAAGAACTGTATTGTCTTCTAGATGATACTCAAACAAATTAACTATATATTCTCTAGACGAGCATTTATTTGATCATTACTCTCGAAATTTTAACAACTATAACATCATCAATGAGAGCTGCAATTAAATTTCGTATTTACAAGAAATTTCCAGATTCAAAAATGATCAAACTAGACAATATGACTTGTTGATGTAACTTTACTTGAATCAGCCTATTTTGGTATAAGGAATATGTGAAAGGTTTTCAAGAAGACATTTCTACAGAAGCAGGTTTTTACACCTCAAAGTGTTGTTAGCACTCACCTCGCTGTACTGAAGTAGGGCGACGCTTCTTTGTCGAACTTTTCGATGATCGGTTTTTCGAAGTCTCGTTTTTGCTCCTCGCTCCAAGATTTGCCGTTGCCGGCGACTTGAGACAAAACGCCAGCCGCTTGGGGTCCCCCCATCACTGCGATCTTCGCGTTGGGCCACATGTACAGGAATCGCGGAGAGTATGCCCTGCCGCACATCCCTACAAACGAGTATTCGAGATTGAAATACGAGAAAATCGAAAAAAAAAATCTTGTACATTTTGAGCTATTTCGAAAACTACCCTCTTCACTTCACAAGTTTTTCAGGGTAGATTTTGGTAGTGATATGAGATGAAAATCGCATATAAAGTATGTCTGCAAAAATCTTGATACTGCCTTTTTTTGCAAATATCCAACTGGAATCATCAATTTCTACACCTAATCAACTACTGAATGTTTATATATTTACTATAATATCATACTTTGGGAAAATGTGGGGAATGAAAATATAGTTCTTATTCTGCAGAAGAGAATCATCAGAATGATTTTCAATATAGAAAGGATACAAACCTATAGAGTACATACTGTCTGTAAGTTCTTCGAGGAGGTGGTACATTCATTTTTCAGTTTTTGATGGGATTTTCTCTCCTCGTTTTTTTTTTTTTCAGTGTCAAAATCGGAAACATCGAAAAAATTTTACGAAGAGAAAAATATTTCAATTGTGTTGAGAACGGGAGCAGATTCGTTCCCGAAACGTCCACCAAGATAAGTAGAGGTTTTATTATTATTAAATATATTTGTATTTCCAAAAATTTTTTCAAAAACAAGGTGTCACTGACCAATAGAGAATTTCTCTTTTAGGTATCTAAAGGTTTAATTTCAAGCGCAGTGACATTTTGGGACAGATCCTAAATCTGTCCTTACTACAAATATATTGCAATAATTTTTAATAACTTCTACTCTATTTTTTAGAAACGAGGAGAGAAAATCCCATCAAAAACTGAAAAATGACTATAGAGTACATTTCAAAAAACATAATATTTCAACAAAATATTCAACATAATATTTAGATTCGTACAAGACTCTCTTGTATATCAAGCGTTATTCATAAAAAATCACTTCCAACTCGGGTTACCACAGATACTCTACCAACGAAGTTTTATGTGAAGTGTATCAACGTGTGATATTATTGGTATAAGTTTCAACTGCTAGAATGTATCATATCTTTAACTGAACTGAAATCTTCCTCAGGTGATGATCATGTAATTCAGACTTCGAATTAAATGATTCCGAAGAATGTTGAAAGAAATATATAATTTTTTTCATACCATAATTTCCGGCTCCATAGGATCCTCCAATGATAACGGTGATTTTCGGTACTTTGGTACATGCCACAGCGGTCACCAATTTAGCCCCGTGTTTGGCTATTCCCCCCGTTTCAGCTTGCCTCCCAACCATAAATCCTGACAAATACAACAAGAAAAATCTTACTCAACAGAAAAAAAATAGTTCTAAAAATTATATTCCATTTGAATTTCCAGTTAGTATTTTGGGTTCGCGTCTTCAGTAACAGATACTGTATTATCTCAGAAACTGACAGTTTATTTTATCATCTTCAGGGCAATGAATAACGTCAAGTTTCAATATGTTGCTCTTCAGTTCTGATAATCATTTCTTCGATGATTATTAATTTTTTTTTTAGTTTTTCAACAATTGAAACTTAATGTGTTTTTCATATATTTTTATTTTATGCCAGATATACACATCATTTATATTATATATTTTTATAATTTTCAAGTTTTGATGCCACTAGCATATGAATATATGAATTACCAACTGATAATAATACTTTTTTTGAGCTGTTCACCTCAAATTATTATTTTCACAATGAAATATACAGACATGTGTTATTATTGATTTTATGAAAGATATTATCACCAATTATCTGTTTGTTTGTTTTTTTCTATGTTTTAATGCCCAAAAATCCAATATCCTATCTAATATCTGTCCCTCTCCCTTTCCGTTTTTTCAGCTCATTGAAATATCGTTTTCTTTAGATAATATGCCATTTTAGTCAGTTTTTTCAGATAATATAGTTTCTGTGATTGAGACTCGAAAAACCACATAAAGGAATTCTCATGCATTGTATGTGTTGCAAACAAGAGCAGATTCAATCCCAAAACGTCCACTATTCTTATTAAATATAATTATATTTCCGAATTTTTCAAAAAACAAGGTGTCGCCGACAAATTTCTTTTTCATGTATTAGAAGGTTTAATTTCAAGCGCAATGACATTTTGGGGCAGATCACAAAATCTGTCCTAACTACAAATATATTGAAATAATTTTCAAAAACTTCTACTTAATTTTTTGAAAACGAAGAGAGAAAATCCCACAAAAAGCTGAAAAATGATTGTACATTTTGTTTAGCTCACCGGTGATGTTCTGCAAAAAAATCAGGGGCACCTTCCTCTGAGCGCACAACTGCACGAAATGTGCCCCCTTCATGGCGCTCTCGGAGAATAGCACCCCATTATTCCCCACCACCCCCACCGTCTTTCCATAAAGCTTGGCAAATCCGCACACCAAGGTCTCTCCATATCTATGAAAAATAACAAAAATTAGAAATTTTTCAGCGGTGATGATGTTCGGTATTTGCTGAAAAAACTCATTAATTCTTGGTCAAATGCCATGAATTTGCGAAAAAATGCATATCGGTATGAATGAATGTGTTGAAAATTTCGCCGAAAAAATGCATTAGGTGAGTAATAGATGAAAAATATTGAGGACCACTCAGTTTTTATACCCTCAAGAAGGGTTCGTTCAGATTTAGATTGAATTTATTGTGTTTCAATCTTCAATCAGTTAGTTGAGACAGCTTAGTGAATGAATAAATGAATAATTCAACGAATTAAAAGCTCGGACGCCAAAAAACTTGGCGCCAAAAAGCTGGGGCGCCAAATTAACGTCCAATTAAACTTGTCACACAAGTTCGAAAAGGAACTGAAAAAATTACTGCATCACCACGTTGGCTACGACTTCGAGGAATATTTTTCAATCAACTTCCACTGGTTAACAATAATTCCTTCCTTGCTGCTCATTCTCATCACCTTTTAATTAGTTTTTTGTTGTCTAAATTCGCTGACTTAGGCAAAATGGCATATGAATGTATTTTATTATTATTTGTAAATATTATTATAAAATGATTGTAAATTTTTCACTGACTGTATTCACTACCCAACATGGGGTACACCACTTTACTTTAAGAATCGTTATTTTTAATGGTCCCCTATGGTTCCCTAAGTCTTCGGCATTAGGTAACAATTTAACAACATTTATTCTAATTGAGAATGTACTTACTGTCTGTAAGTTTCTCGAGGAGGCGGTACATTAATTTTCCAGCTTTTTGTGGGATTTTCTCTCCTCGTTTCTAAAAAATAGAGTAGAAGTTATTGAAAATTATTTTAATATATTTGTAGCAAGGACAGATTTTGTGATCTGCCCCAAAATGTCACTGCGCTTGAAATTAAACCTTAAGATACCTTAAAGAGAAATTCTCTATTTGTCAGTGACACCGTGTTTTCGAAAAATTTGGAAATACAAATATATTTAATAAGAATAAAACCTCTACTTATCTCTACTTTTCAGTGTCAAAACCGACAACATATTGCGAAAATTTTGCGCAGAGAAAAATATTTTAATTGTGTTGAGAACGGGAGCAGATTCTTTCCCGAAACGTCCAATAAGATAAGTACAGGTTTTATTCTTATTGAATATATTTGTATTTCCGAATTTTTCGAAAACAAGGTGTCACTGACAAATAGAGAATTTTTCTTTTAGGTATCTAAAGATTGAATTCCAAGCGCAGTGACATTTTGGGGCAGATCAAAAAAACGAGGAGAGAAAATCCCACAAAAAGCTGAAAAAGAATGTACTTATTCACAAAACCTGGGAAATAAATTTCTATCTATCTATCTAGCTAAATTATTAAAATCGTTAATCTCACCTCTTCTTGAACTCGTCGAACCTCGACCCGTCGAACACCCTCCCCACCACCTCCCTGACGTCGAACGGCCTCCTGAGATCGGCGGCGTCGACGACGCCGTACAGCTCCTCGGGGGGGTACAGCGGCGGCTCGACGGCGCCGTCGAAGGGGTCGAGGCGGCGCGACGCGCCCAAATTGGCGACGAGGGCGCGCGCCAGCCGCAGGGCGTGGTCGTCGTCGAGGGCGTAGTGATCGGTCACGCCCGACGCGGTGCAGTGCATCGCGGCGCCGCCCAGGTCTTCCGCCGACACCTGGACAGCAGAGAATGAGGATCAGTGGGTCGTAGAAGATGATATCTTGATTTATTTATTTCTTCATTTACATATTTATTCATTTATAAGCATATTATGAATCGTATCTTGTTCACATCATGTTTTTTTTTTAACTTGTATTGTTCGAATGATGAATATTTTCGCTGATCAATTGTAAGACAATATATCGATTTTCAGCTGAAATTTATATAACACTTGTAGTGTGTAGTGTTCAGTGTAATATTAATACAAGCTGTATAGCCTACCTGTGTAAGTGCCTTAGGTCTAGGTCTATCAGAAAAGAAGAAGTGTGACGTGTAACAGACAGTGACAAGACAAGTGACAGTTGGCGCGAAAATCGGTGGTGAAAGAAGAGGTTAGAAACGGGGAAGAGAAGAGAACACGCCATCCTCTATGTTCACCTTTGCTTTCATTAAAATAATTAAGTATTAGTGAGTTTATTTCTTTTATGAATCAAGCAAGAGGCTGCCCTCCTATAAGTGATAGAATATTTTATCATTATCATTTTATATTCTTGACTTTGAAGTCATATTGCCTATGCGACTTGCCATAAATGTTTTATGTATCAAATAAAATATACTCTCTCTATCTCTCATAGAACATCTGTGTGTGAAAAAGAGTTTTTGTAAATATAATATTGGTTTCTTCCTCATTCTAATATGACAGTCTTATGGATTTTGTTTTCACTTAGCTACATAGAAATTTAACGTTTCCCAAATATTACTCACATGTAAAAATGAAAAATTGCAATTTCACAAAGTAATATTCAAGAGTTGTGGATAAAGTATAGTATCCTACTTGCATATTATAGCTATCATTCTCTTGGATGATATTTAGATTTCATCTAGTAGTTTTCCAGACTTGTTTATTTCATTATGATTTGGAAATACTGAGATTTAATGAAATATTCCTAAAAAAGTACTGAAATCAAGAAAGGGAAAACTAGATATGATTGTCCACTGGGAATAGCATCTTGAATGTAACTCATCAATATGAGTTTTTTGAACGGTACAGTGGAATAGAATGTCTAGAGTTAATTAGTTTTCATTCTCACCTCTTCACCAGTTGCTGCCTTCACCAATGGGGGCCCTGCCAAAAAAATAGTCCCCTGTTGCTTAACTATGATAGATTCATCGGCCATTGCAGGGACATAAGCTCCTCCTGCAGTGCAAGATCCCAACACCACAGCAATCTGTGAAGTAACATCTATTCATTAAACTTTCACAAAGAATTTGAGTTCCCGCTGAAGTATAATCTCCCAAGTGCTTGAATTAGGGCAAGAAATTTTTCGATTAGGTACTCACATTCAGGAAAGAAATGGAATCCCATCATAGGCGTCATATTCAAAATTTGTATTGTTATCCCTGTTAGATATTTGCCTTTTTTACTCAAACTTGCAATATTTGATATCTGTCTGGGGAAGTACAAATATTTCACGTTTGAAACGAATCATGAGATTACGAAACAAAAAAATAAAGTCCACCGTAAATTTATACAAACCTAGAAATTTTCAAAATTTGATTTTTTTATATAAACTCAGATTAAGTTGCTTTATTCATTTTGTCAGGAACAAATTGAAATTATTTTCCATTTCCTGCAATAAAATTCAATTTCACATTTGAAAAAACCATACAATTGGTATAATATTTGTAAAATCTCTATCTACCTATAAACAACAAAAACTTTAATCCATTTTTGTTGCAAAAACTATCCTAAAGGGGTTAATATTATATGTATTACAATTTTTCATATTATTTCTCAACTGAAATAGATAGTTCTCTAACCTGAGCTATTCCTTCTGAAGACATATTCGCCTGGTTGAAAAAGATCCTCCCGAAATGATCTCTGTCAGGAAACACTTCCGATTGATGGGGCAAATTGGCCCCCCCACTATCCACTAAATATATACAAGGTAATTTGTTTTGCTGGGCTATTTCTTGAGCTCGAACATGCTTCTTCACCGTCATGGGATAATAAGTGCCTCCTTTCACTGTAGCATCGTTTGCTACCACCATGCACTCTTTGCTAGAACAAATTCAAATTGAAACACTTTATTGTCGAAAGTTTGATATCCTACCCATGGATTTTTCCAATGCCTGTGACGATTCCTGCAGAGTGGATATTTCCATCGTACATTTCATGCCCAGCTAGAGAAGATAGTTCAAGGAAAGCAGAATGTTTGTCTAGCAGTAAGTTTATCCTGTCTCTAGCCAACAGTTTACCCTTGGAAGTATGTTTTGATACAGCTTTTTCTCCTCCACCTTTGAGAACGTCTTCCGTTTTTTTCCTGAGAACTTCCACAAGCTGTGACATCCGTCCATGATTTTCCTAGTGGAAAAGTTGTTTTTTATCAGACATTTCAAATAGAGCAACGAGTTATTTACAATAAAATGGGCTGAGTGTGGATCCACTTGTGATTTTATGACATTTGCACCTGAGTTATGCAGGTACTTCGCTATTTTCAAGTTTTTCAAAACGATTTTGGGCTTGGAAAACATGTTCCTTTCAATTCTTAACCCATACAAAATGACACGACTTATTATCGAGCAACTTTTGACCTCAAAATGATAATTTTCTTATTTCAACACAATTATCCTTACCAATTCCTAGAGTAGGCTGTTAATGACATTGTATTGTTTTGATATGATAACAATGACAATCTAAAACAATCTTTCTGTCCTGCCGCTGTCATATTTTCGAACAATGTTGAGAGTTTTATGCAGAAACAATTTGATTCTCCCCAAAAAAATAACACCTCTGAATATAAGAAATTATATGAAAAAACCCCTCAAAGGCGGTATAGCAGGAGAGGTAACAACATTGTAAAAATTACTTCACTGTGATATCACATGACATATGTTTCAGACTCTACCCTGTGCTGGATCGATCGGAAGCCCCTGGAGAATGACTGGAATATACATCGCGTTCTTCGGAGTGGCCTTCTGGGCCCCCCATTTATTGTTTATTTACATCATGCACAGATAAATGGTAAGCACTACATTTCAAATTGACCGCAAAAAAGTAGGGAGTTTGGCAACGAAATGGTAGGAGGTTGGCCAATTTGCTCCAGCGTTGCCAAATCAATCTGCTGTTTTGTTCTCGAACTCTCATCTCTATTCAATTCGGTTCTTCAAAGTGAAACAAGCATATGACTTTCAATTGGCATGAATTTGGCAACATGGAAATGCGAGACTGACAGCTGCACGTTCTGTCCTCCATTCTGAATATTCGAGGTTAATTGCTAGTTGCGTAAACTGAACTCCCAAATTTTAGTATTTCAATCTCAAAATGATCGGAAAGAGCAGTTTGCTTGTAAGAAACGTGTTGAGGAATGCTGTCAGAGGCGCCCATGATCATGGTGGCGTTCCTGGAGCTGTAAGTATATTATGTTACATAACTTCCTGGGAATGATTATGGTAAAAAAAAACAATTTTTACTGACTCAGTAACTCCAATTAAAATTTTAAAGTTTCAGTTCCGAATTTGGTGTGTACCTCTCATGATTCCTTTGATTTTGAATGGTTTTATGTGAAATCTGTATCGTCACCTTGAATGTATTGATTGCATTCCTGGAAAAACTGCACTACTTTTAATAAATCATTTGAAGACTTATTGTGCATCCAGGATGACATCAGTATATAAATGTCTATCATATGATGACTAACCAATTTCCAATATGTTCTCATATTGTGTATGTAAATATCTAATGAGTATTATTTGTTTCAGAACTTACCCTTCCAGATTAAGAACAGATTCAGGCTGACTGCGTTGATGATTCTTTTCTGTGGTTCAGGTTTCGGTGCCCCGTTCCTCATTGTCAGACACCAGCTCCTGAAATCCTAAATTATTCCAAGAGATAGTAGCAGCATAGTTAATTTTTCATGTAAATAAGACACAAAATGAAAATGCAAAAACTGTGATGTTTCATTTTTGTAGAATTATTGGTAGAACATTTCCACAATGTATATCTTGAAGTTTCACATAGAACTATCCCAAATGCCACAGTGGTTTGGATTCCACATACATAAACTGTAGATCCCTGTCTCCTTCACTCCCAACAGGCCCTTCAGGGCTTCTGAGGGTTGCTTTGGCAACTAGGGAGATGAGTTACAATAAAAATCTAGATAGTATTACTGTGTGGGATCAGTAAAGGGACAGTTTAATTGGAAACACTAGATGATGTCTCATTCTTCATAACATCGAACCCATGAAGGGTAACATAAATCTAGCACATTAAAATTTATTGTTTTTTCATAATCTATTTCACATCTAAAATTGTCATTTACAACCCTTCAATCAATAGATAATTCAAAGCATCAAATACAAATAATATTACTAGAATTTTTCTAATATTCACCAAACTGCTCAAGCCATATCTGAAACAGAACAAAATACATCAAGTTATATTCTTGAAACTTTCAAGACAATACTAACTGTTTCTGATCTTGCACTGCTGGATGGCTTCATTGAATCCCTGGCACAATGTCAGATCTGACTGTGTGTTGGCACACTGCAAAAACTGCTTGATCTCCCAAGCACAAGGTCCAGAAGATGGATCAGCAGAACTCTCTCCTGCATATTGCTGTTGGGGCACACCAGCGACTGGCGCTTGCTGCGCAGGAGCCTCAGATGATCCACCACTGAACATTCCTATACAACATCGAACAATAGTAAAGAGGAATAATAACGACTGATTTCGAGATTTACCAGTGACTGCGTGTCCAACTGTGTGTCCTATAGCTGAACCGATAGCAACTCCACCTGCTGTGGCAGCCATTTGCCCAAAAAGACCTGGGCCCTGCGATGGAGCAGGTGCCACGGGGGCAGCCTGAACGGGGGCTGGGGCCGCTGGCGGAGCTCTTGCTGGGAGGGTCGTCCTGAAAAGCCATCATGTGCCGTTCATGTATTTAACCAACAAATTATCTGGTGTTCGGAACCTTGACCTCATAAATGAAGTAAAATTGTTTTACCTTGTGGGAGACGCACGAGATGGGGAGGCTGCTCTACCACGTCGAGGCATTTTTCTGTTTCACTGTTCGTTTCGTTTCTGGAATAATTACGTAAACACCGACAATGATAACGCAATAACCCAAATTATGAAGATATTTTTTATCCTCGCCTTCGTATTTATTGTCAGTCACTTGTCAGTGTCAACTATCTCAGTTTCATTGGAAACGTAAAGTATATACTTATCCTTGTCACTATGATGTGCAAAACAGAGACAGTGTGTACTGTCTGTAAGTTATTCGAGGAGGTGGTACATCCGTTTTTCAGCCTTTAGAGGGATTTGCTCTCCTCGTTTCTAAAAAATGGAGTAGAAGTTATTTTTACTTTATTTTTATAAACGAGGAGAGAAAATCCCCCAAAAAATACAGTGTGTACTGACGGGAAGTGTAAAATCACCTGTCACTTCAGATGTCAGTCTGTGTCTGTCTCTGTCTGTCACCATGAATATGTCAACAAAATAAAATTGGCGGTTTTTCGTCATTTTAGTTAATTATTTTATTTTATATTGTTGTAGGCAAATTGAAGAATGAATTCATTAAAAATATTTCTAGTGACTGAAGTAAACCTAATTATATATTAAAATATTTTAAGGCCATGAAGAGTATAACAGATTACTTTCCTAGTCCGGCTGGAAGCACTGATGAAATCACCCCTGATAGTACTGACACCAAGTATGAATGTTCACTTGTGAAATCAACTAAATTGTCACGCTCACCGAAGCTCGAGAAGGTAATAGAAGCAACCGAAAAGATGGAATCTCCAACAGAAAAGAAAAAGAAGAAAAGAAAAAAGAAACATCGAAAACCTTCAGATCCAGTTGTGAGGAATATTGCCCAATTACTCTCGAGTAGTTTGCATCTAGTTTCTCCCGAAAAAAATGATTCTAGTGACCTGAAACGTTCTCCTAGTCTGCAAGACAATAAAGAAGTTTGTGGACCTATCAGTGTAGTCAAAATGACGGAATCAAAGTCTGAACAAAATTTACCTGATCAAATCTCAGTCAAAAGTGACAAGATAGAAAGAATAGAAAATGACAAAACTAAAATAGATGCATTTCAGTTCATGATGGATAGTAGGAACAAGAGTATAGGTTCAAATTCTCCTGGAAAAAAAGTAATGGAAGAAAATGGTGATGATTCCAAACAGAATAAAGAGGAACTGGCAGTGAGAAGGAACATATTGAGCCAGTGGGCTGAGCAGAAAGGTGCCTTGAAAAGAAAAAGGGAGGAAGGACTTGATGAAACAATCAATCATAAGTTGAATAAACGTGCTAGAAGACTGAAAGCATTATTGAATGTGGAAAATATAATTGACGATAATTCAGAAGTAGTTCTAAAGAAAGGAAGTAAAAAAATGGCAAGGATTCTGAGCAGCAGTGGATCAGACAGTGATTTTGATAGAAAAGCAAATGAAAAAAGTTTCAATAGAAAAAAGAAAAAAATTGTGTCCAAGCTGGAAAAGAGTAAAGAGGAGGTAGATTGTGGAAAAAGTCTACCAGTTGCTGAAAAAGTTGTCACTTCAACTCTGCCAATTGTTGTTATTAAGGAAAACTTGGATAGTGTGCCTATTAGTTCGAAACCCAAAGAATCCAGACAAAGTATTCTTAGTTTTTTAGAATCATCATCTAACTCTCTAAAGAACTGTCAGAAGGGAAATATCAAACAATCAGATCAAGTTGAACCTGTTGAAAAATCTTCCAAAGAAGTTGAAATAATCAATCCTTGTGATAATGAAGCCCATTTAGTGAATGAAAAATCAAAAAAACTGAGTTCCAAGTCCAAAAGTAAAATGAAGAAACATAAAAAGAAGCCAGTGATAGACCACTGTATAGATGAATCAAGTCAGGAGGCCATTTCTACAACTCCACGACGATTGAGATCATGGAAAATAAAAATTAATTTGAGTGAGCCAACTGAGAGCAGTAAAACTGATAAAGCAGAGAAGATATCTCTACCAATTGATGAAAGCAGCAATGATGGTAATATATATCCAAACATTCACATAATAGTCATTGTTTGATTCTGACTAGTGTGTTTTTTCTATTGCTCTGTCACATTGATTTTTTTTTCACACCTTGTTTTCAGATTCAATTGAAAGTACTGTCGATATTTCATCAGATGATGATTATTGTAGGAAAAACAAGTCAAAAAAGGCAGTGAAAGTGGCTCCTGTTTTTGCTAAATCTGCACCAAAACCCAAAGTTGACCCAAAAGTAATAGAGGCAAGAAAACAATTTTTGATGAGTGGAATCCCTTCTTCATTGAAAAAAATTGTTGAAAAGGAACAAAGGTAAGTGGATGTAGCAAAAAACATATGGAATTGTTTGTCAATATTTGAAAATGAATACTGATACTGGTCCTAAAATTTGTTGTTTAGCAGAAACAAAAACTAGGAATTGATATTCTCTGAAATTCATTTTTGTTCTAATAATATTCACAATGGAAATCATGGACCATGAAAAAACCAAACAGAAACACCAAAAACTTGAGATTGTTCTTCAGCAAGATGTAAGACCACAAATGTCTAAAAAAAATAACACTACCCCTCACTACTGAAGTGACGAAACAATTTTTCAATTTTTATTCAAAGTTGCTCTTTAAATTTTGAAGAAAATCCCAAATATTCATTTTATTCTCTTTCATTTACAAACATATTTGAGTCTTGTTGATAAAAATTGTTTTTCATTGATTTCAAAGTTCAATGAAACTTCATTTCTCCTTAGTTTTGAAGAAAGAGAAATTGTTGTATTTCCAACGATCAGTCACATACAGCAAAAATGCAGCAACATATTCTGGAACCTGCCAATCCCCAATTTGGAATTGAAGAATACATCTCCAATGAAAATCACAGACAAAATTTCCGAATCTCGATTCGAAAATCTAACCAAGAGCTCCTCTGCATCCACAACCCAAAAACTGAACATCCAAACTGAAGTGGAAAAAATAGACAAACTCAAAGTCCTGCTGAACAAAATCAAACAGGACAATCCAAATTATCCCGTCCACAAATCCTACAGGATAATTTCCGAGCAGTGCGGGAAAAAATTGAGCGAACCTGAAGAGCGTAAAACGACGTCGAAACGTGGGAGAGGCAAGAAGAAACCCGAGAAAAGTGCACAAACTGAAAATGAAAATAATAATGTAGATTTTTCGATGTGGACAGAGAAATACAAGGCTCGGTGTTCAGACGATATTATAGGAAATACAGAGGCAGTCAAGACCTTGAAGAACTGGCTGGTGACTTGGATGAACTTCAGCCAAGAAATCAATTCCAGAAAAAAGAGGAGCAATAGGTGAGAACACCGATTTCTGGGAGAAAATATTGTTGTTATATTTTTTGTTGTAGCGAGTCGGATTTCGAGACGGATGGGGATAGCAGGGACAGCATGGGGCTGCCGGGCAACACGGTAGTCTTGGGGGGGCCTTGCGGTAGCGGTAAAAGTACCGCCGTCTATGCTATTTGTTCCGAACTGGGATTCAATGTTATCGAGTTGAATGCATCGAGCAAAAGAACTGGTAAGTAAAATTATTTCATTTATTTATATTTTCATTTATTCATATCATTTTTATTTTATTTATATTTTATATTATTTTGTATGCTGACGTCTTTACGTGACTTGAAAATCTTGTTTCTTATAGTTTTTCCGATCACAATTTTACCTTCTACGATTTTTTATAGACTAATGTATATTTCATCTATCACGCAAGAATTATAATCTAAATGTTATGTAAAAGATGTATCTCAACTAATTAAATTCAATAAATTTGATATAGAACATATTTAAAAAATACATCATAACCTAGGTAGAGACGAAACAAGAAGATTGATAGAGATTCCACAGTAACAATCACTTTTTTTTCTAATAGTCGCCATTAATCATCTCATCATTTGAACATTTTCCACAAAAAGATTTTGTGTTCGTTCTAGCCAAGTTATATTTTTATTTTTCCTATAGAAATTTGTAAAGAATTTCCGGCTTTCAATTTTATTTTTTTCTGGCGTTGGTTATGAAGTTAGGACGAAACAGTGTTTATAATATAGATACCATTATCATTCTCTAGCTATCTGTATATATCATAAATGGATCTGTGTCTGATTCACAACTGTTCAATTTTTCTTTAGGCAAAAGACTGCTGCAAAAAATCCAAGAAGCAACCCAATCCCACCAAGTCCGCAAAGGCGATCCCCACAACTTCTTCGAAAAACCGCCCACAACCGACTCCAACTCAACTTCAAACCCGAACAAGAAGATGGTCGCCCTCCTGATCGAAGACATCGACATAGTTTTCGACCAAGACGACGGCTTCGTCTCTGCCCTCACCCAGCTGATAACCAGCAGCAAAAGGCCCATAATCCTCACGACGACAGACTACGAATCCGCGTCTGTGCAAAAGATCCTCGGGCAGTACGACTACATCGACTTTTTGCCCTTGGCAGCTAGTTCTCTGTCCCCCTGGCTGCAGATTCTGTGCCTAGTGGAGGGCCTCTACGTGGATAGGGACGACTTGGGGATGTTGTTGGAAGGTAACAAAGGAGATGTCCGTAAAACCCTGCTAGAGGTTCAGTTCTGGGCAGCCTCTGGCGGCCAGTGGAGAAAAGAGCTGCCCACGAGTGGGAAAAAGCTGCCCAAAGACACTGGGGCAGTTTCCCTGCACAGAAACTGTGCCAAGAGCTTCGAAATCCTGGAGTTCCACAGACCTTTCGCGGTGCCTTTTCGGTTGAACTTGGGGAAGGTTTGGTGGAGTCTGCCCAAGGTTCTGGGCACGCCAGAAGAGGCCGCCCGCGAGAGGAAGAAACTGGAATCGGCGGTGATGCTCGGCGATTTGCTGTCGTTCGCGGACGTGGCTTTGACTAGAACGCATTGTTCCGACGATGGGGAGCCTGTGGCGAGGAATCGGAGGGGTTGTTGGCCGAGAGACGGTTTGGAATTAGGGGAGGATTTCAGTTTGGTCGATGGGGATGCTGATTTTGCTCAAGAGCTCGCTCATAATCTGGTGGATCGGTGTTTGAGGGGCGTTGAAGGGGGTGGATGCGGTTTGGATTTGTCTGCGCCTGGGAAGGCCGAAAGAAGGTGAGGTTATGCCCGAAAATGGAGGAGCTTTACAATTTTTTTCTACGACTGTTTTGCGGTGACAACAATTAACGGAACTTTGCTTTGAAACTTTGAACGAATCTATTTTTTGTAGAAAAATGTCCGTGAAATCAATCGTGCTCGTTCCGGTGCGTCAAAGTGAAAACAGACCGCTTTTTGGAAAAAAGGCTATTAGGAGCAAGATTGCTCCGTTACCTTGACGAATTAATTTTTTTTAATCGCAAATTCGTTATCTATGGGTCCGACTTAGTAGTTGTGGTTTTTTGGATTAAAAAAAAAGAAATTTTGAAATTTCCATGATTCGAAGATCCGGTAAATATATCCTGAATTTAATGACACCCATCAAATTTCGTATTTTTCGATCGAATCTCGTTTGAAATTTTGCAATCTCGATTGAAATTGAACGAGGAATCGATCGGTGAGTCAATCGATCTTTTTAAAAAATCTACCGATTTTCAATCGGATTGAAACATTCGGACATTCTACCGATTTATGATACAAGGTGTTCAAAAAGACTATTCCCATATTTTTCAGGATTTTTTTTTGTATTTTTGTGTATTTTTTTCAAATCTCGAAACGGTTTTGTAAATTTTGGCTCATCTCATACCAGATATGATTTTTTTTTAATTTTGTAATTTTCACGCACCTTTGATGATTTGGGAAAATTATAGAGGATATTCGAATCACAATGCACTGTAAAGTGATGAAAAACATCTCGGAGAAGAAATTCATTTTTTTTTTTCGAGTCCGAATATTTCGAAAACGACTAGACTTAGGTATAGGGAAGACTGATGAAGATCATGCTGAAAAAACCCAAAGAATCTTCATTCTCTTTGAAATAACGAAGTTGGTGTAACCGGAAGTAGACAGAAGTGAGAATATCATCATTAATCAGCAAGTCATAGATCATGGATCTCCAGAAATTTCCATTGGAACCCAGAAAATTTCTAATATGCCCTTCGAGTGAAACAGCGCGTATATTAACATCTCATGTTTTCGAAACTCAATGACGTTGAAAAGCGCCATCTGTTGGTTCGTGTCACTTGAATTCGTGCTTGTTTCGGTAGATGGCGCGCCAAGCGACACCTCTGCGAAACCGCCCTCCAAGAAGCGATACCTCTGGCCAATCGCCTGGAGAGAAAGTCCGTGTCTGTGGACTACTTGCCGGTTTTGCGGTACATTTCCCGGACGGAGGCCGACAAGGAGGCGAACAACACGAAACGCGGCAACCGCTTCAGGAGCTATCTGAGAGACTTGGGCCTGAAACGCGACGGCGACGTTGCCAAGCTGGCGTGCGATATACTGAGGGAGCCGAAAGTCGACGCTTAGCAATGTAATCGTAAGGGAAATCGGTTTTATTTGTTCGTCATCGGGTTGCTATACAGGGTGGATCTGAGAGTGAAGCTTTATTTTTAGCAGTGTATATATCTCGCCAGGGCAAGGTGTATACATAAAAAAATATGGTAACGGAAGTACAGCTATTTTAAGTTTTGTACATTAAGAATCTAATTTCAACAATCTAAGATTTATTAGAGAAAATATCATATAAAATAATATTTCTAAATGAAAGTGAAATCTTCGCGATCTCGACATATTTCACTCGCATTTTGGATTCTATTAAAAAACTCTCCCAAAGTATTTGATTCTCAGGCTTCTTTTTGAGAAAATGTAAACAAAATGTTTTATAGTTTTATAGTTTTTAAATCTCAAACCTGTACCTCCGTTATCTTGAATTTTCAGTTTAAACAATTCTTGGCCAAATAATTCATTTTGGCGAGATATATATCCTGTTGAAGAAACACACTCACTTTCAGATTCACCCTGTTTAGGGTGTCTAACTTGGACAGTCGATAGAAGAAATGAAAAAAATATATGTACGTATTTTTCCGTTTTATCATGGAAAAACTGGTTTTCAATATACGTTGAGCAAGTAACTATATGCACTGTGAGTTATTTTAACTACCTTGTAAAATGTCAAATGTTTGTGCGATTTCGACCGGATTATTTTTCAAATTGTACAGCGAAGATTCTGGTCGAAGACAAGTTGAAACTTGTTCTTCACGGGGTAGGTGGCAGAGGTTTTATAAAGTTGGGTTCTTTATTGATTTGAAAAATCGAATTTTAATTGTCCGGTACGATGCGTTTTCCGTTTTTTTAGCGAGTCTGTTTTATTTCGTGAAGGAATAAGCATATTTTATTCATTTTATCATTTCAACCTGATGATTGTATTCAATTTCTATGAAGTATAACTATCAAAAATATAGCTCATCTCAAAATAGACAGGGTGTTTTGATTGAACGAACCAACCATTACATTTATTGCTAGGAGGATGGTCTTTCAATAATATGTTGTATGAGAACTTTGATATGCATAAATTCATGTTGTACGATTCGTATTGGACAGCAAGTGTGGTGTCAGAAGTGGGATTTTTGTGCTACCATTCGGAACAGATTAGAAACAATGTCATGATATTTTCAATGAAATCACACGAATGGCAAACAAATTTTGTAAGCGTCAGATCAATGATCTACACATGACCTCTATACACAAACTTATGAGATTAAAATCATCCACTCAGTCTTCCGTTCGAAGTCTTTGCATTTGGCAAGCTTGTCGATGTTATGCTTTTCGTTAATCCTAACGAATGTGTATTGCATACATTATTTTTCTACGCATAACTTTCAGATGTAAGAATCGGACAAGTTTGGTGTCAGAAGTGGGATTTTTGTGACGCCATACAAAATGCAAGTGGAAACTATGAAAAATGGGAGTAGAAAAAACAGTTTTTGCAATAATTTCAATATTTGATTAATTTTATAAAATCACAAAAATGACAAACAACTATCTAGTCTTAGGAAAGAAAATGATATTATTTAAATCGTAAATAGCGTCAGATCAATGATCTACACTCTGTACAGGACATTTTCCACAGTCATGCCAAATACATGGGATTAAAATCGACCACTTCTGATTGAAACATTCCGCTTCCACAAATTTGTCAATGTTGTCTAGTAAAAACCCTTTCCGGCAGAGGCCTGACCAAACTGCCCTCCAATTTGTAAGTGTTCTGCTTCTTCTCCAAGTTCACCTTCACCAGCGAAAACATCTCCACGATAATCCTAGACCGCGGGAAATAATTCGTTTTCGGAAATGTGATTGTCAATCTCAGCTGCTTTTTATTCGATTCATTCGCATCTTTACGAACTTTCGATTTTGGCGTGCCGTCCATGATGTGCTCTGTTTTCCACTGGGTGCCTTGCTCACAATTCTGGAAATTGAAGAAGAATCGCAGCTGAATCAGAGGAAATTCATTCATGACACCTATACAGGGTGCTCGTCTTTCGAGCTACACCACCAGTTATTATGAGAGATACGAGCTCTGTATAAAAAAGACTTATCGATACAGAATTAATTCTAAAATGGCGGTGTCTGGTTGGTCCTCATAATAAAGAACCCTTTTGATGATCGAAGGTTTGTTCTATTTTATAATGAAGAAAATATTAAGTATTCAATCAAATGAGGGTACAAAAACGTTAGGTTTCGATATGTGGAAAATATAATCGAAGGAAACTCACGTTGGGATATATCCTGACTATGCTTCCGGTTCTCAAAACGATCACATCGAAATTTCTTTCCTTCACATCCACCACCACGCAGTCTTGTTCAAACGGTTTGTGCTTTTCGATGAAATGTCCCAGATACAATTCCATGCTGGCCTCGCCGGCCCTTTTGGCATTGTATTTTTGCATGTTGCAATTCGCCGCCACGGCAGAAATGTAATCTGTGTTCCAGCGAGGTGGATCTTGATATTCTTGAAAATAAAATTGATACAGAATTATATTCAGTGATTCAACGATGATCTCTTCTATTTCGATTTCCACTCAGTTCTTTTGGGTTCAGGTCTTCAGTGACGAACTATATTATTTAAAAAGCCGCTGTTTCGACAGTTCATTCTGTCATCATCAGGGTACTAAAAGATATAAAAATATATATGATCCTCTTGGGGTGAAAAATCGAACAATAACCACAGCATAACAGTTAATCAAAGAACTAATCAAGCTTTTGGTATGATACTCACATAATTCCAATTTCCAATGTGAAAATGTTAAAGGCAGTTTGTCATCTTATCGATGACAGAAGTTAACACAACATGACAACACTGTTAAAAACAACGGGCTTCCCTTCAACCGTTCCCACTGTATTATAGAGTATCACTAAACAGATGATGAGAATCACAAAATAAAATAATTCAAACCACAATCACAGCATAACAGTGGATCAAAGGAGTCAATCAATCAAATATGAACTATTTTGCATACTTCATAAGTATGAATAACACCCTGATGTAGTTTTCGAAAAACAAAGCAATAACCAAATAACCCAATAATAAATTAGTCTCGATTTTAGGTAAAACTCACTTAGACTGGCAGCCAAAAGTCTATGCACCATTATATCGGCATACCGTCTGATGGGAGACGTGAAATGCGTGTATATCGGAACGCTCAACGCGTAGTGATAGTAACTGTCATTCTCGTTGGCGGCAGCACAGAAATATCTGGCTCTGGTCATCGCTTTGGCGATGAGATGGTTCAAAACAGCAGCCCGACACAGTCCTGAAAATAGTACATTACATTACCAGTGCGGAAATGTAAGGAGAGTGCATGGAATACCTCTTCGACCGAGTTATGTACACTATTTTTTCTACGACTACAACAATATTAGAAAGTATTTTTTTTCAATTTTTGACGACGATCTACAACGTCATCATCATTTATATTTATGTCCCTACCTTCTCTCAAAGGAGGTTTTTACAATTTTTTTTACACTAAACTCAGTATGTATGAATTCAAGACAACAAGCCCTTTCAACATCTGTAAAAATATATTTTTTTTTTTATCTGTGGACAACACGAAAGGGAAACCTATGATGTTCGAGGAACATCGTGTTAGCCAGCGGTGGAATTTCGGGAGAGAAGGAAGGTGTTGGAATTTTTCCTGGAAAGTTTGGAGGTTGTAAGCATCAGGAAAGACTTCACTAGGCAAAGAATTCCACAACTTTGCCGCTCTATTTATGAATGATGCTTGGTATAGCGATTTCCGACAGGTCTCGAGCCTGACAGTGTAGGGGTGACCAGCTTGAGCTCGTCTGGTTTGTCTACTAGGAATCGCGCGTGGTGGCATAATAGATGATATCTCCGTTGAGCACCGACCGTGAAAGTACCTATAAAAAAGGCAGAGATCGCCGACTTTTCTACGATGATCTAGAGAGGTCAATGATTTGGTGAGTGTTGTGTCATCGACTAGGCGAATAGCTCTCTTCTGAATTGAATCTAAGAGCTTAAGCGTATGTTTGGGGGCTGAGTTCCAAACATGTGAGCAGTACTCCAGGACAGGTCGAATTTGTGCTTTGTAGATCATGAGCAGTTGCTGGGATGTGAAGTATCTCTTCGCACGGAATAGAAAACCAAGTTTTTGTGGAGCAGTTTTCGCAATGGACCTCACATGATCGTTCCATGAGAGAGCACTGTTGGTGGTGACACCCAGCAAGGATATTGACGACCTCAAAGGAACAGTGGTACCCGACATCATCGAATTGGGCATTGTGTGATCAGCCTTCTTGGTGAACATACAAGCTTGAGTTTTAGTTGCATTGAACTGTACTAGATTCTCAGATCCCCATTTCAGAATTCTTGTCAGATCCTCATTTAATGCATCGACCTGTCTTCGCCTTGCACCTCTGGCCTCGTTGGATGATATAGGGGCTCTAGAGGAAAAGGCGGAATGAAGTGTACTATCATCCGCAAAGCTATGAACTGGGCTGGAGGTCACATTCAACAAATCATTGATGTGGAGCAAAAACAAAGTTGGTATAGGGTATCTCATTTAAATTGAAGAAATTGATGGCATTTCCGGTTAAATTACCAACAAAAAAATGTACACCAGATTCCATTTTGTTAAATTGCGCTTGCCTGCAAATTTCCATTGAATACTATATTTACTTGTATGTATATGTATATATTTACTTGTTTCCATACTTTATCCCAACCCTGTATATTGATTGAATTCGCAGGATAACGATCTTGCCTAGAATACTCACCTGAAAAATCGTTGCTGATGTATTTTTCCAAAGACGATCTTATACCGCTCGAAGAAGACACGTCGATGTGTAGCCCGTAGGTGGCCAGACTGTTTTGAAGATCGTTCAACATCATCTGTTTGGGCTCCTCATGGCACCGCAAAAACGCCATTTTCGGGAACGCCTCGTTGATTTTCTCAGCCACGGATATGTTCGCCAACAACATGAACTCCTCGATCAATCGATGGGATTCCTTGTTTTCGTACCTGGAGCAGTGACGTGAATCGGTGAATTACATGGTGAAATACCAATTAGGCGAGTGGACATTTCTTTTTGCTTCACAATACACACACAAATGCTTGCCATTTCAAAGTTTTTTCAATTTTTTTCTCAACGATTCGACGCCTGGAAATCACAAACAAGTCACAATACCAGTCAATTTTTTTCTAAAATTTGCCGCCATAGCTGTCAGATTGTAAAAACTTTTTTACAAAGACCCGTAGTTTTCAATATAACGGGTATCAAAATTTTCTGAATGAAAAAGGACATTTAACAATTTTTGGAGAATTTTTCTTTTAATTTGCTTGAAATTCGGTAGGTTGTTTGTGATGGTGATAATAAAAATTATTTTTATTTCTGAAATACAGCAAGATTCTCGAAAAAATTGGATTTTGAATTGCTCAATCTTGAAAAAATATTCCGAAAACTACGTGTCTTCATGAAGAAACAAGGAAAGTTCTTCATAAGAAAATTTCATAAAAACTAATATGTTTTTTGGAACTTCTTTTTCTAGAATCTAGATAGTTTTTTTATAGCTCAGAAATGTCAAACCGGTTTCCGTTAGACCTTGCAGATCTGTTTATAATAATGAAAGGTACCTTTTGAAGTGATTAGATTTAGATTGATTATTGATTGTTGGTAAAAACATGAAAAATATGGTATGTTATTGCTTTTTTATTACATTAAGATCAATACATAAACATTTTTCCTACCTTTTTTTCATCTCGCTTACTTTTCAAGAAACAAAAATAAAATTGAAATGAAATCAAATATTGATTTCTACAATCGAATCAATTCCACAATTTCAATATAAAAGCGTTCACAAAAATACAAACATTTCCTCCACAAAAAAAATTCATAATTTCACTCAACACCCTGTATATCAAAAACGAAGAGTTTTTAAGGGTTAAATCGGGTTGGAAGGCTGAGAGTTAAATGAGTATGAATGGTAATCAATATGGTGAAGCTATTTAATTTGAGTAATTCACGAAAAATTTACGGTATTTTTACATCACTGACCTGGAGTAATCCAAAGGTTCCCCGGATGGATCCAAGGTGAAACACAGTTTAACCTGATCGATCTTCAAGGCGCCGTTCATCACTCGCTTTCCCCTCAAAATAACTGCGATCTTTTGCAGAATATTTACCGTTCTGACTATATCTTCCGGTTTGAAACCATTGTGAATCTCAGGAAAATCATTTACACCAAATTGTTTCCAAGGATTTTCGATCACTTGCTGCGCATGCTCGTACGCCAATTTCGTGCAGGAATTTATGACGGTCCTGGTATATCTCTTGCTGAGGATTTCCCCGGATTCGGTCATCTCCCAAAACACCGAGAAAGCCAGTTTATCTTCTCCTGGCAGCAGAGAGCAATGGAAACATAATTCGACGGGAAGCATGTGGTAAACCGAGTCCACCATGTACACAGTGGTGGCTTTTTTGCTGACCGTTTGGTCTAGCTCTGTGCCTGGCTCTAAGTAGTAACTAACATCGGAGATGTGAACTCCAACCTAAAAATACAATACACAGCAAATATTAGGTAGAATGAATTTTATGTAAATGCTGTTTGGTTTCAAGTTATTTTTCAAGAAATATGTAATGGACACTCGAAAATAAATTTTGGAAGTATTGATCCTGTGGCAGAGTATTTTTTGGTGTGTTCACACAGCAAGGAATGAACTTCGTCATCGCATCCAAATATATTCTACCTATACTTAATGCTCATCACATTGTATTTTTATTCGGAAGTAATAAAGACGATTCGTTATTAGTACCGTCATTATTATTTCAGTGAAATCAATTCACTATTCATATAATTTACATAATATCGATACAATCCCTACAAATACAAACGAATTAAAGACGAGAAAACAAAGACAAGAACCCTGTGGAACATATTGAAAACAAATAATATGGGGATATCAGAAGAAGAATATATACGAAGGTGATTTCGAAAGGCATATTTGGAAAACTTGAAAAACATGAAAAGCAAAAATATTTTGCTGGATGATGAATCGAAAAGCTTGCCTTTAACTTTTGTTTACCACTGACCAAAGGTCAACGACCGAATCGAAAAGTGCTTCCAGACTAATCGAACGCACCGAAAGTATCAATATCCCCGTCGGATTGAACTTCAAGTCCAGTTGAAAAAACAAAACATACCTCGTAATTCCCATTCGGCAACTCTCTCACTGAAACAGCATCGTCCAAATCTCTCGCCGTCGCCGGATCGATAGTAAACAAGCATTCCTTCCTGATATCTTCGCGTTTCTCGATCTCCTCCCTAGGTATATCGTTCCTGTCAGGCAAATACTCCCTAACTTCCTCCCCGAACGGAGTCGTATCCAGACAAAACTCCTTCAGAATCGAAAGAGTTTCGACTTTGAGATCGCCCGCCTTGCCCAGATTCTCGGTCAGCAGTCCAGTGGCGTACGCCGGCACGGTCCACCGCAGTATTTTCGCCATGGAAATGATGTTGGCGAAGTTCTTGGGGTTGTCTTTGAAGCCGTTGGGCCAACTGGACTCGGGGATGCGGATGAGGGGTAGTCTTTTGTCGCGGGGATGGAAATGGGCGTATTCAGAGTTTTTCGAGTTGCGCGGCTTCAAGATACCTACAGCAAGTCTTGGATGAACCTTGAAGAATATGTCGGATGATAGAATGTAATAGATTTTCATTGACTGACAACATGCATGTGCATCAAGTCCGTCGATGTTACATATACGAGAAAAAAAACTAATAAAATTTTCAAAGAAATCAGCTCCAATTAATAAAATTCACACAATACTGGACATTACATGATGAAATGGATGTTGGAATAGCTGGTATTATTATTATTATTATTATTTTTATTATAGGTACTCTGGAGATATTTATTTATGAATGATTTGGTGCAAAACATAGTCATAGTCTTAATACCGACAATGTTGAAACTTATGATTTTCATTGTGACTTGAACTAATACCACAATAAAACTCATACCGAACTAATACTGAAGTTTTACTGAAAAAAATTATATATCACTCTTTATTAGCAAATAATGCTCTTCATAGTACAGTCAGTCACTTGAAAAACACAAAACAAAAAATATAAAAATAGAGACAAAAGTCAAGAAATCAAGACAAATTATTGATGACTAACACTAGAAATATATTCAATACATTTTCTTTTGAATGAATTTAATGAATCACAGCTTTTTATATGACTAGGCAAATTATTGAATGCAATCAGACCAGAACTATACAAAGAGTCACAACCTATATGCTCTCTGTTGATATAAAAATTTCCCATTCAAATTCAAATCAGAAAATTTGTTATCCTTGCTTGAAGAAATAGTAACAAACAAATAGTAACAAAAATTTATGAAAAAATACTATGACCAATTAGTCCTGAACAATTTTTTTGATATTTTATTCCAACTGCCTCTGTCAACCACTGGAAGTGCTTGAAGACTGCCAATGACAGGGTTGCCACAGATTATTCATAAAATTCTCAACATAGAGTGCAGTTATTTTCATATGAAAGTTATTTAAAATGAAATGAATATAAATGAAACTTACTACACCAAATAATGATTTCTCAAAGTATTTTAATAATTATCATAAATTTCATTGGAGTGCTCTGAACTTCCATATAAACTCTCTTTCATGACAGAGTTCATGTAGGTTCCTTATTAATTCCCAATTTGATATTTAACAAATTTCAACTAAAGAAGCTGCACATATGAAGTGACAATTACTTTTCTTTCCATGGAATGCAATCACAACTTACTTTTTGTGTTATATGTACCACTTGTACAGTTATCTTTCCATCAATCCAATCCTTTTGAGGTTTCAACCGTAGAATCACTTCATCACCTTCTAAAGCTCTATTTCTATCCATTACTGATGTCAAATAATAGTCAGCTTTACTGGTATCACCATTACTAACATAAGAGTCTTGTGAATTTTTAGGATTTATCCTTAAGAATCCCTTTATCAGATCACCTTTACTCAAACCTGAGGCAACATCCTCTTTAGACATGTATTCAGGAAACTGTGTTTCATCAACTTCAGAGTGTCTGATTCCTTTTTTTGTATTTTTTGAATTCGTTTCTTTTCTAGGAAATTTTCGGGCCTCTGCCTTTGAAATACACTTGTTTTTTCTGTCACTGATAGTCAATTTTTCAAAACTTTCTAAGACACTGATAAAAACACATTCTTTTCTATCTGTATGTTTCAAAAATGACTTAAGATTCACATACTTATATACAGAATTTCGTTTTCGTATAATTCTACTTCCAACATGATTTTTGACAGAGTGGATTGAAAAGGTAATTCCCTCTGAAGAACTACTTTTTTCAACCACATATTTTTTGACTGAGGGGCGAATTACTGGCTTATCAATTGTGCTGCCACTATGCGAAGGAACACAATAATTCAGAGGGTCTATATTCTTTGCTAAATGTGGCTGATTTTGTAAATTCAATCCAACTACATCAACATTTTCTTTTCTCTTCTTATTTCTTCCTGCCCTCTTTCCCCTAGGTTTATTATTTTCTTTCTTCTTATTAGCTACATCTTGAATATTCGGAGGATTTGAGACCCCTCTACTGGGACCTGGTCTATTCACTGTCAAATTATGTGGAACATGTTTATCGCTCATTTTTGTTAAATTAATTATGGGTACATCGAATAGTTGAGATACACTTGGTGATGCATATCCATGTCCACTAGCCATATTTTCTGCTGTTTCCCAGTTATCAGATAAGATTAGATTTGCTGGGTATATTCCTCAAATAGCTGTATTTTGCTCTCTCTATCTCTGGCCTCCTTCAATCTACCGATATAATTTCGTATTTGAAGTCTGTGAAGTAAACACCTGAAACCTGTTTTTTTAAGGTTTTTTTATTCTCACCCAGATATAGAATGATGTCTAGATCTTAGTAGTTCATATTTACCATTGTTGCAAGCCTGGACAACTCAGTAGCATGAGAAATATTGAAATCGCTAAAATTCATTCAATATTCGAAATCCAGAGTCAGCAGTAAAAAAAAAATCACCAGGAATTTCAGTGGCAGGAAGAGCCTGAATAGCAGCAGGAAACGACACACACATAACCTCAATCCTGGTATTTGGGATTTCTGAGAAGTTAAATCGCGCAGTCAGTACCAACGTTGCCACTTTGCCAAGTGCACCGTTACAAGACTCGAATGTACAAAATTAACGTCAATGAAGACCTAGCAATGTATTTGTTAGCGACAGTGTCTTGTTATGAATTTTAATGGAAGTTCATTTTTTTTTCAATCCGTATCGTATTTCTACTAGATTTTTCTCTGGTGTGGTGGGAATTGACAAGACAAGAAGCTAGTGTCTGGGATTCTCGGAAGTCAATATTGATCGCTATAGCCCACTGCATTCACAAGCTTATTAATCTACGTTTGACAGAGGCTTTTTTCTCAAACACTTATGAACAAAAATACTAGGTAACATGTAACGTATGGCAACTTTCAGTAAAAGCTGATGATTCGAGCACACATGCGCAGATTGACATATACTTGTTATGAAAAATCAACTTATATGGTGATGATGCTACTGACTGGGCGGTTTAGCTATTCGTCGATCTGTGATTCGGTCCTAATGACGTTTAACATGGATGGGGTCAAATTTTGAGGTTATTTGTTTTTGATGACATTTCCAATTTCCTCAAAGTCTGAACCAAAATATATGAAATAGATAGGGTTTATGAATATTACACGATATGTGGTAGGCTGATCGCAATAAACTAATGGGTAATGAGGCGTTACGGGCATGTCTTTATTAAAATTAACGTTCAAGGAGACCGAAATATTGTCCGCAGATAGCCACGATTCAGACGATAATGGTATCAACGAATCAGATACTTCCAAGTCCTCTGCAGATTCTCTCAAAGTCGAAGTGGAAACAAAAGCTGAAAGCTTACCGAGAACGGAAGTTCCCCCAATAACTACTAGAATTATGAATTTTTGTAGGGAACTTGCAATTTTTTGTTTTATAATGATAACATATGCAGCACTCACCAAAGAGTTAGTATAAACGCTTTTTCAAAAATCGAAAATCGTCTTAATTGTCGTTTCACATTGTTTCAGTCCACCGAAAGTTTCTAAAGCCCCTGCTGCATATCCATTCTTTACCAAAGGAACCTTTTTAACAGACTGGTATAAGGGGGAAATCAGCAAGGCAATAGAATCAGCTAGATCTGGAGACATAGCCTTTGTCATGTTCTATGCTCCTTGGGATGCTGAAAGCCAAAGAGCTAGAGAAGAGTTCGAGATAGCTGCAGAATATATGTCAGAATATGTGAATTTTGCTGCTGTAAATTGTTGGCAGCCTCACAGCGAGTGCAGGAATCAGTACAGCAAGGTGTACAGGTGGCCTGTCCTCATAGCTTACTTAGCTCACGGACGGGGAGTGCAATATAGCGGTCCTATCACTGCTTTCCATATGATTAAGTTCTTGAAGAAAGTTTCTGCTCCTATTTCGCTCATGCCCATGGAATACCCAAAGGACTTTGAGGATGTTAGTATCTCTATGACCTAGGGAATCAGATTTTTTGCATGAAATCTTCTTGAAACAATTTTTTTCACAGAAAACTGTGTCAATGTTTCTTTTTCACATGAACAAATTAAAAGTTAGTTTGGATTCTAACACTTCTATTAGTTGTTGGTTACTGAATTTCAAAAATGATTGATAACATTGAGGCAAAAATATATTTTATGTGTTCTAGTTGATGATAAAATATATGTAATATTTTCAGGCCTATATTGTTGCAGAACTAAATACCTCTCCAGGCAGTTTAGACTTTGCAGTGTTTTATTTAACAGCACTGAAATATTTAGAAAAAGATCCTCAATATCGTATTTCCTTTTATGCAAAACCATCAGCTACATCTGAACCGACATTGCATCTGCATCTTTGGAATGAAACATTAGTAGGTATATTTCAAGACCTTAACATTTGAATCAGCAGCAAAAGTTTCGAGGGGTATTGATTGTTGTCTTTTCCAGATATATCCCACACATGATTTACCGTGGCTGCCTGAGGATATACTCTATTGGGTTATCGAGAATATGCATCAGTTAACGGCCTGGGTGGCTCCCTCTGGGTCAAAAAGCCTCACTATCTCTAACAGCATGTCTAATGGGGTTGCTCTCATTCTGTTCACACCAAAGAACATTCTACATGTTGGGGTTGATTACTATACTATGGTAGGCTGCTAGTGCTCACAATGATAGTTCAATTAACGATAATTCTCTTTTAAGCTTCAGGAAATTGCTCAGGAATTTTACAGCTGCAAAGATGATGTGTCAATCAATTTCAATTCTGTGAATTTGGAGTTCAAACGGTCAGGTAGGTGAAAAATCGGTTATGTAGATTTCATTTAATTTTTCAGTAGACACAAAAAACTATATAAGTGCCAGAAACAATTACAATAGAATAGAATAGAATGTTGAAAAATGTATACTTTAATAAATAGAACATCTTTTTTCAGCTGCTTTATCAAGCTACAAAAAGTTGAAATCTACTTGCGAATTGAGCATGTCAAACTACAAAACAGTTTCATATAATGTGACACCTTGGAATAACATGTCCAACTTTTCACATGTTAAAGAACAGAAGAACTCAGATGTATTTGGGGGTAAACATTCACATAATGTTTGCTTGAGTTATTTGAAATCAATAGACTGCAAGGAAATTATCCCTTCGGATTCACTTGATGAAAGATCTTGTCCTAGCAAAAACAGAAATTTTCAAGTTCTGAAAACTTCGCTATTAACAGGTTGGCAATTTAATTAGACCAATCGAGTCTTTATTTTATGCTCGCTATTTCCAGGTATAAATGACCCAAAATCAGCCAAAAATTTGCAAAAACTTTTTCAGCAAGATAAATGCAAACAGTTTTTGATGGCTGAAAAACTGCAGCCTGCTATTTTTGAGCAATCTGACAGCGTTAAAAGGAAATTCAATATCAGTAAGCTTTCCTGTAGGAGCAATAAAAGTTTGACTCTGTTGGCTATGGACAGTTTGTTGTATTACCCATTTGCACAGAGACTGGGAATTAACTTGAGTAAATTTGTTGATAAAAGTGCTGCTGTAATACTAAATGAAAAAGTAAGTTATAATCAATCAATGATGTTTACATGATATGGTATAATGGCAAATGTATAATAAGTGTGGTATTAGAAAGATATTGAAAACACAATTTCATCAGATCAACACAAAATAAAAAAGCAACAGAATATTTCCTTCAAAATGAAAAATTTAAAAATTCATCTACACTATCATTATGGAATTTTTAACATACTTTTGAATATACCACGTTTATACTTGTTAACAACAAAAAATGTCAAAAATGTATCAAAGAATTAACAATTTTTGTAGCACTCACAACAACAACCAAGTAAATCTTCTGAATCAACTCAGATTTCAATGTAATGCAATATAATTGATTAAGAAATCTGTGCATTCCATTACCCAGTTGAAATATATATTTTTTTAGATGGAATCACATTATATTCTTCAAGGCCCAATAAATGGATTTTCATTGAGAGAATTCATTATGAGCTATACATTGAACAGCTTGAACAGATCATTTGATTCTATAAGTACTCTCAATTTGACAAAAGAAACACAAACAACTACCAAAAGAGTCCAGTCTGAAATTGTCATAAAACAACTGAACACCAATTCTTTCTTACCGACGATACTTCAGGAAAACAAGGTAAAGCAATGTGTACTCTTTAGTTGTATTTCGACATTTCCCTGTTTTGGTATTTGAAAAACACCATCATCACCTCATCAGGAAGTTTTTTCTATTTTCAATTGTAGTAGCAGCCAGATATTTCGGAAGTCCCTGTATATTCAGGCAAATCAACATATTGTAATAGACTGCTTTATCATGGGGTTTCTGTGTGTTTTGCCTCAAATGTATTTTGGGTCAGAAGAATTAAAATCTTTTAATCTAAATATCTATTAATTATAGACTCTGTTTTCTTGAATGTACATGAATATCAGATGGCACAGTAACAACATTCTTCAAATATTCAGAATATAATCCTGTAATCATTTAAATATACAGGGTGGTGTCGAAATAATGCATATATAAGCTGATCCTTCTTTTTATCATGGATCCAAAATCGTAATTCGTGTCAAGTTTTAGGCTATAGTTGTGTTCTACTACACCAAACAGTGCTCTTTTTGCAACGGCATCGCTTACATGTACCTTACGGTGGCAAAAAAGATGTCACTAGTGGAAAATCTCTTGTTCACTCGTATTGATGGAGAGGTGAACATATTGCCGTGGGAATACTCGATGGAAACTTATCCCACGATTTTGTTCCTACCCAGCAAAAGGTGAGTGAGCGATAAATGATGTTCATTAACCTACAGACAGCATTTAGGAAATACTGTGTGTTTCATTCATACGAAAAATTGTTTGCTAGGTTAGGTTAGGTTACGTTAGGTTAGGTTACTTCTTAATAACGAACAGGATTTATTTAATATAGATTAATTGCTGGATAAAAATAGTAATTTTTCATACTAATGCTTATAAAAATACATATTTTTGTGGATTTATATTCAAAAATATCCCCAATTTTTGTGAATGTTATTTACAGGAAATCCGAAAGTAGAGTATTTCCATCTGGTATGTCGATCAACGTGTTCAACCTGACAGGGTTCATCTTGACGAACTTGGAACCAGAAATGAAACTTCAAGCAATTTGGTCCTTGTGCAGACATACGAAGGTAAAATTTGTCTTTGACTGCAAATTGTGCATGTTTTGTGAGTCAAGAGAAACGTATGACAACAAAAATGGCGCCATGTTCTGTCATTCCTATTGCCTCTCAGCATGGTTTACAATGTTTCAGTGCACATTTAAAAGATTTATGAAAATAATTATGTTTCACAATTTATCCAATCCAGGATGAATAAATCCAGGAGAAATCCAATGCAGTACGGGCTGTTACATGTTTTTCATCTGAGTTACGGATCATGTCATCTGTCACATGAATGAGAGCTTCTGAGGAATCCATTTTTAAAGCCAGACTAGCAATCAAGAGTTATGCCATTGACATTCAGATATGTTGTAACTCGACGAATATCTTCCTTTTTTTCTATTTTTTTTTTTTTTAGACCACAGAGAGTGTACTCAACATTTTCTGGATTGGTGTAACAATAACTATTTCCCAAGCTTGAACACAGGCTTTTTTTCCAAGCAACAGTTCAGTATGTTCGAATAAATGAATGAATATGCTTTATTGTCCAAAGATATAATCTTGTTGACAAAGTAAAGGCGTAAACAAACCTTAAATTGAATAAAAATATACACACAAAAGAAGAAATGACAAGTTGACACCAACATTTTAATATATGTCTCACACCTACAACAATATATGAAATCTAGCACATGGGAAACATCTTACATTATATTAAAACATATTAAAAACAAGCCTGAGTTGGAATTCATCATTAAAAAATTCTTGTAATATGAGTGAGAAATGGAACTCCATTTGGCTATGAATTCTAACCGAAATGGGCCGAAAATGAAGGATAATTTTATACTTTATCCTGAATTATCTCAAAAAATATCTGTTCATATCATAGTGTGTAAATCTTCTGAGTTGTAAATAAGTAACTTTTTCTCTTTCAATTATTGTGTATATCTTTCCATTTAATAAAATAAATAAGGTATCTTAGAAACCTATTTAGATCTTTTGCCGTTAGATGGCGTTGAACAAGCATCATCACATGTTAAACCCAGACTTGTGTAATGGAAATGAAGTAATGAGGAAAATCACCCGAGGATATAACGTAGCAATCTCAATTTTCCAGTTCGCGAAAGAGCGATCCTCCTGCTATTCGTCGCTGTTGAACGGGACGCTGGGGCACATCGACGCGACCCTGAAGAGGTGGAGGAAGTCGAACAAGCGGCTGCAACAGGTGCTGCTCCACAGGTTGAAGCTGCTGCGGCACGTGCACCTGTTGTTGGCGCACCGGCCCGAACGGGAAAAGGCGATCCGGGCGATTTTCCAGCGGTTGGGCGGTCAGGATAGGCAAGAGGACTATAGGGGCAGTGGGGGGCTGAGGGGGGTCAGGGACGAGTTATAGTGGGTGGTTTACTATGATATTTTTTTTTCACGAAGTGCGAAATTATAATTTGCCGCGCTTTTTTTTTCCCACCAGAGTGGGGAGAATGAGACAACAGATATTTTCATGCGATGAAATCAAAAAAATCTTCAAAGTTGTAAATGACATCCATATAAAATTCAGTCAATATTATTTACTCCTCCTTGAATGCTTTGTTTTGACTTTCGAAACGAGAAGTGAAAAACAGTTCCAAATTACATCGAACAAAAAATATTGTTTAGTGATTTTCTACTGAAATTACTTATAAATAATCATGAAAGTTCAAATTTTCACTGTTTTTTTTTGAAGAGTTAAAGTGGAATGTTTTTAGTTTGGAACTCGGAATATTTGAGTTTTTTCTGATGGTTTATTCTTTCCATGTGCGAAAAGTAATTTTTTGCGTTCTTTCCGGCCGAATATTTTCACGCAGAAAATTCATCTAAATTGTAAATGAAATTCATAAAAATTCCACATTTATTGATATTATGTTTTCAGTTTTGCAAAGAAGAAAAAGAAATATTTAGAAATTAAACTTCAATTTTGTGCGGGTTTTCTATTGGAACTCCGTGGAAATAATAATGCAATTCCAAATTTCGATTGTTTTTCAAATAAACTTTTTCAATTTTTTTTGGAAACCAGTTGGATTTTCCTTTGAATTTGATGAAAATTTAACTTTTCGAACCAACAATTCTCAGCGTCAATCAAAGAAAGCATATTTTGCCCAAAATTGATCAAATAAATCATAACTTTCTCCTTGTATTCAAATTGTTATTTTTTGCGAATAATGAAGATGGGTCTTTTCAAGAGAACTACAAAACAATATGTCTGTATTTTGAAAATTTCAGAAAATACGTCGATTTGAAAGATTTCATTGAAATTTCATGGATTTCACTTGCTTATGTTTCATTGCATCTCACATTCCAACACATTTTTCTATCACCTTGTATTCGAAAAATTGTATTTTTCTTCATTGTTCATGAAGTTATTTATCGAGCTGTGATATCATGTACATTAGATAAATCGTAATATTCTATCGATAGGAGATATTTTGTATACCTATACTGTAGTTCTCGGTAGAAATGTGTTGATTCTGACATAATAAATAATTTATCGCATGGTTACAGCAGATATTTATCTTTTGACTCGACGCTGCTTAATAATTTTCATTTTCAAGTGTAGAAGAATTAAACCAGAAAATGATACGAGCCATTTTCGTTTTCCACGCATAGGCGCCCACAGAAAAATTTTCCGGGAAGAGGGAGACATGTTCCATCATTATTTAACAAAAATACAACTACCTACTCAAGTAAACTAAATCCAAAATAAATATTTTTTCCCGATATTAAAAACAAAAAACTTCTGTCTGTCTTTCAAAAAATGTCTCTCTGTTTTCTCCCATTTTTTGTATTTTCCTTCCCTCCAGACGCCTATGGTTCCACCTAGCCCTAATTCTTCTATACTTTGTTTACTGAAAAATTTTTCAACATCATAAAAGTGCTCGATGTTTGGCGATCAGTTTTTTGCAAATGGATCACCCACTATAAATAATAAATATACTGGGTGTGCTAACTGAATAATCGAAAGTGGGGAGAACACCTTTATGTGTCAAAAAATGTCACAAACAATATGTAAGATTTTAGAATGTATTTGAACTATTATTCGAGGCTACTTTACAGGCCATAACAAATTCGTTTCTCACAATTGGAATCTTATAAACTCGTAAAAATGAGGGCAATTCGAGATTTTTGAGCCAGTGAATGTATCCTTGAAATAATTGAAAACGTTTGAAGTCGTTCCGAGATTCAGGAGAGAAGAACTAAAATTGTTAATAATCTGTTATATTTTTTCCTGACTCTATTTGGGAGGATGATTTAAAATAATGTAACATGTTGATTATATTTACTTCTAATAGATACCTTCATATTTTTTTCCAGATACAAACCTGTATTTTTTGCGAGAGTTTTTTACTGAAATCTCAATTATACTTCTTTTTCTTCCTGAACGAAGACAATGAAATGTGCCATTCTTTCTTATGTTCCTAAGAACAGAGATTTGTCAAAATTTTCAGTGTCTCCCAAATTATTCAACATTTATCAATTTTTCAACAGCATCTGAATCTGAATGGATTGTGAATCTTACAACTTTTCGTAATTTTTACCGTTAACGAAATTCACAAACAACGTAAGAAACGTATTTGTTGCACCCTGTAGAGAAGACAAGTGAACATCAGCTTCATGTGATTGCTCGATACCTATTTTTCTTAGTCAATTCCATGTATATACTCGACTGTTGAATAAATTAAATTGCTATTTTCATTTTCCATATTATTTTTCATCCTACCTGTTTGATTGACGCTCCAAAAATTATCCAAAGGCAAATGGCACCAATTTTTGTATCTTCAGTCAGTTGGAGTTTTATGTATAATATATGTATATACATACAACTTTCTGTGTTACACTTCATAACATATTTCATCAGAATTTTTACCTTAGTCAATAAGAAAATATGATCCAAGATGAAAACGCAAGAAAAAACAAAATCGATGCAAAATTTGAAGTATATTGTAAAAAAAAATAGTTATATGGCCAAGAATATTTTTAATTTCGATATTATTCAGGTTTCGTTCTGTTGTAGGAATACAGCTCTAATTGTTGAAAGAAGTTTCTATTAAACCAAATAATAAAAAATGTATCAACACAAACTATTCAAGAACATTATTGGTGTAGCTCTTATGTTATCTAAGGAAAATGGCAAGGGGCTGAAAATGCATGTAAACATGACAACAACAAAAAGATTTTTTTGTGTTATTGAGATTTTGCTTCATGGCAATAATGGATTTACTCTTCTAAATTTGTTTTGACAATCGCTAGCCAAGTATGAAATGACGTGAATTTGTTACAGAAAAATATGAAATTAAATGCACAAATATAGTAATATGATATAAAAAATGGTAGAAAACATTGTTCATAAAAACATGTGTTAGTGAAACGTCAACATCTCTGTTCTACATCTATCAATATAAATACTTTTTCATCCAAGTTTTTTTATTGGGTTACGGAAATTTTGCAAAAAATCAACTATTATGATACACTTATTTTGTTTTCTTGCGAGTGGAGGCAAAATAGGTATACAAAAAAAGGAGGTAAATCGCTGTCAAAGTTGTGTAAACACCGAACTTCAATTTCACTTGGAATTCATTTGAAATTCCATGTACTTCCAAGTAATTTGAAGAGATTCTAAGAAATCCAAGGAATTCCAGTTGTTTGTAGACCAGAATTAAAATTATTCAGCAGTCTAAACAAGAAAATCCAAGAAATTTGGAAGACATCGAGAGCATTCCAGTTGTTTGTTATCTGTATATTCATTTACATGGTGAGCACGAGACAAGACCAGCACCCGATAAATTTCCTAGAAGTACTGATCGCCTCGCTTCACAAACAGATCGATTTCCCCCCAACATAACCTCAAAAGAAATCATCGCAGCCTGCTCCCGATCTGCTCGACGAGCCGGTCGACCCTCTCGCTGGTGCCCAAGAACGTCTTCGGATCGGGGCCGATCATCTGGATCAGCTGCGGCACCTCCTGCGAGGAGACTTGCGCGAACTTGCTCAAGGCCTTCATGCCTCTGTAGAGGTGCTCCTCGGCCGGCCGCGAGCCGAAGAACTGCAGCAGCGCCATCGTCAGCTCGACGGCGACGTCGTCGAACACCTGCGAGGACGGGAGGGTTGAAGTACGAGCGGAGTAATCCATAGAAATAAAGTACAACGACCAAATAAATATAATAAATATATAAATAATGAAATAAGAATGATCTGATGCGCTTTACTCCAGTTGATGTACGAGTCGCTGAAGATGGCGCCATTATTCTGAAGGTATTTAGCGTTTCGAATTCCATGGTGTCTAACAAATGTTTCGAATTTACTCATTTCAATCATTTTATCATGATTTCAACAATTGAATTATTCTCAATGCACGAAAGTCCATGTTTCGATTTTGTTTGATTGCATGTTTGATAGAACGTCAGTTGTCACTGTTTACAGTTTCGCCACCCTAAATTTAGTCGAATAGCAGTGCCCTCTGCAGGAAAACATTCAACATGGCATTGATAGGAATGCGCGCACCAGTCTTATTTCATCATTGTCAATGTCAAAGCAATATCAATCCAATATATTTGTTGTTGTATTTCAATATACATGGTGATTCAAAATTCGATGTGAATATTTCAAGGACTTATTGTTGGGATCAAAATAAGACAAATGAACATGTGTCCTGAAAAGCGTCCTATCCGAGCTACAGTTACTGAAAGTTAGGTTCCATCAATGATCCCATTGATGCTTTCGAATACATAAGAAATACTCATGGGATTTAAGAACCTGTTCTTATGGGGACGACATTTTCAACATTGGTTATGAAATCAATAATCGTTCAATTAATGAATGTTTAGTTAGTTTGATATTGCGAAAATACCCCCTTTCGTTGATTCCGTTTTTCTGGGAAAGTGTTATAAAAAATGCAAGAGACCGTATTCTTAGATTTTTTCATAACTTTCAGTGTGGACCCCTGGATTTACATATACATTTTTGAAGAAATAGAGGGCTTGAAAAAACAGGGGCATGATGATTTTCAGAATATTTGTTCCGATATTATAGTCACAATCTCAAATAAACTTTGTGTTTTACCTAACTTGCAGTGGCTGTATCTCGGAGGGGGGGGTGCATTTTTATTTTTGAATTTTGAACCACCCTGTATAGAGTGTTGATCAAGTATGTACAATAATGCTAGATTTTCTGTTATATTCCCTCAAATATTTCATGTTCATTATTTTGGATACTGAACCAAAAACATTTTGGTTACCTGGTGTTTCTTTATTGAGTGACCTTGAATTTTGGTGTATTTTTGAAATTAAATGATAACAGTAACTTTAATTTTATTTCGAGACATTTGGACCATCCGATCAGCTTTCAAATGATTTCAACTCGTACATGATGATGAAATGATGTATAAGAGACGATTTTTTTCGAAATGTTATTTGTTAACCAGTGAGTGAGGCCTAATTGAGTGAGTAACCATTTAGTTAATATGTTAGGCAGACATGTAAAGCTACCTTTGATAAGCTGCCTTTAGGAAAAAACTGCCGAATCCGAAAATTTCTGAATTTCTGAAAACACAAATCCAACAGAGTATCCGTACTTGCAATATCATTAAATGATGAAAATGATGATGAGAAGAATTGATATGAATCAAGAATTTGGCCCAGGTCCAAATGTTTCCGATATCATAGTAAATGATCCAGTAAAACAGTATGGAATATCTGCAATCTTATTTTTGGGTTTGAAGCCACAAGTTCAACAAATGTACCTGTTGACAGGCGGCCATCTTGTATTGGTGTCAGTTTAGCAACAAGTTCAAACAAATAAACCTGTTGATAGGTGGCCATCTTGAATAACGACAAGTTCCAATAAATGAATAGTCCTTCCAATCTCAGTTTTGAAACACTTCCGTTTTTATATTTGATACGAGGTTTCTGGTCGAGAAAAAGTTGAAGAAAAAATTGTAGAGGAACAAATTCTCTATGATTTCTTTACTGGAATATTTGTAATTAGTCGAATAATTACCAAGATAGAGGAAACAAACGATCATTCTTCGAAAATCAGGCCCAGTTGCTCTTGATATTATCTCCGCTATTATTCAACTTTTGCAAATGTTCAAAGATGAAAATTGTGAATAATTAGGTCATCTTTAACTCCTTCTTGATTGAGAAAAACGAAAAAATTATCCAAGTAATGGCGCTTTTTTCGGAATTCGGTGTCAACTTATTGTCTGTTTATTTAACATTTTCTCGATAAAATCTACAGGGGGCGCTATAACACCGAAAAAAAAAATCCCAAGCTCGCTGTGACAGTTCGATTGGAAAAATACTCAAGTTACAGTCGTAATCAGATTTTGCCGTATTCAGATACCATTTTACTGGACTGAAACACAGGAAGGAAGAGATGAGAAATGATACAGACCACAGTTTTTACCTCCTTGCAGGCCAAGTTATGGATAATCGCCGAACCTCTTTCTTGCAAAAGCGGAATATCCGACAAAAGACAATGGACGGCAACCTTGGTCGTCACTCGAATATTGCTGGTTTGCTGATTATTGTAATTCCATTCGGAAATGTACAACAGCCATTCGGAAGAGCTGAGATTCTCGAACATATTTGTCATCTGAAACGAGAAATTTTTACTTGAAAAAAAAAATACATTTTTTTTTTTTCGTCAAATGAATATGAAATGGGGCACTGTATTTGGAAAATAGTTCACCCTCTAATAAATCTAATATTTTCATGATATTCCCTGCGGATTATTTGGGTTGTGTAACGAAATTCAACTCATTCATCAAATGAAGATTTCATTGAAAAAAGAAACACTTGGTTTTCCATTGTTCAGTCATAATTTGTGAGCAAAATTTTTTCCTCAAATTTTTTCATTTTATCAAAGTTCAGCACCGAAACCAGAAACTTCAACAGAACTTTTTCAGAAACGAGAAGCAATATTATTGTCTTCGTTCAGGAGACAATATTGTCTCCTGACGGAGACAATAATATTGCTTCTTGTTCAGTTGATATAGATAGAACTTGGCATCCCCTTCTGAAACTTGAATATGAAAATGGAAAATTCGATATCAATTAATGAAAACACCTTGTAACCAGAATTCCTCCGTCTGCCAACTTGTCACTTTTCAGTGTCAAAATCGGAAAAATTGAAAAAATTTTACGAAGAGAAAAATATTTCAATTGTGTTGAGAACGGGAGCAGATTCGTTCCCGAAACGTCCACCAAGATAAGTAGAGGTTTTATTCTTATTAAATATATTTGTATTTCCAAATTTTTTCAGAAACGAGGTGTCACTGACCAATAGAGAATTTCTCTTTTAGGTATCTGAGGGTTTAATTTCAAGCGCAGTGACTTTTTGGGAAAGATCCCAAATCTGTCCTTACTACAAATATATTGCAATAATTTTTAATAACTTCTACTCTATTTTTTAGAAACGAGGAGAGAAAATCCCATTAAAAGCTGAAAAATGATCATATATCACATTGGATATCCACTCACGAATAAAGCAGTTGCTTCTTGTTCCTCCGGTGACAGCCTGTCAATTTCGAAGGCGTAGTTCATAAGGACGTGGTCCTTTCTATCCTGATGCAAGACGAGTATGACGTCATCTTTCAATGCAGCCATCGCCAGAATATTGAGGATTTTCACTCTCACTTCCACTGGAAACTGTTTGTCGTTGAGCAGTTTTCCTGGAAAATTGGAAAAAGTGATGTTTCGACTCCTAACTCTGGGTGATACAAATTTGGTTAAATGGGAGAAAAGTTGCGCATTCGGTGGGCCATTTTTCAGATAAAAAAATTGATGAAAAAAAAACTGAAAATACTTCTTCAAAGCAACTTTTGTTATGATTCAACCTGGTAATAGTGATTTCTTGCTCCGACGTTTCGGTGAAAATTACTAATTTTTGAAATGCTGCATCTAGATCTACAGACCTTTAGTAGAACTCAATTTGTCAATTTGTGGCAAATTCAGCCAGCTTCAAAAAAGATCCAAATTTTTCGCTACTACAATACTTTTGGAGCAAAGACCCAAAAAAGTGCTATAATTCTGCTGTTTACTGCAAATATCTCATAGTGCACTGAAAAATTTCCTTGGATATGTCCAGATTTGTGTTAACCACCTAGACACACGTTATTGGATTTTTTGGCATTGTGGGATGACCATTTGTTGGTATTTGTACAAAACTAACCGACAAAGTCCAGAAAACCATCACTCAAGGCCCAGCTTCCTTCGTCTCCAACCATGTATTGATGGAGTTCTTCAGTTGATCTTTGTTCTTCTGGTGTCAATTTGCCGTCGATGAGTCCTATCAAAGCGTCAAATTCTGCTTTAACCTATAAAATAGGTAATTTGAGTGAAAAAATTTCATACATCAAATGAAAATTCTTCAAAATACAATTAAATTTTTCTTCAACTTTGTTGAGTTTTCGTCAATATGTAAGCATTTTTTATCTTGATCAACAATATGATCTGTAGAAATTCGAAAAAACAATCTACGTGCTTGAGTTATATTTTTTATGAAAATGAAATCCAAAAGTACATACAACTAAATAATTCTAGAGTGTTTTGGACAAACATTTGTAATCGTACCTACTACAATCACAATAATTCATAAGGACCTGAAATCATATAATGACAGTAGTCGACAAATCTCGTTCAATATGACATCTATCGACCTGTGATATTCCTATACATCATGCAGTATCCGTAGTAACACCTTGTATGTAATAATGATAATAATAATATTTCTTCGTCACATTGAAAAGTATACTTGTGGGAATATTAAACTGCATAATAATTAGAGAAAAAATTGACAAAACCGTTTATAAGCCTGATGAAATAGAAAACATAATACTTACATCTATCAAATCTTTGTAAACAATCGGAGGTTCCCTAGCTTTTTTCTTGGCTTCCTCCTCTCTTCTCTCCTCCTCCTCCAAAGCTATAGCTTGATCAGATGGGAGATGACTTTCTCCATTTGCCACTTCTGTGTCCGCCATTGAGAAATCCTAAAATATCATTGAATTAGAGAAATATCATTTATTCAGGGAAGCTTTTTTATTATCCATTTGCCAGAAAATTTTTTTCTTGATAAAGATTGATGCATTGTAAATGACTGGTATATGAGACTGTTCAAAATTGAAAATTTCAGAACAGTACACGGTGGAGACAAAAAATTAGGTTTTTGATAAAAAATAAACTACCCCTATTTTCGACATTTACTGTTTTCTGTGTACTGTTAACTGTTTACTGTTTTCTATGGTTTTCGATTCACAAAGAGTATCTTATCATTCACCTAAGGCCCCTCCCTCATGCTACAATTTTTATGAAAAACAGGTGGAATTGTTATAATTTTTGATTATAACAAATAGCATTGTGAACAATAAAAGTTTGAAATAAAATTTACAAGAAATTTCAGATATTGTAGTAACATTTTGCTATATTTCCTGTTAATTTTTTTGTGATTTTAAAGCCAAAGTAAATCAGAAGAGTTATCAATGATGTTTTCAGAGGAACCCCCTGCTTTTCAAAGGGTCACTCTGTATACCGTTCTTCGAATTACCTCTTTCAGCTCTATAGGGATTTCTCCGCCTTCTCGTACTATTTTCCGACGCTTTTTGTCCCTCTTGCGTTCTTTTTTGGCTAGTTTTTCTTTGAGGGTTTTCCTCCTCTCTTCTAAAAGAAATGAGTTGTACCTGAAAATGCACGTGAATAGTAATTTCGCTCTCGAATTTCAATAAAAGAACTGGTAATTACTTATACTTACACGAAAATGTGACCATCACCTTAATCTATGATTCATATTCATAGAGTATCGAATTTTGCTTCAAGCAACATCTTTGAATTTGATTGAAAACTTTTTATAGGTAATTTATCATCGAATGAAAATGAGAACTGTATGAATTTTAGTATAAAATTCGTATTCCGGGGAAAAATAAAGAAAATGACTTTGCCATCTTCTTCAGCATCATGAAATGATGGTGCATAAAATGTGAAATTTATTTCAAAAGCCTGCACTTTTCTTCCAATTTTAGAATCGCAGAATCATATATTGGATTGAAAATTGCTTACCTATGAAAAGATATCAATTCATCAAGCACAAATAATATTTCTCCCAATCGTTTGCTCACAATGAAATGAATCTGTAAAACTATCAACTCTTATTCTGTAATTACCTTAAGAGTCACCAAGTTTCAGAAAATATGATGATAAAAAGTAATTCGTCCACAAGGTGAGAAAAAAAATTGGGAGTGGTGTTCTCACAAATCGTTAGAAAATCTCACAAAAATATTGAAAATTCTCAGAAATCTTCATGGTAATCCTCGGAAATATTTCGGAAATTCGAGAATATCACGAATCTTGTGAAAAATTCTTCAAATCACACAATATGACATGAACATTTTGTTAAAGTGAGATAACCCTATAAAAAATTCCACAACCCTAAAATAAAACACCGATTCAAATTTCCTTGCATTTAAATTTTTATTAGAATAAGCCTTCATTGTGTTGAGTTGTATAAATTGATAATCTTTTCTAGTATCTGAATGCGTGTGACTCGAAATACATATGAATACAGTAACAGAATGAGCAAAAGTATGAAAAGCTTTTAGTTCAACACCACACGAACACCAAACATTTTATTTTTCAAGCTTCATCATCATTCTGACCTTGCTTCTTCAATTTGCTGTTCCAGATCTGGACTGGATTCTTTTTGGACTTGCGAAGGCTGCTCCTCTGCAATAGGCCTGGCGCTATTTTCTAATTCAGCTACTAGGGCTAAAATGATGGAGCTCAATTTAGAGTTTAGCACCTCATTGGGAAGATCCAAGATGTATTTTGGTACTTCGGCTCCGCAAAGAAATTGAGCGATGTCGTGAGAGAAATTGTTGCAGTTGTGTTGCAATAAGTGGTAGGAACTTGCTCTGAAAAAATTATAAACACTCAATAATAATTTACTCATTGTGAACATAAAGAAGACTTACAGGTAGCTGGATTCAGATAATTCATTCAAATAGCCATTGAAAACAAAATATGGAACTTCAGTCTCTCCTAAATCCTCAATTCTCAATGGATTTCCAAGGGCGGTCGTTCCCTGTAGACATTTTTAAATCAAAAATGTTCAGCTCGGTCTCAACTGGACAATAGTTTACATCATCAGGGACATTATGTATTGCAGATTCACAAAATGTGGTAGCATTTAATTTTAGATTTGGGAGAACTGACAAATAAAACAAACTTCTATTCTGCAGATAACATTACCCATCACTAATTAGTCCTAATAATAAATTAAAATGGATGATGAAGCACAAAACAATACTCACAATTTCTTCTAGATAAACAAATTACTGCACAATGAAGTTACCAACTAAAACAGATAAGTAGGTGGGACTTTCAGTTTATTCTTAGAACTACCTAACTCAAATTTAGAAGTTTATACTCCATTAGAATCTAACAGCCAAGAATTCTATGTTGGTTTTAGTGGCATCTAGCTGGTGAAACCTAACACTACTCTGTTCCAATAATAGATCAACATTATTTTAAGAACAGAATCATCATTCATTAAAAATGTTTGTATCCTAGTATAGTACTGAGAATGTGGAAAAAATATTTGGTATTCATGACTGTAGTAAGTGAATTAATCAAAATCTGATATTCATTTAGACCTCGAATGAAGCTACATTTGCCAAAAATGAAGAAAGGAACTCTAGAAAACCAGAATGAACTCAAAAGTGTTTTCATGAAGTATTCATATAATAACTTACTGGAACACAACTCTCAACGCCTTTGGAACCAAAGAAATATTCTCTGTTGTAAACAACGATGGAAGTGTGCCAAATTCCATCTATTTTCTTTCCTAAATTGGGAAAAATAAAATAAATAATTATTACCATAACCTCACTTAACGAAAAATTCGCAATATTACCTAATAGCATTGGCGATATTGTGGCAGCCATACCACGAGACAAATCATAAATATACAGTTGTACTTTATGTGACGACATTTTCACTATTTTTGTCTTTAACAATTAATTTTCAAAAGGAAATACTTTCGGATGAACGATCAGCTGATTCTTCTCATTTCCGCATTCCCGTCATCACTCATCAGCTGAGTGTCGCATCCGCATGCTGAGAAAATGCTGATATTGCTGATTTCATCATGCGGTGATTAATTTTTTAATACCTAGGTATCACTTGTTCGCACTGTATGCCGCTAAATTCGGTAGTGTGTATTCAGTTTCACTTTTCTTATTGAACTTTTTTTTCTTGTCAGTCTATAATAGCCCGTCACTTCTGTTACCTATATAAATCACAATCACATTCACTAAGCTAAAAATTCCAATAAAGGTATCGTTTCAAAATCTTATTGAATTCATTCGAATTCGCATTGCACCTTCCAATCCGATATTGATTTATTAATAAAGCAATCACACATAATCGTGGAGGAAATATTTATCGGTTCCTATCACAGAATGATCGGAAAATGCATTCATTTCATACCTGTGCAGCGTGACTCGTATAAATTGAGGAAATCTCTAGAGAATGCATTCCTTCTATTTATTTGGATGTTTGCCATGAATATTGGCTTTGTATAACGGGTTTGGGATAAATACCTTTTGATAGGGAGGTGAACTCAAAGAAAACATGGGACTAATAAAAAATATAAAACAAATTCTGAAAACAGACAAGTAGAACAAGTTTTCCAGAAAGACTTCTAGACTCAAGAGCAAATAATTTCAAAACATTCCCAATGCCTTGCCAACGATTAGCGAGATTTGAACTCTGAACATGAACCATCGCACATCCTAAACCTGAAACCTAATGAAAGTGCCTAGGCACAGTGTGGTGAGGCCAAAAAAATTGTATAGGTAATCTGGTATGGCAAACTTTGTGGCCGTGGCCAGGCCACGAAAAATCCAAATATTTCCTTATTAGATCAATGACCAAATTAAGGTGTTTCATATCGATTTAGAATCACAAAATTTGATTTTTCTTGTAATTCTGTGAAGTACTCGTTAGTTCCTCAAATGAATTATGTTTACACTAAACTAGTGCAACTACACTACACCTATTGTTGGCGACATTGATTGGTTTTATTACCAATTTGGTTTGTAACTAGATGCATTCACGTAGGTTGGCGACGTGTAATTTTGACAATTTGAATTGAAATTCTACTGACGAAGCTTAAATAAATGGGGAATATTTCACAATGTCCAAAAACGAAGCAATTGTAAGATGATTATACAATATAGTAATTTCGAGTTCTCGAGATAAAATCAACATCAATGGCTTCTCTTCCAATCAATAACATAACCTCACTTTCATAACAAAATATTCTCAGGAACTTTTTTCTCAATTAATGATAAGTTGTTTTTCTTCCAGTTGTTGAGAGTACAATCCCCAGAAGGAACCAAAAGAGTTGAGGTCAGCCCCTCGTCATCAACATGTCAGTTGTTTGAAGCAGTTCATGATACTTTCAATTTGAACAGCTTCGCTTTTGAACTGTATAGGGAAAAGAACAAGAAAAATGAGATAACTAGTAGCAAGTCCAGGACCTTATGCACCTTAGGTATTCGTCATGGAGATATGATCTATCTCACACCTGTGAATGGGACTGTTCTCTTTGTAAGTTGAAATTCCTTTGTCTCATTAATGTACTTACTGATTCACAACATTTCAGAATACTGATAATTCATCTGGAGAACCTATAGATGAATCTGTACCATCTACTAGCTCTGCATCATCAAGTGCAAGACCTAGTTTTAGTTCCAATAGTTCTAGTAGACCTAGTACTAGCTTCAAAGAAGATGAAGTAGATTCACAACTCATGAAACTGGATGGGAAAATTGAAAGGAAAAGGGATGACAAATTGTAAGAGCTTCATAGGTTTTTTTAATAGAATTTGATGGATATCACTCCCAAAAAGAACAGTGCTATCTTAATATTATTGGAATAAACCTGACATTATCTGAAAATATAATGCTACTAGGAGCATATTATGATGAGTTTCTGAAATCATTCAAATTGATATCCAGCAAAATATTATTGGTTAGTTTGAGAACCATTTTGATTCCTAAAGCTTATCATTCAATTGAAGAAGGTCAATGATAATAAATATATTTGTTTACTGTTTTTTTTTTTAAGGTGTCGTCATAATATCAATTCACGCTGTGTTCATTGCTCACCTTTGGAGCCTTTTGATGATGCTTACCTACGTGAACACAACATCAAGCATCTGTCTTTTCACTCTTACTTGCGTAAAATGACATCTGGAGTTGACAGGGGCAAATTTCTGGCTCTAGAAGACATGTCTTGCCGTATCAAGAATGGATGCAAAGATCATCCTCCATGGCCCAAAGGCATTTGCTCCAAATGTCAACCGAATGCGATAACATTGAATATGCAGGTAAAGGGTCAAGATTATTTATTTTTATTGCTGTCCCATGAAACATTAAAAAAATATTCAAAGAATCATAAGAACACATGCAAGTGATTTTGAGGATCGGTTTTGAATGTTCATTTGTTACATGACTCAATTGTTATTGTGAATAATTAATTGCTTGTTAATTTTGTTAATTTCAAATCAAATTCGACTGTATTTGCTATCAAAAAAAATATATCAAGTATCATGGATTATTATTGAAATTCAAGTTTGATATTTTCAATTCTTCGTGACAAAATTATTATAAAACCTGATTCAATAAACCCTTAGGTTTGTTTAAATTCACAGTTGGATCTAGAAAATTTCCATTGAAATTATAATTTATGGTATTATTTTGTAAATTTATGATTGGCTTTCAACATGAATTATTTGCATGAATGGGCAATTTTTTTTCATTATTCTATAATAAAAAATAACAACTACCTGCTAAAGAAAAAACAGGAACTACTGAATATCAGTTTTCAACATAATTGTAGAGAACAAGAACCTCCACTTCTGGACAAGAAACAGACAATTTTAATTCAAAAATCAATCTACAATAAGTCTTTTATTTTCACCTCGATTTTGGGCATTATTTCATCAAGTTGTAAGATTTTTCATCTTGGTCTTCATCTGATATCAATATCAGAACAATTTTAATGAATTTTCCATTGTACAGTGTGAAAGAGAAAATTGAAACAAAATATCTAACATTTTACTTGTTCCAGAATTATCGTCACGTTGATAATGTAGCCTTCGAGAACACGAATTTAGTCGAAAACTTTTTGAACTACTGGCGTGTGACTGGCCATCAAAGAATCGCCTTTCTCTACGGAACTTACGAAATACACGCTGATGTGCCTTTAGGTTAGTATATATATATATATATAATGAATACCAGATTTACAAGAAATGAGATACAAAATATGAAATGAAAAAAAAAACGTAAAAGTGGGATGTGTAAAATTCGATAGAATAGATTGAATTACTCCATATGTTATGAAATACATAATTACATAACGGTTATGTTGATAATCATATCTATTTTGAATCCTAAAAACTCGCAACTGTGTGAAAATTTCTTTGCGTTGTGATTTTCATCCAGAGTTGGTTCATTTGAAAAAAAATCTCCAATGTAGCCGTTTCCTGATTCATAATTGTTGCTGCGTCTTCTATTGAGCCTGCACTGATTGCCGTTATATGCCACTTGTCATCAAAAGCACAGTTGCCACATATCCGAAAATATCTCGCACATTCAGAAATCGAAAATTTCTCCTAGGCATCCGAGCCACCGTGATGGCAATTTACGAGCCCCCGCAAGAGAGCACCCGCGACTCGGTGCGCCTGTTGCCCGACGAGCGCGACGACGTCGTCGAACACGTCGCGACGTCGCTGGGGCTGCGCCGCGTCGGCTGGATCTTCACCGATCTGCTCGCCGAGGACGTGCGCAAGGGAACCGTGCGGCACACCCGCAGCGTCGACAGTCACTTTTTGTCGGCGCAAGAGTGCATCATGGCCGGGCACTTCCAGAATTTGTGGCCCAATCGGTGTCGGTACGCTTCCAGTGGCGTTTTCGGGTCCAAGTTCGTCACCGTTTGTGTTACTGGTGAGATATATTTTTTTTTGTGTTTTTACTTCGTTTTTGATTAATATGTGACGCTTTACTTGCGTTTTTGACGAATGCGTGACACTTTTTTCACGATTTTTGATGATTTCGACGGATGTGTGACGGTTTTTTACGAGTGTGTGACATTTTCCCACCATTATTGACGATTTTGACGAATGCGTGGCGCTTTTAGCGCGTTTTTGACGAATGCGTGACACTTTTTTCACGATTATTGATGATTTCGACGGATATGTGACGATTTTTTCACTTCTCTGACGGATGTGTGACGCTTTCTCCACCGTTATTGACGAATTCGATGGATGCGTTTCGCTATTTTCACGTTATAGATGAATGTGTGACACTTTTTTTCACTTTTTCACGAATGTGTGATACTTTTTCCACCATTCATGACAATTTCCAAGAATGTGTGAGGCTTTTATCACGTTTTTGACGAATGTGTGATACTTTTCACCATAATCGACGATTTTACCGGATGTGCGACACTTTCTCCACCATTATTGACCTTTTTTCACGTTGTTTATGAATATTCAACACTTTTCCACCATAATCGACGATTTTGATAGATGAGTGACGCTTCTTTCATGTTTTCGACGAATGTGTGACACTTTTCACCGTAATCGACGATTTTAACGGATGTGTGACACTTTCTCCACCATTATTGGCCCTTTTTTTCACGTTGTATATGAATATTCAACAATTTTTCCACCATAATCGACGATTTTGATAGATGAGTGACGCTTCTTTCACGTTTTCGACGAATGTGTGACATTTTTCACCGTAATCGACGATTTTAACGGATGTGTGACACTTTCTCCACCATTATTGACCCTTTTTTCACGTTGTTTATAAATATTCAACACTTTTCCACCATAATCGACGATTTTGATAGATGAGTGACGCTTCTTTCACGTTTTCGACGAATGTGTGACACTTTTCACCGTAATCGACGATTTTAACGGATGTGTGACACTTTCTCCACCATTATTGGCCCTTTTTTTCACGTTGTTTATGAATATTCAACAATTTTTCCACCATAATCGACGATTTTGATAGACGAGTGACGCTTCTTTCACGTTTTCGACGAATGTGTGACACTTTTCACCGTAATCGACGATTTTAACGGATGTGTGACACTTTCTCCACCATTATTGGCCCTTTTTTTCACGTTGTATATGAATATTCAACAATTTTTCCACCATAATCGACGATTTTGATAGATGAGTGACGCTTCTTTCACGTTTTCGACGAATGTGTGACATTTTTCACCGTAATCGACGATTTTAACGGATGTGTGACACTTTCTCCACCATTATTGACCCTTTTTTCACGTTGTTTATAAATATTCAACACTTTTCCACCATAATCGACGATTTTGATAGATGAGTGACGCTTCTTTCACGTTTTCGACGAATGTGTGACACTTTTCACCGTAATCGACGATTTTAACGGATGTGTGACACTTTCTCCACCATTATTGGCCCTTTTTTTCACGTTGTATATGAATATTCAACAATTTTTCCACCATAATCGACGATTTTGATAGATGAGTGACGCTTCTTTCACGTTTTCGACGAATGTGTGACACTTTTCACCGTAATCGACGATTTTAACGGATGTGTGGCACTTTCTCCACCATTATTGACCCTTTTTTCACGTTGTTTATAAATATTCAACACTTTTTCCACCATTATCGACGATTTTGATAGATGAGTGACGCTTCTTTCACGTTTTCGACGAATGTCGATTTTGAGAGATGCGCGACGCATTTTTCACCTCTTTGTGAAAAATATCTATGAATTATCTATGGATGCACGTCAAAATTGTCGTTGACCGATTCTGGACGAATCCATTGCGGATGTCGATAATCCAGTACGTCCCATGCGCGTATATGATGTTATATGCGACATTTTCTGTTTCTTTTCTAGGCGACAAGACCAATCAGGTGCACATGGAGGGATACCAAGTGTCCAATCAGTGCATGGCTTTGGTCAGAGACAACTGCCTTATCCCTACTAAGGACTGTCCGGAACTGGGATACGTCCGAGAATCTTCCGACAAGCAGTACGTGCCTGACGTCTACTACAAGGTGAGTCGCTTTTTTCTCGGAGGGGAATATTTTACGCCGATTTTCTTTTCAATTTTTCATCGGATACTGTGCTGAAGGCTGGACGGGTTGATTATCAAACACCCTGTATGATAAAATCGGCAAAACAAACAGAATAATGTATGTCCCATGATTGGTTTGTTTGAAAGTTGATGATAACTGAGATACAGGATGTCCAAGTGGAAATTCAATTTCTGATTTTCCTAATTGACTTATTTTCAAAACAATTGTTTCCTTGAATTTCTGACACCGATGAACGTCACCACGACCAATTTGTAGAAAAAATCATATTTTTGTGGAATAGCTAACTCCCTAATGTTGATAAATTCTGATTCAATTATTTAGCTTCCATTGAATTTTATATTTCATTCTCTTGTGTCCCTCCAAGAACATGATGTGCGTTTCTTGGAATATTAATGACTTCAGACTCGTTCCTTGATATGAATGATTTTTTTTTATCAAATCTTTTGAAATCTTGCAATCTGAATGAAAATCGAAGGAGGAATTTCCAGTGTGTCGGAACAATAAAATATTTGAGCACATTATTTTGAATAATCTATAGTATACCCACTTGATATTTTAAACAAAAAAAGGATATGATTTTGGTCATTGATTTATTAATTTATCTGCTTTCCAAACAAACTCTCGATGGGTTATCATTCAGTGACAATTTAGTACTTGTGACGTCATTAACGTTAGTCAGCAATTATTCTTTGAGAATTCAAAGTTATTGGAAATAAGAAATTTTGGAAAAATATAATTTGGTACTTGTGATATCAGTTTAACGTTCAGAAATAACTCTTCAACAACAATTGTTCCTTGGTAATTCAAACTTATTCAAAATAATAATTTTGGAAAAATTCCAAAGTCTTTCTGTATCAACTAGATTAGATATTGTCTAGTGACAATTTAGTACATATGACGTCAGTACTTCTAACGTTTCCTTGGGAAAACGAAAATTCGACAAAATCATAGACGTTAGTGGGAGTGTTAGTGAAATGAAAGTGAAATGATGAAAATAAAGTTTATTCACTTTACTATCATAACATTCATATGTGCTACATGTAGCTTGCTGTTTCTTCTTTAACTCTACATACCCGAATGATACTAAAAACTTAGCTACTTATAAAAACTTCAACACAAAGTTTAACAAACAAATAACCGCTTTACCGTTTCTATAGATAAAAACTACTACTTCCCGTTGTAGGCGTTGTGACAAGTTGAGAAATTAACTTTGGTAATTTTTTTCTGCACCTGAATGAATATCAAGGTTCGAAACTATCATATGTAAAATTTTTTGGAATAATAATTGAATATAGTTATATTCTGATAAAAACGATCAGACAGTAAAAAAAAATGAATCATGAAGTCCCACAATTGAATTTTAGCCATACTAGATGGACCTTCTTTGACGTTCTCAATTTATATCATAGAATGATATAAATTTCATATTCTTCACATTTCGTACTGACGAACTTATTCCTCATTTTGATATGATTATATCATGATATAAATCTTTCGAACCCTGATGAAGACATCAAATTTTCTACTGAACGAAGAGAATGAAACTGAGGCCTCTGGTTGTTCCAGCGAGTAGAAATTTGTATAAATAGTACAGAGGAAAACGCCTGCATTTTCATCATATCGAACATGTATATATTTATTATATTTTTGTGCAACTTTTTACGCAGTTGCATGTTATATCTAATCTGCTATAAGGTACAATACGTTTTGAAAACGAACAATATAAATAATTCAGAGGAAGCATGTCTCGACACAAAAATAATAATAATAATAAAATAAAAAGATACAAAACGGCGTTCCTTATTAAAATGGAACGTACCATAATATTGTACATTCCCTGGCAATCGAATTTCGGATATTAAACTTTGTCAATCTTTAACAGTTTCACGCTCTTTCAAACAAACATAACAAATCACACTTATAAGCTAATGTTCACCATAGCTGAAAATCGACAACAATAAAAATATCTATCCTCTTCATCATACGATACGAAAATATAGTTATCTCGGACTTCGATAGTTAAGCTAAGACGGTAATAACGAGTTTATGGTTTAAGACTATGCAGTTTGACTCAAGCCTCACATCCAAACATCAATTTTGTACAGTCAGTTTCGTAAGTTGTTTGATCAAACATCGAATATCTACTTGGAGCCCACCCGTCGAAACGGTATTTTTCTTCAAGTGGTCCGGAAGTTTGAAGCGAAAGAAAAGTTGGTAAAACTGATGATCACAATAATCTGTGGATTTTTCTTTATATCCTCATTCTTACGGAGGTGTTTAAGTACATTTTTCGAGATTTTATAATTCGTATCATGAAATAATCAATCTTTTATTTCATCATGTAACGGAATCATTCGTTCTGAAAGTTATCTCACATGCTTCATTTCCGAATTCAAATCACAGCACTATCCAAAAAAACAATCAAACTACATACACCCCCGATTTCCTACAGAGACCAACAAGGAATGAAATGAAATTAAATGAAAATGAAAAAGTTCTATTCATGTATTCGAGACCAGGAATTTGAAAATTTGGTCTTCTGCTCTTACTTCAAATGCCTCTTGCCACTCGTGCCCATACAACTATGAATGTGACAGACATATGAAATCGATACGTATGTCGTGGTGAATGAGGAATATCCTCATGATTTTTCATTGGTTCTCTGGCATTTTATTTCTGACGGTGGATTTCTGCTAATATTAAAATCGAAATCTCAGAATTCAAAGATACTAAAGCTCGGAAAATTTTTGAATGAAATTGTAACTATAATATTCGAACACAAAGGGGGAATTGTGAAAATGTTTAGATAAAGACCAAAAAAGAATAATATTTCTGCCTCTTTGATAAGATTTTTCCTATCTCTAATTTGTTGACTATTTCACAATTATATCAAAGCATAGAATAATGAATTTTTTCACTATATTTTTTTTCCTAAATTGAACATATTCTTTGTGGAATTTCATACGAGTTGTAGAAATAGGCCAAAAGTGTTTTTACCAAAGAACAAAAAAAGAATATTTCTGAATCTTCTCTTTTACTACTTCCAAGATATGTTTTCTATCTTTAATTTCCCCCCCCCCCCCCCCCCAACCATCATTATTAATAATTATAAGTAATATTTTCGATGATCCTAATCAATAATGTTTCTAGAATAGAAAACCCGCTGAATAAACAGTACCTGCGTCAAGGTACTTGAGTAGCGATCATCAGTGTTACCAACCTCGGTAAGAAAAAGTATTTCGTCTGACGTCGAATCTACGGTCGGCAAAATTTGTCGGAAAAAAAAAAAACAATTGAATCGCGGCGACAAAGTGGGCGGTACTTACAGTTTCCCGCACTTCGATATAACGATATTCTTAGTCGGTTTACCGGCCGTGTCCCCGTACGTGCTGATTTTTTCGACCAACTCCAGTCCCTCCACCACGTGGCCGAAGATCCCTGTGAATCCCCGCATTTCCTGCAAAATATAGAATTGAATATTGGTCAGTCATTTTTGTGCCATGTGACAGTTTTTCCTGCACACCTATGGTATCTGTCGAATTTTGTGAAGAGGTTGCTCACATCAAGATTTCATGTAAAAGCATCATTTTTTCAGAAAGATGACTCGCACATCAAAAAATCAATTGAACTGTTGACGTCATCGTCTGAAATATTTGGCACATCCCAATTGCTTAGAGATACCAGTAAGGATGACTTTCATCAACGCTGCCAAAATACCCGAACAAATTCGCAAAGGTTATATCAATTCTTCCAATTCTCGGGTATTATTCTACGATATTTCGATCTTCAAAATGATCCGGAAGTATATTTACGCGTTTTTTATCTTTCCTGAGCCTGATGAGAGTGCAAAAGATGCGCTTAGAGGCTCCCCGCGAGGATGACGGTTGTTTCTATGATTATTCTCACCTGCAAAATGATGCGGAACTGCGAGCCGACCATGCCCAGATTGTCGTGGCGTTTTTGCGTTCTGCGCATGCCAACGGAACCCCGGACCGCCATCAATTTGGTGTCGTCGGGCAGGAAGAAGCCCTCTTCGAAAACTGAGCGTCCGCCCCTGCCGTTGTTCAGCTCGAAATCGCCCGTGATGACGCTTTCGCCTTCCCAACATTGGAACACCTGGGAAAATTCTTCTTTTAAATCACTGGCGACGATTTTTTTTTTTGTTCAAACATGACGGAATGTTTCAGGTTTTTTTCTGTGGGCATGATAGATTTTTTTTTATATAAAAAAGCCTGGAAATTTTAAGACTTCGTGGGAAGTAGAAGAAGATGCGAAGCGAAGATATTTAGATATAGACACATTTATCATGGGTCTTGAAAATTTACTTTGTCGAATGGAAGATTTTGTTATTCAGAATATGACAATTTAATATTGGAAATTCAAAAACTTTACTGGAACGAGATTTTTCATAAATTTTTTTTTTGGCAATTGACTGTGAGAACAAAAGACATTTTTTCTAATGAAACTCTGAAAAAAACACATTTTCCGTGGGACTGAGAATTTTAAGGCAGTGGGAAGCGGCGCTTTATCTTCAGCCAGAAAAAGAGATACTGGAAATTTCAAGACGTAGTGGAATTGAGATTGTTTTGACTTTGTGGGAATTAAAGAATTTTTTTATTTGTTGAATTGTGGGAATTTTCAAAATTTGGTGAGAACGAAATTTCATTAATAAAAAAATACCATTAATGTTAATATTTTGTGGGAACCAGAGATTTCTTATTATTGTGTCAAAATTCAGATTTTACAATGATTTTGATTTTTTTTAGTTGTTTCGCTGAAGTAGGTCACAGGTTTTCGACTATATCAACTGTGATTTTGGGAAAATATTCAGTTGTGTTGATAAGATTTGCTAGATACATTTTTCCCCATGATTTCTAGTAGATTTGATGTGACAAAAAAACAAACTACGATTTTGTGATGTTTCAACAAGTATTTCATGGAAATTCATTCTCGGCTGGTATAAAAAAGAATAATCTTTGATGTTTTGATAGGGTTGGCCAGAGGTTTTAGTGATTTTCAATCTTCAAATTTTGTCAATATCATTACCAGGTCAGTTTTTGAAAAAACTCATGGTTCTGTTGTCGCATTGTTCAATGAAAAAAAAAAAAGAAAAAGATTCCAACCAGTTGTCACCCACCTGACATCCCTTGTATCCCACTCCCGCTTCCCCCGTAGCCAGCACCCCGAAATTCTTCGCCATCTTGGGCGCCACGTCCGCCCTCACCTCGATCACCACCCTGCCCAGCGGCACCCCATTCACCTCCACGTTGAAATAGTACAGCAGCCTGCGCTGCAGCTGCTCCGGCACGAGATTGTTCTCCTGATAGATATTCTTCGGCGGCGGCTTGTGGTTGGGCGCGGCTAGCTGCTTGGCCACCAGGTGGCGCGAAAACAGCTGCGACATGCAGTAGTTGGCCAGGAAGAGGATGGGGTTTTGCGGGGCAGCGTGCGGCTGCATCAGCGGGGGTTCCCCGTTCTGCAGATTGCTGAGCGACTGTCTCAGCAGCTGGAAGTCGAATAGCACTCCCGACGTCCTGATCAGCTCGTCCAGCTGGCATTGCGAGTACATCTCCTGGTGGCGCAGCTGCAAACGGTGCTTCTCGGCTTCGACGCTGGCGTGCAGGTTGCAGACGTCGGAGAGGTTGTCGGCCATGGAGAGGTGCAGCTGGAGCTTGGCCAAGGCTTCGCGCGTGTCGCTCAGCTCGAAGTGCGCCACGTTGTTGGTCAGTTCGGTTTCGACGTGGGTCTTGAGGGTGACGCAGGCCTCGAGGATTTTGAGGAGAAATTCGCGCTGCTGAACGGCCAGGCGCTGTATGTCGCCGAGGGTTTTGTTCATGGTGGAGAGGTCGAGCTGCATCTCGGCCACCAGGTGGTCCTTGGCCTTGATCTGGTGGGCCACGTGGTCGGCGGTGGTCGCGCAGGCGCGGCAAACGGGCGCGCAGCACGTGTGGCACCACAGCGCCAACGGCATGGCGTGCGTGTGGCAGTTTTCCGAAACTACCTGAGGGAGAAATCGGTTGGTTCAATGTGGGATAACTTTTTTCCGTTTGCTTCGCTTTTAGTTATTCCTTTTTTCGTCGAGTTTTCATGTTGATCTTCTTTTCCAAAATAAAATTTTCCAAAGAATTACATGTTATACAAGGTGGAACCGAGAGTTGCATTTTACTCTAATATTCTGGTTACTCTGTGGAGAAATTCAATGATACAATAGCGTGTCTTTGTGAGTGATTTTGAAGACTCAGCGTTCCCTAACATTTCTTTTTTTGATTCGTCACAAATAGAAAGAACTGTTTAACGTCGATTCGATGTAGAATAACTTTTTTTGATTTTACGTTGATTTTTGATGTTTAGTGACGAGTTGTAGGGGTTTTCATTTTGCTCATTAGTTGATGATGACCTGTTGAAAATTTCTAACGAATTTTATGTTACACAGAGTAAAACTGAGAGTTGCATTTTACTCTAATATTCTGAACACTTGCTGGAGAAATTCAACGATAGTTTTAATAATTTTTTCCCATTTTTTGATTCTTAGCAATATAAGAATTTTCAAAAATAACTATGAAACTTACAACAATAACAAACAATCAAGAGAAAGTTAGAGAATAAATGTTTATTTTCCAAGATACAGGATCTTATTGACAAATAGTTATCACAGTTTTGCTTCATCATAGATACATAATTTCAGATAGGAAAATTATTATTATATTATTGGATAATACTATATAAGAAGAGGGACACTACATTATCAGTTACGATTCGTCATCACGATATGTCTTCTAGAGTTTTCCTTTAAATCTAGAGATACACGATATTTTCAATGTCCATGGGGAGTTTTACATTTTATATGTCTTTGATCTCTAGAGTCTTCGATCAGAGAGCATTAATTTTTTTAATGATTTCAAGATAAAAAGTTTGGTCCAGGGATATGCAATTGAATGGATTTTTATTCTCAAAAACTGAGCAAGAGACAAAGGAATGAAGAGTAAAAAAAGTTGTATTATTGTATGCCCAATCCGAAAATATACATAAAAATTACAAAAAAGTCAGTGATTTTTTTTGCAAAAATATTCTTTAAGGTGCCGCTAAGGACGCTACTGGACTTGATGAATTCAAGTTGGGGCTAAATCAGCCCCTTAACACGACTAATAATACCATATCACAACAAAACTAGATGAAAGGGCATTCAAGATATCTAAGAAAAAAAATTCTAGTCTAGTCTTAGAATCCCTCAAAGGATCTGCTGAAGTCTGTTGGATTTATTGTACATACTCAATTAACACCTATAGGTGAGGTCACAGATTTAGGATTAGGTTAAGGTAATTCTGATATTTTTTCGCTTTGACGGGGGGCTTCTTGTTAGTTCTTGTTGAGACACAGCACCAGGTTGTAGATGGGCAAAGATTTTGTATAAAATGATACCTCAATTATTTTTGACATACTGAATGACAATTTTCAATTTAAATTTTTCCATTACTTTCCTAGGTTGAAAGGAATAAATAATACTATAATGGTTCTGAACGTAGTGAATGATGGGAGATTTTTCTATTTTTCTTTATTTTTCCAATTTCGTTTTACCTTGAGGGGGGGCTTCTCTACGCCCACTTTCAACTGCGAAAAGTTCTTGGTGAGGCAGAGCACCGGGTTGTAGGTGGGCAACGACTCGGGCCCCCTTTCGCTCACTTCGGTGCGCTTCCAGCAGTAGATGCAGTATAGCTCGCGGCCCTTGGTCAGGTTGGTGCGCATGCACTGCAGACAGAAATAGTGCTTGCACGACAGCAACTTAGGGCTCTGGTCGGTGTCGTTGAACTTTTGTTTGCAGGAACCGCAGAGCATCAGTTCCTCGAATTCGGGGACGACGGCGTCCATTTCTGCGAAATTCAATTGTTACTTTTATTATTTTTTTGGTCAAGTCCAGATCCAGAATGAAATCATAGTTTTCAATGATACTACACTACCACCTCATGATAATAATATTCATTCTTCCATAATCTTTGGAATATTCTCTCTTCATTTCTGAAAATAAAAATTATAATAATTATTTCTAAATATTTTTCAGTGAGTACAGATTGATGATCTGCCTCAAAATGTCACTTCGCTTGAAATTTAACCCTCAGATACCTGAAAGAGAAATTCAGTATTCGTTAGTGACGCCTCGATTTTCGAAAAAAGTTAGGAAAATAGAAATATATCTTCAAGGAGTATCAAAACTTATCGTGGTGGACGTTTTGGGAAAGAATCTGCGCCCGTTTTCAACACAATATTATATTTAGTGAATTCACTTGAGGCTTATTCCTCATTGATATCAATGATTAATTTAGTTATTGTCTAATTTCTCATTCATTCAAACAGAAAAAAAAACATGTGTGAAGTGGTTAAAAATTATGATAAACGATCAAAATAGCAAAAAAACCTGATCATACTTTAGAAAAAGCATTGATGATAGATTCTCTATAGTCGAATTGTAGAAAAATATAAACATTGAAATATGAAATATGAAATAGAAAAAAGTTCTTTGACAAAAATGTCATTTTATAGGAACTGAAATTATGCTGCTTTGTAATTGTTAACTTTTCTCTATCATAAATATTTTCACATGTATCTAGATCAGAATTGAAATTTTTGGCACTTATCACATTTTTTGAATATCTCAGAAATCACGCAACATTTGGAAACGTCGTTAAGGCATTTTGAACGAACTTTAAAAATATTTGAAACTAGAGAAATAGTGCACGTACAAAAAAAACATCCTATATAAGATAATCCAGTAACCCTGTGTATTGATCTCGTCATATAAAGTGTCAGAATATATGGAAATCTTCCACAGATATATTTTTTATGGCCCCCTTTACGAGATACTTACCACTTAAAACGGCCCTGTAAGATATTCTCGTTTAATGTGTTTTTTATCGAATACCTAATCATGTCAAGTTTGCTGGATCTCACAATGCCTCAACATGAAAATCAATCGTGTTTTTTTCGAAATATGTACAGTTTATATCAGTACATGCTGTTCAAAATGATATTTCTTTTTCTTTCATCATTCAGGTTTTATAAATCTAAATTTATGAGTTTTTCAAGTCATTTATGGTTCCTGAGACTCATGTGTATCCCTGGATATTGTAATTTTGTATAAAATAATTTCTCTGTAGGTTTATCTGAAATCTAATGACTTTCAAATATTTTACTGGGTGCATATTATTACTCCACATACAATTCATTTATTATTCATAAGGGCCGAAAAACCCATCAATCAAATGACCCACGATTCTATTTGAATATGAGAAAGGTAACATTTGGAAACAATAAACTCATGTGATATTTCTCTTTTTCTTTCATTAGATCCAAGGTTAAAGGATGAGCAAAATTTCTGTCACTACTAAGGTATCTTCTCTCTCCATTTAAGACGTTTCTTGTAGAATCATAGATTATTTTTCTTCGGTAGACAATTTTTATTGATTTTTTCGTGACTTTCCATTGTTCCCGTTTCATTGAAATAGTCATTAAATATGTATTTTTCTCCATCATAAATTGCTAATTGGTATATTATGATGAAAGCTTTCGAATCACCCTTCGTTTCATTCCTTCGTAGGTAAAAGGGGATTGAATAATCAACAGTTCCGTATTTTTGCGATATGGATTCAGAACCGCGCCAATGTTTTTGTTATGTGACAATCGACAAGTGGGTTTCTCTCACCGATTTGCGTCGTGTCAAACCAAAAGCAAACAACCATGTTTTCATCATTTTATTGACATGCCCGCCTCGATATAATAGCCCTCTGCTATGCCTATCTATCGATAACGTCCTTACCGTTTATATTCTACGATGTTTAGCACAGCCTTTGGGTAAATCCGATTGATAAACGATACGAACGATGGATGTGTTATTTGGTCCTTATAAAACTCGTGTTTCGGCAACGGTTCCCTTCGCGATTTTGTACTATTATCGAGTTTCCGGTTGTTTATCTAGCGATTTTTAACATTACATAATTATTTCGTGCCGAAAACATCGGCGGAATAAAGAAAAAACTTAAAATTATCGTGGCCGCTTTGCGATGTGCCACATCATGTTGACGACTGACATTCCCCGTTAAGTTTACGGCGGAGTGTCTCTGTTTGACCTTGGGCTTTGACGTTGCGTTGCTTTAGAGCGCCAATTTTGAATTTCGATCGATTTGATGGCTACGTAGTTTATATGATATTTTATGCAATAGTTTCGTGCATTTTCTCTTTATGAATATTTGAAACCGTCATTATCTTGATTACGGCTGTAGTCTGTTTCGGAAATAGGCTAATAAATGAAATTAACAAGGATTTTTCATAGGCGTACTGTTGAAATCTGATATAAAATATTGTATGGGATGAATGTGTAAATGAATAATATCCCAGATTCTTGCATATAATTTACTGAAAGAATCGAACACTTATTTGGCTTACTGTGTTAGGATTTTTGTGACGGTTTTCATCTGATATATCGATATAGATCCAAAAAGACTAGAACTCTTGAAGCAAATGATATCAGAGATAGATAAAGCACTGATACTTTGTCAGGCAGTTATAACTAGAAATGAGCCCAGTAGATTAACAAACGTAAAGAATGAATAATGCCCGTGAAACTTTTAACTTTTTGCTCCAGTACAAATAACTTTTTGCGCACCCTGCACTCAGATATTATTGTCTGATAGTATCTTCAGAGCAATAAAAGGATAATATATTGTTTTGTCCATACGATTGTGAAGCCGAATTAATATAATAATAATATTAAACGTCAGCGAATATGCGCATGCGCTGGTCTAACAAATTGATGGTCCTCATTTCAAACTGGCGCATGCGCAGATATGTTATTATTCGAAATATGGTGGCTTTATGTTGAACACGTGGATGCGACGCTTTGTTGCCAGATTGTCTAAATTCTCCCCAACCCCGGTAAAACTTCCGATTTCGTTCCGCAGGAGAAGGACTCGTACGGCAACGAGGTGTCGCGCCTGGGGCGCCCCCTACCGGTCGAATACTTGCTGGTGGACGTGCCGGCGTCGACGCCGGTGACGCCACAGCGCACCTTCAATTGCGATCCCGAAAAACGACCGTTTCCTGTCGAGAACCGGTTGGTCGACGGCCATCTGCAGGACTTCGATGCTCTCGCCAGTTATTTGTCGCAGTTCGGCCCCGAAGAGGAGTTTTATAACGTCATCAACGATTTCCATCTCATCCTGTATATAGGTGAGTGAGAAGTGAGGTTAGGTTAGGGCAAATTCCCTCAGATGACGTCAACGTATACTTTGAACGACAAAACAAACCATTTCCTGGCAGGCAATTATCGAAGATCTTTATTTTATTCCAACAATTTTCGATACTGGATATCGAAAACGAAGTAATTTTTTTTTTGTGAAAATTTGACACCATCAGTATAAATACCTGAAAAATAATGACTTTATCGCTATGAAGGAAGAGTATGATGTTTTCGTAGAAAGTATCGGAGAATGAAGGAATTTCAATTTCGCCAGTGGCGTACAATTTGGAAAGGATTCACTTGCCCCTGTCATACACCTGTGGTAGGAGACAGAAATGTTTATTTAACATAATTGAGTAGGGTGTTTAATACATACATATTCCGTCAAATCGGATAATGATACGTCAGATAGTTTCGAAATAGTGGACACAAATAATTCTTGAATGAAACACCCTGCAACTCTGTAGGAGACACATTTCATGTAGGTGATTCAGGTTGAATCTCTATATTTTGAGTTCAGGATTCTATAGTTCAAATATTTCCAGTCAGTAAGTTAGATGCGACTTATATATATATATATATATATGAAAAAAAAAACCTTTTTCTCAGCCACAATGGAAATGCTACCTATGCGCGAGTACATGGGACCTTTGCTGGAAGCTTTGAGGAACAAAGATACTGCTGCTGCAGCGGAGTGGTCGAAATCCGAACATTGGGCGACAGTCGAACAACTCATCGCAGCTAGTTCTCCACCACCATCGAGGTGAGATTTGTCAAACAACTATTTTCAGGTTAGGAAGTGACATCTGGCATAGGAAGTGACGTTTGACGTGTATTTAGATGTCGCTAGTGACTTTGACGTTTCACCAGGGTTAATATACTCAAAAAATTGCTCTAGAAATGAGTTTCAGATAGCGAGTCTGAGAAAAACTGTCATTGCTTCCAACATCTTGACAGTTGAAATCCAAACGATTTCATTCAATTGAAGTGAGATATGATTTTTTTTGGTTATTAGAGGAGTTGATAAGAATATTGTCAAAGCTAGAATTGTAGTTCATTGCATATCGAATATTTGGTTTTTATTGTTCGGGAATGAAAAATTCAGGTCAACCCTCATATTTGCATTGTTCTGAACGTTATCTGGAAGGAATTCGAAGAATTTTCGAGGACGTATTTATCGCAACCCAGTGAAATATAATCACCCTGCCATTCATAGGGTTTCTAGAGGTCAGGCTTCTGACAAAGTGACACGTTGACGATTTACAGGGTTTTCAGAAGTCTCTGGTCTCCGACGAAGTGACAGATCGACATTTGACAATGATTTCAGAGGTCGCTTCAAATGAGTTTCAGACAGAGCGGCGATTTAACATTTAATATTTTGTTTTCAGGCCGGGAAGCGTGGCTGCAGGCAGCATTTCGGCTTCGCCGGGCTCTTCTAACGGCCCGAAGTGGACGTGCCCCTTTTGCACTTTTCTCAACAACGCGGAGACCCAAAACTGCGAGATGTGCAATTTGCCGAGGTCCAACACACCGCATTAAGGTGATTTTTTGAAAATTCACCATTTCTTTTTGATACCATCGAAGAATTTTTCCTGGCAGAAATATCGAGAAATATTTTTTCATGCTTTAGTAGTTTGGAAAATTTGATGATTCGTCTCATTTTTTTTGTTTCAGATTATCATACAGAGCTCGAGCAATGTGAATATTGATTTTTCATGCTTAGAGTTGGAATATATGGAACAATACTAGGAAGAATGTCAACTGAACATGTTATTTTCTCTTATGTCTTATGGATGTCTTGAGTTTTCTGAATCGACAGCTGGGTTTTCATATCATCTTTACTGTACATAATATCTCAAGTTTTATTATTCAGTTCTTTCTATAGATGATAAGTTGCGCTTTATTTAACTTATATATAACTATGGTGAAGTGAATTAAATTGTTAGAAAATACTGTTTTCCTATTTTCCCAACCCCCTTCTCTAATACTGGGGGTATTTAATGATACACAGCTACTTATCATCCGATATACTGAATAAAAAATATTTTAACCAGGAGACTGGAAGACACAAGTCTTCAGGTCCAGGTTCCAAGACTTGTCTTCTACTCAAGGTAATTTTCCTAGAGCGATGAACAAAAGTTGTGTATTATGGAAAAAAAAGACACCACTGTAGAAAACAAACATTGTAAATACCATTGATCCTATAATTATTTAATCATATACAAAAATGACACATCTTTTCAATTTTCTCTTATTTTGTTTTTTTGTTGATTAAATTGCCGTGAGCTACGGAAGCGCTGAAGTGCCTGCAAAAAGTAACATTTTCAAACCTTTCCATTCTTACTATGTCAGAATCCTTTCAATTTCCATACGACAGAGTCAGAACTCCAATATAATATGAATATAAGTCAGAATTCTAGCAAGCTACGTCATAAATATATCATGGTTGGGCAGAGTAATACATTATTTTTTCCCTTCTGTACACAACTACAATTTATATTTAGTAATTATTAAGTTGTAGATTCTTTAGTTGCTAATTCTGAACACATTTTTTTGATGTAGAATTCTAATAGAACTAGAATAGAAGGATATGTCAGAATTCTACCATAAATTGATTACACCAAATAAGTTCGAACTCCATCGTTTCATTAGGAGTTTCTGACATGATAAGATATTTTTAGTTTTTGCGAAATTGATTCCTTGTAGGTGCCAAGAACCTTAGGAGTTGTCGAATGGAATTCGATTCAACTGATTTTGTACCACAAGGCTTTCGACAGGGTCCTATACTTCGTTCATTTGCTGAAATCTGCGGAGTTTCAAAATTTAAGAAAATGTTACAGAGCACCAAGCTAACAAGGTGAGTCAGAATTAAAGGAGCGAATGAATGAAGCTGGTTTCTATCTTTTGATGAGTTCTCTGAAGGTGACTCATAGTGAATAACTTTGCGAATTCTTCACTTGCAGTTGGAATGAACTGTGGGACTTGTCAAATGGAGGTCGATAATTTCGATGGACCTTTTCACTATAACTAGTACTTTTGTACCACAAGGCTTTCGACAGGGTGTTATAATTCGTTCATTTGTTGAAATCTGCGGAGTTTCAAAATTCAAGAAAATGGTACAGAGCACCAAGCTAACAAGGTAAGTCAGAATTAAAGGAGCGAATGAATGAAGCTGGTTTCTATCTTTTGATGAGTTCTGAAGGTGACTCATAGTGAATAACTTTGCGAATTCTTCACTTGCAGTTGGAATGAACTGTGGGTCTTGTCAAATGGAGGTCGATATTTTCGATGGACCTTTTCAATATAACTAGTACTTTTGTACCACAAGGCTTTCGACAGGGTGTTATAATTCGTTCATTCGCTGGAGAATGCAGTTTCAAAATTTCAAGAAATGTTACATAGAACCTTCATCCACTCGATTATCAATTCTAACAAGGTAAGTGAGAAGTATAAAGCTCGGATTCCATCGGCACGAGCGCTCCCGTAGCCGACAAACACGCACACACACACACACCGAGCGACCCGTTTTTCACGGGCCCACTCCGAAGACGAACAAAACCAAGTCTTCGGCGAGTCGGACGACCGCGTGGATGACGACCACCGAGACGAACGTCAGCCGCAGCCGTCGCGCGACCGTCAGCCGGGCTGGGAAATCCGGAGGCCGCTCTCAGTCGGCGGTCTGCGTCAGCGGCGGGTATTCGTCCTCGTCGGCGAAGTGGAAGGAATCTTTGGGCGGGGATTCCAACGCGGCGGCCATTTCACGCAGCTTGTCGGATTCTTCGGAAAAGAAAGCATGTTAGAAGGCGCGGGATAGATGGGATAGAAGTCTTCGAAGGGTGAGAGTACTTATGGAAATGTCGAAAAAATAACCCATGGAACAGAGGAACTCGAAAAAGTGAACACCGAAAAATTGTTCTTTCGGGTGCGAACTTCGAAAATGTTCGGGAGTTTTCCGTACATTTTTGCACCCTAGGAAATATTTCGTTATCAGGAGTTATCAAGAGGTAAAATACATTATATTGCTGATGACATGAAACGGATTGCATTAAATACCACTATTGAGTAATTTCAGACAGAGCAATGATTATTTTGCTCTAGTTCTATTTCAATTAGGTTATGTTCTTGGATGGGGTGGAGTAAAACAAATATATTCGAATAAATTAGAAGTTAAATACTGTCTGTAAGTTCTTCGAGGAGATGGTACATTCATTTTTTAGCTTTTAATGGGATTTTCTCTCCTCGTTTCTAAAAAATAGAGTAGAAGTTATTGAAAATTATTGCAATATATTTGTAGTAAGGACAGATTTAGGATCTGTCCCAAAATGTCTGCTTGCATTCTCCTGAACGGAGACAATAATATTGCTTCTTGTTCAGTTGATATAGATTTGAATTTTGGTTAAAAATATCAATTATATTAATTTTAAGATTTAAATAATATGGGTCTATTACTATAAATAGAATTATTATTATAGCAATTATCATTATTATTAGGAACTTGGCATCCACTTCTGAAACTTGAATATGAAAATGGAAAATTCATTATCAATTGATGGAAACACCTTGTAACCAGAATTCCTCCGTCTGCCGAATTGTCACTTTTCAGTGTCAAAATCAAAACATTGAAAAAATTTTGCGAAGAGAAAAATATTTCAATTGTGTTGAGAACGGGAGCAGATTCGTTCCCGAAACGTCCACCAAGATAAGTAGAGGTTTTATTCTTATTAAATATATTTGTATTTACAATTTTTTTTCAAAAACAAGTTGTCACTGACCAATAGAGAATTTCTCTTTTAGGTATCTAAAGGTTTAATTTCAAGCGCAGTGACATTTTGGGACAGATCCTAAATCTGTCCTTACTACAAATATATTGCAATAATTTTTAATAACTTCTACTCTATTTTTTAGAAACGAGGAGAGAAAATCCCATTAAAAGCTGAAAAATGAAATTAGGAGTTGTTCAAAAATGGATATTGAAAATTATTCGTTAGACAAAGAAAGTAAAAAATGGATATGAATTGTAAATTATCAACAAATATACAGTTATGTCATAACTAATATTTATATTATATATACATATACATGCGGATATTAATATGTGAACAAAAAATCACTTGTAGTTGGTGATATTGGTTGCATTCGTATTTTTTATCATCAAACCTTACAAGTTTCACTTCGTAAGGTTTTTCTTAGTTCATTCAACATACAATATATATATTGAACTCATTACTATTATTACTAAAAAGTCACAATTGTTCATGTTCGTGGGAGTGTTTTATCAATTTTCATGAGTACTCAGCCTCCAGAATTTGTTACACAATTTTAATGATAACCTGATGTACAAATACACAGCGAGATTATTTTTTGTCGATAACTTCTCTATCTCTCATTGTCGACTAAATGCAGCTTGAAGGCACTAAACACGAAAAACAGTCACCCTAGCGCCATCTACCATTCTTTTCGAATAAATTATCTCCAAACTCATTTTTAGGTTAGGTAGCTGCAAGAATCAAAATGATTTAAACATTTCCAGAACTCTTCTGCAGTTGCATCACTCTTTCTGTGTCAACCGAAAATTATAGAATAGGTGAACATTATGGTTAGAAATGAGTCTAATGGCATTGATGTTCCATTGATATTTTGAAAAAAAAATCTAGTAAACTTTTCTTGTTCAAGATGTCGCATTTATTTTGGGTGTGGAGTTTGAAGAATGGAACTAGAATTAAAATTATGAAAAGAACATTAGAATGGAACGAAAATATATCAAATTCGTCAAAATATCTTCTGTCATTATTTTCCATGAAATGTACCCTATTATTTTATAAAAACATCCTGTAAATGTCTCCCCTCGCGTAACTTACTCACCGTGAGCATTCCACAAAGTATGTGTGACAATACGTCACTTTTGGTGTACAACTAATCTATTTTAATCATGACAGGGCTGTCAAAAGCGCCCTCTGGTGAAGCAGAGCAATGACTGCATGTTAGAAAGACACGTTGGTCGCTTCAAAGTTACTAGATTTTCCTAAACATACAATGTGTTTTCCAAGAATACTGTGAAAACTATGTTTCAGAAGACTATTTTTATTAGAAATTATTCTAACATATATCTCAGTGTTAAATAATAGCCAAGAACAAAATCAAATTTATTAGTGACGATTTGTTTGGACAATCAATTTGGATCATTGGAAAAATGGTCTATGGTCAAAAATACACACTTTGTATATTGTATTTTTGTCTAATAAAGAAACACGATAATTTTCGGTTTATTGCTAATATCACAGATTCTTATTTAATTTTATTCTAAGTGTAGGAATTATGTTTAATTTGTACAGCTCTTATTATTAATTGAGCATTAAGCTCTACACGTATCTCATAGCTAAAATTACGAATTGAAACAACATAAATAACAATCATACTACCAACAAACAGCACATAACAATAATACTAGGAGTACTATCAACAAAACACAACATTGATATGAAAACCATACGAATTTTCTCATTTTAGGAATGATTTGTCGGAAACAGCCAACCAAAAAGAATTCAAAATAAACCCTTATTATTAATTTAGTCGACAATGTTTTTTACCTTTCAATTCTATATATATCAGTCGACAAAAAATATCCAGTGCATTTTAGGCTATTACATAATCATACAATAATTATATTCATAGTAGTGAAATAAAGGCGTTATAATTTTCCCGTAAAAGTACGACAAGACATAAGGAGCTACTCCAACTCCAAATGCAACATGCTATTTTTTTCTTAAAACGTCCATCATGTTTTTGTAATACCATCAAAAAATACTCTAGTTCCAATAAATTATGTTCGAAAATATATTTGTTGATTGACATGGTAGCCAGCAAGGTCACCAGACTCCAATCCAAGAGACATATCTGACGGAATCAACACGGCGAGTATGAGAAAATAATTCAAACAAAAATATATATATTTATTTGGGAAGAATAGAACATACAACACAATTGATTTTCAATATCCTGTGTCATTGATTCATAATATACCTGATAGGTACATCGGTAGGAATCTGATATCCCCTTGGAAAAATGTTCCAATGGATTGAGTTCTGGTGATCCAGGTGGCGATTGTACCAAACCACTGTGATATATACTCCAATAGGCCTTTTCATTTAGATGGTTTTGGAGAGCGAGTATATTGAGTAGCATATAAATGTTATCATCTTTTTCATTTCAGTATAAAGACACGGAACTCAAAAATATTAGTTTTATTTTCTACCCAAGATGAACAACAAGCATTTGCCAGCTAAAGGAAAAGGTCTATTTTATCAACACCAACTGTCATACGTCATGCGAAGTACCCGAGAAATCTTGGAGATTTCATGAAAAACCGTACCGTTTGCTATACACACAAACATAAAACATTTTTTTTTTTAATTTTTTTTTCGGGGCGAGGTTGATGTTAGTTGAGATATAAATACTGACCAGTACCTGACATAACACCCATGGGATTGCCTTTGACGATGCCAGCGTAGCTACCTAGTATGCCTTGCAAGGAACAAAGAAAATCAAAATGAGGGATTTGGGATACAGCTCACTACAGGAGTGCTTCAGGATGATGTTAGATTTATGCGGAAACTGCAAATAGCTCAAGTTCAAATGTATCGTCATTGTAAACCAAAAAACAAAAACATTCACAAGCAATATTTTTTTCATGTAGACGAGTCTCTCTTGAAATGTAACCCCCCTCTCAACTTTTTTGTTATTGAAGACATGAGATAATCGCGAATGTAAAAGTTGGATTTCATAATATTTTTTGTTGTACAGTTTCTTTTATTTCTCAGAAATGGACACTAACTTTTGTTTTCCAAATAACACAACAATCCAAATATGCAATTTGTATCAATGGAATCAGAACAATAGCTCTATCGACTTGAAAAATGTACATTTTATTCCATTTGAGAAAGACCCTGTATACCAAAATAATCATCTCAAAGAACTTCTACATGTACCATTTTTTAAATCTTCGAAAACAAAAAATGTTAAAGGGGGTTGGTTCAATTTCAAGAGACGAACCCTGTATATACTGACACGTTGTAAAGTTTCACCCTCCATACCTCTTTTATGTTTGTAGGTGAGAAAATGAATAGTTTAACGAGGATACGAAGAAATATAGCAAGATGTTTTGAAAGCTGGAAAAATGTATAATTTTTTTTTTGAACATCCGGTGTGAAACTATTTTTTTCTTCATTTTCTCTTCCTATGAATTAACAAAAATATATAGGGTGATAAAGTGTCACCTGATAAGAGCATTTTGAAATCCCCTCAAATTTTTCATTTTCGAATATATAATCAACAAAATAATCGTAAATATAACATTATCTGATGAATGTGTATCATAATATTGGGCAACACATAGGAAGCACATTCAAAGAACATAGAAAATGAAAATACAAAACCATAGAATTTGAAGAATGAAGAACTAAGGGGATTTCAAACCATTCGTCTTAGAGAATCATGTCAGGGCCGAACTGGTCCAATTTAACCCCCGAGGTCAAAAAAAATAGAATCAGCCCTGAGTGGAGTACGCGAATAATTTTCTGTTGTATTATGAAAAATATTTTTTTTGGGACCCAAAAAAATTTGGCCTCGGAGGAAAAGTTTCCCAACCCCTCTCTGTCCAGTCCGGACCTGAATAATGCATGTTTACAAAAATCACCCATTATTTTCAGTGATCAGTTTTTCCGATAAACAGTTTCCTCTGAAATTCGATGAAATTTGAATAGAAACATTGCACGTCGTAAGAGAAAAAATTAATCTCAAGATAAACGGTAGTTTTTACCCCCAATATTGCTTGCTTGTTGAATTTGAATGTTGTAGAATCAATCAGTGATCACTTTCAAAAATACCTCGTAGACCTGGGATGAAATTCGAAATGAAGTACGAATAATTACCATAAACAAATAACATTCGGTGATTATCAAACTGCAGTAATTCCTGACTTATCAAGTAATGCTTGACATGCGTCAGCTGTCAAAATAATGGAGCAAGTCAGTATGTTTCACAACATCAGTTGAACTTCAGTGTCAAGCTCTCACCTTTCTCTTAGGGCATTAAGAAACACCTTTTGTGTTGAGAAAACAAAGATTATATACGTTGGGGTAAAATACGAAATGGAGCTCAATAATGAATTCATGATTCATCGACTAGACAGATGTCAACTGTCAGAACAGTTGCGACATCTATGATATATAACAAGTATTTATTGTCCCACTCTTGTATTATTCTAACGTACGTTTCTCTATGTGGAAGAAACCTGAAATTGTATACCTGGTGTAAAATTCAGAATAGAGCTTGAGAAATTTCTATAAACAAATCGTAACTCTCGATGATCCCTCAAGTGCAAGTGTAGAAAAACTTTACATTGTATGTGGGATACAATTCAAAATGCAGCACTAATGATTTCCATAAGCAAATAACTTTCGGTGATTACCAAACTGCAGAAATGTTATCGACTGACAGACGCCAATTGTCAGAGTATGATTACGACATCTTTGTTATAAGCAACTTAGCATATTCAACATCATCAATAGGACTTCACTTCAATTTTTCTTTGACATAGTCAAAGAGAACACATTCTGAAATACTTTGCAGAAGATCCTACCTCGAGTAAAATTACCGATAGAGTTCAAAAAATATCCATCAATAAATCGTAACCGTCGGTGGATCCCAAACTGCATAAATCCTTGTTTTACCGACTGACACTTGACAAATGTCAACTGTCAGAGCAATAGTTCCGACACCTATGTTATAGAGCGAGTAAGTATGTTTCACATTAATCGAACTTTGATTTGAAGCTCTCGAATTTCACTTTGAAGAGAACACTTATGCGAAATATCTGAGATTGTAAACCTTAGTTCCTGTTTTAACGACTGACACTTGACTGACGTCAACTGTCAGAACTTTAGTTGCGACATTTATGCTATGGAGCAACTAAGTATCTTTCACACCATCGGTAGGACGAATCAGTTCTTGTGACATAGTCAAAGAGAACATTCCAAAATACCTTGTGAGTAGATTAACCTAACATTGTATACTCGGAGTGAAATTCCATACTGCAGAAATTTCTGTTTTACCAACCCTTACGTCATTTTACCTTGCACGTCATAGAGAACACTCATTCTAAAATACCGTCTATGTAGGAATATCTTAGATTGTAGCCTGTGACCTGGGGTCAGTTTCACAAATCATCCATGTCAACATTTTGAAACAGTTCAACAATTTTTGTCGAACAAATAACAACTGTCGGTGATTTCCAAACTGCTTTCTGACGCTTCGATCTGACGATCAAAGAATAATTCAATTTTCAATTTCAATTCTGAAATCGATAGGAAAATCCATTTCTCACAATGAACAATGAAATAAATATTTCATTATTCATATTACGATTGAACTGGCAACAAGTTATTGCCTCAATTTCCTTGCCAACTCCACTCTCATGACAAATTTCACAGTCAAAATCGACAGTCACGTGCGAAACACTGTTTTTGTTTGAAAACATCGCTGCAGGAAAAAATCGATAAAAGAACAAAATCAACGTTCACATAACTATATAATCACTAGTATTGTCAAGATACTTTTTGAGACCCCTCGCTTGATAATCTGAAATACAGAACGAAACGAATGAAAATGTTTATTAAGTACATGAAATATTCGCCTAAGTAAATTCCAATAGCATTTCTTTCAGATGAAACAAGATTTGAATTGGGTGAAATATTTATATCTTCCGGAAAGTTGGAACTGCTCAGAAAACATCAATTATAATTCAGAAAACTAGAATTTCAAATTAGAAAACATCAATTTTAATTCAGCTAGTATGAGTCTTACGTGATTCAGAAAAAAAAACATGATTTATAATTTTGACAATATCGATTATGATCATTTTTCAGCTTTTAATGGGATTTTCTCTCCTCGTTTCTAAAAAATAGAGTAGAAGTTATTAAAAATTATTGCAATATATTTTTTGTAGTAAGGACAGATTTAGGATCTGCCCCAAAATGTCACTGCGCTTTAGATACCTAAAAGAGAAATTCTCTATTGGTCAGTGACACCTTGTTTTTGAAAAAATTTGGAAATACAAATATATTGAATAAGAATAAAACCTCTACTTATCTTGGTGGACGTTTCGGGAACGAATCTGATCCCGTTCTCAACACAATTGAAATATTTTTCTCTTCGTAAACTTTTTTCGATGTTTCCGATTTTGACACTGAAAAGTGACAATTTGGCAGACGGAGGAAAATTGTCACTTTTCAGTGTCAAAATCGGAAACATTGAAAAAAGTTTACGAAGAGAAAAATATTTCAATTGTGTTGAGAACGGGAGCAGATTCGTTCCCGAAACGTCCACCAAAATAAGTAGAGGTTTTATTCTTATTAAATATATTTGTATTTCCAAATTTTTTCAAGAACAAGGTGTCACTGACCAATAGAGAATTTCTCTTTTAGGTATCTAAAGGTTTAATTTCAAGCGCAGTGACATTTTGGGACAGATCCTAAATCTGTCCTTACTACAAATATATTGCAATAATTTTTAATAACTTCTACTCTATTTTTTAGAAACGAGGAGAGAAAATCCCATTAAAAGCTGAAAAATGAATATACCACCTCCTCGAAGAACTTACAGACAGTATTGATTATGATGTAGAAACTATCAATTGTTTTAATTGTTGTATAATAGGAGTTCTTCGACTACAGTTTGACTAATCCGCATTGAAATTGATGGATAACCAAATCATTTGAATTGAGAGCAAAAAAAAATTATCGTAAAAAGAGGAATCCGAAGTGATCACTGATACATTGATGCGAACTAGTTGTTTGAACTTGACCATGTATTATATTGTGGAAGACGAACAACAAACAACAAATCATTAACGATAAGGAAAGGTAAAAAACAGAGCACCAGGAAAGAGGAACCCTTTAGTAAAAAACAGTGGAATCATTGATGTTCAGCTCGTTTGAAAAAAAAATCAAAACCATTAAAGTTACGGAATATCTATCATCTAAAGGAATATTTTTGCCGTCAAGACCCCTCGAAAACAACAAAGGAGACTTGTATTTAAAAAAAAAAAACAGAACCGCGAGATTTCCTTCCGGCCCTCGACTTCGACGGACCCACGACCTCTCGGGGACGAAAAAGAAAAAAACCACAAAAAAAAAATCATCTCGGGGACTCCTCGGAAGGAGACCTCCGGAAACAGTTCAAGCACGCGCGTCGTTTCCGCTTCGGTTTCGGCGCCGGCAGGCGGACCGTCACCCATCGGTCGTCCACCGGGCAGACGACGAACTCCTGCACGCGACAGCTCTTACCTACGACGGGCTCGGCGTCGGCCGGAGGCGTCGCCTCGGCGCCCTCGCCCGCGTCGGCGACGTCGCCCCCCTGGAGGGCGGCGTCGGCGAGCGCGTCCGATTCGCCGAACTCCATCTCCTTGAGCAGCTGCAAATCGCCGCCGGCGCTCTCGATGTTGTATATGTACAGGACGCCGTACTCGGTGGCCACCAGCAGGCGCATCGTCTGCTGGATCCTGCGCGGAAAACAAAAGGATTACTACGTCGCAGGGGCGGAAAACGACGGGTTTTTCGTCCGAGGGCGATAAGCGGTCTTTTATCGCTCGAGGGCGGTATCTCGCGTTTTATCGCCCTAGAGCGGTAAGTGTCTTTCAACGCCCACGGGCGGTAAATATCTCTTATCGTCCTAGGACGGCGTTGTTTTCCATCGATCATGCAGAGAGATCTGTCTGTACAACATATCATAATATGCCTGATTTTTCTATACGTATGAAAATATTTTTCGAAAATGAATAGATTCACTCGGATCGCTTTTAAATTTCGCAGAAAAACTCTCTGATAAATTATTATTATACCATATTTATATTCGCATTTTTAGGTGAATCATCTTGTATATGAGTGAGTTTATGATCATATATTGAATTCGTGATCAATAGTGTACAAAGTGAAAACTTTGTATGAAACTCTACACCTTTTCCAATTGTAGTTCGTTGATTTCAAAAAGTATGAATGTATTTCAAATTAGTTTCAAATTGATTCTCGAAATGTGTCGGATGTTTTTCAAAATTATCAATTCCCTTTCAAAATGCGTCATATCATTTTCGAAAAATTTCATTTTGATTTTAAAGTTCAATATCAGAACTCATCATTTTCATTTCAAATGCGATCTAAAGTAGTCTGAACTCTACTACAATCTGATTAAAATATTGCATAACACCTCAGTCACAAATTATACCTACATATTAACCTACATTTGGAATATCTGAATAAAAATGTCAATTTTGGAATTTAAACACTTTTTGAAATTGATTTGATTAATTCAAAATACAATTGATACTTTTTGGAAATAAAATGACTATTTTGAGATGAAAATGATATACTTTGAAATTCAACAAACATTTTTTGAATTAAAATGATGATCTTTAAAATACAAATGATTATTTGGAAATACTGATCCTCTGAACTACAATCGGAAAAGGTGTAACTCAACAAGCGTATGAATAAATGTAAAAATAAACTTACTTTGTAATGGCTATCACATTTTTCATTCCGCTTATTTTCAAATGGGCAGTAGCGAAGGCTCTACCTTGCGTGAAAACATCGGTGACTTGGGATGGGAGATACGTGGAGAGATAACCCATCCAACTAGATTCGTCGACTCCAGGACTAAACAAAAAAAAACAATATAACGAAACATTCTCTAGAAAAGGTCGTTTTTTTTTAAAAAACTTTGCATTTGTGCAATTCACGAAATTTTATCAAGGGATCCTTATTTTTTCTGACAATATTTGAAAGGTATGACACTTCACAAGGCTGATATTTTCCCCGCTACAAAAAGGCGAACTTAGTATGTATTATATAAAAAAATATTTCACTTTTCATTATCAAATTCGCTATACTCATAGTTATCCACGTAGAATTCACAGTGACATCACCTGCCATACGACATATGTCAACTGTCATACGTCATTTGCCATACGACATATGTCAACTGTCATACGTCATTCGCCATACGACATATATCAACTGTCATACGTCATTTGCCATACGTCACCTGCCATGGCGGCCTTCTCGAGGCGAAATCACATCGGAATATAATGAAAAACCATCAACGAAAACCGATCGCAATCACCTGTCTCTCGCATCATCCAGCTTGAATATGTGCACGGTCTCCGTATTGCTGCTGCATCCCAGAAACGAGCCGCACATGCTGAACACCAAACAGGAGATTTCGACGCACCTCTTCACCCCCCTCCGGAACTCGAACAACTTGGTGGCGTCGTTCACCGAGAACACCCTGATGACGGTGCCCTTTTCCGAGGCCGTCGCTATCCTCTGCGCGTCGGCGGTGAAGGCGAGCGCCGCCAGAGGGCTGGCGTGCGCGTGGATCATCGATTTGGCGCGCTGGAAACGATACGCGGCATGAATCGAACAAATCGGGGATCCGCGGATTTCAAGTGACATTCGGCAACGCCGCGATTCGGTAGCGGGGGGATCCGGGGACGAAACAGAACATTTGGCAACACCGCGAGTCGCGTATCAGGGAACTTTTCACTGGTGACTTCCGGTTCAACCGGAAATCATATGAATTTTCGAAACTGAGAACACTCCAGTGTTGATGGTCGATCTACTCCGAACAATTTCGAATGACCTTCAACACTGCAGTAGAAAATACAGGGTGTTCCATTAGAATTTCAACAGCTGTCATTTTTCGTTGAGGAAATCGCCCTGTAAAAGCTGTTTCTTGGAAAAGTTTCTGCTGTGAATGGGTTGTGAATATTAAAATCTCATTGACTACATGTATTAGTTTTTTTTTGTGAGATACTGACATTATATAGCAATTAAAATTATAGGGTGATTGACATTGAAAAAAAATTATATCTGTTTACAGTCTAGGCTACAAAACTTGATAAATACCGTTTGGAATCGATAAATACAAAACGATTTACACACAACAATGAATTTATAAATAATCGCAGAAACATCAACTTTCATAAACAAGTACGACTGCTTGTCATTAAGATAATCGTTATTAGATTTTAAAGCGCTTTTCATAGCGCTTTCTATACTAGTTGATCAAGTTTTTTTCTGAAAGTATGAAATAAAGAGTTCCCTATTTTGTAAATTCTTTCAGGTAATATTTGAACCACAGAGAAAAACAATCAAAAAACTGTCGCGTGCATGTTTACATGTCGACAATATATAGGGTGTCACAGAGTATGTGGACAATCTCCCTATTTCAGATAAAACCAAAAATATCGTATCGATTCTCCTCATACTTTTGCACCCCACCTACAGAGGTTATTTGTTCATTTAACAAACATAATGAACACACATCTTTCATATTTTTTCAAATCATCAGAAATCTGTAAATCTTTTTTCCACAAATGTGATATTTTGACATGTCAATTTCTCAAATCGAACACCCTGTATTTGATTACGAATCTAAGAAGAGCTTTCCTTTCTTATTTCAAAAATATAAAGAATAAGATCCGGCGCCATTTTTGTTCTTTTTAAAATTTTCATAAAAAATTGAAAGCTTGAAATAATTTACAAGGTTTCACAATGATGCCAACATGTCGAGATAATTTTTTGTTTTTGACGAGAAATTCTTTCTGATGATCCCGAAAAAATATAGAAATTCATGTTTTCATTATTCATTCATAACTTTCAGAACAATCCTTATATAAGTGGACTGAAAAATATAAGGAAAAACGCTAAGAAAAATGCAGTTTTGAAATATTGAATCATCCGAGTACTTCCGGACTTTTAAAAAAACTCCCAAAACTATAAATATTTTCCTGGCCGGATCAATTCGCATAATGCAAATAATTGTTCTTTTGTTATAATTAAATATTATCAACAAATAATTCAGTTTTCTATTCAATCTAGTCAATATTTGAAAATCATTTCGACATGTTGGCATCTTTTCAACTTTTTTTCACATCTCCTGTGGTTTCCGTGGTATTATCAAGTGTACTTGCGAAAAATCAACAACAAAAGGGTACGATATTTCGAACCATTAGCGACCTGTTACAAAGAATTGACAAGATGTTTGGCAACTGTCATCAACAATAACTTTAGGAAGTACCATTATCATATTTTCTACCTGCAGAACTAATTTACTCTACGCATTTTCCTCGCCGCCTTCTCAAATAATAGAGTGAAATGTCGCCAGTACATCTTTAAACAATAACCAAAACCTATTATGTACCATAAACCCTTATTCCTTATCTTCGCTTTAGAATCCACGTTTAGTGCTAATAAACCCTCGCAGGCTAAAATCTTCTGGGGTCGGGTTTTCCCAAGAAAGCAATTACTTTACCTACTTGCGGACAATGTCGAAGAAAATTTGCTTAATATTTATGGTGGAACCTCTTCTGAAGGGACTGCCCATTCAGGGATTATGATGACGGTACCGAGAATTTTTTACCTACTTCAACTAGCATTTCGAATTTCTGATCAGATACAATATTTTGTGAATACGAAATATACGTCCCTGAAAAACTGTACGAAATTATCCAACATTCAAGAGAATCATAAAAAAATGATAGACTAAAATAGGATCAAATATTCAACAGGGCTCAAAATTTGTAACGTCCTGTATGTCAATTGAAATAGTATGAAATATTTTTTATACAGCATAATCTTATCAATGTTCACGGTGATACTGGAATAATATATTTGTAGGGCTCCACTTTTGAGTCATTTCGAAATTTTTGAGCATTCTAGGGATTTGCCTAAACAGCTTTCTCAATCTCTACAAACTATTCAATAAATTTATACAGGGATCTAACAATTTTTTTATCACTTGGAAGTATAGTAGATTTTTGCCTTCTAATTATGCACAAAAATGCACATAACAATTCTCAAACTAGGGGTAGATATATTTGGATAAATTTCATGATCAGATGAACCTAGACTTACCAAATTGACTGCATCGAATATTTGAACCTCCCCAACTATTGCAGATCCCGGATAAGCTACATAATTTTTATCATTCAATATGGTCAAGGCACATAGTCCTAGAGGGTTGGGAGGGGTATCCCGAATTGTGTGGACCACCTTCATATCCCTTATATCGTGTATATATAAACTCTCTTCCAGACATACCACGAGTCGAATTCTTAAACAAAAAGGATGTCGAAAATTCACTTCAAAATACAATCATTATAGTTATCTATTATTATTATTATTATTATTATTATTAGTAGTCATCTATCTATTAATATGCGCTTCTGTACCAAAACTGTCAAAGCTTCAATTTTTCCACAGTTAAATTTCCAAACAACTACCCAAAACTTGTATACCATATTTGAATATTTGGTACTTAATTACTAAGCAAATACTTGTATTAAAACCGGAACTAGAGATACTTGAGAATAAAATTTATTTGGTACTTGAGATAATGAAACGGGTTCCAAAAATACTTGAATAGATTTAGTTGGTAGTAAAAGTGATAATATTTAATCTTACTCTAGTGCTTGAAATCATATTAAATTGTACATGATGTATCTGAAATAGTATTTGAAAGTTTAAAATTTCATGGTGTACACCTTTTCAAAGAGTCCCCTTTGAGATTTCACATTCTTGAATTTTGATACGATCCTTGATTGGTCTCAGAGAGAAAGCAAAATATTTGCAAAAATATCAGTTTGTCCTACATTCACAAGCCACAACTTTTTTGGTACAGAAATGTTTTTATGGTTATACTATTAATAGGTGAAAAAGCATTATCTTTTCAGGCTGATTCAAATTCGATTACATGCATAGAAATCTCGAGAACCGTAGAAGATACAACAAAGTTCAAATTGTGACAAAATGCGTAATCAGGTACCAAATAAAAGGCATACAAACTATTCGCAAAAATCGGATCATTTTCGGAGATATTCAGGTAAAAAACTTTCGTTTTTATCTTTTACTGATGTTATTTGGAGACAAAATGAAAATACTGATAGTTCTTATAAAAAGATTTTGAAGAGTTAAATACAAAAATTCACTCCAAGATAAAATTCGAATTTCTATGATGATATTACTATATATTTGAGAATATCAACTTGATGAACTGTCATAGTCTCAATTTAATGGTGTCCTTTTGTACGTCATGAAAAGTGCGATGACAATGTGAAATTCTTGAAATAAAATCAGTATAAAATAAAAACGAAGTGGAAGTTTTCCATTATTGTGTATATATCTCTAAAAATAATCGGGATTTTGTGGATTGTAGGCAATTTGTTGAACACATGGTTATGTTGCTCTCATGTTAACTTTGGTGTTTCTTCCACGGTTCCCAAGATCCCCAAGTATATAGATCGAATTTGCAACAGCCCTAATCAATACAACAATTTCTCATGTTATCATCAAATTCAAAATCATCTCACTAGACTCCTTTCATCTCATAAAATTAACTATTTATAATTCATGAATAATCTCAAACCAGTTACTGTTGTTCGATTATTGATGACATTTACATTTGAAATCATTGTATTGTGATGTCAGGCTCAATAAACAATAAAAACTTTTACAACTCCCACCTGTATATTGTCTGATTCCTTCACAATCATTGAAATAGACTAGTAGACAATACCAGTGAACTTAATGGTTATGAATTCATATTGATTCACTGAAATATATGAGAATCACCAATTATAATCTTTGCATGATTGAAGAAAATTCTACAATTTTTGCTGATGACAGTACTCTCGCTTGGCATGGAAAATATGCAGATTTTATGAAAAATTATCCACTCAATTTCAGTTTTAATTTGGGAAGTATACTCAGCACCTATACAGAACAATCTTAATTAGAGAAAACTATTGAGAGATATTGTTATATTGTTTTTTTTGATGTTAGTTATTTCATATTGACAAATCTATTGATTGATGGGTCTCATATCTCTCAGTAAACATATACGAATACACATCCATTCAGTTGACTGGAATTGTTTACATATCCATTATAAAGATTGTGGAGCAATTAGGCAATATACGAATAGGAGAAAAAAAACTACTATTACCTATTGAGTCTAACTGCCAAGATATTGTTGGAATAAGAGTAATTGCATATTTCTGAGCCCTTTTTGTAATGGAACACTCTGAGTTTCCGGGGTGCTGATATGGCTACGACTGCCACCAGGCTACTGTTGAAGAGCCTTTCAACAATGCATGAATCTTCAGTAGGATTGATGTAGACTTGTTCTAGTTTATCGACAGTTTCAAGGGTGTAAAGGCGGTAGCCCCATTTGCTACCGGATGACACAGATCTGTGGAAAAATCCAGAACAAAATCCATGAGAATTTCAGAACATAAAGTTTGTGCCAAGTTGTCTCAGTTTAGAGAGGAAATACAGAACTGTTAATTCCAGAATATACACCATTCATAATCAGCCTGATGATAATATAACAGAGTTCAAATAACCAACAGAATTTTACTATTACAAACAATATAATACAGTTTAGTTTGAGTGGCATGATTAACACTTTGTATTTTGAAAACAAAGTATATTTGCACATAGGCAAGTTGTATCTAATCAGTATATTTTTAGTTCAGAAAACTGCAGTTGTTACAAGTAATTTTCAAACTGGGACACCCTGTATATCAATTTCTATGTGGTGCCTGAAAACAGATATACTGATTTCGAAAACACACAATGTAAGGTAGATATAAGTCGAATAATATTTTTAATACCACTAAACTTCGAAGCACATAAAAACTTCCAATCATTTTGATATGTCCTTGACATAGGAAAATATTAGGCTGCGACGCATCTTTAAAGTTGATCAGCTAAGCCACCTAGGGCCCATTGAGTGATAATAATGTAAATGTTTTTCCGAAATGAAACCTCAGTGGATTCAAAAGAATCTTCCTGAAATCAGATCATCAAATTTTGTCATGAATAGGCAAACAAAAAAGCTAATAACAACATTGATAACAGAATTTGCATCAACTAACAATTCATCACTGCGTTGAACTACGTTACCGGTTAAAGAGATTGAAAATCAAAACTTACGTGCCATCCTGATTGAATTTTACACAGTGATTTTTGGGCCCCTTGAACTCGGGAACAGTAGTTGGCTCAATCATTAGGTCGAAAATATATAAACTGTTCGATGAATACTCCTCGAGACCAGTTAACTTAACACCTGGTGAACCAATCCCTAGTAGGAACTGAGATATGTCCTTTTTTTTCTCTTCTATCTGTTAGTTTTTGTGCACAAAGACTGACCTTGTCAACTTCTAAACACAAACAATCACAACTTCCATATTGTATTGAACTGAACAGCTGACTGACAATCACCCCCACCACCACAGATATCATGAGCATGCGTAAAAACGCTTTTCTGTGACAATGAAATCCAAAGCTACCAATACAAAGAAAAAAAAAACAAGAAAAATTGAATATTGGAATTAGTGCTAATTTCGAGTTGCGACTCTATACATATTGTATGTCTACGACGTCGTTCACACGAATACGAAGTATTTTCGAATTCTTTGCTGATGACGTTCGGAAGAGTGTAGACAAGATAGCCAATCCAACATTTTGATTAACGAAAAATACATATTTCAGAGGATATGCAATATATGCTGCAAATAATCGAAAAATTCATTGGATAAGCTTTGTTGATACAATCCTGGAATGTCATCAACAAAACGCATCCATTATCTTTTACCATTTCCTCTTACCTCCTAATAACTACACTGTGTAAAAGCTCGTTTATAGCGCAACACTGTTGAATATTGCCTTTGTTCTGTGCTGACACGAATCACAGAATGGTGAATTACGGAATTCAAAATCAAATTTCGCATCAAAATATAAATTGAGCTACACAGGAAAGGTTTTCACAAAAATTCAGGTGGTTTGAGAATCAGACTTGAATAGTTCGAGGAGAAGTATATCAGTTCGTTTTCATTATCATTTAATTATTTGAAATCTTGCATTACAATCTTAAATTTACAAATATATATGGCACCTCTTTCACCATTTTCCAACAGGATGTTGGTTAATATACTGCTCAAATAAGGGACAGCTTTTATTCGCGATTTAATTACTTATCCCCATCACTATCTACAACTTTAATATGATACATTTTTTGTTCAACCTCCGAAATTGAAGAGGGAGCTCCGCTGACAGGATCGCGCCCTTCAAAGTTCTTCGGAAAAGCTATCACATCTCTAATACTGTTGGAATTCGTCAAAATGCACAGTAGCCTGTCCAAACCCAAAGCAATGCCACCATGCGGGGGACAACCTGAACCCAACATGTTCAGAACGTGTTGTATCGACTCGGATTCGATTCCTAATACATCCAGAACTTTTTTTTGAAGTGTTGGATCGTGTATCCTCATCGAACCCCCGCCTACTTCTTGTCCATTCAAAACGAGGTCATAAGCAAGTGCCCTAACCTAGAAAAAATACACAGGGAATAGTTATTGTATATTGAAAGCAGGTAAAAAGTTCATCAACAGCCCAATTTTTTAATAGTAGTGCTTTCATAGCTCTACAGATATTCGTCCAAAGTCCAAAAAATGTGTTGCAGGATGTTGGAAAATGTACAATTTTTAAAAAAAAATTGTGACTTGCTATTTCACAAAAAAATGTGATATCTGAAACAGAGTGAATAAAATTAAATGTATATTATTTCTTCATTATAATATCTGGAATTGTCTGTGAATTATAATTTTGTTAATGATATTTTTACCATTTCTCTTTCAGACTCAATCTATACAAGATTAAAACATTAGGATACCGAAGTCAATAGGATTTTGGAGAGTGAGTCAAGTATAAAAAATAAAAAACAAAAATAGTAAATCCATGTAAAATAATAATAAAATTTAGAATGAAAAATGAAATATTGGTATTACCTTGAGAGGATCTTCTCGAAGTAAACTGATATCACTAGGATTCGGTGCTGTGAAGGGATGATGTGCAGATTTTAAACATTCAGTATCGGACATTTCAAACAGAGGAAAATCTGTTATCCACAGAAAATGCATTCCTTTTTCTCTCAAACATTTTCCAGAGTTTTCTAAACAGTTCACATACTCTAGTCTTATCTTACCCAATAATTGTCGCTGAAAGAAGTTTTCACCAAACTACTGGAAGAATTTCAATCATTCAACTTACAACTTCAGATTTATTTCCGTAGGCAAGGAATAACACTGAACCATTTTTTATTTCATTTTCTTCTAGGAATTGTTTTGCAATCGGCTCTGTTAATAGTTTCCCAACTTTTTTCACCCACTCTTCTTTATCATCAATCCTGCTGTGGACCAATTTGAATTTTCCAAAGCAGTTGGATATGCTCTGTAGTGTTTGCTTGAAACTGTTGCTTGAAACAGTGTGCTCTTTTGGAAATGATAAATAATATGCCCCAAACTCCTTTTCTGTCACAAGTTTTTTGTTGGACTCTAATAAATTTGTACAGTTCTTTATCTGAAAGAGAGTCAGTGTTTTTTTGGAATTGTTACCACAATGGTAGTCACGTGACATACAGTGTGACACATTTGATTTTGAGTCACCTTGTATAATCTTAATTGTTTGTGTGAATTTGACCGGATATTTTTTTTAATTGTAGAGCTTCATTAACTTGATTATATGACCAAAAAATGATACATTCCAACAAAACCCAAGTCCTACTACATATCTTTTCAGGAATGAAATTTTAGTAATTTCTTCATATTAGCAATTTATAAAGAAAAAATCATGCACGCTACTGCATTTGAATCACTACCCCTCAAAACGGGCATGTACCAAATTTCAATGAAAACATTTGAATTATATTGATTCTGTAGCCAAATCAATAATGCACTTCACCTTTTACATTCATTCATTTTATATTGTTCATTTCCCTGGTTCTGAACAAATTTTTTGAAACACCCCTTGTCTCATTGAATAATTTATTGATGTGTTGTACAGCACTACCAGTTACTTGTCTCTCTGGGTGTCTTTACTTGATATTTATAATTTTTCAACATTCACAATTGCAATGTTCAAAATGATTGAATGGTAAAAGCGCTAACAAAAATATGAACATCTTCACAAAAACAATCCATCACTTCAATTTTCACATCGTATGTCGAAAACGAAGAATTGAAGCATAGAAATTTATATGAATTTTTATTAAGTTAATTTCGGCAAAATTTGAGATCAATTGCCTATTTTGCTGTTTAACATCTGAAAAACGCTGTATATTAGATTTAAAAATTGGAATTTCAAGAAATCGTTTTTTGTACCTTGTAGTCAAATCTAGTATCAGGCTTATCACTGCCATAATTTTCCATAGCATACGCGTGTGACATTCTCTGAAATTTCTCTGGAATAGGATCCAAAAACTTTGGCCAACAATGCTGCAATAAATCCTCTATCAAATGGATGACATTTTCAATAGAAGTGAAGGACAACTCAATGTCCAACTGGGTGAATTCTGGCTGTCTATCAGGTTTGGAACCTTCGTCTCGATAACACCTGGCTATTTGGAAGTATCTATCTATGGCTCCTCCCATCAGAATCTGTTTGAACTGTTGCGGACTTTGAACAAGAGAGTAGAATTGACCTGGAAATCTTGTGGGGACAATGAATTCTTGAGCTCCCTAGAAATTTAATGTCATGAATCGTTTTAACAGAGAAAAAAGAAGATTTGCTATTTTACATATCAGAAGATAAATGGAAATCAATACCAATATATAATGCTTCTTTTCTTTCAAACTTTCGAAGAATGAGGTGTCATTGACAATAAGCAAGAAATAACTCACAGAGTTGAATTTCAAACAAAGTGATATCTTCACAGAAGATCTGAGAAAAATTGTTGAATATGTTTTATGAATTTAGGTTTTTTTGTGATTATCAAAGTTCTAACTCACCCCAGGTGTAGCCTTGAACAATGTGGGTGTCTCTACATCGACAAACTGGTTACTTATCAAAAACTCTCTCATCTTCATCAGTAGTTCTGATCTCACTCTCAGATTCCTTTGCATTTGAGAGAATCTCAAATCCAAATATCTATATTGCATTCTCAAAGGTTCTTTTGCTTTCTGGAACTCTCTTATATTGAAAGGTAAACTGTCTTGTGCCATATTAACCACCCTGAGATGTTCCACAAGGACCTCAATTTCACCAGTCTCTTGTTTTTCATTCACCATTTCTTTGGGTCTTAGAGAAACAGTTCCTCTGACATCAATGATCGATTCTAAGGGGAGGGTATCCAGCAATTTCTTGGCGTTTGTGTCCTGACGAAAATTAAGTTAATCATTTTGGCATTACAGTTAGATGAATATTCTTCACTTCATTGCTAATGATCAGTTGTGTTTCTCCATATGCATCTCGTATTATGAGAAATTTATTCATTCTCTGATACTCCAACCAACCCATGAGTGAAACCACTTCTCCTTCATTTTCTTTTCGTATTTCACCACAAGTGTATGTTCGATTTGTATACTTGTTCACATTGCTGCAGTTTATCGTGTTTTTCTCATCAATTAGATGGATATTTGGATTGCATTCGGAAGAAAATTGTCGATTTCGATTCTTGCTCCCAGGGTTGACCTAGAATGGTAAAATCTTGATGTATTTGGTCTGGAAAATCAAATGAATCCGTACCTTTGGGATAAACCCTGCATGTACATATCGTCTGAAGAATATTTGAAAATATTTATTGGAAAATCGACTAAAGTGTGGATTGATATTCATTACAATTTGAATCTAATGAAATCTTTAGTCATAAGAGATAAAATACTAGAAAACACTTAGATTTTGAATTTAAATTATTGAACTCGATTTTGAAGGCTATCTTCTTCTTCCTCTAGATTTGTTTTTGTACTTGTTGGCTCAGGATGGACAATATGTACAGCCCAGTTGATACCGACGTTGCCAAATGTAATTGTTTGTTTGTATTTGTTGAAGCGCCTTAAGCAAACATCTTCCAAATCTAAATCAGTATGTGCGTGAACGCAGTTGGCTAACGCGGTCAATAATTCATGACTAAATTGAGGATTTGGAAAATAAATTGATCCACGATTTAGAAAGAACACTCTTCCTCCTTTCCAAGACTACAGTAGAGTTGGAACTGTCGTGAGACGCTGCTTTCAACAGTTATCCCTGCAACTGGAACTGTTCAGGAACGGAATTTGGGGAATCATATCATCGATTTTTTGGGAGATGATTTTTATTCAATGAAAATAAATTATTTTATATACAGCACAAACTTTAACCATGCTACTTAAATATGGGAGAAAGAAAAGTAAACTAGATTCAAATAAATCGACTCATATTTTTATATAAAGCAAAAAAATCGCATCCCATCCACCTGCAAATATAATTTTCAACATACTTAGAGGAACCACTACCAATACAACTACGGGTTGGACGCGAGATGTGAAAAATTTGAAAAACTTTCAAATTCCGAGTGGTTCACTCAGTGTATTGAGTACTGTAGTTGAATTAAACAATATAAACAAATTTCCCTATGAGGGCTTTAACAACTCAAATGGATAAGAAACATTCCTCCATTAAAATCCATGAAGATATGACATATTCAGCAAAGTGTATGTACCTGTAACATGTTTGAGGATATTCATGTGGGCAACTTCCAAACGAATGTAGAAGATCCGTCCATGACCAAATAAATCAGCTAAATGTCTTCAAAATGGCCTATCATAAGCAGTCTTATTTATCGATATCTATTGACATTATTATTGAAGAAAAAAAAAAGATTTCAAAAACATTTTTTCAAGGATACAATTCAAAAAACGTTCATTGGAACTGGTAATGCTATTTTTTGAGGTCTATCTGAATCTCGGGAAGATTGCCTACATATCCTGTATAATGCAATAATCAGAGTTTTCCAAAAACCAGAGTTTACTTGAAATCAACCAAAGGTGTTTTTGCTTGTAAATGTTAACCTCTTTATACTTCAGTAAACTCAATTTATTTTTATTTTACCATTGATTAACTATTGATTATTGAATATTTTATGATGTGATTATAGTACAAATGACAAAATTCGAACTCTCAATATGAAATGAAGCTTGTAGTGGAATAAAATATCAGGGAGATACATTTATTTAATTCAAAGTTGAGTATTGAGTATATATATATGGATATTGATAGTCAAAGAGCTAAAATATGTGCCAATGAGATAATAATAATGTTAAAATGCTCATCACGATATTTACCCAAATCAATATTATTCATTCTCAAAGTTGAAAGTGAACAAAAAATATTGCATTTGCAGAAAGTTGCATTTTACTCTAATATTCTGAAAACTTCTTGCGAGGAATTCAACAATACTTGTGATTTTGAAGCGCCACGAGTTTTCAAAGAGAACTATGAAAATCAGAACAATAGCAAACAGGTAGAACGACCTTCACGTGCTTTCAAATATGAATATTGTTTTTCTGGATGAACTTTTTTGAAAGTTTCGAAAATAATGGTACTTTAATATTGATCTAAAGTCCTATTTTTGTTCTCTGTCTGAAAATTTTATGATTGTAAACGTTCTCTGCAATGCGCCAACTTCGATCAGAAATACAATTTGTCAAAAAATAAATGATGAAAATGTTTTCACATTCACTGCATTTGAGGTAGTAGATAAAGTACAGTACACAATCCGAGTTTTGATAAGCACTCTACTTTTTGCGTAATATGCTATTTAAAACTCTTGCTACGTGATGTACTATTACTGTAGAGTTTGTTAATTCGTTGTCCCTTTCATTTTGAATTTTCAAAAAAGTTGTGATTTGCATAGCTTGCTAGAAGAACAATAATAATGTTGTTTGACTTGAATGTAATGGATTGTTTGCTATTGCTGTAAGTTGATCTCTCTTGAACAATCGTATTAGAAAGATTAGAAAGATTTGTTGTGCAGTAATGTACAACTGAAAATAAACTCCGCCTTTTATTTTCAAAAGTATTTGAGTTCAAGTTAAATTATTTGTTTTTGTGCTTTTATTGAAAATAATAAAGACGTTTATTATTATTATTATTATTATTATATAGAAATGCTGAGGAAACACATCGCTTAAAATTTCATTCTCCACAGAGTGTTCAGAATATTAGAGTGATTATTCAACTTTCGGTTTTCGGTTGTAAAACATAAACGGTCAAGATTGAATTTCGAAAAAAAAAAAAAACCAACTCGTTCGTCGAGCGACGTATTATTACTAATGAAGGACACCGACCCTAGTTCTCCGCATTTATTTCGATTCCAATATAGTTTCGATAGCACGTAAAACCTGCGGCACAACGTAACGATAACGAGCGACTGATACCACCGACACCACTTCAACTGTCAGCGTGCGCCTTTCTCCTCTGATGATCGTAGTTGACCAAGCGCTGCCCCACCAAATACTTGTCGTTCTTGATGTGCTCGTACAGCTTCCTGAACTGTCTAACCTGCATTTTCACCACCACCCCGACGACCAACAGCAGCAGCATCGACGGATACAGCCGCCTGGCGATCAGATTCCTCAGGTGCACGTCTTGAACCAGCAGCGGCACCAGAGAGTACGCGACTGCGTAGGGTACGGCCAGAGCCAGACCGAAGGCGGCCACCACCGGGGCGGCCAAGTCGGCCAGCACGAACCTCAGATCCATGTCGCGCACTCCGTCCCTGTAGGCCCTCTCCACGGCCGCCCTCAACGGCCACGCCGGCGGCCCCGCCATCACCGTCACGGCACACGCGATCTTCGTGTAGAGCACGCCCAACGCCCAGTCCTGCCACACGAACAACACGGGCGTCTGGTGGACGGGCACCCTCAGCGGCACCACCACCACCAGCTCGAGCAGCAGGCCGAAGAGGAGCGGCACGACGCCCAGCAGCACCGCCCCGGCCGCGGCCGTCTTGGCCGCCACGACCGCCCACCGGCGCAGGCGGGCGGCCAGCGCGGCGCGGCCCTCGGGCAGCCAGCCGACGGCGAGGGCGGTCGCGCGCCCCGACAGCCAGCACAGGTAGAGGCCGCACGCGCACGTGTAGAGCTCGTGCACGCGGGCGGCGGGGGCGGGGGCGGCCGCGGGGCGGGGCGAGGCGGGCGGGCCGGCCAGGCAGAGCGCCATGACGGCGCGGCCGAGCCAGACGGGCAGCGTGAGGGCGGCCAGGCTGGAGGCCACCAGCGAGAGGCAGACGAGCACCAGGAGGGCGGCCAGGCGGAGGGGGAAGAGCGCCGGGCGCGTGTACGACCGGAAGCCTGGAAAACCAGAACACCAAACAATAAAATAGAATGGAATGATTATTTCGAAATATTCTACAGATTCGTGATCATCTCTGTTCATCATTACGTTGCGAGCGTGCGCTTTCGAAAATATTTCCACGCTAGTGCGTTTTACTTTCGACAGCGCTGTTCTCATCGGTGGTCGTGGGGAGAACGTTTTCGATGGCAAGTCAATGTCGACATACCTGTCGGCGGCTCCATCATGAGCAAGGCCTGGTGCACCGCCCCCAGGCCGCCTCCCAGGTCGGGCGGGGGCGGCGCGCCGTCGTTCGGCTGTCCGTTGCGGTTGTCGGCGTCCGGTTTGGGTTCCTCGTCGCCCAGCAAGTACGAGTGGAGGTCCAGCAGCCAGGCCACCGCTCGGCACCAGTTCCTCAGCAGACCTGGCGAATGGAAGAGCGAACGATGAGAGAGGCAAAAGGTTTCCAACATTTCATCGAGAACACGCCCGATGGGCATGTTCGGCATGAAAGATATTTCATCGTTCGATAGTATATATATGTAGCACAAGAATGGATTTTTAAAATCATCTATGGCAAAGATTATTTGTTTCCTACTATCGATTCGGATTATCGTATCTTGGGAAATTAACAAAATTCCAATAATTATTGTGGAAATCTGAAGAATTTCACAACCTTTAGGACTTCACTTTGACGCGCCATATCTCCGGAACGGTCGGTCTTACGGACTCGATCGACCCATCAATCGATTTCTCGTTCAATTTTCATCTAGATTACCAAATTTCAAACGAATCGATCAGAGAATGAGGAATTTCGTTCATGTCAGAAGATCCAAGGTACATATTTATCGGAAAATCGTAGCTTGGAAATTTCGAAATTCCTAATTATTGTTCAAAAAATCTGAAAAAAATCACAACCACTAAGTCGGACGCGTAGAGAACGAATCTGCAATCGAAAAAACTGGATTCGTCTCGATAACGAAGTAATCTCACTCCTTAGTGCGTTTTTCGCCAAAAAGCGCACGCACTATTTTCACTTTGACGAGCCATATCTCCGGAACGGTCGGTCTTACGGACTCGATCGACCCACCAATCGATTTCTCGTTCAATTTTCATCTAGATCACAGAAATTCAAACGAATCGATCAGAAAATGAGGAATTTCGTTTATGTCAGAAGATCCAAGGTACATATTTATCGGAAAATCGTTGCTTGGAAATTTCGAAATTCCTAATTATTGTTCAAAAAATCTGAAAAAAATCACAACCACTAAGTCGGACGCGTAGAGAACGAATCTGCAATCGAAATACCTGGATTCGTCTCGATAACGAAGTAATCTCACTCCTAAGTGCGTTTTTCGCCAAAAAGCGCACTATTTTCACTTTGACGAGCCATATCTCCGGAACGGTCGGTCTTACGGACTCGATCGACCCACCAATCGATTTCTCGTTCAATTTTCATCTAGATCATAGAAATTCAAACGAATCGATCAGAAAATGAGGAATTTCGTTCATGTCAGAAGATCCAAGGTACATATTTATCGGAAAATCGTAGCTTGGAAATTTCGAAATTCCTAATTATCGTTCAAAAAATCTGAAAAAAATCACAACCACTAAGTCGGACGCGTAGAGAACGAATCTGCAATCGAAATACCTGGATTCGTCTCGATAACGAAGTAATCTCACTCCTTAGTGCGTTTTTCGCCAAAAAGCGCACTATTTTCACTTTGACGAGCCATATCTCCGGAACGGTCGGTCTTACGGACTCGATCGACCCACCAATCGATTTCTCGTTCAATTTTCATCTAGATCATAGAAATTCAAACGAATCGATCAGAAAATGAGGAATTTCGTTCATGTCAGAAGATCCAAGGTACATATTTATCGGAAAATCGTAGCTTGGAAATTTCGAAATTCCTAATTATCGTTCAAAAAATCTGAAAAAAATCACAACCACTAAGTCGGACGCGTAGAGAACGAATCTGCAATCGAAATACCTGGATTCGTCTCGATAACGAAGTAATCTCACTCCTAAATGCGTTTTTCGCCAAAAAGCGCACTATTTTCACTTTGACGAGCCATATCTCCGGAACGGTCGGTCTTACGGACTCGATCGACCCACCAATCGATTTCTCGTTCAATTTTCATCTAGATTATGGAGTTCCGAACGAATCGATCAGAAAATGAGGGATTTCGTTTATGTCAGAAGATCCAAGGTACATATTTATCGGATAACCGTAGCTTGGAAATTTCGAAATTCCTAATTATCGTTCAAAAAATCTGAAAAAAATCACAACCACTAAGTCGGACGCGTAGAGAACGAATCTGCAATCGAAATACCTGGATTCGTCTCGATAACGAAGTAATCTCGCTCCTTAGTGCGTTTTTCGCCAAAAAGCGCACTATTTTCACTTTGACGAGCCATATCTCCGGAACGGTCGGTCTTACGGACTCGATCGACCCACCAATCGATTTCTCGTTCAATTTTCATCTAGATCACAGAAATTCAAACGAATCGATCAGAAAATGAGGAATTTCGTTTATGTCAGAAGATCCAAGGTACATATTTATCGGAAAATCGTTGCTTGGAAATTTCGAAATTCCTAATTATTGTTCAAAAAATCTGAAAAAAATCACAACCACTAAGTCGGACGCGTAGAGAACGAATCTGCAATCGAAATACCTGGATTCGTCTCGATAACGAAGTAATCTCGCTCCTTAGTGCGTTTTTCGCCAAAAAGCGCACTATTTTCACTTTGACGAGCCATATTTCCGAAACGGTCGGTCTTACGGACTCGATCGACCCATCAATCGATTTCTCGTTCGTTTTTCATCTAGATCACAGAAGTTCAAACGAATCGATCGGAGAATGAGGAATTTTGTTTATGTCAGAAGATCCAAGGTACATATTTATCGGAAAATCGTAGCTTGGAAATTTCGAAATTCCTAATTATTGTTCAAGAAATCTGAAAAAAATCACAACCACTAAGTCGGACGCGTAGAGAACGAATCTGCAATCGAAATACCTGGATTCGTCTCGATAACGAAGTAATCTCACTCCTAAGTGCGTTTTTCGCCAAAAAGCGCACTATTTTCACTTTGACGAGCCATATCTCCGGAACGGTCGGTCTTACGGACTCGATCGACCCACCAATCGATTTCTCGTTCATTTTTCATCTAGATCATAGAAATTCAAACGAATCGATCAGAAAATGAGGAATTTCGTTCATGTCAGAAGATCCAAGGTACATATTTATCGGAAAATCGTAGCTTGGAAATTTCGAAATTCCTAATTATCGTTCAAAAAATCTGAAAAAAATCACAACCACTAAGTCGGACGCGTAGAGAACGAATCTGCAATCGAAATACCTGGATTCGTCTCGATAACGAAGTAATCTCGCTCCTTAGTGCGTTTTTCGCCAAAAAGCGCACTATTTTCACTTTGACGAGCCATATTTCCGAAACGGTCGGTCTTACGGACTCGATCGACCCATCAATCGATTTCTCGTTCGTTTTTCATCTAGATCACAGAAGTTCGAACGAATCGATCGGAGAATGAGGAATTTCGTTTATGTCAGAAGATCCAAGGTACATATTTATCGGAAAATCGTAGCTTGGAAATTTCGAAATTCCTAATTATTGTTCAAAAAATCTGAAAAAAATCACAACCACTAAGTCGGACGCGTAGAGAACGAATCTGCAATCGAAATACCTGGATTCGTCTCGATAACGAAGTAATCTCGCTCCTTAGTGCGTTTTTCGCCAAAAAGCGCACTATTTTCACTTTGACGAGCCATATTTCCGAAACGGTCGGTCTTACGGACTCGATCGACCCATCAATCGATTTCTCGTTCAATTTTCATCTAGATCATAGAAATTCAAACGAATCGATCAGAAAATGAGGAATTTCGTTCATGTCAGAAGATCCAAGGTACATATTTATCGGAAAATCGTAGCTTGGAAATTTCGAAATTCCTAATTATCGTTCAAAAAATCTGAAAAAAATCACAACCACTGAGTCGGACGCGTAGAGAACGAATCTGCAATCGAAATAACTGGATTCGTCTCGATAACGAAGTAATCTCACTCCTAAGTGCGTTTTTCGCCAAAAAGCGCACTATTTTCACTTTGACGAGCCATATCTCCGGAACGGTCGGTTTTACGGACTCGATCGACCCACCAATCGATTTCTCGTTCAATTTTCATTTAGATCATAGAAATTCAAACGAATCGATCAGAAAATGAGGAATTTCGTTCATGTCAGAAGATCCAAGGTACATATTTATCGGAAAATCGTAGCTTGGAAATTTCGAAATTCCTAATTATTGTTCAAAAAATCTGAAAAAAATCACAACCACTAAGTCGGACGCGTAGAGAACGAATCTGCAATCGAAATACCTGGATTCGTCTCGATAACGAAGTAATCTCGCTCCTTAGTGCGTTTTTCGCCAAAAAGCGCACTATTTTCACTTTGACGAGCCATATTTCCGAAACGGTCGGTCTTACGGACTCGATCGACCCATCAATCGATTTCTCGTTCGTTTTTCATCTAGATCACAGAAGTTCAAACGAATCGATCGGAGAATGAGGAATTTCGTTTATGTCAGAAGATCCAAGGTACATATTTATCGGAAAATCGTAGCTTGGAAATTTCGAAATTCCTAATTATTGTTCAAAAAATCTGAAAAAAATCACAACCACTAAGTCGGACGCGTAGAGAACGAATCTGCAATCGAAATACCTGGATTCGTCTCGATAACGAAGTAATCTCACTCCTAAGTGCGTTTTTCGCCAAAAAGCGCACTATTTTCACTTTGACGAGCCATTTCTCCGGAACGGTCGGTCTTACGGACTCGATCGACCCACCAATCGATTTCTCGTTCAATTTTCATCTAGATCATAGAAATTCAAACGAATCGATCAGAAAATGAGGAATTTCGTTCATGTCAGAAGATCCAAGGTACATATTTATCGGAAAATCGTAGCTTGGAAATTTCGAAATTCCTAATTATCGTTCAAAAAATCTGAAAAAAATCACAACCACTGAGTCGGACGCGTAGAGAACGAATCTGCAATCGAAATAACTGGATTCGTCTCGATAACGAAGTAATCTCACTCCTAAGTGCGTTTTTCGCCAAAAAGCGCACTATTTTCACTTTGACGCGCCATTTCTCCGGATCGGTCGGTCTTACGGACTCGATCGACCCACCAATCGATTTCTCGTTCAATTTTCATCTAGATTATGGAGTTCCGAACGAATCGATAAGGAAATGAGGGATTTCGTTTATGTCAGAAGATCCAAGGTACATATTTATCGGAAAATCGTAGCTTGGAAATTTCGAAATTCCTAATTATTGTTCAAAAAATCTGAAAAAAATCACAACCACTAAGTCGGACGCGTAGAGAACGAATCTGCAATCGAAATACCTGGATTCGTCTCGATAACGAAGTAATCTCGCTCCTTAGTGCGTTTTTCGCCAAAAAGCGCACTATTTTCACTTTGACGAGCCATATTTCCGAAACGGTCGGTCTTACGGACTCGATCGACCCATCAATCGATTTCTCGTTCAATTTTCATCTAGATCATAGAAATTCAAACGAATCGATCAGAAAATGAGGAATTTCGTTCATGTCAGAAGATCCAAGGTACATATTTATCGGAAAATCGTAGCTTGGAAATTTCGAAATTCCTAATTATCGTTCAAAAAATCTGAAAAAAATCACAACCACTGAGTCGGACGCGTAGAGAACGAATCTGCAATCGAAATAACTGGATTCGTCTCGATAACGAAGTAATCTCACTCCTAAGTGCGTTTTTCGCCAAAAAGCGCACTATTTTCACTTTGACGAGCCATATCTCCGGAACGGTCGGTTTTACGGACTCGATCGACCCACCAATCGATTTCTCGTTCAATTTTCATTTAGATCATAGAAATTCAAACGAATCGATCAGAAAATGAGGAATTTCGTTCATGTCAGAAGATCCAAGGTACATATTTATCGGAAAATCGTAGCTTGGAAATTTCGAAATTCCTAATTATTGTTCAAAAAATCTGAAAAAAATCACAACCACTAAGTCGGACGCGTAGAGAACGAATCTGCAATCGAAATACCTGGATTCGTCTCGATAACGAAGTAATCTCGCTCCTTAGTGCGTTTTTCGCCAAAAAGCGCACTATTTTCACTTTGACGAGCCATATTTCCGAAACGGTCGGTCTTACGGACTCGATCGACCCATCAATCGATTTCTCGTTCGTTTTTCATCTAGATCACAGAAGTTCAAACGAATCGATCGGAGAATGAGGAATTTCGTTTATGTCAGAAGATCCAAGGTACATATTTATCGGAAAATCGTAGCTTGGAAATTTCGAAATTCCTAATTATTGTTCAAAAAATCTGAAAAAAATCACAACCACTAAGTCGGACGCGTAGAGAACGAATCTGCAATCGAAATACCTGGATTCGTCTCGATAACGAAGTAATCTCACTCCTAAGTGCGTTTTTCGCCAAAAAGCGCACTATTTTCACTTTGACGAGCCATTTCTCCGGAACGGTCGGTCTTACGGACTCGATCGACCCACCAATCGATTTCTCGTTCAATTTTCATCTAGATCATAGAAATTCAAACGAATCGATCAGAAAATGAGGAATTTCGTTCATGTCAGAAGATCCAAGGTACATATTTATCGGAAAATCGTAGCTTGGAAATTTCGAAATTCCTAATTATCGTTCAAAAAATCTGAAAAAAATCACAACCACTGAGTCGGACGCGTAGAGAACGAATCTGCAATCGAAATAACTGGATTCGTCTCGATAACGAAGTAATCTCACTCCTAAGTGCGTTTTTCGCCAAAAAGCGCACTATTTTCACTTTGACGCGCCATTTCTCCGGAACGGTCGGTCTTACGGACTCGATCGACCCACCAATCGATTTCTCGTTCAATTTTCATCTAGATTATGGAGTTCCGAACGAATCGATAAGGAAATGAGGGATTTCGTTTATGTCAGAAGATCCAAGGTACATATTTATCGGAAAATCGTTGCTTGGAAATTTCGAAATTCCTAATTATTGTTCAAAAAATCTGAAAAAAATCACAACCACTAAGTCGGACGCGTAGAGAACGAATCTGCAATCGAAATTACTGGATTCGTCTCGATAACGGAGTAATCTCGCTCCTAAGTGCGTTTTTCGCCAAAAAGCGCACTATTTTCTCTTTGACGAGCCATATCTCCGGAACGGTCGGTCTTACGGACTCGATCGACCCACCAATCGATTTCTCGTTCAATTTTCATCTAGATCACAGAAATTCAAACGAATCGATCAGAAAATGAGGAATTTCGTTTATGTCAGAAGATCCAAGGTACATATTTACCGGATAATCATCGCTTGAAAATTTCGAAATTCCTAATTATTGTTCAAAAAATCTGAAAAAAATCACAACCACTAAGTCGGACGCGTAGAGAACGAATCTGCAATCGAAATAACTGGATTCGTCTCGATAACGGAGTAATCTCGCTCCTAAGTGCGTTTTTCGCCAAAAAGCGCACTATTTTCACTTTGACGAGCCATATTTCCGAAACGGTCGGTCTTACGGACTCGATCGACCCATCAATCGATTTCTCGTTCGTTTTTCATCTAGATCACAGAAGTTCAAACGAATCGATCGGAGAATGAGGAATTTTGTTTATGTCAGAAGATCCAAGGTACATATTTACCGGATAATCATCGCTTGAAAATTTCGAAATTCCTAATTATTGTTCAAAAAATCTGAAAAAAATCACAACCACTAAGTCGGACGCGTAGAGAACGAATCTGCAATCGAAATACCTGGATTCGTCTCGATAACGAAGTAATCTCGCTCCTTAGTGCGTTTTTCGCCAAAAAGCGCACTATTTTCACTTTGACGAGCCATATTTCCGAAACGGTCGGTCTTACGGACTCGATCGACCCATCAATCGATTTCTCGTTCGTTTTTCATCTAGATCACAGAAGTTCGAACGAATCGATCGGAGAATGAGGAATTTCGTTTATGTCAGAAGATCCAAGGTACATATTTATCGGAAAATCGTAGCTTGGAAATTTCGAAATTCCTAATTATTGTTCAAAAAATCTGAAAAAAATCACAACCACTGAGTCGGACGCGTAGAGAACGAATCTGCAATCGAAATACCTGGATTCGTCTCGATAACGAAGTAATCTCACTCCTAAGTGCGTTTTTCACCAAAAAGCGCACTATTTTCACTTTGACGAGCCATTTCTCCGGAACGGTCGGTCTTACGGACTCGATCGACCCACCAATCGATTTCTCGTTCAATTTTCATCTAGATCATAGAAATTCAAACGAATCGATCAGAAAATGAGGAATTTCGTTCATGTCAGAAGATCCAAGGTACATATTTATCGGAAAATCGTAGCTTGGAAATTTCGAAATTCCTAATTATCGTTCAAAAAATCTGAAAAAAATCACAACCACTGAGTCGGACGCGTAGAGAACGAATCTGCAATCGAAATAACTGGATTCGTCTCGATAACGAAGTAATCTCACTCCTAAGTGCGTTTTTCGCCAAAAAGCGCACTATTTTCACTTTGACGCGCCATTTCTCCGGAACGGTCGGTCTTACGGACTCGATCGACCCACCAATCGATTTCTCGTTCAATTTTCATCTAGATTATGGAGTTCCGAACGAATCGATAAGGAAATGAGGGATTTCGTTTATGTCAGAAGATCCAAGGTACATATTTATCGGAAAATCGTTGCTTGGAAATTTCGAAATTCCTAATTATTGTTCAAAAAATCTGAAAAAAATCACAACCACTAAGTCGGACGCGTAGAGAACGAATCTGCAATCGAAATAACTGGATTCGTCTCGATAACGGAGTAATCTCGCTCCTAAGTGCGTTTTTCGCCAAAAAGCGCACTATTTTCACTTTGACGAGCCATATCTCCGGAACGGTCGGTCTTACGGACTCGATCGACCCACCAATCGATTTCTCGTTCAATTTTCATCTAGATTATGGAGTTCCGAACGAATCGATCAGAAAATGAGGAATTTCGTTTATGTCAGAAGATCCAAGGTACATATTTATCGGATAACCGTAGCTTGGAAATTTCGAAATTCCTAATTATCGTTCAAAAAATCTGAAAAAAATCACAACCACTAAGTCGGACGCGTGGAGAACGAATCTGCAATCGAAATAAATGGATTCGTCTCGATAACGGAGTAATCTCGCTCCTAAGTGCGTTTTTCGCCAAAAAGCGCACTATTTTCACTTTGACGCGCCATTTCTCCGGAACGGTCGGTCTTACGGACTCGATCGACCCACCAATCGATTTCTCGTTCAATTTTCATCTAGATTATGGAGTTCCGAACGAATCGATAAGGAAATGAGGGATTTCGTTTATGTCAGAAGATCCAAGGTACATATTTATCGGAAAATCGTTGCTTGGAAATTTCGAAATTCCTAATTATTGTTCAAAAAATCTGAAAAAAATCACAACCACTAAGTCGGACGCGTAGAGAACGAATCTGCAATCGAAATAACTGGATTCGTCTCGATAACGGAGTAATCTCGCTCCTAAGTGCGTTTTTCGCCAAAAAGCGCACTATTTTCTCTTTGACGAGCCATATCTCCGGAACGGTCGGTCTTACGGACTCGATCGACCCACCAATCGATTTCTCGTTCAATTTTCATCTAGATCACAGAAATTCAAACGAATCGATCAGAAAATGAGGAATTTCGTTCATGTCAGAAGATCCAAGGTACATATTTATCGGAAAATCGTAGCTTGGAAATTTCGAAATTCCTAATTATCGTTCAAAAAATCTGAAAAAAATCACAACCACTAAGTCGGACGCGTAGAGAACGAATCTGCAATCGAAATAACTGGATTCGTCTCGATAACGGAGTAATCTCGCTCCTAAGTGCGTTTTTCGCCAAAAAGCGCACTATTTTCACTTTGACGAGCCATATTTCCGAAACGGTCGGTCTTACGGACTCGATCGACCCATCAATCGATTTCTCGTTCGTTTTTCATCTAGATCACAGAAGTTCAAACGAATCGATCGGAGAATGAGGAATTTCGTTTATGTCAGAAGATCCAAGGTACATATTTACCGGATAATCATCGCTTGAAAATTTCGAAATTCCTAATTATTGTTCAAAAAATCTGAAAAAAATCACAACCACTAAGTCGGACGCGTAGAGAACGAATCTGCAATCGAAATACCTGGATTCGTCTCGATAACGAAGTAATCTCGCTCCTTAGTGCGTTTTTCGCCAAAAAGCGCACTATTTTCACTTTGACGAGCCATATTTCCGAAACGGTCGGTCTTACGGACTCGATCGACCCATCAATCGATTTCTCGTTCGTTTTTCATCTAGATCACAGAGGTTCAAACGAATCGATCGGAGAATGAGGAATTTCGTTTATGTCAGAAGATCCAAGGTACATATTTATCGGAAAATCGTAGCTTGGAAATTTCGAAATTCCTAATTATTGTTCAAGAAATCTGAAAAAAATCACAACCACTAAGTCGGACGCGTAGAGAACGAATCTGCAATCGAAATACCTGGATTCGTCTCGATAACGAAGTAATCTCACTCCTAAGTGCGTTTTTCGCCAAAAAGCGCACTATTTTCACTTTGACGAGCCATATTTCCGAAACGGTCGGTCTTACGGACTCGATCGACCCATCAATCGATTTCTCGTTCGTTTTTCATCTAGATCACAGAAGTTCAAACGAATCGATCAGAGAATGAGGAATTTCGTTTATGTCAGAAGATCCAAGGTACATATTTATCGGAAAATCGTAGCTTGGAAATTTCGAAATTCCTAATTATTGTTCAAAAAATCTGAAAAAAATCACAACCACTAAGTCGGACGCGTAGAGAACGAATCTGCAATCGAAATACCTGGATTCGTCTCGATAACGAAGTAATCTCGCTCCTTAGTGCGTTTTTCGCCAAAAAGCGCACTATTTTCACTTTGACGAGCCATATTTCCGAAACGGTCGGTCTTACGGACTCGATCGACCCATCAATCGATTTCTCGTTCGTTTTTCATCTAGATCACAGAAGTTCAAACGAATCGATCGGAGAATGAGGAATTTCGTTTATGTCAGAAGATCCAAGGTACATATTTATCGGAAAATCGTAGCTTGGAAATTTCGAAATTCCTAATTATTGTTCAAAAAATCTGAAAAAAATCACAACCACTAAGTCGGACGCGTAGAGAACGAATCTGCAATCGAAATACCTGGATTCGTCTCGATAACGAAGTAATCTCGCTCCTAAGTGCGTTTTTCGCCAAAAAGCGCACTATTTTCACTTTGACGAGCCATATCTCCGGAACGGTCGGTCTTACGGACTCGATCGACCCACCAATCGATTTCTCGTTCAATTTTCATCTAGATCATAGAAATTCAAACGAATCGATCAGAAAATGAGGAATTTCGTTCATGTCAGAAGATCCAAGGTACATATTTATCGGAAAATCGTAGCTTGGAAATTTCGAAATTCCTAATTATCGTTCAAAAAATCTGAAAAAAATCACAACCACTAAGTCGGACGCGTAGAGAACGAATCTGCAATCGAAATAACTGGATTCGTCTCGATAACGAAGTAATCTCACTCCTAAGTGCGTTTTTCGCCAAAAAGCGCACTATTTTCACTTTGACGAGCCATATCTCCGGAACGGTCGGTCTTACGGACTCGATCGACCCACCAATCGATTTCTCGTTCAATTTTCATCTAGATTATGGAGTTCCAAACGAATCGATCAGAAAATGAGGAATTTCGTTTATGTCAGAAGATCCAAGGTACATATTTATCGGATAACCGTAGCTTGAAAATTTCGAAATTCCTAATTATCGTTCAAAAAATCTGAAAAAAATCACAACCACTAAGTCGGACGCGTAGAGAACGAATCTGCAATCGAAATACCTGGATTCGTCTCGATAACGAAGTAATCTCGCTCCTTAGTGCGTTTTTCGCCAAAAAGCGCACTATTTTCACTTTGACGAGCCATATTTCCGAAACGGTCGGTCTTACGGACTCGATCGACCCATCAATCGATTTCTCGTTCGTTTTTCATCTAGATCACAGAGGTTCAAACGAATCGATCGGAGAATGAGGAATTTCGTTTATGTCAGAAGATCCAAGGTACATATTTATCGGAAAATCGTAGCTTGGAAATTTCGAAATTCCTAATTATTGTTCAAGAAATCTGAAAAAAATCACAACCACTAAGTCGGACGCGTAGAGAACGAATCTGCAATCGAAATACCTGGATTCGTCTCGATAACGAAGTAATCTCACTCCTAAGTGCGTTTTTCGCCAAAAAGCGCACTATTTTCACTTTGACGAGCCATATTTCCGAAACGGTCGGTCTTACGGACTCGATCGACCCATCAATCGATTTCTCGTTCGTTTTTCATCTAGATCACAGAAGTTCAAACGAATCGATCAGAGAATGAGGAATTTCGTTTATGTCAGAAGATCCAAGGTACATATTTATCGGAAAATCGTAGCTTGGAAATTTCGAAATTCCTAATTATTGTTCAAAAAATCTGAAAAAAATCACAACCACTAAGTCGGACGCGTAGAGAACGAATCTGCAATCGAAATACCTGGATTCGTCTCGATAACGAAGTAATCTCGCTCCTTAGTGCGTTTTTCGCCAAAAAGCGCACTATTTTCACTTTGACGAGCCATATTTCCGAAACGGTCGGTCTTACGGACTCGATCGACCCATCAATCGATTTCTCGTTCGTTTTTCATCTAGATCACAGAAGTTCAAACGAATCGATCGGAGAATGAGGAATTTCGTTTATGTCAGAAGATCCAAGGTACATATTTATCGGAAAATCGTAGCTTGGAAATTTCGAAATTCCTAATTATTGTTCAAAAAATCTGAAAAAAATCACAACCACTAAGTCGGACGCGTAGAGAACGAATCTGCAATCGAAATACCTGGATTCGTCTCGATAACGAAGTAATCTCGCTCCTAAGTGCGTTTTTCGCCAAAAAGCGCACTATTTTCACTTTGACGAGCCATATCTCCGGAACGGTCGGTCTTACGGACTCGATCGACCCACCAATCGATTTCTCGTTCAATTTTCATCTAGATCATAGAAATTCAAACGAATCGATCAGAAAATGAGGAATTTCGTTCATGTCAGAAGATCCAAGGTACATATTTATCGGAAAATCGTAGCTTGGAAATTTCGAAATTCCTAATTATCGTTCAAAAAATCTGAAAAAAATCACAACCACTAAGTCGGACGCGTAGAGAACGAATCTGCAATCGAAATAACTGGATTCGTCTCGATAACGAAGTAATCTCACTCCTAAGTGCGTTTTTCGCCAAAAAGCGCACTATTTTCACTTTGACGAGCCATATCTCCGGAACGGTCGGTCTTACGGACTCGATCGACCCACCAATCGATTTCTCGTTCAATTTTCATCTAGATTATGGAGTTCCAAACGAATCGATCAGAAAATGAGGAATTTCGTTTATGTCAGAAGATCCAAGGTACATATTTATCGGATAACCGTAGCTTGGAAATTTCGAAATTCCTAATTATCGTTCAAAAAATCTGAAAAAAATCACAACCACTAAGTCGGACGCGTAGAGAACGAATCTGCAATCGAAATACCTGGATTCGTCTCGATAACGAAGTAATCTCACTCCTAAGTGCGTTTTTCGCCAAAAAGCGCACTATTTTCACTTTAACGAGCCATATCTCCGAAACGGTCGGTCTTACGGACTCGATCGACCCATCAATCGATTTCTCGTTCGTTTTTCATCTAGATCACAGAAGTTCAAACGAATCGATCGGAGAATGAGGAATTTTGTTTATGTCAGAAGATCCAAGGTACATATTTATCGGAAAATCGTAGCTTGGAAATTTCGAAATTCCTAATTATTGTTCAAAAAATCTGAAAAAACTCACAACCACTAAGTCGGACGCGTAGAGAACGAATCTGCAATCGAAATACCTGGATTCGTCTCGATAACGAAGTAATCTCGCTCCTTAGTGCGTTTTTCGCCAAAAAGCGCACTATTTTCACTTTGACGAGCCATATTTCCGAAACGGTCGGTCTTACGGACTCGATCGACCCATCAATCGATTTCTCGTTCGTTTTTCATCTAGATCACAGAAGTTCAAACGAATCGATCGGAGAATGAGGAATTTTGTTTATGTCAGAAGATCCAAGGTACATATTTATCGGAAAATCGTAGCTTGGAAATTTCGAAATTCCTAATTATTGTTCAAAAAATCTGAAAAAAATCACAACCACTAAGTCGGACGCGTAGAGAACGAATCTGCAATCGAAATACCTGGATTCGTCTCGATAACGAAGTAATCTCACTCCTAAGTGCGTTTTTCGCCAAAAAGCGCACTATTTTCACTTTGACGAGCCATATCTCCGAAACGGTCGGTCTTACGGACTCGATCGACCCATCAATCGATTTCTCGTTCGTTTTTCATCTAGATCACAGAAGTTCAAACGAATCGATCGGAGAATGAGGAATTTTGTTTATGTCAGAAGATCCAAGGTACATATTTTTCGGAAAATCGTAGCTTGGAAATTTCGAAATTCCTAATTATTGTTCAAAAAATCTGAAAAAAATCACAACCACTAAGTCGGACGCGTAGAGAACGAATCTGCAATCGAAATACCTGGATTCGTCTCGATAACGAAGTAATCTCGCTCCTTAGTGCGTTTTTCGCCAAAAAGCGCACTATTTTCACTTTGACGAGCCATATTTCCGAAACGGTCGGTCTTACGGACTCGATCGACCCATCAATCGATTTCTCGTTCGTTTTTCATCTAGATCACAGAAGTTCAAACGAATCGATCGGAGAATGAGGAATTTTGTTTATGTCAGAAGATCCAAGGTACATATTTATCGGAAAATCGTAGCTTGGAAATTTCGAAATTCCTAATTATTGTTCAAAAAATCTGAAAAAAATCACAACCACTAAGTCGGACGCGTAGAGAACGAATCTGCAATCGAAATACCTGGATTCGTCTCGATAACGAAGTAATCTCACTCCTAAGTGCGTTTTTCGCCAAAAAGCGCACTATTTTCACTTTGACGAGCCATATCTCCGGAACGGTCGGTCTTACGGACTCGATCGACCCACCAATCGATTTCTCGTTCAATTTTCATCTAGACCATAGAAATTCAAACGAATCGATCAGAAAATGAGGAATTTCGTTCATGTCAGAAGATCCAAGGTACATATTTATCGGAAAATCGTAGCTTGGAAATTTCGAAATTCCTAATTATCGTTCAAAAAATCTGAAAAAAATCACAACCACTAAGTCGGACGCGTAGAGAACGAATCTGCAATCGAAATACCTGGATTCGTCTCGATAACGAAGTAATCTCGCTCCTTAGTGCGTTTTTCGCCAAAAAGCGCACTATTTTCACTTTGACGAGCCATATTTCCGAAACGGTCGGTCTTACGGACTCGATCGACCCATCAATCGATTTCTCGTTCGTTTTTCATCTAGATCACAGAAGTTCAAACGAATCGATCGGAGAATGAGGAATTTTGTTTATGTCAGAAGATCCAAGGTACATATTTATCGGAAAATCGTAGCTTGGAAATTTCGAAATTCCTAATTATTGTTCAAAAAATCTGAAAAAAATCACAACCACTAAGTCGGACGCGTAGAGAACGAATCTGCAATCGAAATACCTGGATTCGTCTCGATAACGAAGTAATCTCACTCCTAAGTGCGTTTTTCGCCAAAAAGCGCACTATTTTCACTTTGACGAGCCATATCTCCGAAACGGTCGGTCTTACGGACTCGATCGACCCATCAATCGATTTCTCGTTCGTTTTTCATCTAGATCACAGAAGTTCAAACGAATCGATCGGAGAATGAGGAATTTTGTTTATGTCAGAAGATCCAAGGTACATATTTATCGGAAAATCGTAGCTTGGAAATTTCGAAATTCCTAATTATTGTTCAAAAAATCTGAAAAAAATCACAACCACTAAGTCGGACGCGTAGAGAACGAATCTGCAATCGAAATACCTGGATTCGTCTCGATAACGAAGTAATGTCGCTCCTTAGTGCGTTTTTCGCCAAAAAGCGCACTATTTTCACTTTGACGAGCCATATTTCCGAAACGGTCGGTCTTACGGACTCGATCGACCCATCAATCGATTTCTCGTTCGTTTTTCATCTAGATCACAGAAGTTCAAACGAATCGATCGGAGAATGAGGAATTTTGTTTATGTCAGAAGATCCAAGGTACATATTTATCGGAAAATCGTAGCTTGGAAATTTCGAAATTCCTAATTATTGTTCAAAAAATCTGAAAAAAATCACAACCACTAAGTCGGACGCGTAGAGAACGAATCTGCAATCGAAATACCTGGATTCGTCTCGATAACGAAGTAATCTCACTCCTAAGTGCGTTTTTCGCCAAAAAGCGCACTATTTTCACTTTGACGAGCCATATCTCCGGAACGGTCGGTCTTACGGACTCGATCGACCCACCAATCGATTTCTCGTTCAATTTTCATCTAGACCATAGAAATTCAAACGAATCGATCAGAAAATGAGGAATTTCGTTCATGTCAGAAGATCCAAGGTACATATTTATCGGAAAATCGTAGCTTGGAAATTTCGAAATTCCTAATTATCGTTCAAAAAATCTGAAAAAAATCACAACCACTAAGTCGGACGCGTAGAGAACGAATCTGCAATCGAAATATCTGGATTCGTCTCGATAACGAAGTAATCTCGCTCCTTAGTGCGTTTTTCGCCAAAAAGCGCACTATTTTCACTTTGACGAGCCATATTTCCGAAACGGTCGGTCTTACGGACTCGATCGACCCATCAATCGATTTCTCGTTCGTTTTTCATCTAGATCACAGAAGTTCAAACGAATCGATCGGAGAATGAGGGATTTCGTTTATGTCAGAAGATCCAAGGTACATATTTATCGGAAAATCGTAGCTTGGAAATTTCGAAATTCCTAATTATTGTTCAAAAAATCTGAAAAAAATCACAACCACTAAGTCGGACGCGCAGAGAACGAATCTGCAATCGAAATACCTGGATTTGTCTCGATAACGAAGTAATCTCACTCCTAAGTGCGTTTTTCGCCAAAAAGCGCACTATTTTCACTTTGACGAGCCATATCTCCGGAACGGTCGGTCTTACGGACTCGATCGACCCACCAATCGATTTCTCGTTCAATTTTCATCTAGATCATAGAAATTCAAAGGAATCGATCAGAAAATGAGGAATTTCGTTCATGTCAGAAGATCCAAGGTACATATTTATCGGAAAATCGTAGCTTGGAAATTTCGAAATTCCTAATTATCGTTCAAAAAATCTGAAAAAAATCACAACCACTGAGTCGGACGCGTAGAGAACGAATCTGCAATCGAAATAACTGGATTCGTCTCGATAACGAAGTAATCTCACTCCTAAGTGCGTTTTTCGCCAAAAAGCGCACTATTTTCACTTTGACGCGCCATTTCTCCGGAACGGTCGGTCTTACGGACTCGATCGACCCACCAATCGATTTCTCGTTCAATTTTCATCTAGATTATGGAGTTCCGAACGAATCGATAAGGAAATGAGGGATTTCGTTTATGTCAGAAGATCCAAGGTACATATTTATCGGAAAATCGTTGCTTGGAAATTTCGAAATTCCTAATTATTGTTCAAAAAATCTGAAAAAAATCACAACCACTAAGTCGGACGCGTAGAGAACGAATCTGCAATCGGAATAACTGGATTCGTCTCGATAACGAAGTAATCTCACTCCTAAGTGCGTTTTTCGCCAAAAAGCGCACTATTTTCACTTTGACGCGCCATTTCTCCGGAACGGTCGGTCTTACGGACTCGATCGACCCACCAATCGATTTCTCGTTCAATTTTCATCTAGATTATGGAGTTCCGAACGAATCGATCAGAAAATGAGGAATTTCGTTTATGTCAGAAGATCCAAGGTACATATTTATCGGATAACCGTAGCTTGGAAATTTCGAAATTCCTAATTATCGTTCAAAAAATCTGAAAAAAATCACAACCACTAAGTCGGACGCGTAGAGAACGAATCTGCAATCGAAATAAATGGATTCGTCTCGATAACGGAGTAATCTCGCTCCTAAGTGCGTTTTTCGCCAAAAAGCGCACTATTTTCACTTTGACGAGCCATATTTCCGAAACGGTCGGTCTTACGGACTCGATCAACCCACCAATCGATTTCTCGTTCAATTTTCATCTAGATCACAGAAATTCAAACGAATCGATCAGAAAATGAGGAATTTCGTTTATGTCAGAAGATCCAAGGTACATATTTATCGGAAAATCGTTGCTTGGAAATTTCGAAATTCCTAATTATTGTTCAAAAAATCTGAAAAAAATCACAACCACTAAGTCGGACGCGTAGAGAACGAATCTGCAATCGAAATAACTGGATTCGTCTCGATAACGGAGTAATCTCGCTCCTAAGTGCGTTTTTCGCCAAAAAGCGCACTATTTTCACTTTGACGAGCCATATTTCCGAAACGGTCGGTCTTACGGACTCGATCAACCCACCAATCGATTTCTCGTTCAATTTTCATCTAGATCACAGAAATTCAAACGAATCGATCAGAAAATGAGGAATTTCGTTCATGTCAGAAGATCCAAGGTACATATTTACCGGATAATCATCGCTTGAAAATTTCGAAATTCCTAATTATTGTTCAAAAAATCTGAAAAAAATCACAACCACTAAGTCGGACGCGTAGAGAACGAATCTGCAATCGAAATACCTGGATTCGTCTCGATAACGAAGTAATCTCGCTCCTTAGTGCGTTTTTCGCCAAAAAGGGCACTATTTTCACTTTGACGAGCCATATTTCCGAAACGGTCGGTCTTACGGACTCGATCGACCCATCAATCGATTTCTCGTTCGTTTTTCATCTAGATCACAGAGGTTCAAACGAATCGATCGGAGAATGAGGGATTTCGTTTATGTCAGAAGATCCAAGGTACATATTTATCGGAAAATCGTAGCTTGGAAATTTCGAAATTCCTAATTATTGTTCAAAAAATCTGAAAAAAATCACAACCACTAAGTCGGACGCGCAGAGAACGAATCTGCAATCGAAATACCTGGATTTGTCTCGATAACGAAGTAATCTCACTCCTAAGTGCGTTTTTCGCCAAAAAGCGCACTATTTTCACTTTGACGAGCCATATCTCCGGAACGGTCGGTCTTACGGACTCGATCGACCCACCAATCGATTTCTCGTTCAATTTTCATCTAGATCATAGAAATTCAAAGGAATCGATCAGAAAATGAGGAATTTCGTTCATGTCAGAAGATCCAAGGTACATATTTATCGGAAAATCGTAGCTTGGAAATTTCGAAATTCCTAATTATCGTTCAAAAAATCTGAAAAAAATCACAACCACTGAGTCGGACGCGTAGAGAACGAATCTGCAATCGAAATAACTGGATTCGTCTCGATAACGAAGTAATCTCACTCCTAAGTGCGTTTTTCGCCAAAAAGCGCACTATTTTCACTTTGACGCGCCATTTCTCCGGAACGGTCGGTCTTACGGACTCGATCGACCCACCAATCGATTTCTCGTTCAATTTTCATCTAGATTATGGAGTTCCGAACGAATCGATAAGGAAATGAGGGATTTCGTTTATGTCAGAAGATCCAAGGTACATATTTATCGGAAAATCGTTGCTTGGAAATTTCGAAATTCCTAATTATTGTTCAAAAAATCTGAAAAAAATCACAACCACTAAGTCGGACGCGTAGAGAACGAATCTGCAATCGGAATAACTGGATTCGTCTCGATAACGAAGTAATCTCACTCCTAAGTGCGTTTTTCGCCAAAAAGCGCACTATTTTCACTTTGACGCGCCATTTCTCCGGAACGGTCGGTCTTACGGACTCGATCGACCCACCAATCGATTTCTCGTTCAATTTTCATCTAGATTATGGAGTTCCGAACGAATCGATCAGAAAATGAGGAATTTCGTTTATGTCAGAAGATCCAAGGTACATATTTATCGGATAACCGTAGCTTGGAAATTTCGAAATTCCTAATTATCGTTCAAAAAATCTGAAAAAAATCACAACCACTAAGTCGGACGCGTAGAGAACGAATCTGCAATCGAAATAAATGGATTCGTCTCGATAACGGAGTAATCTCGCTCCTAAGTGCGTTTTTCGCCAAAAAGCGCACTATTTTCACTTTGACGCGCCATTTCTCCGGAACGGTCGGTCTTACGGACTCGATCGACCCACCAATCGATTTCTCGTTCAATTTTCATCTAGATTATGGAGTTCCGAACGAATCGATAAGGAAATGAGGGATTTCGTTTATGTCAGAAGATCCAAGGTACATATTTATCGGAAAATCGTTGCTTGGAAATTTCGAAATTCCTAATTATTGTTCAAAAAATCTGAAAAAAATCACAACCACTAAGTCGGACGCGTAGAGAACGAATCTGCAATCGAAATAACTGGATTCGTCTCGATAACGGAGTAATCTCGCTCCTAAGTGCGTTTTTCGCCAAAAAGCGCACTATTTTCTCTTTGACGAGCCATATCTCCGGAACGGTCGGTCTTACGGACTCGATCGACCCACCAATCGATTTCTCGTTCAATTTTCATCTAGATCACAGGAATTCAAACGAATCGATCAGAAAATGAGGAATTTCGTTCATGTCAGAAGATCCAAGGTACATATTTATCGGAAAATCGTAGCTTGGAAATTTCGAAATTCCTAATTATCGTTCAAAAAATCTGAAAAAAATCACAACCACTGAGTCGGACGCGTAGAGAACGAATCTGCAATCGAAATAACTGGATTCGTCTCGATAACGAAGTAATCTCACTCCTAAGTGCGTTTTTCGCCAAAAAGCGCACTATTTTCACTTTGACGCGCCATTTCTCCGGAACGGTCGGTCTTACGGACTCGATCGACCCACCAATAGATTTCTCGTTCAATTTTCATCTAGATTATGGAGTTCCGAACGAATCGATAAGGAAATGAGGGATTTCGTTTATGTCAGAAGATCCAAGGTACATATTTATCGGAAAATCGTTGCTTGGAAATTTCGAAATTCCTAATTATTGTTCAAAAAATCTGAAAAAAATCACAACCACTAAGTCGGACGCGTAGAGAACGAATCTGCAATCGAAATAACTGGATTCGTCTCGATAACGAAGTAATCTCGCTCCTAAGTGCGTTTTTCGCCAAAAAGCGCACTATTTTCACTTTGACGAGCCATATCTCCGGAACGGTCGGTCTTACGGACTCGATCGACCCACCAATCGATTTCTCGTTCAATTTTCATCTAGATTATGGAGTTCCGAACGAATCGATCAGAAAATGAGGAATTTCGTTTATGTCAGAAGATCCAAGGTACATATTTATCGGATAACCGTAGCTTGGAAATTTCGAAATTCCTAATTATCGTTCAAAAAATCTGAAAAAAATCACAACCACTAAGTCGGACGCGTAGAGAACGTATCTGCAATCGAAATAAATGGATTCGTCTCGATAACGGAGTAATCTCGCTCCTAAGTGCGTTTTTCGCCAAAAAGCGCACTATTTTCACTTTGACGCGCCATTTCTCCGGAACGGTCGGTCTTACGGACTCGATCGACCCACCAATCGATTTCTCGTTCAATTTTCATCTAGATTATGGAGTTCCGAACGAATCGATAAGGAAATGAGGGATTTCGTTTATGTCAGAAGATCCAAGGTACATATTTATCGGAAAATCGTTGCTTGGAAATTTCGAAATTCCTAATTATTGTTCAAAAAATCTGAAAAAAATCACAACCACTAAGTCGGACGCGTAGAGAACGAATCTGCAATCGAAATAACTGGATTCGTCTCGATAACGGAGTAATCTCGCTCCTAAGTGCGTTTTTCGCCAAAAAGCGCACTATTTTCACTTTGACGAGCCATATTTCCGAAACGGTCGGTCTTACGGACTCGATCGACCCATCAATCGATTTCTCGTTCGTTTTTCATCTAGATCACAGAAGTTCAAACGAATCGATCGGAGAATGAGGAATTTCGTTTATGTCAGAAGATCCAAGGTACATATTTACCGGATAATCATCGCTTGAAAATTTCGAAATTCCTAATTATTGTTCAAAAAATCTGAAAAAAATCACAACCACTAAGTCGGACGCGTAGAGAACGAATCTGCAATCGAAATACCTGGATTCGTCTCGATAACGAAGTAATCTCGCTCCTTAGTGCGTTTTTCGCCAAAAAGGGCACTATTTTCACTTTGACGAGCCATATTTCCGAAACGGTCGGTCTTACGGACTCGATCGACCCATCAATCGATTTCTCGTTCGTTTTTCATCTAGATCACAGAGGTTCAAACGAATCGATCGGAGAATGAGGGATTTCGTTTATGTCAGAAGATCCAAGGTACATATTTATCGGAAAATCGTAGCTTGGAAATTTCGAAATTCCTAATTATTGTTCAAAAAATCTGAAAAAAATCACAACCACTAAGTCGGACGCGCAGAGAACGAATCTGCAATCGAAATACCTGGATTTGTCTCGATAACGAAGTAATCTCACTCCTAAGTGCGTTTTTCGCCAAAAAGCGCACTATTTTCACTTTGACGAGCCATATCTCCGGAACGGTCGGTCTTACGGACTCGATCGACCCACCAATCGATTTCTCGTTCAATTTTCATCTAGATCATAGAAATTCAAAGGAATCGATCAGAAAATGAGGAATTTCGTTCATGTCAGAAGATCCAAGGTACATATTTATCGGAAAATCGTAGCTTGGAAATTTCGAAATTCCTAATTATCGTTCAAAAAATCTGAAAAAAATCACAACCACTGAGTCGGACGCGTAGAGAACGAATCTGCAATCGAAATAACTGGATTCGTCTCGATAACGAAGTAATCTCACTCCTAAGTGCGTTTTTCGCCAAAAAGCGCACTATTTTCACTTTGACGCGCCATTTCTCCGGAACGGTCGGTCTTACGGACTCGATCGACCCACCAATCGATTTCTCGTTCAATTTTCATCTAGATTATGGAGTTCCGAACGAATCGATAAGGAAATGAGGGATTTCGTTTATGTCAGAAGATCCAAGGTACATATTTATCGGAAAATCGTTGCTTGGAAATTTCGAAATTCCTAATTATTGTTCAAAAAATCTGAAAAAAATCACAACCACTAAGTCGGACGCGTAGAGAACGAATCTGCAATCGGAATAACTGGATTCGTCTCGATAACGAAGTAATCTCACTCCTAAGTGCGTTTTTCGCCAAAAAGCGCACTATTTTCACTTTGACGAGCCATATCTCCGGAACGGTCGGTCTTACGGACTCGATCGACCCACCAATCGATTTCTCGTTCAATTTTCATCTAGATTATGGAGTTCCGAACGAATCGATCAGAAAATGAGGAATTTCGTTTATGTCAGAAGATCCAAGGTACATATTTATCGGATAACCGTAGCTTGGAAATTTCGAAATTCCTAATTATCGTTCAAAAAATCTGAAAAAAATCACAACCACTAAGTCGGACGCGTAGAGAACGAATCTGCAATCGAAATAAATGGATTCGTCTCGATAACGGAGTAATCTCGCTCCTAAGTGCGTTTTTCGCCAAAAAGCGCACTATTTTCACTTTGACGCGCCATTTCTCCGGAACGGTCGGTCTTACGGACTCGATCGACCCACCAATCGATTTCTCGTTCAATTTTCATCTAGATTATGGAGTTCCGAACGAATCGATAAGGAAATGAGGGATTTCGTTTATGTCAGAAGATCCAAGGTACATATTTATCGGAAAATCGTTGCTTGGAAATTTCGAAATTCCTAATTATTGTTCAAAAAATCTGAAAAAAATCACAACCACTAAGTCGGACGCGTAGAGAACGAATCTGCAATCGAAATAACTGGATTCGTCTCGATAACGGAGTAATCTCGCTCCTAAGTGCGTTTTTCGCCAAAAAGCGCACTATTTTCTCTTTGACGAGCCATATCTCCGGAACGGTCGGTCTTACGGACTCGATCGACCCACCAATCGATTTCTCGTTCAATTTTCATCTAGATCACAGGAATTCAAACGAATCGATCAGAAAATGAGGAATTTCGTTCATGTCAGAAGATCCAAGGTACATATTTATCGGAAAATCGTAGCTTGGAAATTTCGAAATTCCTAATTATCGTTCAAAAAATCTGAAAAAAATCACAACCACTGAGTCGGACGCGTAGAGAACGAATCTGCAATCGAAATAACTGGATTCGTCTCGATAACGAAGTAATCTCACTCCTAAGTGCGTTTTTCGCCAAAAAGCGCACTATTTTCACTTTGACGCGCCATTTCTCCGGAACGGTCGGTCTTACGGACTCGATCGACCCACCAATCGATTTCTCGTTCAATTTTCATCTAGATTATGGAGTTCCGAACGAATCGATAAGGAAATGAGGGATTTCGTTTATGTCAGAAGATCCAAGGTACATATTTATCGGAAAATCGTTGCTTGGAAATTTCGAAATTCCTAATTATTGTTCAAAAAATCTGAAAAAAATCACAACCACTAAGTCGGACGCGTAGAGAACGAATCTGCAATCGAAATAACTGGATTCGTCTCGATAACGAAGTAATCTCGCTCCTAAGTGCGTTTTTCGCCAAAAAGCGCACTATTTTCACTTTGACGAGCCATATCTCCGGAACGGTCGGTCTTACGGACTCGATCGACCCACCAATCGATTTCTCGTTCAATTTTCATCTAGATTATGGAGTTCCGAACGAATCGATCAGAAAATGAGGAATTTCGTTTATGTCAGAAGATCCAAGGTACATATTTATCGGATAACCGTAGCTTGGAAATTTCGAAATTCCTAATTATCGTTCAAAAAATCTGAAAAAAATCACAACCACTAAGTCGGACGCGTAGAGAACGAATCTGCAATCGAAATAAATGGATTCGTCTCGATAACGGAGTAATCTCGCTCCTAAGTGCGTTTTTCGCCAAAAAGCGCACTATTTTCACTTTGACGCGCCATTTCTCCGGAACGGTCGGTCTTACGGACTCGATCGACCCACCAATCGATTTCTCGTTCAATTTTCATCTAGATTATGGAGTTCCGAACGATTCGATAAGGAAATGAGGGATTTCGTTTATGTCAGAAGATCCAAGGTACATATTTATCGGAAAATCGTTGCTTGGAAATTTCGAAATTCCTAATTATTGTTCAAAAAATCTGAAAAAAATCACAACCACTAAGTCGGACGCGTAGAGAACGAATCTGCAATCGAAATAACTGGATTCGTCTCGATAACGGAGTAATCTCGCTCCTAAGTGCGTTTTTCGCCAAAAAGCGCACTATTTTCTCTTTGACGAGCCATATCTCCGGAACGGTCGGTCTTACGGACTCGATCGACCCACCAATCGATTTCTCGTTCAATTTTCATCTAGATCACAGAAATTCAAACGAATCGATCAGAAAATGAGGAATTTCGTTTATGTCAGAAGATCCAAGGTACATATTTACCGGATAATCATCGCTTGAAAATTTCGAAATTCCTAATTATTGTTCAAAAAATCTGAAAAAAATGACAACCACTAAGTCGGACGCGTAGAGAACGAATCTGCAATCGAAATAACTGGATTCGTCTCGATAACGGAGTAATCTCGCTCCTAAGTGCGTTTTTCGCCAAAAAGCGCACTATTTTCACTTTGACGAGCCATATTTCCGAAACGGTCGGTCTTACGGACTCGATCGACCCATCAATCGATTTCTCGTTCGTTTTTCATCTAGATCACAGAAGTTCAAACGAATCGATCGGAGAATGAGGAATTTCGTTTATGTCAGAAGATCCAAGGTACATATTTACCGGATAATCATCGCTTGAAAATTTCGAAATTCCTAATTATTGTTCAAAAAATCTGAAAAAAATCACAACCACTAAGTCGGACGCGTAGAGAACGAATCTGCAATCGAAATACCTGGATTCGTCTCGATAACGAAGTAATCTCGCTCCTTAGTGCGTTTTTCGCCAAAAAGGGCACTATTTTCACTTTGACGAGCCATATTTCCGAAACGGTCGGTCTTACGGACTCGATCGACCCATCAATCGATTTCTCGTTCGTTTTTCATCTAGATCACAGAGGTTCAAACGAATCGATCGGAGAATGAGGAATTTCGTTTATGTCAGAAGATCCAAGGTACATATTTATCGGAAAATCGTAGCTTGGAAATTTCGAAATTCCTAATTATTGTTCAAGAAATCTGAAAAAAATCACAACCACTAAGTCGGACGCGTAGAGAACGAATCTGCAATCGAAATAACTGGATTCGTCTCGATAACGGAGTAATCTCGCTCCTAAGTGCGTTTTTCGCCAAAAAGCGCACTATTTTCACTTTGACGAGCCATATTTCCGAAACGGTCGGTCTTACGGACTCGATCGACCCATCAATCGATTTCTCGTTCGTTTTTCATCTAGATCACAGAAGTTCAAACGAATCGATCGGAGAATGAGGAATTTCGTTTATGTCAGAAGATCCAAGGTACATATTTACCGGATAATCATCGCTTGAAAATTTCGAAATTCCTAATTATTGTTCAAAAAATCTGAAAAAAATCACAACCACTAAGTCGGACGCGTAGAGAACGAATCTGCAATCGAAATACCTGGATTCGTCTCGATAACGAAGTAATCTCGCTCCTTAGTGCGTTTTTCGCCAAAAAGGGCACTATTTTCACTTTGACGAGCCATATTTCCGAAACGGTCGGTCTTACGGACTCGATCGACCCATCAATCGATTTCTCGTTCGTTTTTCATCTAGATCACAGAGGTTCAAACGAATCGATCGGAGAATGAGGAATTTCGTTTATGTCAGAAGATCCAAGGTACATATTTATCGGAAAATCGTAGCTTGGAAATTTCGAAATTCCTAATTATTGTTCAAGAAATCTGAAAAAAATCACAACCACTAAGTCGGACGCGTAGAGAACGAATCTGCAATCGAAATACCTGGATTCGTCTCGATAACGAAGTAATCTCACTCCTAAGTGCGTTTTTCGCCAAAAAGCGCACTATTTTCACTTTGACGAGCCATATCTCCGGAACGGTCGGTCTTACGGACTCGATCGACCCACCAATCGATTTCTCGTTCAATTTTCATCTAGATCATAGAAATTCAAACGAATCGATCAGAAAATGAGGAATTTCGTTCATGTCAGAAGATCCAAGGTACATATTTATCGGAAAATCGTAGCTTGGAAATTTCGAAATTCCTAATTATCGTTCAAAAAATCTGAAAAAAATCACAACCACTAAGTCGGACGCGTAGAGAACGAATCTGCAATCGAAATACCTGGATTCGTCTCGATAACGAAGTAATCTCGCTCCTTAGTGCGTTTTTCGCCAAAAAGCGCACTATTTTCACTTTGACGAGCCATATTTCCGAAACGGTCGGTCTTACGGACTCGATCGACCCATCAATCGATTTCTCGTTCGTTTTTCATCTAGATCACAGAAGTTCAAACGAATCGATCGGAGAATGAGGAATTTCGTTTATGTCAGAAGATCCAAGGTACATATTTACCGGATAATCATCGCTTGAAAATTTCGAAATTCCTAATTATTGTTCAAAAAATCTGAAAAAAATCACAACCACTAAGTCGGACGCGTAGAGAACGAATCTGCAATCGAAATACCTGGATTCGTCTCGATAACGAAGTAATCTCGCTCCTTAGTGCGTTTTTCGCCAAAAAGGGCACTATTTTCACTTTGACGAGCCATATTTCCGAAACGGTCGGTCTTACGGACTCGATCGACCCATCAATCGATTTCTCGTTCGTTTTTCATCTAGATCACAGAGGTTCAAACGAATCGATCGGAGAATGAGGAATTTCGTTTATGTCAGAAGATCCAAGGTACATATTTATCGGAAAATCGTAGCTTGGAAATTTCGAAATTCCTAATTATTGTTCAAGAAATCTGAAAAAAATCACAACCACTAAGTCGGACGCGTAGAGAACGAATCTGCAATCGAAATACCTGGATTCGTCTCGATAACGAAGTAATCTCACTCCTAAGTGCGTTTTTCGCCAAAAAGCGCACTATTTTCACTTTGACGAGCCATATCTCCGGAACGGTCGGTCTTACGGACTCGATCGACCCACCAATCGATTTCTCGTTCAATTTTCATCTAGATCATAGAAATTCAAACGAATCGATCAGAAAATGAGGAATTTCGTTCATGTCAGAAGATCCAAGGTACATATTTATCGGAAAATCGTAGCTTGGAAATTTCGAAATTCCTAATTATCGTTCAAAAAATCTGAAAAAAATCACAACCACTAAGTCGGACGCGTAGAGAACGAATCTGCAATCGAAATACCTGGATTCGTCTCGATAACGAAGTAATCTCGCTCCTTAGTGCGTTTTTCGCCAAAAAGCGCACTATTTTCACTTTGACGAGCCATATTTCCGAAACGGTCGGTCTTACGGACTCGATCGACCCATCAATCGATTTCTCGTTCGTTTTTCATCTAGATCACAGAAGTTCAAACGAATCGATCAGAGAATGAGGAATTTCGTTCATGTCAGAAGATCCAAGGTACATATTTATCGGAAAATCGTAGCTTGGAAATTTCGAAATTCCTAATTATTGTTCAAAAAATCTGAAAAAAATCACAACCACTAAGTCGGACGCGTAGAGAACGAATCTGCAATCGAAATACCTGGATTCGTCTCGATAACGAAGTAATCTCGCTCCTTAGTGCGTTTTTCGCCAAAAAGCGCACTATTTTCACTTTGACGAGCCATATTTCCGAAACGGTCGGTCTTACGGACTCGATCGACCCATCAATCGATTTCTCGTTCGTTTTTCATCTAGATCACAGAAGTTCAAACGAATCGATCGGAGAATGAGGGATTTCGTTTATGTCAGAAGATCCAAGGTACATATTTATCGGAAAATCGTAGCTTGGAAATTTCGAAATTCCTAATTATTGTTCAAAAAATCTGAAAAAAATCACAACCACTAAGTCGGACGCGTAGTGAACGAATCTGCAATCGAAATACCTGGATTCGTCTCGATAACGAAGTAATCTCACTCCTAAGTGCGTTTTTCGCCAAAAAGCGCACTATTTTCACTTTGACGAGCCATATCTCCGGAACGGTCGGTCTTACGGACTCGATCGACCCACCAATCGATTTCTCGTTCAATTATCATCTAAATCATAGAAATTCAAACGAATCGATCAGAAAATGAGGAATTTCGTTCATGTCAGAAGATCCAAGGTACATATTTATCGGAAAATCGTAGCTTGGAAATTTCGAAATTCCTAATTATTGTTCAAAAAATCTGAAAAAAATCACAACCACTAAGTCGGACGCGTAGAGAACGAATCTGCAATCGAAATAACTGGATTCGTCTCGATAACGAAGTAATCTCACTCCTAAGTGCGTTTTTCGCCAAAAAGCGCACTATTTTCACTTTGACGAGCCATATCTCCGGAACGGTCGGTCTTACGGACTCGATCGACCCACCAATCGATTTCTCGTTCAATTTTCATCTAGATTATGGAGTTCCGAACGAATCGATCAGAAAATGAGGAATTTCGTTTATGTCAGAAGATCCAAGGTACATATTTATCGGATAACCGTAGCTTGGAAATTTCGAAATTCCTAATTATCGTTCAAAAAATCTGAAAAAAATCACAACCACTAAGTCGGACGCGTAGAGAACGAATCTGCAATCGAAATACCTGGATTCGTCTCGATAACGAAGTAATCTCACTCCTAAGTGCGTTTTTCGCCAAAAAGCGCACTATTTTCACTTTGACGAGCCATATCTCCGAAACGGTCGGTCTTACGGACTCGATCGACCCATCAATCGATTTCTCGTTCGTTTTTCATCTAGATCACAGAAGTTCAAACGAATCGATCGGAGAATGAGGAATTTTGTTTATGTCAGAAGATCCAAGGTACATATTTATCGGAAAATCGTAGCTTGGAAATTTCGAAATTCCTAATTATTGTTCAAGAAATCTGAAAAAAATCACAACCACTAAGTCGGACGCGTAGAGAACGAATCTGCAATCGAAATACCTGGATTCGTCTCGATAACGAAGTAATCTCACTCGTAAGTGCGTTTTTCGCCAAAAAGCGCACTATTTTCACTTTGACGAGCCATATCTCCGGAACGGTCGGTCTTACGGACTCGATCGACCCACCAATCGATTTCTCGTTCAATTTTCATCTAGATCATAGAAATTCAAACGAATCGATCAGAAAATGAGGAATTTCGTTCATGTCAGAAGATCCAAGGTACATATTTATCGGAAAATCGTAGCTTGGAAATTTCGAAATTCCTAATTATCGTTCAAAAAATCTGAAAAAAATCACAACCACTAAGTCGGACGCGTAGAGAACGAATCTGCAATCGAAATACCTGGATTCGTCTCGATAACGAAGTAATCTCGCTCCTTAGTGCGTTTTTCGCCAAAAAGCGCACTATTTTCACTTTGACGAGCCATATTTCCGAAACGGTCGGTCTTACGGACTCGATCGACCCATCAATCGATTTCTCGTTCGTTTTTCATCTAGATCACAGAAGTTCAAACGAATCGATCGGAGAATGAGGAATTTCGTTTATGTCAGAAGATCCAAGGTACATATTTACCGGATAATCATCGCTTGAAAATTTCGAAATTCCTAATTATTGTTCAAAAAATCTGAAAAAAATCACAACCACTAAGTCGGACGCGTAGAGAACGAATCTGCAATCGAAATACCTGGATTCGTCTCGATAACGAAGTAATCTCGCTCCTTAGTGCGTTTTTCGCCAAAAAGGGCACTATTTTCACTTTGACGAGCCATATTTCCGAAACGGTCGGTCTTACGGACTCGATCGACCCATCAATCGATTTCTCGTTCGTTTTTCATCTAGATCACAGAGGTTCAAACGAATCGATCGGAGAATGAGGAATTTCGTTTATGTCAGAAGATCCAAGGTACATATTTATCGGAAAATCGTAGCTTGGAAATTTCGAAATTCCTAATTATTGTTCAAGAAATCTGAAAAAAATCACAACCACTAAGTCGGACGCGTAGAGAACGAATCTGCAATCGAAATACCTGGATTCGTCTCGATAACGAAGTAATCTCACTCCTAAGTGCGTTTTTCGCCAAAAAGCGCACTATTTTCACTTTGACGAGCCATATCTCCGGAACGGTCGGTCTTACGGACTCGATCGACCCACCAATCGATTTCTCGTTCAATTTTCATCTAGATCATAGAAATTCAAACGAATCGATCAGAAAATGAGGAATTTCGTTCATGTCAGAAGATCCAAGGTACATATTTATCGGAAAATCGTAGCTTGGAAATTTCGAAATTCCTAATTATCGTTCAAAAAATCTGAAAAAAATCACAACCACTAAGTCGGACGCGTAGAGAACGAATCTGCAATCGAAATACCTGGATTCGTCTCGATAACGAAGTAATCTCGCTCCTTAGTGCGTTTTTCGCCAAAAAGCGCACTATTTTCACTTTGACGAGCCATATTTCCGAAACGGTCGGTCTTACGGACTCGATCGACCCATCAATCGATTTCTCGTTCGTTTTTCATCTAGATCACAGAAGTTCAAACGAATCGATCAGAGAATGAGGAATTTCGTTCATGTCAGAAGATCCAAGGTACATATTTATCGGAAAATCGTAGCTTGGAAATTTCGAAATTCCTAATTATTGTTCAAAAAATCTGAAAAAAATCACAACCACTAAGTCGGACGCGTAGAGAACGAATCTGCAATCGAAATACCTGGATTCGTCTCGATAACGAAGTAATCTCGCTCCTTAGTGCGTTTTTCGCCAAAAAGCGCACTATTTTCACTTTGACGAGCCATATTTCCGAAACGGTCGGTCTTACGGACTCGATCGACCCATCAATCGATTTCTCGTTCGTTTTTCATCTAGATCACAGAAGTTCAAACGAATCGATCGGAGAATGAGGGATTTCGTTTATGTCAGAAGATCCAAGGTACATATTTATCGGAAAATCGTAGCTTGGAAATTTCGAAATTCCTAATTATTGTTCAAAAAATCTGAAAAAAATCACAACCACTAAGTCGGACGCGTAGTGAACGAATCTGCAATCGAAATACCTGGATTCGTCTCGATAACGAAGTAATCTCACTCCTAAGTGCGTTTTTCGCCAAAAAGCGCACTATTTTCACTTTGACGAGCCATATCTCCGGAACGGTCGGTCTTACGGACTCGATCGACCCACCAATCGATTTCTCGTTCAATTTTCATCTAAATCATAGAAATTCAAACGAATCGATCAGAAAATGAGGAATTTCGTTCATGTCAGAAGATCCAAGGTACATATTTATCGGAAAATCGTAGCTTGGAAATTTCGAAATTCCTAATTATTGTTCAAAAAATCTGAAAAAAATCACAACCACTAAGTCGGACGCGTAGAGAACGAATCTGCAATCGAAATAACTGGATTCGTCTCGATAACGAAGTAATCTCACTCCTAAGTGCGTTTTTCGCCAAAAAGCGCACTATTTTCACTTTGACGAGCCATATCTCCGGAACGGTCGGTCTTACGGACTCGATCGACCCACCAATCGATTTCTCGTTCAATTTTCATCTAGATTATGGAGTTCCGAACGAATCGATCAGAAAATGAGGAATTTCGTTTATGTCAGAAGATCCAAGGTACATATTTATCGGATAACCGTAGCTTGGAAATTTCGAAATTCCTAATTATCGTTCAAAAAATCTGAAAAAAATCACAACCACTAAGTCGGACGCGTAGAGAACGAATCTGCAATCGAAATACCTGGATTCGTCTCGATAACGAAGTAATCTCACTCCTAAGTGCGTTTTTCGCCAAAAAGCGCACTATTTTCACTTTGACGAGCCATATCTCCGAAACGGTCGGTCTTACGGACTCGATCGACCCATCAATCGATTTCTCGTTCGTTTTTCATCTAGATCACAGAAGTTCAAACGAATCGATCGGAGAATGAGGAATTTTGTTTATGTCAGAAGATCCAAGGTACATATTTATCGGAAAATCGTAGCTTGGAAATTTCGAAATTCCTAATTATTGTTCAAAAAATCTGAAAAAAATCACAACCACTAAGTCGGACGCGTAGAGAACGAATCTGCAATCGAAATACCTGGATTCGTCTCGATAACGAAGTAATCTCGCTCCTTAGTGCGTTTTTCGCCAAAAAGCGCACTATTTTCACTTTGACGAGCCATATTTCCGAAACGGTCGGTCTTACGGACTCGATCGACCCATCAATCGATTTCTCGTTCGTTTTTCATCTAGATCACAGAAGTTCAAACGAATCGATCGGAGAATGAGGAATTTTGTTTATGTCAGAAGATCCAAGGTACATATTTATCGGAAAATCGTAGCTTGGAAATTTCGAAATTCCTAATTATTGTTCAAAAAATCTGAAAAAAATCACAACCACTAAGTCGGACGCGTAGAGAACGAATCTGCAATCGAAATACCTGGATTCGTCTCGATAACGAAGTAATCTCACTCCTAAGTGCGTTTTTCGCCAAAAAGCGCACTATTTTCACTTTGACGAGCCATATCTCCGAAACGGTCGGTCTTACGGACTCGATCGACCCATCAATCGATTTCTCGTTCGTTTTTCATCTAGATCACAGAAGTTCAAACGAATCGATCGGAGAATGAGGAATTTTGTTTATGTCAGAAGATCCAAGGTACATATTTATCGGAAAATCGTAGCTTGGAAATTTCGAAATTCCTAATTATTGTTCAAAAAATCTGAAAAAAATCACAACCACTAAGTCGGACGCGTAGAGAACGAATCTGCAATCGAAATACCTGGATTCGTCTCGATAACGAAGTAATCTCACTCCTAAGTGCGTTTTTCGCCAAAAAGCGCACTATTTTCACTTTGACGAGCCATATCTCCGAAACGGTCGGTCTTACGGACTCGATCGACCCATCAATCGATTTCTCGTTCGTTTTTCATCTAGATCACAGAAGTTCAAACGAATCGATCGGAGAATGAGGAATTTTGTTTATGTCAGAAGATCCAAGGTACATATTTATCGGAAAATCGTAGCTTGGAAATTTCGAAATTCCTAATTATTGTTCAAAAAATCTGAAAAAAATCACAACCACTAAGTGCGTTTTTCGCCAAAAAGCGCACTATTTTCTCTTTGACGAGCCATATCTCCGGAACGGTCGGTCTTACGGACTCGATCGACCCACCAATCGATTTCTCGTTCAATTTTCATCTAGATCACAGAAATTCAAACGAATCGATCAAAAAATGAGGAATTTCGTTCATGTCAGAAGATCCAAGGTACATATTTATCGGAAAATCGTAGCTTGGAAATTTCGAAATTCCTAATTATCGTTCAAAAAATCTGAAAAAAATCACAACCACTGAGTCGGACGCGTAGAGAACGAATCTGCAATCGAAATAACTGGATTCGTCTCGATAACGAAGTAATCTCACTCCTAAGTGCGTTTTTCGCCAAAAAGCGCACTATTTTCACTTTGACGCGCCATTTCTCCGGAACGGTCGGTCTTACGGACTCGATCGACCCACCAATCGATTTCTCGTTCAATTTTCATCTAGATTATGGAGTTCCGAACGAATCGATAAGGAAATGAGGGATTTCGTTTATGTCAGAAGATCCAAGGTACATATTTATCGGAAAATCGTTGCTTGGAAATTTCGAAATTCCTAATTATTGTTCAAAAAATCTGAAAAAAATCACAACCACTAAGTCGGACGCGTAGAGAACGAATCTGCAATCGAAATAACTGGATTCGTCTCGATAACGAAGTAATCTCGCTCCTAAGTGCGTTTTTCGCCAAAAAGCGCACTATTTTCACTTTGACGAGCCATATCTCCGGAACGGTCGGTCTTACGGACTCGATCGACCCACCAATCGATTTCTCGTTCAATTTTCATCTAGATTATGGAGTTCCGAACGAATCGATCGGAAAATGAGGAATTTCGTTTATGTCAGAAGATCCAAGGTACATATTTATCGGATAACCGTAGCTTGGAAATTTCGAAATTCCTAATTATCGTTCAAAAAATCTGAAAAAAATCACAACCACTAAGTCGGACGCGTAGAGAACGAATCTGCAATCGAAATGAATGGATTCGTCTCGATAACGGAGTAATCTCGCTCCTAAGTGCGTTTTTCGCCAAAAAGCGCACTATTTTCACTTTGACGCGCCATTTCTCCGGAACGGTCGGTCTTACGGACTCGATCGACCCACCAATCGATTTCTCGTTCAATTTTCATCTAGATTATGGAGTTCCGAACGAATCGATAAGGAAATGAGGGATTTCGTTTATGTCAGAAGATCCAAGGTACATATTTATCGGAAAATCGTTGCTTGGAAATTTCGAAATTCCTAATTATCGTTCAAAAAATCTGAAAAAAATCACAACCACTAAGTCGGACGCGTAGAGAACGAATCTGCAATCGAAATACCTGGATTCGTCTCGATAACGAAGTAATCTCGCTCCTTAGTGCGTTTTTCGCCAAAAAGCGCACTATTTTCACTTTGACGAGCCATATTTCCGAAACGGTCGGTCTTACGGACTCGATCGACCCACCAATCGATTTCTCGTTCAATTTTCATCTAGATTATGGAGTTCCGAACGAATCGATAAGGAAATGAGGGATTTCGTTTATGTCAGAAGATCCAAGGTACATATTTATCGGAAAATCGTTGCTTGGAAATTTCGAAATTCCTAATTATCGTTCAAAAAATCTGAAAAAAATCACAACCACTAAGTCGGACGCGTAGAGAACGAATCTGCAATCGAAATAACTGGATTCGTCTCGATAACGGAGTAATCTCGCTCCTAAGTGCGTTTTTCGCCAAAAAGCGCACTATTTTCTCTTTGACGAGCCATATCTCCGGAACGGTCGGTCTTACGGACTCGATCGACCCACCAATCGATTTCTCGTTCAATTTTCATCTAGATCACAGAAATTCAAACGAATCGATCAGAAAATGAGGAATTTCGTTTATGTCAGAAGATCCAAGGTACATATTTACCGGATAATCATCGCTTGAAAATTTCGAAATTCCTAATTATTGTTCAAAAAATCTGAAAAAAATCACAACCACTAAGTCGGACGCGTAGAGAACGAATCTGCAATCGAAATAACTGGATTCGTCTCGATAACGGAGTAATCTCGCTCCTAAGTGCGTTTTTCGCCAAAAAGCGCACTATTTTCACTTTGACGAGCCATATTTCCGAAACGGTCGGTCTTACGGACTCGATCGACCCATCAATCGATTTCTCGTTCGTTTTTCATCTAGATCACAGAAGTTCAAACGAATCGATCGGAGAATGAGGAATTTCGTTTATGTCAGAAGATCCAAGGTACATATTTACCGGATAATCATCGCTTGAAAATTTCGAAATTCCTAATTATTGTTCGAAAAATCTGAAAAAAATCACAACCACTAAGTCGGACGCGTAGAGAACGAATCTGCAATCGAAATACCTGGATTCGTCTCGATAACGAAGTAATCTCGCTCCTTAGTGCGTTTTTCGCCAAAAAGCGCACTATTTTCACTTTGACGAGCCATATTTCCGAAACGGTCGGTCTTACGGACTCGATCGACCCATCAATCGATTTCTCATTCGTTTTTCATCTAGATCACAGAGGTTCAAACGAATCGATCGGAGAATGAGGAATTTCGTTTATGTCAGAAGATCCAAGGTACATATTTATCGGAAAATCGTAGCTTGGAAATTTCGAAATTCCTAATTATTGTTCAAGAAATCTGAAAAAAATCACAACCACTAAATCGGACGCGTAGAGAACGAATCTGCAATCGAAATACCTGGATTCGTCTCGATAACGAAGTAATCTCACTCCTAAGTGCGTTTTTCGCCAAAAAGCGCACTATTTTCACTTTGACGAGCCATATCTCCGGAACGGTCGGTCTTACGGACTCGATCGACCCACCAATCGATTTCTCGTTCAATTTTCATCTAGATCATAGAAATTCAAACGAATCGATCAGAAAATGAGGAATTTCGTTCATGTCAGAAGATCCAAGGTACATATTTATCGGAAAATCGTAGCTTGGAAATTTCGAAATTCCTAATTATCGTTCAAAAAATCTGAAAAAAATCACAACCACTAAGTCGGACGCGTAGAGAACGAATCTGCAATCGAAATACCTGGATTCGTCTCGATAACGAAGTAATCTCGCTCCTTAGTGCGTTTTTCGCCAAAAAGCGCACTATTTTCACTTTGACGAGCCATATTTCCGAAACGGTCGGTCTTACGGACTCGATCGACCCATCAATCGATTTCTCGTTCGTTTTTCATCTAGATCACAGAAGTTCAAACGAATCGATCAGAGAATGAGGAATTTCGTTTATGTCAGAAGATCCAAGGTACATATTTATCGGAAAATCGTAGCTTGGAAATTTCGAAATTCCTAATTATTGTTCAAAAAATCTGAAAAAAATCACAACCACTAAGTCGGACGCGTAGAGAACGAATCTGCAATCGAAATACCTGGATTCGTCTCGATAACGAAGTAATCTCGCTCCTTAGTGCGTTTTTCGCCAAAAAGCGCACTATTTTCACTTTGACGAGCCATATTTCCGAAACGGTCGGTCTTACGGACTCGATCGACCCATCAATCGATTTCTCGTTCGTTTTTCATCTAGATCACAGAAGTTCAAACGAATCGATCGGAGAATGAGGGATTTCGTTTATGTCAGAAGATCCAAGGTACATATTTATCGGAAAATCGTAGCTTGGAAATTTCGAAATTCCTAATTATTGTTCAAAAAATCTGAAAAAAATCACAACCACTAAGTCGGACGCGTAGAGAACGAATCTGCAATCGAAATACCTGGATTCGTCTCGATAACGAAGTAATCTCACTCCTAAGTGCGTTTTTCGCCAAAAAGCGCACTATTTTCACTTTGACGAGCCATATCTCCGGAACGGTCGGTCTTACGGACTCGATCGACCCACCAATCGATTTCTCGTTCAATTTTCATCTAAATCATAGAAATTCAAACGAATCGATCAGAAAATGAGGAATTTCGTTCATGTCAGAAGATCCAAGGTACATATTTATCGGAAAATCGTAGCTTGGAAATTTCGAAATTCCTAATTATCGTTCAAAAAATCTGAAAAAAATCACAACCACTAAGTCGGACGCGTAGAGAACGAATCTGCAATCGAAATAACTGGATTCGTCTCGATAACGGAGTAATCTCGCTCCTAAGTGCGTTTTTCGCCAAAAAGCGCACTATTTTCTCTTTGACGAGCCATATCTCCGGAACGGTCGGTCTTACGGACTCGATCGACCCACCAATCGATTTCTCGTCCAATTTTCATTCAGATCACAGAAATTCAAACGAATCGATCAGAAAATGAGGAATTTCGTTCATGTCAGAAGATCCAAGGTACATATTTATCGGAAAATCGTAGCTTGGAAATTTCGAAATTCCTAATTATCGTTCAAAAAATCTGAAAAAAATCACAACCACTAAGTCGGACGCGTAGAGAACGAATCTGCAATCGAAATAAATGGATTCGTCTCGATAACGGAGTAATCTCGCTCCTAAGTGCGTTTTTCGCCAAAAAGCGCACTATTTTCACTTTGACGCGCCATTTCTCCGGAACGGTCGGTCTTACGGACTCGATCGACCCACCAATCGATTTCTCGTTCAATTTTCATCTAGATTATGGAGTTCCGAACGAATCGATAAGGAAATGAGGGATTTCGTTTATGTCAGAAGATCCAAGGTACATATTTATCGGAAAATCGTTGCTTGGAAATTTCGAAATTCCTAATTATTGTTCAAAAAATCTGAAAAAAATCACAACCACTAAGTCGGACGCGTAGAGAACGAATCTGCAATCGAAATAACTGGATTCGTCTCGATAACGGAGTAATCTCGCTCCTAAGTGCGTTTTTCGCCAAAAAGCGCACTATTTTCTCTTTGACGAGCCATATCTCCGGAACGGTCGGTCTTACGGACTCGATCAACCCACCAATCGATTTCTCGTTCAATTTTCATCTAGATCACAGAAATTCAAACGAATCGATCAGAAAATGAGGAATTTCGTTTATGTCAGAAGATCCAAGGTACATATTTACCGGATAATCATCGCTTGAAAATTTCGAAATTCCTAATTATTGTTCAAAAAATCTGAAAAAAATCACAACCACTAAGTCGGACGCGTAGAGAACGAATCTGCAATCGAAATAACTGGATTCGTCTCGATAACGGAGTAATCTCGCTCCTAAGTGCGTTTTTCGCCAAAAAGCGCACTATTTTCACTTTGACGAGCCATATTTCCGAAACGGTCGGTCTTACGGACTTGATCGACCCATCAATCGATTTCTCGTTCGTTTTTCATCTAGATCACAGAAGTTCAAACGAATCGATCGGAGAATGAGGAATTTCGTTTATGTCAGAAGATCCAAGGTACATATTTACCGGATAATCATCGCTTGAAAATTTCGAAATTCCTAATTATTGTTCAAAAAATCTGAAAAAAATCACAACCACTAAGTCGGACGCGTAGAGAACGAATCTGCAATCGAAATACCTGGATTCGTCTCGATAACGAAGTAATCTCGCTCCTTAGTGCGTTTTTCGCCAAAAAGCGCACTATTTTCACTTTGACGAGCCATATTTCCGAAACGGTCGGTCTTACGGACTCGATCGACCCATCAATCGATTTCTCGTTCGTTTTTCATCTAGATCACAGAGGTTCAAACGAATCGATCGGAGAATGAGGAATTTCGTTCATGTCAGAAGATCCAAGGTACATATTTATCGGAAAATCGTAGCTTGGAAATTTCGAAATTCCTAATTATTGTTCAAGAAATCTGAAAAAAATCACAACCACTAAGTCGGACGCGTAGAGAACGAATCTGCAATCGAAATACCTGGATTCGTCTCGATAACGAAGTAATCTCACTCCTAAGTGCGTTTTTCGCCAAAAAGCGCACTATTTTCACTTTGACGAGCCATATCTCCGGAACGGTCGGTCTTACGGACTCGATCGACCCACCAATCGATTTCTCGTTCAATTTTCATCTAGATCATAGAAATTCAAACGAATCGATCAGAAAATGAGGAATTTCGTTCATGTCAGAAGATCCAAGGTACATATTTATCGGAAAATCGTAGCTTGGAAATTTCGAAATTCCTAATTATCGTTCAAAAAATCTGAAAAAAATCACAACCACTAAGTCGGACGCGTAGAGAACGAATCTGCAATCGAAATACCTGGATTCGTCTCGATAACGAAGTAATCTCGCTCCTTAGTGCGTTTTTCGCCAAAAAGCGCACTATTTTCACTTTGACGAGCCATATTTCCGAAACGGTCGGTCTTACGGACTCGATCGACCCATCAATCGATTTCTCGTTCGTTTTTCATCTAGATCACAGAAGTTCAAACGAATCGATCAGAGAATGAGGAATTTCGTTTATGTCAGAAGATCCAAGGTACATATTTATCGGAAAATCGTAGCTTGGAAATTTCGAAATTCCTAATAATTGTTCAAAAAATCTGAAAAAAATCACAACCACTAAGTCGGACGCGTAGAGAACGAATCTGCAATCGAAATACCTGGATTCGTCTCGATAACGAAGTAATCTCGCTCCTTAGTGCGTTTTTCGCCAAAAAGCGCACTATTTTCACTTTGACGAGCCATATTTCCGAAACGGTCGGTCTTACGGACTCGATCGACCCATCAATCGATTTCTCGTTCGTTTTTCATCTAGATCACAGAAGTTCAAACGAATCGATCGGAGAATGAGGGATTTCGTTCATGTCAGAAGATCCAAGGTACATATTTATCGGAAAATCGTAGCTTGGAAATTTCGAAATTCCTAATTATTGTTCAAAAAATCTGAAAAAAATCACAACAACTAAGTCGGACGCGTAGAGAACGAATCTGCAATCGAAATACCTGGATTCGTCTCGATAACGAAGTAATCTCACTCCTAAGTGCGTTTTTCGCCAAAAAGCGCACTATTTTCACTTTGACGAGCCATATCTCCGGAACGGTCGGTCTTACGGACTCGATCGACCCACCAATCGATTTCTCGTTCAATTTTCATCTAAATCATAGAAATTCAAACGAATCGATCAGAAAATGAGGAATTTCGTTCATGTCAGAAGATCGAAGGTACATATTTATCGGAAAATCGTAGCTTGGAAATTTCGAAATTCCTAATTATCGTTCAAAAAATCTGAAAAAAATCACAACCACTAAGTCGGACGCGTAGAGAACGAATCTGCAATCGAAATAACTGGATTCGTCTCGATAACGAAGTAATCTCACTCCTAAGTGCGTTTTTCGCCAAAAAGCGCACTATTTTCACTTTGACGAGCCATATCTCCGGAACGGTCGGTCTTACGGACTCGATCGACCCACCAATCGATTTCTCGTTCAATTTTCATCTAGATCACAGAAATTCAAACGAATCGATCAGAAAATGAGGAATTTCGTTTATGTCAGAAGATCCAAGGTACATATTTATCGGATAACCGTAGCTTGAAAATTTCGAAATTCCTAATTATTGTTCAAAAAATCTGAAAAAAATCACAACCACTAAGTCGGACGCGTAGAGAACGAATCTGCAATCGAAATAACTGGATTCGTCTCGATAACGGAGTAATCTCGCTCCTAAGTGCGTTTTTCGCCAAAAAGCGCACTATTTTCACTTTGACGAGCCATATCTCCGGAACGGTCGGTCTTACGGACTCGATCGACCCACCAATCGATTTCTCGTTCAATTTTCATCTAGATCACAGAAATTCAAACGAATCGATCAGAAAATGAGGAATTTCGTTTATGTCAGAAGATCCAAGGTACATATTTATCGGAAAATCGTTGCTTGGAAATTTCGAAATTCCTAATTATTGTTCAAAAAATCTGAAAAAAATCACAACCACTAAGTCGGACGCGTAGAGAACGAATCTGCAATCGAAAAAATTGGATTCGTCTCGATAACGAAGTAATCTCGCTCCTAAGTGCGTTTTTCGCCAAAAAGCGCACTATTTTCACTTTGACGCGCCATATCTCCGGAACGGTCGGTCTTACGGACTCGATCGACCCACCAATCGATTTCTCGTTCAATTTTCATCTAGATCACAGAAATTCAAACAAATCGATCAGAAAATGAGGAATTTCGTTTATGTCAGAAGATCCAAGGTACATATTTATCGGAAAATCGTTGCTTGGAAATTTCGAAATTCCTAATTATTGTTCAAAAAATCTGAAAAAAATCACAACCACTAAGTCGGACGCGTAGAGAACGAATCTGCAATCGAAAAAACTGGATTCGTCTCGATAACGAAGTAATCTCGCTCCTAAGTGCGTTTTTCGCCAAAAAGCGCACTATTTTCACTTTGACGAGCCATTTCTCCGGAACGGTCGGTCTTACGGACTCGATCGACCCACCAATCGATTTCTCTTTCAATTTTCATCTAGATCACAGAAATTCAAACGAATCGATCAGAAAATGAGGAATTTCGTTTATGTCAGAAGATCCAAGGTACATATTTATCGGAAAATCGTTGCTTGGAAATTTCGAAATTCCTAATTATTGTTCAAAAAATCTGAAAAAAATCACAACCACTAAGTCGGACGCGTAGAGAACGAATCTGCAATCGAAAAAACTGGATTCGTCTCGATAACGAAGTAATCTCGCTCCTAAGTGCGTTTTTCGCCAAAAAGCGCACTATTTTCACTTTGACGAGCCATATCTCCGGAACGGTCGGTCTTACGGACTCGATCGACCCACCAATCGATTTCTCGTTCAATTTTCATCTAGATCACAGAAATTCAAACGAATCGATCAGAAAATGAGGAATTTCGTTTATGTCAGAAGATCCAAGGTACATATTTATCGGAAAATCGTTGCTTGGAAATTTCGAAATTCCTAATTATTGTTCAAAAAATCTGAAAAAAATCACAACCACTAAGTCGGACGCGTAGAGAACGAATCTGCAATCGAAATAACTGAATTCGTCTCGATTACGAAGTAATCTCGCTCCTAAGTGCGTTTTTCGCCAAAAAGCGCACTATTTTCACTTTGACGCGCCATATCTCCGGAACGGTCGGTCTTACGGACTCGATCGACCCACCAATCGATTTCTCGTTCAATTTTCATCTAGATCACAGAAATTCAAACGAATCGATCAGAAAATGAGGAATTTCGTTTATGTCAGAAGATCCAAGGTACATATTTATCGGAAAATCGTTGCTTGGAAATTTCGAAATTCCTAATTATTGTTCAAAAAATCTGAAAAAAATTACAACCACTAAGTCGGACGCGTAGAGAACGAATCTGCAATCGAAAAAACTGGATTCGTCTCGATAACGAAGTAATCTCGCTCCTAAGTGCGTTTTTCGCCAAAAAGCGCACTATTTTCACTTTGACGAGCCATATCTCCGGAACGGTCGGTCTTACGGACTCGATCGACCCACCAATCGATTTCTCGTTCAATTTTCATCTAGATCACAGAAATTCAAACGAATCGATCAGAAAATGAGGAATTTCGTTTATGTCAGAAGATCCAAGGTACATATTTATCGGAAAATCGTTGCTTGGAAATTTCGAAATTCCTAATTATTGTTCAAAAAATCTGAAAAAAATCACAACCACTAAGTCGGACGCGTAGAGAACGAATCTGCAATCGAAAAAATTGGATTCGTCTCGATAACGAAGTAATCTCGCTCCTAAGTGCGTTTTTCGCCAAAAAGCGCACTATTTTCACTTTGACGCGCCATATCTCCGGAACGGTCGGTCTTACGGACTCGATCGACCCACCAATCGATTTCTCGTTCAATTTTCATCTAGATCACAGAAATTCAAACAAATCGATCAGAAAATGAGGAATTTCGTTTATGTCAGAAGATCCAAGGTACATATTTATCGGAAAATCGTTGCTTGGAAATTTCGAAATTCCTAATTATTGTTCAAAAAATCTGAAAAAAATCACAACCACTAAGTCGGACGCGTAGACAACGAATCTGCAATCGAAATAACTGAATTCGTCTCGATTACGAAGTAATCTCGCTCCTAAGTGCGTTTTTCGCCAAAAAGCGCACTATTTTCACTTTGACGCGCCATATCTCCGGAACGGTCGGTCTTACGGACTCGATCGACCCACCAATCGATTTCTCGTTCAATTTTCATCTAGATCACAGAAATTCAAACGAATCGATCAGAAAATGAGGAATTTCGTTTATGTCAGAAGATCCAAGGTACATATTTATCGGAAAATCGTTGCTTGGAAATTTCGAAATTCCTAATTATTGTTCAAAAAATCTGAAAAAAATCACAACCACTAAGTCGGACGCGTAGAGAACGAATCTGCAATCGAAAAAACTGGATTCGTCTCGATAACGAAGTAATCTCGCTCCTAAGTGCGTTTTTCGCCAAAAAGCGCACTATTTTCACTTTGACGAGCCATTTCTCCGGAACGGTCGGTCTTACGGACTCGATCGACCCACCAATCGATTTCTCTTTCAATTTTCATCTAGATCACAGAAATTCAAACGAATCGATCAGAAAATGAGGAATTTCGTTTATGTCAGAAGATCCAAGGTACATATTTATCGGAAAATCGTTGCTTGGAAATTTCGAAATTCCTAATTATTGTTCAAAAAATCTGAAAAAAATCACAACCACTAAGTCGGACGCGTAGAGAACGAATCTGCAATCGAAAAAACTGGATTCGTCTCGATAACGAAGTAATCTCGCTCCTAAGTGCGTTTTTCGCCAAAAAGCGCACTATTTTCACTTTGACGAGCCATATCTCCGGAACGGTCGGTCTTACGGACTCGATCGACCCACCAATCGATTTCTCGTTCAATTTTCATCTAGATCACAGAAATTCAAACGAATCGATCAGAAAATGAGGAATTTCGTTTATGTCAGAAGATCCAAGGTACATATTTATCGGAAAATCGTTGCTTGGAAATTTCGAAATTCCTAATTATTGTTCAAAAAATCTGAAAAAAATCACAACCACTAAGTCGGACGCGTAGAGAACGAATCTGCAATCGAAATAACTGAATTCGTCTCGATTACGAAGTAATCTCGCTCCTAAGTGCGTTTTTCGCCAAAAAGCGCACTATTTTCACTTTGACGCGCCATATCTCCGGAACGGTCGGTCTTACGGACTCGATCGACCCACCAATCGATTTCTCGTTCAATTTTCATCTAGATCACAGAAATTCAAACGAATCGATCAGAAAATGAGGAATTTCGTTTATGTCAGAAGATCCAAGGTACATATTTATCGGAAAATCGTTGCTTGGAAATTTCGAAATTCCTAATTATTGTTCAAAAAATCTGAAAAAAATTACAACCACTAAGTCGGACGCGTAGAGAACGAATCTGCAATCGAAAAAACTGGATTCGTCTCGATAACGAAGTAATCTCGCTCCTAAGTGCGTTTTTCGCCAAAAAGCGCACTATTTTCACTTTGACGAGCCATATCTCCGGAACGGTCGGTCTTACGGACTCGATCGACCCACCAATCGATTTCTCGTTCAATTTTCATCTAGATCACAGAAATTCAAACGAATCGATCAGAAAATGAGGAATTTCGTTTATGTCAGAAGATCCAAGGTACATATTTATCGGAAAATCGTTGCTTGGAAATTTCGAAATTCCTAATTATTGTTCAAAAAATCTGAAAAAAATCACAACCACTAAGTCGGACGCGTAGAGAACGAATCTGCAATCGAAAAAACTGGATTCGTCTCGATAACGAAGTAATCTCGCTCCTAAGTGCGTTTTTCGCCAAAAAGCGCACTATTTTCACTTTGACGAGCCATATCTCCGGAACGGTCGGTCTTACGGACTCGATCGACCCACCAATCGATTTCTCGTTCAATTTTCATCTAGATCACAGAAATTCAAACGAATCGATCAGAAAATGAGGAATTTCGTTTATGTCAGAAGATCCAAGGTACATATTTATCGGAAAATCGTTGCTTGGAAATTTCGAAATTCCTAATTATTGTTCAAAAAATCTGAAAAAAATCACAACCACTAAGTCGGACGCGTAGAGAACGAATCTGCAATCGAAATAACTGAATTCGTCTCGATTACGAAGTAATCTCGCTCCTAAGTGCGTTTTTCGCCAAAAAGCGCACTATTTTCACTTTGACGCGCCATATCTCCGGAACGGTCGGTCTTACGGACTCGATCGACCCACCAATCGATTTCTCGTTCAATTTTCATCTAGATCACAGAAATTCAAACGAATCGATCAGAAAATGAGGAATTTCGTTTATGTCAGAAGATCCAAGGTACATATTTATCGGAAAATCGTTGCTTGGAAATTTCGAAATTCCTAATTATTGTTCAAAAAATCTGAAAAAAATCACAACCACTAAGTCGGACGCGTAGAGAACGAATCTGCAATCGAAAAAACTGGATTCGTCTCGATAACGAAGTAATCTCGCTCCTAAGTGCGTTTTTCGCCAAAAAGCGCACTATTTTCACTTTGACGAGCCATATCTCCGGAACGGTCGGTCTTACGGACTCGATCGACCCACCAATCGATTTCTCGTTCAATTTTCATCTAGATCACAGAAATTCAAACGAATCGATCAGAAAATGAGGAATTTCGTTCATGTCAGAAGATCCAAGGTACATATTTATCGGAAAATCGTTGCTTGGAAATTTCGAAATTCCTAATTATTGTTCAAAAAATCTGAAAAAAATCACAACCACTAAGTCGGACGCGTAGAGAACGAATCTGCAATCGAAAAAACTGGATTCGTCTCGATAACGAAGTAATCTCGCTCCTAAGTGCGTTTTTCGCCAAAAAGCGCACTATTTTCACTTTGACGAGCCATATCTCCGGAACGGTCGGTCTTACGGACTCGATCGACCCACCAATCGATTTCTCGTTCAATTTTCATCTAGATCACAGAAATTCAAACGAATCGATCAGAAAATGAGGAATTTCGTTTATGTCAGAAGATCCAAGGTACATATTTATCGGAAAATCGTTGCTTGGAAATTTCGAAATTCCTAATTATTGTTCAAAAAATCTGAAAAAAATCACAACCACTGAGTCGGACCCGTAGAGAACGAATCTGCAATCGAAATAACTGGATTCGTCTCGATAACGAAGTAATCTCGCTCCTAAGTGCGTTTTTCGCCAAAAAGCGCACTATTTTCACTTTGACGAGCCATATCTCCGGAACGGTCGGTCTTACGGACTCGATCGACCCACCAATCGATTTCTCTTTCAATTTTCATCTAGATCACAGAAATTCAAACGAATCGATCAGAAAATGAGGAATTTCGTTTATGTCAGAAGATCCAAGGTACATATTTATCGGAAAATCGTTGCTTGGAAATTTCGAAATTCCTAATTATTGTTCAAAAAATCTGAAAAAAATCACAACCACTAAGTCGGACGCGTAGAGAACGAATCTGCAATCGAAAAAACTGGATTCGTCTCGATAACGAAGTAATCTCGCTCCTAAGTGCGTTTTTCGCCAAAAAGCGCACTATTTTCACTTTGACGAGCCATATCTCCGGAACGGTCGGTCTTACGGACTCGATCGACCCACCAATCGATTTCTCGTTCAATTTTCATCTAGATCACAGAAATTCAAACGAATCGATCAGAAAATGAGGAATTTCGTTTATGTCAGAAGATCCAAGGTACATATTTATCGGAAAATCGTTGCTTGGAAATTTCGAAATTCCTAATTATTGTTCAAAAAATCTGAAAAAAATCACAACCACTAAGTCGGACGCGTAGAGAACGAATCTGCAATCGAAAAAACTGGATTCGTCTCGATAACGAAGTAATCTCGCTCCTAAGTGCGTTTTTCGCCAAAAAGCGCACTATTTTCACTTTGACGAGCCATATCTCCGGAACGGTCGGTCTTACGGACTCGATCGACCCACCAATCGATTTCTCGTTCAATTTTCATCTAGATCACAGAAATTCAAACGAATCGATCAGAAAATGAGGAATTTCGTTTATGTCAGAAGATCCAAGGTACATATTTATCGGAAAATCGTTGCTTGGAAATTTCGAAATTCCTAATTATTGTTCAAAAAATCTGAAAAAAATCACAACCACTAAGTCGGACGCGTAGAGAACGAATCTGCAATCGAAAAAACTGGATTCGTCTCGATAACGAAGTAATCTCGCTCCTAAGTGCGTTTTTCGCCAAAAAGCGCACTATTTTCACTTTGACGAGCCATATCTCCGGAACGGTCGGTCTTACGGACTCGATCGACCCACCAATCGATTTCTCGTTCAATTTTCATCTAGATCACAGAAATTCAAACGAATCGATCAGAAAATGAGGAATTTCGTTTATGTCAGAAGATCCAAGGTACATATTTATCGGAAAATCGTTGCTTGGAAATTTCGAAATTCCTAATTATTGTTCAAAAAATCTGAAAAAAATCACAACCACTGAGTCGGACCCGTAGAGAACGAATCTGCAATCGAAATAACTGGATTCGTCTCGATAACGAAGTAATCTCGCTCCTAAGTGCGTTTTTCGCCAAAAAGCGCACTATTTTCACTTTGACGAGCCATATCTCCGGAACGGTCGGTCTTACGGACTCGATCGACCCACCAATCGATTTCTCTTTCAATTTTCATCTAGATCACAGAAATTCAAACGAATCGATCAGAAAATGAGGAATTTCGTTTATGTCAGAAGATCCAAGGTACATATTTATCGGAAAATCGTTGCTTGGAAATTTCGAAATTCCTAATTATTGTTCAAAAAATCTGAAAAAAATCACAACCACTAAGTCGGACGCGTAGAGAACGAATCTGCAATCGAAAAAACTGGATTCGTCTCGATAACGAAGTAATCTCGCTCCTAAGTGCGTTTTTCGCCAAAAAGCGCACTATTTTCACTTTGACGAGCCATATCTCCGGAACGGTCGGTCTTACTGACTCGATCGACCCACCAATCGATTTCTCGTTCAATTTTCATCTAGATCACAGAAATTCAAACGAATCGATCAGAAAATGAGGAATTTCGTTTATGTCAGAAGATCCAAGGTACATATTTATCGGAAAATCGTTGCTTGGAAATTTCGAAATTCCTAATTATTGTTCAAAAAATCTGAAAAAAATCACAACCACTAAGTCGGACGCGTAGAGAACGAATCTGCAATCGAAAAAACTGGATTCGTCTCGATAACGAAGTAATCTCGCTCCTAAGTGCGTTTTTCGCCAAAAAGCGCACTATTTTCACTTTGACGAGCCATATCTCCGGAACGGTCGGTCTTACGGACTCGATCGACCCACCAATCGATTTCTCGTTCAATTTTCATCTAGATCACAGAAATTCAAACGAATCGATCAGAAAATGAGGAATTTCGTTTATGTCAGAAGATCCAAGGTACATATTTATCGGAAAATCGTTGCTTGGAAATTTCGAAATTCCTAATTATTGTTCAAAAAATCTGAAAAAAATCACAACCACTAAGTCGGACCCGTAGAGAACGAATCTGCAATCGAAATAACTGGATTCGTCTCGATAACGAAGTAATCTCGCTCCTAAGTGCGTTTTTCGCCAAAAAGCGCACTATTTTCACTTTGACGAGCCATATCTCCGGAACGGTCGGTCTTACGGACTCGATCGACCCACCAATCGATTTCTCTTTCAATTTTCATCTAGATCACAGAAATTCAAACGAATCGATCAGAAAATGAGGAATTTCGTTTATGTCAGAAGATCCAAGGTACATATTTATCGGAAAATCGTTGCTTGGAAATTTCGAAATTCCTAATTATTGTTCAAAAAATCTGAAAAAAATCACAACCACTAAGTCGGACGCGTAGAGAACGAATCTGCAATCGAAAAAACTGGATTCGTCTCGATTACTTAGTAATCTCGCTCCTAAGTGCGTTTTTCGCCAAAAAGCGCACTATTTTCACTTTGACGAGCCATATCTCCGGAACGGTCGGTCTTACGGACTCGATCGACCCACCAATCGATTTCTCTTTCAATTTTCATCTAGATCACAGAAATTCAAACGAATCGATCAGAAAATGAGGAATTTCGTTTATGTCAGAAGATCCAAGGTACATATTTATCGGAAAATCGTTGCTTGGAAATTTCGAAATTCCTAATTATTGTTCAAAAAATCTGAAAAAAATCACAACCACTAAGTCGGACGCGTAGAGAACGAATCTGCAATCGAAAAAACTGGATTCGTCTCGATAACGAAGTAATCTCGCTCCTAAGTGCGTTTTTCGCCAAAAAGCGCACTATTTTCACTTTGACGAGCCATATCTCCGGAACGGTCGGTCTTACTGACTCGATCGACCCACCAATCGATTTCTCGTTCAATTTTCATCTAGATCACAGAAATTCAAACGAATCGATCAGAAAATGAGGAATTTCGTTTATGTCAGAAGATCCAAGGTACATATTTATCGGAAAATCGTTGCTTGGAAATTTCGAAATTCCTAATTATTGTTCAAAAAATCTGAAAAAAATCACAACCACTAAGTCGGACGCGTAGAGAACGAATCTGCAATCGAAAAAACTGGATTCGTCTCGATAACGAAGTAATCTCGCTCCTAAGTGCGTTTTTCGCCAAAAAGCGCACTATTTTCACTTTGACGAGCCATATCTCCGGAACGGTCGGTCTTACGGACTCGATCGACCCACCAATCGATTTCTCGTTCAATTTTCATCTAGATCACAGAAATTCAAACGAATCGATCAGAAAATGAGGAATTTCGTTTATGTCAGAAGATCCAAGGTACATATTTATCGGAAAATCGTTGCTTGGAAATTTCGAAATTCCTAATTATTGTTCAAAAAATCTGAAAAAAATCACAACCACTAAGTCGGACCCGTAGAGAACGAATCTGCAATCGAAATAACTGGATTCGTCTCGATAACGAAGTAATCTCGCTCCTAAGTGCGTTTTTCGCCAAAAAGCGCACTATTTTCACTTTGACGAGCCATATCTCCGGAACGGTCGGTCTTACGGACTCGATCGACCCACCAATCGATTTCTCTTTCAATTTTCATCTAGATCACAGAAATTCAAACGAATCGATCAGAAAATGAGGAATTTCGTTTATGTCAGAAGATCCAAGGTACATATTTATCGGAAAATCGTTGCTTGGAAATTTCGAAATTCCTAATTATTGTTCAAAAAATCTGAAAAAAATCACAACCACTAAGTCGGACGCGTAGAGAACGAATCTGCAATCGAAAAAACTGGATTCGTCTCGATAACGAAGTAATCTCGCTCCTAAGTGCGTTTTTCGCCAAAAAGCGCACTATTTTCACTTTGACGAGCCATATCTCCGGAACGGTCGGTCTTACGGACTCGATCGACCCACCAATCGATTTCTCGTTCAATTTTCATCTAGATCACAGAAATTCAAACGAATCGATCAGAAAATGAGGAATTTCGTTTATGTCAGAAGATCCAAGGTACATATTTATCGGAAAATCGTTGCTTGGAAATTTCGAAATTCCTAATTATTGTTCAAAAAATCTGAAAAAAATCACAACCACTAAGTCGGACGCGTAGAGAACGAATCTGCAATCGAAATACCTGGATTCGTCTCGATAACGAAGTAATCTCGCTCCTAAGTGCGTTTTTCGCCAAAAAGCGCACTATTTTCACTTTGACGAGCCATATCTCCGGAACGGTCGGTCTTACGGACTCGATCGACCCACCAATCGATTTCTCGTTCAATTTTCATCTAGATCACAGAAATTCAAACGAATCGATCAGAAAATGAGGAATTTCGTTTATGTCAGAAGATCCAAGGTACATATTTATCGGAAAATCGTTGCTTGGAAATTTCGAAATTCCTAATTATTGTTCAAAAAATCTGAAAAAAATCACAACCACTAAGTCGGACGCGTAGAGAACGAATCTGCAATCGAAAAAACTGGATTCGTCTCGATAACGAAGTAATCTCGCTCCTAAGTGCGTTTTTCGCCAAAAAGCGCACTATTTTCATTTTGACGAGCCATATCTCCGGAACGGTCGGTCTTACGGACTCGATCGACCCACCAATCGATTTCTCTTTCAATTTTCATCTAGATCACAGAAATTCAAACGAATCGATCAGAAAATGAGGAATTTCGTTCATGTCAGAAGATCCAAGGTACATATTTATCGGAAAATCGTTGCTTGGAAATTTCGAAATTCCTAATTATTGTTCAAAAAATCTGAAAAAAATCACAACCACTAAGTCGGACGCGTAGAGAACGAATCTGCAATCGAAAAAACTGGATTCGTCTCGATAACGAAGTAATCTCGCTCCTAAGTTCGTTTTTCGCCAAAAAGCGCACTATTTTCACTTTGACGAGCCATATCTCCGGAACGGTCGGTCTTACTGACTCGATCGACCCACCAATCGATTTCTCGTTCAATTTTCATCTAGATCACAGAAATTCAAACGAATCGATCAGAAAATGAGGAATTTCGTTTATGTCAGAAGATCCAAGGTACATATTTATCGGAAAATCGTTGCTTGGAAATTTCGAAATTCCTAATTATTGTTCAAAAAATCTGAAAAAAATCACAACCACTAAGTCGGACCCGTAGAGAACGAATCTGCAATCGAAATAACTGGATTCGTCTCGATAACGGAGTAATCTCGCTCCTAAGTGCGTTTTTCGCCAAAAAGCGCACTATTTTCACTTTGACGAGCCATATCTCCGGAACGGTCGGTCTTACGGACTCGATCGACCCACCAATCGATTTCTCGTTCAATTTTCATCTAGATCACAGGAATTCAAACGAATCGATCAGAAAATGAGGAATTTCGTTTATGTCAGAAGATCCAAGGTACATATTTATCGGAAAATCGTTGCTTGGAAATTTCGAAATTCCTAATTATTGTTCAAAAAATCTGAAAAAAATCACAACCACTAAGTCGGACGCGTAGAGAACGAATCTGCAATCGAAAAAACTGGATTCGTCTCGATAACGAAGTAATCTCGCTCCTAAGTGCGTTTTTCGCCAAAAAGCGCACTATTTTCACTTTGACGAGCCATATCTCCGGAACGGTCGGTCTTACGGACTCGATCGACCCACCAATCGATTTCTCGTTCAATTTTCATCTAGATCACAGAAATTCAAACGAATCGATCAGAAAATGAGGAATTTCGTTTATGTCAGAAGATCCAAGGTACATATTTATCGGAAAATCGTTGCTTGGAAATTTCGAAATTCCTAATTATTGTTCAAAAAATCTGAAAAAAATCACAACCACTAAGTCGGACGCGTAGAGAACGAATCTGCAATCGAAAAAACTGGATTCGTCTCGATAACGAAGTAATCTCGCTCCTAAGTGCGTTTTTCGCCAAAAAGCGCACTATTTTCACTTTGACGAGCCATATCTCCGGAACGGTCGGTCTTACGGACTCGATCGACCCACCAATCGATTTCTCGTTCAATTTTCATCTAGATCACAGAAATTCAAACGAATCGATCAGAAAATGAGGAATTTCGTTTATGTCAGAAGATCCAAGGTACATATTTATCGGAAAATCGTTGCTTGGAAATTTCGAAATTCCTAATTATTGTTCAAAAAATCTGAAAAAAATCACAACCACTAAGTCGGACGCGTAGAGAACGAATCTGCAATCGAAAAAACTGGATTCGTCTCGATAACGAAGTAATCTCGCTCCTAAGTGCGTTTTTCGCCAAAAAGCGCACTATTTTCACTTTGACGAGCCATATCTCCGGAACGGTCGGTCTTACGGACTCGATCGACCCACCAATCGATTTCTCGTTCAATTTTCATCTAGATCACAGAAATTCAAACGAATCGATCAGAAAATGAGGAATTTCGTTTATGTCAGAAGATCCAAGGTACATATTTATCGGAAAATCGTTGCTTGGAAATTTGGAAATTCCTAATTATTGTTCAAAAAATCTGAAAAAAATCACAACCACTAAGTCGGACCCGTAGAGAACGAATCTGCAATCGAAATAACTGGATTCGTCTCGATAACGGAGTAATCTCGCTCCTAAGTGCGTTTTTCGCCAAAAAGCGCACTATTTTCACTTTGACGAGCCATATCTCCGGAACGGTCGGTCTTACGGACTCGATCGACCCACCAATCGATTTCTCGTTCAATTTTCATCTAGATCACAGAAATTCAAACGAATCGATCAGAAAATGAGGAATTTCGTTTATGTCAGAAGATCCAAGGTACATATTTATCGGAAAATCGTTGCTTGGAAATTTCGAAATTCCTAATTATTGTTCAAAAAATCTGAAAAAAATCACAACCACTAATTCGGACGCGTAGAGAACGAATCTGCAATCGAAAAAACTGGATTCATCTCGATAACAAAGTAATCTCGCTCCTAAGTGCGTTTTTCGCCAAAAAGCGCACTATTTTCACTTTGACGAGCCATATCTCCGGAACGGTCGGTCTTACGGACTCGATCGACCCACCAATCGATTTCTCGTTCAATTTTCATCTAGATCACAGAAATTCAAACGAATCGATCAGAAAATGAGAAATTTCGTTTATGTCAGAAGATCCAAGGTACATATTTATCGGAAAATCGTTGCTTGGAAATTTCGAAATTCCTAATTATTGTTCAAAAAATCTGAAAAAAATCACAACCACTAAGTCGGACGCGTAGAGAACGAATCTGCAATCGAAAAAACTGGATTCGTCTCGATAACGAAGTAATCTCGCTCCTAAGTGCGTTTTTCGCCAAAAAGCGCACTATTTTCACTTTGACGAGCCATATCTCCGGAACGGTCGGTCTTACGGACTCGATCGACCCACCAATCGATTTCTCGTTCAATTTTCATCTAGATCACAGAAATTCAAACGAATCGATCAGAGAATGAGGAATTTCGTTTATGTCAGAAGATCCAAGGTACATATTTATCGGAAAATCGTTGCTTGGAAATTTCGAAATTCCTAATTATTGTTCAAAAAATCTGAAAAAAATCACAACCACTAAGTCGGACGCGTAGAGAACGAATCTGCAATCGAAAAAACTGGATTCGTCTCGATAACGAAGTAATCTCGCTCCTAAGTGCGTTTTTCGCCAAAAAGCGCACTATTTTCACTTTGACGAGCCATATCTCCGGAACGGTCGGTCTTACGGACTCGATCGACCCACCAATCGATTTCTCGTTCAATTTTCATCTAGATCACAGAAATTCAAACGAATCGATCAGAAAATGAGGAATTTCGTTTATGTCAGAAGATCCAAGGTACATATTTATCGGAAAATCGTTGCTTGGAAATTTCGAAATTCCTAATTATTGTTCAAAAAATCTGAAAAAAATCACAACCACTAAGTCGGACCCGTAGAGAACTAATCTGCAATCGAAATAACTGGATTCGTCTCGATAACGGAGTAATCTCGCTCCTAAGTGCGTTTTTCGCCAAAAAGCGCACTATTTTCACTTTGACGAGCCATATCTCCGGAACGGTCGGTCTTACGGACTCGATCGACCCACCAATCGATTTCTCGTTCAATTTTCATCTAGATCACAGGAATTCAAACGAATCGATCAGAAAATGAGGAATTTCGTTTATGTCAGAAGATCCAAGGTACATATTTATCGGAAAATCGTTGCTTGGAAATTTCGAAATTCCTAATTATTGTTCAAAAAATCTGAAAAAAATCACAACCACTAAGTCGGACGCGTAGAGAACGAATCTGCAATCGAAAAAACTGGATTCGTCTCGATAACGAAGTAATCTCGCTCCTAAGTGCGTTTTTCGCCAAAAAGCGCACTATTTTCACTTTGACGAGCCATATCTCCGGAACGGTCGGTCTTACGGACTCGATCGACCCACCAATCGATTTCTCGTTCAATTTTCATCTAGATCACAGAAATTCAAACGAATCGATCAGAAAATGAGGAATTTCGTTTATGTCAGAAGATCCAAGGTACATATTTATCGGAAAATCGTTGCTTGGAAATTTCGAAATTCCTAATTATTGTTCAAAAAATCTGAAAAAAATCACAACCACTAAGTCGGACGCGTAGAGAACGAATCTGCAATCGAAAAAACTGGATTCGTCTCGATAACGAAGTAATCTCGCTCCTAAGTGCGTTTTTCGCCAAAAAGCGCACTATTTTCACTTTGACGAGCCATATCTCCGGAACGGTCGGTCTTACGGACTCGATCGACCCACCAATCGATTTCTCGTTCAATTTTCATCTAGATCACAGAAATTCAAACGAATCGATCAGAAAATGAGGAATTTCGTTTATGTCAGAAGATCCAAGGTACATATTTATCGGAAAATCGTTGCTTGGAAATTTCGAAATTCCTAATTATTGTTCAAAAAATCTGAAAAAAATCACAACCACTAAGTCGGACGCGTAGAGAACGAATCTGCAATCGAAAAAACTGGATTCGTCTCGATAACGAAGTAATCTCGCTCCTAAGTGCGTTTTTCGCCAAAAAGCGCACTATTTTCACTTTGACGAGCCATATCTCCGGAACGGTCGGTCTTACGGACTCGATCGACCCACCAATCGATTTCTCGTTCAATTTTCATCTAGATCACAGAAATTCAAACGAATCGATCAGAAAATGAGGAATTTCGTTTATGTCAGAAGATCCAAGGTACATATTTATCGGAAAATCGTTGCTTGGAAATTTCGAAATTCCTAATTATTGTTCAAAAAATCTGAAAAAAATCACAACCACTAAGTCGGACGCGTAGAGAACGAATCTGCAATCGAAAAAACTGGATTCGTCTCGATAACGAAGTAATCTCGCTCCTAAGTGCGTTTTTCGCCAAAAAGCGCACTATTTTCACTTTGACGAGCCATATCTCCGGAACGGTCGGTCTTACGGACTCGATCGACCCACCAATCGATTTCTCGTTCAATTTTCATCTAGATCACAGAAATTCAAACGAATCGATCAGAAAATGAGGAATTTCGTTTATGTCAGAAGATCCAAGGTACATATTTATCGGAAAATCGTTGCTTGGAAATTTCGAAATTCCTAATTATTGTTCAAAAAATCTGAAAAAAATCACAACCACTAAGTCGGACGCGTAGAGAACGAATCTGCAATCGAAAAAACTGGATTCGTCTCGATAACGAAGTAATCTCGCTCCTAAGTGCGTTTTTCGCCAAAAAGCGCACTATTTTCACTTTGACGAGCCATATCTCCGGAACGGTCGGTCTTACGGACTCGATCGACCCACCAATCGATTTCTCGTTCAATTTTCATCTAGATCACAGAAATTCAAACGAATCGATCAGAGAATGAGGAATTTCGTTTATGTCAGAAGATCCAAGGTACATATTTATCGGAAAATCGTTGCTTGGAAATTTCGAAATTCCTAATTATTGTTCAAAAAATCTGAAAAAAATCACAACCACTAAGTCGGACGCGTAGAGAACGAATCTGCAATCGAAAAAACTGGATTCGTCTCGATAACGAAGTAATCTCGCTCCTAAGTGCGTTTTTCGCCAAAAAGCGCACTATTTTCACTTTGACGAGCCATATCTCCGGAACGGTCGGTCTTACGGACTCGATCGACCCACCAATCGATTTCTCGTTCAATTTTCATCTAGATCACAGAAATTCAAACGAATCGATCAGAAAATGAGGAATTTCGTTTATGTCAGAAGATCCAAGGTACATATTTATCGGAAAATCGTTGCTTGGAAATTTGGAAATTCCTAATTATTGTTCAAAAAATCTGAAAAAAATCACAACCACTAAGTCGGACCCGTAGAGAACGAATCTGCAATCGAAATAACTGGATTCGTCTCGATAACGGAGTAATCTCGCTCCTAAGTGCGTTTTTCGCCAAAAAGCGCACTATTTTCACTATGACGAGCCATATCTCCGGAACGGTCGGTCTTACGGACTCGATCGACCCACCAATCGATTTCTCGTTCAATTTTCATCTAGATCACAGAAATTCAAACGAATCGATCAGAAAATGAGGAATTTCGTTTATGTCAGAAGATCCAAGGTACATATTTATCGGAAAATCGTTGCTTGGAAATTTCGAAATTCCTAATTATTGTTCAAAAAATCTGAAAAAAATCACAACCACTAAGTCGGACGCGTAGAGAACGAATCTGCAATCGAAAAAACTGGATTCGTCTCGATAACGAAGTAATCTCGCTCCTAAGTGCGTTTTTCGCCAAAAAGCGCACTATTTTCACTTTGACGAGCCATATCTCCGGAACGGTCGGTCTTACGGACTCGATCGACCCACCAATCGATTTCTCGTTCAATTTTCATCTAGATCACAGAAATTCAAACGAATCGATCAGAGAATGAGGAATTTCGTTTATGTCAGAACATCCAAGGTACATATTTATCGGAAAATCGTTGCTTGGAAATTTCGAAATTCCTAATTATTGTTCAAAAAATCTGAAAAAAATCACAACCACTAAGTCGGACGCGTAGAGAACGAATCTGCAATCGAAAAAACTGGATTCGTCTCGATAACGAAGTAATCTCGCTCCTAAGTGCGTTTTTCGCCAAAAAGCGCACTATTTTCACTTTGACGAGCCATATCTCCGGAACGGTCGGTCTTACGGACTCGATCGACCCACCAATCGATTTCTCGTTCAATTTTCATCTAGATCACAGAAATTCAAACGAATCGATCAGAAAATGAGGAATTTCGTTTATGTCAGAAGATCCAAGGTACATATTTATCGGAAAATCGTTGCTTGGAAATTTGGAAATTCCTAATTATTGTTCAAAAAATCTGAAAAAAATCACAACCACTAAGTCGGACCCGTAGAGAACGAATCTGCAATCGAAATAACTGGATTCGTCTCGATAACGAAGTAATCTCGCTCCTAAGTGCGTTTTTCGCCAAAAAGCGCACTATTTTCACTTTGACGAGCCATATCTCCGAAACGGTCGGTCTTACGGACTCGATCGACCCATCAATCGATTTCTCGTTCAATTTTCATCTAGATTATGGAGTTCCGAACGAATCGATAAGGAAATGAGGAATTTCGTTTATGTCAGAAGATCCAAGGTACATATTTATCGGAAAATCGTTGCTTGGAAATTTCGAAATTCCTAATTATTGTTCAAAAAATCTGAAAAAAATCACAACCACTAAGTCGGACGCGTAGAGAACGAATCTGCAATCGAAAAAACTGGATTCGTCTCGATAACGAAGTAATCTCGCTCCTAAGTGCGTTTTTCGCCAAAAAGCGCACTATTTTCACTTTGACGAGCCATATCTCCGGAACGGTCGGTCTTACGGACTCGATCGACCCACCAATCGATTTCTCGTTCAATTTTCATCTAGATCACAGAAATTCAAACGAATCGATCAGAAAATGAGGAATTTCGTTTATGTCAGAAGATCCAAGGTACATATTTATCGGAAAATCGTTGCTTGGAAATTTCGAAATTCCTAATTATTGTTCAAAAAATCTGAAAAAAATCACAACCACTAAGTCGGACGCGTAGAGAACGAATCTGCAATCGAAAAAACTGGATTCGTCTCGATAACGAAGTAATCTCGCTCCTAAGTGCGTTTTTCGCCAAAAAGCGCACTATTTTCACTTTGACGAGCCATATCTCCGGAACGGTCGGTCTTACGGACTCGATCGACCCACCAATCGATTTCTCGTTCAATTTTCATCTAGATCACAGAAATTCAAACGAATCGATCAGAAAATGAGGAATTTCGTTTATGTCAGAAGATCCAAGGTACATATTTATCGGAAAATCGTTGCTTGGAAATTTGGAAATTCCTAATTATTGTTCAAAAAATCTGAAAAAAATCACAACCACTAAGTCGGACCCGTAGAGAACGAATCTGCAATCGAAATAACTGGATTCGTCTCGATAACGGAGTAATCTCGCTACTAAGTGCGTTTTTCGCCAAAAAGCGCACTATTTTCACTTTGACGAGCCATATCTCCGGAACGGTCGGTCTTACGGACTCGATCGACCCACCAATCGATTTCTCGTTCAATTTTCATCTAGATCACAGAAATTCAAACGAATCGATCAGAAAATGAGGAATTTCGTTTATGTCAGAAGATCCAAGGTACATATTTATCGGAAAATCGTTGCTTGGAAATTTCGAAATTCCTAATTATTGTTCAAAAAATCTGAAAAAAATCACAACCACTAAGTCGGACGCGTAGAGAACGAATCTGCAATCGAAAAAACTGGATTCGTCTCGATAACGAAGTAATCTCGCTCCTAAGTGCGTTTTTCGCCAAAAAGCGCACTATTTTCACTTTGACGAGCCATATCTCCGGAACGGTCGGTCTTACGGACTCGATCGACCCACCAATCGATTTCTCGTTCAATTTTCATCTAGATCACAGAAATTCAAACGAATCGATCAGAAAATGAGAAATTTCGTTTATGTCAGAAGATCCAAGGTACATATTTATCGGAAAATCGTTGCTTGGAAATTTCGAAATTCCTAATTATTGTTCAAAAAATCTGAAAAAAATCACAACCACTAAGTCGGACGCGTAGAGAACGAATCTGCAATCGAAAAAACTGGATTCGTCTCGATAACGAAGTAATCTCGCTCCTAAGTGCGTTTTTCGCCAAAAAGCGCACTATTTTCACTTTGACGAGCCATATCTCCGGAACGGTCGGTCTTACGGACTCGATCGACCCACCAATCGATTTCTCGTTCAATTTTCATCTAGATCACAGAAATTCAAACGAATCGATCAGAGAATGAGGAATTTCGTTTATGTCAGAAGATCCAAGGTACATATTTATCGGAAAATCGTTGCTTGGAAATTTCGAAATTCCTAATTATTGTTCAAAAAATCTGAAAAAAATCACAACCACTAAGTCGGACGCGTAGAGAACGAATCTGCAATCGAAAAAACTGGATTCGTCTCGATAACGAAGTAATCTCGCTCCTAAGTGCGTTTTTCGCCAAAAAGCGCACTATTTTCACTTTGACGAGCCATATCTCCGGAACGGTCGGTCTTACGGACTCGATCGACCCACCAATCGATTTCTCGTTCAATTTTCATCTAGATCACAGAAATTCAAACGAATCGATCAGAAAATGAGGAATTTCGTTTATGTCAGAAGATCCAAGGTACATATTTATCGGAAAATCGTTGCTTGGAAATTTCGAAATTCCTAATTATTGTTCAAAAAATCTGAAAAAAATCACAACCACTAAGTCGGACCCGTAGAGAACGAATCTGCAATCGAAATAACTGGATTCGTCTCGATAACGGAGTAATCTCGCTCCTAAGTGCGTTTTTCGCCAAAAAGCGCACTATTTTCACTTTGACGAGCCATATCTCCGGAACGGTCGGTCTTACGGACTCGATCGACCCACCAATCGATTTCTCGTTCAATTTTCATCTAGATCACAGGAATTCAAACGAATCGATCAGAAAATGAGGAATTTCGTTTATGTCAGAAGATCCAAGGTACATATTTATCGGAAAATCGTTGCTTGGAAATTTCGAAATTCCTAATTATTGTTCAAAAAATCTGAAAAAAATCACAACCACTAAGTCGGACGCGTAGAGAACGAATCTGCAATCGAAAAAACTGGATTCGTCTCGATAACGAAGTAATCTCGCTCCTAAGTGCGTTTTTCGCCAAAAAGCGCACTATTTTCACTTTGACGAGCCATATCTCCGGAACGGTCGGTCTTACGGACTCGATCGACCCACCAATCGATTTCTCGTTCAATTTTCATCTAGATCACAGAAATTCAAACGAATCGATCAGAGAATGAGGAATTTCGTTTATGTCAGAAGATCCAAGGTACATATTTATCGGAAAATCGTTGCTTGGAAATTTCGAAATTCCTAATTATTGTTCAAAAAATCTGAAAAAAATCACAACCACTAAGTCGGACGCGTAGAGAACGAATCTGCAATCGAAAAAACTGGATTCGTCTCGATAACGAAGTAATCTCGCTCCTAAGTGCGTTTTTCGCCAAAAAGCGCACTATTTTCACTTTGACGAGCCATATCTCCGGAACGGTCGGTCTTACGGACTCGATCGACCCACCAATCGATTTCTCGTTCAATTTTCATCTAGATCACAGAAATTCAAACGAATCGATCAGAAAATGAGGAATTTCGTTTATGTCAGAAGATCCAAGGTACATATTTATCGGAAAATCGTTGCTTGGAAATTTGGAAATTCCTAATTATTGTTCAAAAAATCTGAAAAAAATCACAACCACTAAGTCGGACCCGTAGAGAACGAATCTGCAATCGAAATAACTGGATTCGTCTCGATAACGGAGTAATCTCGCTCCTAAGTGCGTTTTTCGCCAAAAAGCGCACTATTTTCACTTTGACGAGCCATATCTCCGGAACGGTCGGTCTTACGGACTCGATCGACCCACCAATCGATTTCTCGTTCAATTTTCATCTAGATCACAGAAATTCAAACGAATCGATCAGAAAATGAGAAATTTCGTTTATGTCAGAAGATCCAAGGTACATATTTATCGGAAAATCGTTGCTTGGAAATTTCGAAATTCCTAATTATTGTTCAAAAAATCTGAAAAAAATCACAACCACTAAGTCGGACGCGTAGAGAACGAATCTGCAATCGAAAAAACTGGATTCGTCTCGATAACGAAGTAATCTCGCTCCTAAGTGCGTTTTTCGCCAAAAAGCGCACTATTTTCACTTTGACGAGCCATATCTCCGGAACGGTCGGTCTTACGGACTCGATCGACCCACCAATCGATTTCTCGTTCAATTTTCATCTAGATCACAGAAATTCAAACGAATCGATCAGAGAATGAGGAATTTCGTTTATGTCAGAAGATCCAAGGTACATATTTATCGGAAAATCGTTGCTTGGAAATTTGGAAATTCCTAATTATTGTTCAAAAAATCTGAAAAAAATCACAACCACTAAGTCGGACGCGTAGAGAACGAATCTGCAATCGAAATAACTGGATTCGTCTCGATAACGGAGTAATCTCGCTCCTAAGTGCGTTTTTTGCCAAAAACCGCACTATTTTCACTTTGACGCGCCATATCTCCGGAACGGTCGGTCTTACGGACTCGATCGACCCACCAATCGATTTCTCGTTCAATTTTCATCTAGATCACAGAAATTCAAACGAATCGATCAGAAAATGAGGAATTTCGTTTATGTCAGAAGATCCAAGGTACATATTTATCGGAAAATCGTTGCTTGGAAATTTCGAAATTCCTAATTATTGTTCAAAAAATCTGAAAAAAATCACAACCACTAAGTCGGACGCGTAGAGAACGAATCTGCAATCGAAAAAACTGGATTCGTCTCGATAACGGAGTAATCTCGCTCCTAAGTGCGTTTTTCGCCAAAAAGCGCACTATTTTCACTTTGACGAGCCATATCTCCGGAACGGTCGGTCTTACGGACTCGATCGACCCACCAATCGATTTCTCGTTCAATTTTCATCTAGATCACAGAAATTCAAACGAATCGATCAGAAAATGAGGAATTTCGTTTATGTCAGAAGATCCAAGGTACATATTTATCGGAAAATCGTTGCTTGGAAATTTCGAAATTCCTAATTATTGTTCAAAAAATCTGAAAAAAATCACAACCACTAAGTCGGACCCGTAGAGAACGAATCTGCAATCGAAATAACTGGATTCGTCTCGATAACGGAGTAATCTCGCTCCTAAGTGCGTTTTTCGCCAAAAAGCGCACTATTTTCACTTTGACGAGCCATATCTCCGGAACGGTCGGTCTTACGGACTCGATCGACCCACCAATCGATTTCTCGTTCAATTTTCATCTAGATCACAGGAATTCAAACGAATCGATCAGAAAATGAGGAATTTCGTTTATGTCAGAAGATCCAAGGTACATATTTATCGGAAAATCGTTGCTTGGAAATTTCGAAATTCCTAATTATTGTTCAAAAAATCTGAAAAAAATCACAACCACTAAGTCGGACGCGTAGAGAACGAATCTGCAATCGAAAAAACTGGATTCGTCTCGATAACGAAGTAATCTCGCTCCTAAGTGCGTTTTTCGCCAAAAAGCGCACTATTTTCACTTTGACGAGCCATATCTCCGGAACGGTCGGTCTTACGGACTCGATCGACCCACCAATCGATTTCTCGTTCAATTTTCATCTAGATCACAGAAATTCAAACGAATCGATCAGAAAATGAGGAATTTCGTTTATGTCAGAAGATCCAAGGTACATATTTATCGGAAAATCGTTGCTTGGAAATTTCGAAATTCCTAATTATTGTTCAAAAAATCTGAAAAAAATCACAACCACTAAGTCGGACGCGTAGAGAACGAATCTGCAATCGAAAAAACTGGATTCGTCTCGATAACGAAGTAATCTCGCTCCTAAGTGCGTTTTTCGCCAAAAAGCGCACTATTTTCACTTTGACGAGCCATATCTCCGGAACGGTCGGTCTTACGGACTCGATCGACCCACCAATCGATTTCTCGTTCAATTTTCATCTAGATCACAGAAATTCAAACGAATCGATCAGAAAATGAGGAATTTCGTTTATGTCAGAAGATCCAAGGTACATATTTATCGGAAAATCGTTGCTTGGAAATTTCGAAATTCCTAATTATTGTTCAAAAAATCTGAAAAAAATCACAACCACTAAGTCGGACGCGTAGAGAACGAATCTGCAATCGAAAAAACTGGATTCGTCTCGATAACGAAGTAATCTCGCTCCTAAGTGCGTTTTTCGCCAAAAAGCGCACTATTTTCACTTTGACGAGCCATATCTCCGGAACGGTCGGTCTTACGGACTCGATCGACCCACCAATCGATTTCTCGTTCAATTTTCATCTAGATCACAGAAATTCAAACGAATCGATCAGAAAATGAGGAATTTCGTTTATGTCAGAAGATCCAAGGTACATATTTATCGGAAAATCGTTGCTTGGAAATTTCGAAATTCCTAATTATTGTTCAAAAAATCTGAAAAAAATCACAACCACTAAGTCGGACGCGTAGAGAACGAATCTGCAATCGAAAAAACTGGATTCGTCTCGATAACGAAGTAATCTCGCTCCTAAGTGCGTTTTTCGCCAAAAAGCGCACTATTTTCACTTTGACGAGCCATATCTCCGGAACGGTCGGTCTTACGGACTCGATCGACCCACCAATCGATTTCTCGTTCAATTTTCATCTAGATCACAGAAATTCAAACGAATCGATCAGAAAATGAGGAATTTCGTTTATGTCAGAAGATCCAAGGTACATATTTATCGGAAAATCGTTGCTTGGAAATTTCGAAATTCCTAATTATTGTTCAAAAAATCTGAAAAAAATCACAACCACTAAGTCGGACGCGTAGAGAACGAATCTGCAATCGAAAAAACTGGATTCGTCTCGATAACGAAGTAATCTCGCTCCTAAGTGCGTTTTTCGCCAAAAAGCGCACTATTTTCACTTTGACGAGCCATATCTCCGGAACGGTCGGTCTTACGGACTCGATCGACCCACCAATCGATTTCTCGTTCAATTTTCATCTAGATCACAGAAATTCAAACGAATCGATCAGAAAATGAGGAATTTCGTTTATGTCAGAAGATCCAAGGTACATATTTATCGGAAAATCGTTGCTTGGAAATTTCGAAATTCCTAATTATTGTTCAAAAAATCTGAAAAAAATCACAACCACTAAGTCGGACGCGTAGAGAACGAATCTGCAATCGAAAAAACTGGATTCGTCTCGATAACGAAGTAATCTCGCTCCTAAGTGCGTTTTTCGCCAAAAAGCGCACTATTTTCACTTTGACGAGCCATATCTCCGGAACGGTCGGTCTTACGGACTCGATCGACCCACCAATCGATTTCTCGTTCAATTTTCATCTAGATCACAGAAATTCAAACGAATCGATCAGAAAATGAGGAATTTCGTTTATGTCAGAAGATCCAAGGTACATATTTATCGGAAAATCGTTGCTTGGAAATTTGGAAATTCCTAATTATTGTTCAAAAAATCTGAAAAAAATCACAACCACTAAGTCGGACCCGTAGAGAACGAATCTGCAATCGAAATAACTGGATTCGTCTCGATAACGGAGTAATCTCGCTCCTAAGTGCGTTTTTCGCCAAAAAGCGCACTATTTTCACTTTGACGAGCCATATCTCCGGAACGGTCGGTCTTACGGACTCGATCGACCCACCAATCGATTTCTCGTTCAATTTTCATCTAGATCACAGAAATTCAAACGAATCGATCAGAAAATGAGGAATTTCGTTTATGTCAGAAGATCCAAGGTACATATTTATCGGAAAATCGTTGCTTGGAAATTTCGAAATTCCTAATTATTGTTCAAAAAATCTGAAAAAAATCACAACCACTAAGTCGGACGCGTAGAGAACGAATCTGCAATCGAAAAAACTGGATTCGTCTCGATAACGAAGTAATCTCGCTCCTAAGTGCGTTTTTCGCCAAAAAGCGCACTATTTTCACTTTGACGAGCCATATCTCCGGAACGGTCGGTCTTACGGACTCGATCGACCCACCAATCGATTTCTCGTTCAATTTTCATCTAGATCACAGAAATTCAAACGAATCGATCAGAGAATGAGGAATTTCGTTTATGTCAGAAGATCCAAGGTACATATTTATCGGAAAATCGTTGCTTGGAAATTTGGAAATTCCTAATTATTGTTCAAAAAATCTGAAAAAAATCACAACCACTAAGTCGGACGCGTAGAGAACGAATCTGCAATCGAAATAACTGGATTCGTCTCGATAACGGAGTAATCTCGCTCCTAAGTGCGTTTTTTGCCAAAAACCGCACTATTTTCACTTTGACGCGCCATATCTCCGGAACGGTCGGTCTTACGGACTCGATCGACCCACCAATCGATTTCTCGTTCAATTTTCATCTAGATCACAGAAATTCAAACGAATCGATCAGAAAATGAGGAATTTCGTTTATGTCAGAAGATCCAAGGTACATATTTATCGGAAAATCGTTGCTTGGAAATTTCGAAATTCCTAATTATTGTTCAAAAAATCTGAAAAAAATCACAACCACTAAGTAGGACGCGTAGAGAACGAATCTGCAATCGAAAAAACTGGATTCGTCTCGATAACGGAGTAATCTCGCTCCTAAGTGCGTTTTTCGCCAAAAAGCGCACTATTTTCACTTTGACGAGCCATATCTCCGGAACGGTCGGTCTTACGGACTCGATCGACCCACCAATCGATTTCTCGTTCAATTTTCATCTAGATCACAGAAATTCAAACGAATCGATCAGAAAATGAGGAATTTCGTTTATGTCAGAAGATCCAAGGTACATATTTATCGGAAAATCGTTGCTTGGAAATTTCGAAATTCCTAATTATTGTTCAAAAAATCTGAAAAAAATCACAACCACTAAGTCGGACGCGTAGAGAACGAATCTGCAATCGAAAAAACTGGATTCGTCTCGATAACGAAGTAATCTCGCTCCTAAGTGCGTTTTTCGCCAAAAAGCGCACTATTTTCACTTTGACGAGCCATATCTCCGGAACGGTCGGTCTTACGGACTCGATCGACCCACCAATCGATTTCTCGTTCAATTTTCATCTAGATCACAGAAATTCAAACGAATCGATCAGAGAATGAGGAATTTCGTTTATGTCAGAAGATCCAAGGTACATATTTATCGGAAAATCGTTGCTTGGAAATTTCGAAATTCCTAATTATTGTTCAAAAAATCTGAAAAAAATCACAACCACTAAGTAGGACGCGTAGAGAACGAATCTGCAATCGAAAAAACTGGATTCGTCTCGATAACGGAGTAATCTCGCTCCTAAGTGCGTTTTTCGCCAAAAAGCGCACTATTTTTACTTTGACGAGCCATATCTCCGGAACGGTCGGTCTTACGGACTCGATCGACCCACCAATCGATTTCTCGTTCAATTTTCATCTAGATCACAGAAATTCAAACGAATCGATCAGAGAATGAGGAATTTCGTTTATGTCAGAAGATCCAAGGTACATATTTATCGGAAAATCGTTGCTTGGAAATTTGGAAATTCCTAATTATTGTTCAAAAAATCTGAAAAAAATCACAACCACTAAGTCGGACGCGTAGAGAACGAATCTGCAATCGAAATAACTGGATTCGTCTCGATAACGGAGTAATCTCGCTCCTAAGTGCGTTTTTTGCCAAAAACCGCACTATTTTCACTTTGACGCGCCATATCTCCGGAACGGTCGGTCTTACGGACTCGATCGACCCACCAATCGATTTCTCGTTCAATTTTCATCTAGATCACAGATATTCAAACAAATCGATCAGAAAATGAGGAATTTCGTTTATGTCAGAAGATCCAAGGTACATATTTATCGGATAATCGAAGCTTGGAAATTTCGAAATTCATCATAACCGCTATGTCGGACCCGCAGAAAACGAATCTTCAATCGAAAAAAAAAAAAAATAAAAATAATGATAATTCGTCAAGGTAACGGAGTAATCTCGGCCAGGCTAAAAACGCACCATTTCCACAACTCTTGGCACGACCTAGACAGTCACCCAATCACACATCAGACACTCAAAAAGTCACATTCGCAACAATTCTCTCCTAACGAAACCATCCTAGCGATATATTAGAGGTTAAGTGGAAGAACAGTTTGTAATATGATTTTTTTATCATCATATGAAGTGAACTTCGCCTTTTGCTTTCATGTTAACCTAATATCATTTGTATTTTTTTTTTGTATTTACATATGGAAGCAAAAAAGTCGTTTATTATTATTATTATTATTATTATTATTATTATTATCATCCACCCGCCCTCACCTTTCAACCACACCCTGGTGTGCGACTGCTCGAGCAACGCCGGCAGGATAACCTGCAGCAGCAGCAGCTCCAACGACAGCTCGTTCACTTGCGCGTCGTCGCCGGCGGCGGCGTTGCCGTCGTGCAGCGCCACCGCGTACGGCAGGAAGGACGGCAACAGCGCCTTGAGCGCGCGCACCGGCAGCCACAGCATCAGCAGCACGGCGCTGCCGAAGATCACCGCCGAGACGAGGAGTTTCTTCACGTGCTCGAGCACCGGCAGGTGGATCATCTCCTGGATGGGGCTGCAATCGAAACGTACGGCTTTAGTAGGATGCATCATTCGAGCGGAATTAGTTCCGGAGAAAATGAAGAAACTGTTTTTTTTTCCAGTAGTGCGCCGCCCATGGAGCCGTACATTTTTTTTTGTCTGTGGACAACACGAAAGGGAAACCTATAATGTTCGAGGAACATCGTGTGAGCCAGCGGTAGAATTTTGGGAAAGAAGGAAGGTGTTGGACTTTTTCCTGGAAAGTTTGGAGGTTGTAAGCATCAGGAAAGGCTTCACTAGGCAAAGAATTCCACAACTTTGCCGTTCTATTGATGAATGATGCTTGGTATAGCGATGTTCGACAGGTCTCGAGCCTGACAGTGTAGGGGTGACCAGCTTGAGCTCGTCTGGTTTGTCTACTAGGAATCGCGCGTGGTGGCATAATAGATGATATTTCCGTTGAGCACCGACCGTGAAAGTACCTATAAAAAAGGCATAGATCGCCGACCCTTCTACGATGATCTAGAGAGGTCAATGATTTGGTGAGTGTTTTGTCATCGACTAGGCAAATAGCTCTCTTCTGAATTGAATCTAAGAGCTTCAGCGTATGTTTGAGGGCTGAGCTCCAAACATGTGAACAGTACACCAGGACAGGTCGAATTTGTGCTTTGTAGATCATAAGCAGTTGCTGGGATGTGAAGTATCTCGGAAAAGAAAACCGAGTTTTTGTGAAGCAGTTTTCGCAATGGACCTCACATGATCGTCCCATGAGAGAGCACTGTTGGTGGTGACACCCAGCATGGATATTCGAGAGGATCTAGGTCGGAGAAAATGAGAACCTTTGCTACTGATAACTGCAGACAACAAAATATGTGAAGATCAGGGTTACTCTAGATTGGAATATGCTTCGTAGGCTTCACAAAACCGTTCTTCAATTTTATATCTCGAACTTTGATATTATACCACATATATAACAAAATGCATCAGCATCATACTTACACTTGCTATTTTTTTCGGATATCACGAAAGGAAATCTTATATAATGAAAATGTTCGAGGAACATCGTAGTCAGTGGTCGAATGCTGGGAGAGAAGGAATTGCTAGACAATCTTTCAACCTCTTCTAGTCTTCTACACAACAACTAATTGTGGTTTATTACTCAAGTGAAGTATTTTTTCGCGGAATTTCTGAATATATCGAAACTATTCAATATTCCTACGATATCACATAGAAAATTATTGTTATTATTATATTCACCACAAAACGAAATTTTACATACATGGAGTATGGTATTTCTCCTTTATTTTGGACCACAATCAATAGAAGAGTTGTGAATCAATAGTAAAAGTAAACGTTCAAATGTCTAACGGCAGAGCCAGAAACATTGACCATGAACTAGTAAAAATAATAATAGTAACAATGATTGTTGACCATTGTTGAAAATTCATTTGTGTTCAATGGTTAATGTATAAGTTATAAAATCGTCTACCTGATGAGATCAACGATGTTGTATTTTATGAAAAAATCGAAAATGCAGTCAAAAAAATTGCTAGTGAACAAGGTGAACTTTCGGTATTGAGAATAAGTTTCAGATCTTTTGATATAATATGCATGTTCCCGTTTTTTATAATGACTTGATGTATATTTATATATGTTTATGCTTGTACTCATCTTGATTCGAGCTTTGTTACAAAATTTTTATTCCTCAACAATAAAGCAATTTTTGACTTCCAAATCTAACTTCGATAAAAAGTATTTTTGAAGTTAGATTGATGTCGAAATTGTTTCAATCCGTACTTAATTCAACAAATATCTTCCACAATGTTAATGTTATACTCTCATGAAGTAAATATTCTCTGCCTTATGAGCGGAATTCCTCCCTCTGCCAAATTGTCACTTTTCGGAGTGAAACAACTTAGCATTGGAAAATTTCACAAGGATAAAGTGTTTGAATTGTTTTGAAGACGGGAGCAGATTCGTTCCCGGAACGTCCACTATATAGTATATAAGTAGAAGTTTTGTTTTTATTTAAAATGTATTTTTATTTCCAATTTTGTTTTCAAAATCATGGGGTCACTGACAAATAGAGAATTTCTCTTTTAGGTATCTGTCCTTACTACAAATATATTGGAATAATTATAAAAACTTCCACCAAGATAAGTAGACTTTTTATTTTTATCAAATTTATTTGTATTTCCAAATTTTTCAAAAACAAGGTGTCACTGACAAATAGAGAATCTCTCTTTTAGGTATGTAAAGGTTTAATTTCAAGCGCAGTGACATTTTGGGACAGATCGCAAAATCTGTCCTTACTACAAATATATCGAAATAATTTTTGATAACTTCTACTTTATTCTTTAGAAACGAGGAGAGAAAATTCCACAAAGAGCTGGAAAATGTATAAAAACTTCCATTTAATGTTTTAGAGACGAGCAGTAAATCCCATACAAAAGCTGAAAAATGATTATCCCTGCCTACATACCTGTAGCTGTACATTAATTCTCTAGGACAGTGCATAAAAAAAAACTATCTGAACCTCGTGCGGCGCATCTCACCTAAAGTCCGGATCGTTGAAATTCCTCAAGAACCACAGCACGCCCGGCCGCAGGATCTCCCTGAGGAGTAGCACGAACGAGGCGAAGTAGTAGACGTACACCATGCCGATCAGCCAATGGATGAAGATCGAGGTCCCGGGGGCGGCGCGGAAGCTCGCCTCCCTGTCGCGCAGAGTGGCGTCGAACATGGCCAAAGAGCACACGTCCAACCACCAGCCGCACACCAGGGGGATGATGCCGATTTCGACCACGCTCAGCATCGACACCTGGATGGGACCGAGAGGAAATCGTTGACAGTGATGTTTGCGACATACAAGAACAGAAAACCGAATCGGTCATCTTTCAGTCGAGAAACCTATACGTGAAAGAACATGATACTGTGGAATTTTTAGAAGTACGCAGATGAATCTGTAAAAAGATCAAATACACCTTCGATTGAAATCTAATTCAGACGAATTATTTCCTTTCAGGTCCTACAATTATCCCCATTTATTACTACGCATATTTTCGAATGTGTACACGCCAATCAAAAAACCTTCCGATCGAGTAGTAAGAGCTGACAACAGGCTATTTTCCTGTATAAACTCTGTAGTTTCATTTGAAGACGCCTGGCCGATCGATTTCGAAATATTACTCTCGTGATGAGTTGAACAATGATAGTGTCGTCTGCTAGCTTTTCACAACGCGTGTAACGCATCAAACTTAAGGAATTATTTATTTCGCGATTAGATTAGAGAACGAAAACAGATTTTATATACCACAACAGAGCTAGAGAGAGAGTGACGACTTAGTGAATTAGCTGAACACACATATTTACGTATACCCACATCACGTATCGGCGGTCACCACACTTTCCGCAAGGTCAACGTTCCTATCATCGGTGTGTATAGAACAACCCACTGAATAAATATTTGCATCTGAGTTAACTCACCCTGAATACTTGAATGAAATAATTTCCTCATCGTGTGTAGTATATAATTATTCAAATTGATGAATTTCCCTCAAAAATTGAGTCAATTTTTCAAAAGTATCAAACAGAAGTTCCCGCCGATGGAAAATCCTACCTTGACGACCATGTAGCAAAGCCCCAGCACTCTCTTAGCCTTCTCGAAGCCCAACCAAGCAGCCAGCCGATGCAGCACCATCAAGAGAATCCCCACGGTACAATACCCCACCAAGGTGGTGAGCAGCCCCTCGAAGTGACTGGCAGCCGCGGTCTCCCGCATATTCAACATCGACAAAGTCGTCAGCCCCATGTGGTAAGGACAGTACGCGAACGCCAGGATGAACAGCGTGTTCAGCGAGATGACCCAGAAAACGTGCTCGAGGAACATCAGCGAGCCGTCGAGGCCCAAAAGGCGCTCCCAGGTGATCTCCTCCGCAGCCCTGTCCCACTCCATGGGGATCCAGTTGTTGTCTTCGCCGATGTTGGGTTCGGGCTCTTGGGCGGGGGCTGGTTGGTTTTCCTGGGCCTGGTCGGGGGGTTGGTCTGCGGGCTGACCGGCGTCGTCCAGCTCGTCGGCTAGTTCTTCCGGTATGTTATCGAGCACCCTGTATAATAGATAGAGATCAGTCGAACAATCAATCGTTTAGCGATGTTATCGAAAGGTATTTATAAAAAGTCGAAAGTGCGTTATCGTAACGAAGCTTGGATCAAGACAAAGATATGATAAGAATAATAATAGAAAGAGATATCGATTCGCCTGGATGTGCAGCAAAGTGGTACAATTCTGCCAAGAGTCAGCTGATCACTGCTGGTTACTTCTCTCTCGTTTGCTGTTCTCATTGGTTGGATTCCTTCGCCTTTCTCTTGGCTTGAACTAGGTTCTATATTTGAGATTTGTTCAACATGATCTATTAGTACAGCCATAGGCTGAACAGGACAACACCATTTCGAACAAAGTTTTAAAATCTTTCATTAAAGTCATGATTACAGAGTATCTCCTAAGAACTACATGAATATAGATGAATAAGATGGAACGGTTTGATTTCCCAACAAGGACTAAGCATTTGCTAGTGATTCTTGAACACTCTACTATAGCCGTGGAAATATACATAAACATATATATATATATATACACATACTCATAAAAATTATGAGACACAAGTCAAAAAACAAAACACTTCGTTTCAAATTTGTCTTAAACAAAAAAATTGATGAGTTCTCATGCAGTTACAGAGTTGTGATTTCCTAGATAAATTATTTCCAGTTATTTTTGAAGAACTTGTCATATTTGGGCACAATCTGGCCCACCGAAGACCGAATAATTATATAAAAATTTAAAAAAATAGAAGAAATAAAATGAAAAATTATCAAAGAAAGATGGAAAGTAAGGATCAAAAAATGGCCCTTTTCCTCATCTTCGTGTATTCACATTGTTCCTCAAAATAAAGACCACATTTATTTGTTCATTTACCTAGGTGGTTCATCACCCTGTACGTTATCTCTCTGCAGCCAATCTGGCCCCCCGCCGTGCAAAATTTGTTCGCGGAGCCACACCAAACCAGCGAAAGCGAACAACGTACACGTGACCACAAAACATCCTTGGAAAATGTCCGGTGCTAGATTTTCAGTCGATAGCATATCGAAGGGCATGGTGAGTATGGCTTCTATGGTACCAGCGAATAGAGCCCTAAAAAAATCACAATGACAACAACATGGTTTTTTATAGGTTGTTGGAATGGAAATATAAATTCACAATAAATTAATATTATATCAATTACAATGGAAGATGAAATGCTACTCAAGATCTTCAAGAATATCAATGATGATGTGAACCTATTTCTTCATTATCACCAAGTGAAATCAATAGAGATTTCAATTATGTGGATTACTTGGAGATATTTTTCTGCACTTCACTATATCTTCCATAGTTTTTGAGATTCCCATGAATTCAATCTAATCTGTAACAGCTTGTATATAATAGTAGAAATTGAGAAAAAAGTGTACCCTAACTATTCTTGTGTGGTGTACATGCATTTTTACATCACACAGTATCATGTTGATATTCGACAGAACATATTCAGTGATATTATGTCTGCAGTGTGAAATCATTGAAGCACAAGAATCATCCCTATGGTTCCAAAAGTACTACTCACCTGTATATTCTACAAGCAGTTAATGGTACTATACCCAACCATGCCGTACCAACAAGGGTGTAATGAAACCAGTACTTGACAGCAGTAGCAACAGACGATAACAATCCAGCTGCCAAATCTTTCAGAGGCAGCCTTCTGGGCATATCGGGTGAGTATATTGGCGTGAACGAGAATCTGTAGCCGCACAGCTCGCAGTACTCTTTCCTGGAGTATTTCATCCATTGCACGAGACATTCCTGATGGATCCATTTTATACTTCCTGTGCATATGCACGGGTGGAACAGAGGTCTGTCTGGCAGGCCCTCTGAGATACATACTCTGCATATCTCGGAATTGGATATTTCGGAATCCATCGTTCACCTGCAACGAAAAAAAAGTCGTGGACTGTACCTACAGATGATATGGATATGTGAACAGAATTGAATGGAATTCATGCATACTTCAGGAACATAATGTGCCATACCTCACTTATGATCAATCCTGTATCGAGATTATGATTCAATTTTCAGTACCATCACATATATGATGAATCAATGAATGCATCTATAAACAGTACTATTGTTATACACAAATCGGATAATATCAATAATCATTATAACGAAGAATTAATAATTTTTTATAACACAGTAATGTAAAATACGTATGACACTTGATGACAATGAAAACATTTGAACCTGTTCTGTGTCAAGATGACGGAATGACAGAAATGAGATTTCAGAAGAAACAGTCCAGTAAGTACCGACGTTGCCAAGTGTACCCATTTCTCACATGAACCAGAGAGATGAGTTTTGGTAACATATCTTTCACTTATCTTCACTATCGTGGAGACCAGTGAAGAAATACCAGCGTAATTGCTAGAGTTTGCAACTTGGCTGGATGGTTCAGGCCATAGAAAACACTTGACACTACTCTGTGACTAGTATGATTGTCATTGTCATTCCTGACAGACTACGAAATATGTCTAAAAAAGTAGCCATCGTAACTGGTGCAAATCGCGGCATAGGTTTTGAAACCGCTCTCGGCTTGGCTAAGAAGAACCTGAGCGTAATCATGGCCGATAAAGCGGACCAAACAGCCTCGAAAATTCAAATAACTCAAGAAACAGGCAACCAAGATGTAACCGCAAAGCACCTAGATCTGGCATCCTTCAAATCTGTCAGGAGTTTCGCGGAAAACGTGATCAAAAACTACGATCGTTTGGATATTTTGTTGAACAATGCCGGCGTGTTTCGTCAAAATAAACAACGGACGATCGACGGCATAGATGGTGTGTTGGCTATATGGCAGATGAGTATATCTAGAAATCAAATTGTCGCATTTGACCACAAACATAATCAGACATAATTTTTCTGTCCCATCACATCCCAATCCCGCGATATCTGGAAACTCTTTAATACCGCAAAACGGTTAATCATTTTCCCAACAGGTGTGATGCAGATTAATCATTTAGGACCCTTCCTATTGACCCATAGCTTGCTGGATATGCTGAAGCAGACAGCTGGCAGCAGAATAGTCTTTGTGACGTCTAGTGGTTGTTTTTACCACCAGTTGCGACCAGAACTTCTGAAAAAGCCTGATTACTTCACCCCGCATTTTATATCCGGTGCTATACACTACTACAACACAAAGATGTGTACTATGATCGCTGCTAAAGAATTTTCGAAGATACTTCGCCCCTGGAATGTGACTTCTAATTGTTTGCATCCTGGAATGACCAACACCGATTTTCTACTGATGAATCACGATAAATCTGCTTTCCAAACGAGAGTTGTCAAAAAGGCTATGGATTGTTTGATGCAAGACAAGAAATATTCAGCTGATTTGTCAGTGTTTCTGGCTACTTCAGAGACTGTGAAGAACATTACAGGCGAGTATTTTGTGAATTATCAAGTACACAGAGGGCCAGCTATGTTGGAAAATGAAGATGTTTGCCGAGAGATTTGGCGCGAGAGTGGAAAACTCGTTGGTCTTTCCCATTTTTGTACCGAATAATTTTCCACAAATAAATCATCGGAGGAATATTGTCGCTTCAAAACGCTGATGATCGCGGTACTCATCACATTACACGTTTCCCAACGTGAACATCTCCAGTTTCATGAAATTTTCCTTTATTTCAGAATATTATGAAGGACCGTCTTGACCGTTTAGTCCTGGCTATTTATTTCGAATATTCCACAACGACACTAATTTGGTGTGCGCTATAATTTGAACGTGGTTGAATTTTGTGATGTCGATGAAAAAGTAGGGCTAGATAGGAGACACAATCGCCCGCGCTCTTACTTCCAAAATAACCCTTGTAGGTGGGGTGCAAAAATATACGGGAAAATCTTGTCCACGCCATAGATTCGAGATGTAACTCTTATTCTCGGCTAATGAAAGTCGTTTTCTGTTTTGTCTTTATTTACATTGAACACCACTTTTTTCTGACGAGGAATCCACCGGACACTAGTACTGATGCTGCTGTTACAGCAATCAACCCGTATATGATTCCAGCAACCATTTTCACTGTGTTGAAATATTGACGGTTCAGTTCATCGATTAAATTTTGCGGCAAGCTCACCCCCTGTAAACGAAAGAAAAAACTATCAACCTTGGGTTTCTTGAAGTCTATCGATGATATATAATTCCTTCATTTTACTGATGAAACTGATATATCACGAGTAACACACTTTTAGACACTTGCGAACACCACCCTACAAGCTTTGATCTCTTTTGGAATTAGGAAACATGAATGAACTATATTTTTCACCTCCTCCAGCCACAGCATCGGCATCAACAGTGAGGGTAAGTTACTAGTGCTCGGGACGTATTCAATTGGCATCAAAACTGTGTTCAATTGGACCCTTTTCATCCCTTGTAAAGGAGTCCCAGTATTCTGTGAATAGAAACATGAAATATTACAAATCAGGATGATGATATGAATAAAGATATGTTGTGAGATTTTCCTGAATTCGTTGTAGTATTTTTCAATCAGATTCTGGATAACAATAGTGAAAATACGGCATTTTAGCCTCAAAAATCCTTCGATCTTGTGACCTTGACGCGTCCGTTGGCGTGTTTGGTGTACTAGGCGAGCCTCTGTGGAGGAGCAATCGCTTATGTTGAGCCATAGTAGACCCTGATGTGGCGAGTCAGCAACAAGATAGATTTGGCAACATTGACGCGATGATAATCTCACAAGGTCAGCTATAACTGATTTGATAGATTCAGCTTGTTCATGATGAAGTATCGTATTTTCACTTCGTAATTTGAAAATGACTAGTTTTTCTCTATTGACGGAGAAAAATTTGGCTAGTTTCCCTCAATAATATTTCGAATCAATTCTGTGGACTATTGAAGTTTCTCACCTTCTTAGTTTATTTTCTGCCGCATCTGTAACAGACTTACCGGTTCGATCAACAAGAACAATTCATGTATTTTAGGATCTGGGGGACTCAACCCATCGATCGCTTCCAGATACGATTTGTTAGCGTAGAGAAAGTGCGGGAAAGAAAGCAGTATTGGAGCAGCTGAAACAAAAGAAATCAGTTTCACTTGAAATTTAATTTGTGGCGCCCAACGAGGGGCTACAACAAAATATCCAACCATGCTTCTAAAGGGAGTGTGATCGTGTGATATGAAGAACAATATCAAGAACATTATCAAACTAGAATTGACATCTAGTGTTCACGCCGACATGCATTTCTGAGTATACGTACGTACGTGAACTGAAACGAATTCTGGAATTCCCAATTACCCCTCAGATATGCGTAAAAACATAATATTATCAATACCATGCTTTGGACAACTTGTTTTCGCATGAGACTTTCATAATACAATATTTATAATTCACTCTCCAAATTATTGGTAGCGGTTGCTCTCTTTTTCCCTACATCCCAAATCACCGCGCTGTCTAAAAGCTCGTTTATAGCGCGATTCTGTTGAACACATTAACCCTGGAATATACTACAAATTGCTATGCAATTTCTGTTCCTCACCGAAACAAGGAAAAACGTCTATCACGCCATCCAGAAAACATGTCGGCTCTCCTTTTGTGCCGGCCGTCTGCTTGATGCAATAACAATCGTCTTCTGGATCTGGAGTGGCTGATCTCAGCGTATCTTCTGTAATACCGAAACGGTAAGCGTCTATACCACTGTAAGTGTCAGTTTTGTGGAATGAGATTTTGACCACCCTGTAAGGAGAAGATTGAAATAATCGTCAGTTGTTTAGATTGAGAGGATATTCTGAAAAAAAAATTATTGGTGTCTACAGCGAATTGATTGTTTAGATTTTTGAAATGCCAATAGAGGGCTCTGGTTTTCGACAAGAATGACACTTGTGACGGTACTCTTCAATGGATGATGTAAGTAGGAATGAGGTAGGCACTGATGTGCTCTCACTTTGTTCTAATAATTAATTGAGGATATTTTTACCTGCAGATATCTGTAGCGAAGATATCAAACGTTCTCGATTTCGTAACGTGAGGTGGGTATATTGTAGAGTCACTGCCTCTCACTCGTTTGCAAGTGTCATTGTTTCTTGATCGCGTTCTGCCCCAATAGGGCAATTCGGCCTCTTTATTCCATCTGATGATTTGGCCCAATTGTGTGATATCATCCAAGCCTCTTTTCACAGTATACAATCCATCGGGAGCTCTCGATTTCTAAAATGCGGAAAATCAGAGGATGCAATGATTTGTTTTTCGTAAATACTTACTATATAGCAGAGATCTAGATCTAGACTTTTGCTTCTTCATTTCGCAAATATATCTAGTAGTCAAGGTGAATTAATATCGACATAGATTTTCTTTTCTTGTCCACTTTGACGGAAGTTCAAAACATAACCCTAAAAACTGAATTTCTTTAACTCCTATAGCTTTGTTCCTATGTCCATCGATGACATTGATGTCATAGACGAGGAAAGTGTGACGTCACAGATGTCATTCTTGTCAAGAACTTATTGCAAACAAAGAATTAGAGATTACGTTGATCCGCTCATCGGCTCTTTTCGAAGCTTGTTCAAGTTGAGTCGGCTTTGACCAATAGATGGAAAGGATGCGTTTAACAACTTTTTTTGCTATTTATTGTTATGAAAACCCAACTATCTGATATACCTATACCGAGTCTGATGGAGATAAGAATACTCACATATTGTAAAAAGGCAAATCTCAGTTCTGTAACCACATTATCTTCATCCATGATCCTCTGTACATTTTTCATCGGCAAAGTTTTCTGCAAAACTTGATTTCTGACTATATTACAAGCCGGTCCCAGTTGTTCTGATTTCTTGGCAAAAGTGAAACCCTCGAACATGACGGTCTTTACGTCAACTTCGATGAAAACCCCGATATATTCTTTGGGAAATATCTTTTCTAGGCATCCCAATACCACCAGACGTTCCAGTTTCGATGTGATCTTGTAGAGGGTCTGGAATTCATGGTGAATTTTACGCAGTAAAAAAATAATTAAAATTTAGAAACGATGAAAAAGATGGTTTGTGATATCAATATACAGGGTGAGTCAAAAATGTGTACCGAGCTTTCTGGGGGTGATAGAACATTGAAAAATAAGTGTAGTTTGATGATTAAACTCATGGCCCAAAAAGGCATATTAAGGGAGATATATCCTTCCAAAGTTGATAAAATTAAAATAATTTCTCCGCATAACTTCTGAACGAAGAAAGCCACCCGATTGAAATTCTGTGCATGAATGTATGTTGTCAAAATACATTTTTTCGTCACACTTCCACATTTCTGATATTGTTATAAAGGGTGTTTTCAGAGGGTGAGTCATGATTTCTTGTAGAAAACTTTTTTCCCTGTATTATTTTCGGTGGAAAAACAGGAGCATTCGATGGAGCGAAGAAAATTACATGAAAAAGGTACTCCTATTCAAATACAAAAAATTGAGCCGTTCGTGAGATATTTGAGTTTTTGTAGTTACATGATATCAGCAGATTGATTTTATTCATCGCGAGATTCATCGGTAACAATATTTTAGCAGGCCATGCTGAATAATTTTGTTCTCAATTTTGACGTTCATGTCATCAACATTCGAGTCAACATTGTTGTAGTCGATTTGTTCGTGTGGTTTTTCTGTGTCATTTATCACTGCGATTATCAACTGAGATTTTAAGCAATATGGCAGGTTATTCGTTCTCTGAACAAACTGATATGCTTCTAATGCTTGGCGAGTGCTTCGGAAATGCAAATGCTGCTGAAATATCGTTATACCGATGAATCTCGCGATGAATAAAATCAATCTGCTGATACCATGTAACTACAAAAACTCAAATATCTCACGAACGGCTCAATTTTTTGTATTTGAATAAGAGTAACTTTTTCATGTGATTTTCTTCGCTCCATCGAATGCTCCTGTTTTTTCACCGAAAATAATACAGGGAAAAAAGTTTTCTACAAAAAATCATTACTCACCCTCTGAAAACACCTTTTATAACAATATCAGAAATGTGGAAGTGTGACGAAAAAATGTATTTTGACAACATACATTCATGCACAAAATTTCAGTCGGGTGGCTTTCATCGTTCAGAAGTTATGCGGAGAAATTATTTCAATTTCATCAACTTTGGAAGGATATATCTCCCTTAATATGCATTTTGGGCCATGAGTTTAATCATCAAACTACACTTATTTTTCAATGTTCTATCACCTCCAGAAAGCTCGGTACACATTTTTGACTCACCCTGTATATAGTATTTTTTACATTCAGAAATTCTTCCATCAAGAGGAAAACGACGTGATTCTTTATAATGTGTCCTATATAATGGCATGAGTGCCTTTTTTTTGAATACTAACCATTATGACTGGATTTATGATGACCAATTTATCAGCTTCTGTCAAACTTCCCGACGCTTCTTGATCGAATGTGGTATTGAAAATACGTTCAAAACTCACAGTATCTTCTTTGTTGTCCGTTGACAAGATATTCTTGTGGATGCTCTGCCTGAAATGATATTGATTCATTGCTTATCGACACGAAACCTGCTCAGACTTCTGCAGAAACAACATTCGGTAACAGTACAATGGTTGAACAATGGTTTTCAACAAGAAGTATCTTTTCTTATTCCATACTCACTTATAACAGTATGGTCCCCTTTCTTCGAGAATGGGCTTTTCTCCTTGTAGAATCTCTTCTGGATTCGTCACGTGGTATAGATAAACCTTCAGAATGATATCTACAGGTAAGTCTACGAATCTGTCCCATTGTATTGTTCCCTGTTCGAGATGGACTGACTGAAAATAGATGAGCATTCTAGACAACTTATATCTGAGGAGAGAAATTGTAACTGAAAAGTGACAAGTCACTTTTCAGTGTCAGAACAAGCAAACGTTGAAAACTTTGGCGGAGAAAAAAATATATGAATTGTGTTGAAAACGAGAGCAGATTCCTTCCCGAAATGTCCACCAAGATAAGGTGCAGTTTTTTTTATTGAATTTGTATTTCTAATTTCTTCGAGAAACAAGGTATGACTGACAAATCTTTTAGGTATTGAAGGTTTGATTTCAAGCGCAGTTACATTTTGGGTCAGAACATAAATCTACCTTGCTATAAATACTGGGTGGCCCAATGAAAACGTAACCCAGTTTGACATAGTTATCGTTCTCAGAAAAAAAAACGCAAGAAGTACCTAATGCGTTTTTTTGCTTAAACCCTGTCCCATCCAACATCACATAAGAAATCATTTATTTCAATGTCAGTTCCATGATCTCTCAGTGAAATGCATACCTTGTTTCGTTTCCATTGGGCCACCCATATCGAGATAATTATAATAACTCATTCTATTTGATTTTTTAGAAACAAGGAGAGAAAATCCTACACAAAAACTAGAAAAATGGATATCCACCTTCTTGAATATTTAACAGACAGTTTTTATTATTGTTGGTCCAATGAAGATCTGGTCCATAATAGTAATTTACACTATGAACTTTGAACATGTGTGCTTGAAAAAAAATATTATGTTTCATATATCCCAAAACAGTGATTTTTGTACTAGGAGAAAGAGTAACTGTTTCGAAATGAAGCATAATGGAGGTGTTAACGATAGTTTATAACATTAAACATCGAATATATTCGATTGTACATATTATCATTATTTTTAACACCATCTCTCCCAATCATCAAGGTTTCTTTCAGAGTCGCAATGAAATAAAATTGATATTGTCATTTTAAAATTTCAATAGTGTTTTCACAGTTTCATACAAGAATGCGTATAGAAAATGTCGAATACTTCTGGACCAAGGCTTGTAAGTTTATTTTACAGGAGTCATAAGTAAATACAAATACGAATCAGAGGAAAATTTTCAATGTTCAGCTGATAACTTTTATGATTTTTTCTTTATCTTGGTTGATGATTCTCAGAATGATCCTTCTCGATGAAAACAAAACGTTTGAAGAGGATAAGCAGCTGTCAAAATCTGTTTATTGAAATCCACACAAGCTGTTATTGAATCTTGATAACCGAAAGTCGATTTTTTTGGGTCAACAACCACTCGAAATATTGAGTAAAATGGCTGCTCACAGCATAATTCCAAGGTTACTTATGCATATTACTTCGATATTTTACAGAGACCAAATTACATCAAAAAGTTACTAGATGGCGAATTTGAGAATTTGAACGAAACCATTGTACAGAACAGAAAAGTCAATATTATTTGTCCATAGAGGTCTATATATAGTGTTATTTATATATATCAAATGAAGAACAATAACTTCAGTCAGTCTAAACCTAAAACAGGGCAATTAAAATTGCTTTTCGACACCTCGAACATAATTATTGTTGATTTCAATCGAATTTTTGCTGCCTGAGGATTGGAAAATAACCGTCAAAAACAACTTCGACTATCAATTGATTCATTTAAAAACAGTGACTTCACTTACACTTTGGATTCTTTTATCGATAATCACAGGGACTCCATAGAAAGCAAGCACTAACACTCCAGCGAATACTAAAGTCAGTATAGTGGTGACGATGACTAACACTTTAATACTGAAGAATCTTGCACAAGTCAACATTATTCACTGTCTTTCTAACGATTGCTCACGATTATGACAAATTTCGAATTGAGAATGAATACATGTTTGGGAATCGATAAAAGAGGGAATGATTCCAAGATAGATTAATCATAATTGATGATGAAGAAAATGAGATTCGCGGTGTAATTCGATTGAATTGATAAGGAGTCGATACCATCGATTCAATTATTTTATCTCTAACTACGATATCAAAATGATTGGTATTAGACTCACGATTAATATCTACCGATAAAATTGTCCATTGACATTTTCTAGTCCGTTTTTCGTGTAGGTACTTACACTGTTTCGTCATTTTGGAACTGTTTGTCTAGGTCTAGGTTATGACTGATATGGGATCCCGAGTGCGAATGAAACTCAAAAAACAAGATGCTCTATTCTTCAGACGCATAAATTTGATGATTTGTTCTTTCAACTAATGCGTATTTCTAGCTAGGCACATAGGCGCCCGGAGGGGGGCAAAAGAAGACAAATGCCCACGGGGAAAGGCAAAAGTTGAAGAATCCAGAGAGACATTCTGTAATGATGTGATCAATTGTTTTGTAAAGAACAAGAGAAGACTGAGACTCTTGTTTTATGTGGGTGAATAATTCTGTAATATCCATGTTATATCAAGATCTCACAATAGGCACCCTTGTATGCAAAGTTCATCTCCACCCAAGTGATCTAAGACGCCATATTGAATAATTTGATATTGAATGAAATACAACAAGGAGATAATATTGTAGACAAGTGAAATGAACTGTTGAGTTTTTTTAAATTTCAAATAATATTCAGATGGATAGAACATCCATAATTCAGATTGTTTGTGACTTTTTTGTTTGTATTATTGATCCCATTCAAATATCTCCTTGATATAAAAATCAAACCATTTACATTCAAAACTCAATCTTTACATTGATTCTGACTATTTTTTTGTCAAGTTGTGAGCGCTTTTCTTTTGACATTATGCTGGTGGAAGGTAAAAGTATGGGTACAATTCATCGAAAGGAGACAATGACTGTTCTTTTTTTGTTCAAATCGGTCTGAACTTTGTTTCGAAATCGAATGATTCAAACATTGTCAAAAAAAGTAGCCAAAGTAGCATTGGTGTGGAAACTCCTAGTAATATTTATTGATATTCATTCATTTTGATTTCATTATTAATTGAAGTCGGCAGCATTACAATTAATTTTTGTTCATTTCCCTGGAATTTAATACATCAGATTAATTTTGGAATTTCACAATTGAAGCTTCCCACCCATATTTATAGGTATTTTCATTAGAAATAATTATATGTTGTGTCATGGCAATAAATCATATTTCCATTCATTGATCACAGGACGTGATAGAAATAGAAAATATAATAATCTAGAACAATTGATGAGAATATCGCGAAATCTGTCACCAAGCACGATAACATAAATCCTTCAATGTGAGCCTTCTGTGAATCTTTCAGTGACTGACGAAAAACCTTGAAATAAACACCACGACGCCATGAGAAAATGTTATCTTCAGCTTGCACTGAGGATTTCAAATTTGAAACTGAACGATGAATATTAGTCACCAAAGCCACGATGATACCTAGACACAGATAATCTTTCACTGAACTGAAAGAGAATACTACAACGCATGAAATTATCAATGTTGGCTGGTTAATTTGCATTCAACCAATTACTTGCCATTAGTTATTATTTCTTGATAAAAATGGCATATCTACATTATTAGAATAGAACGACATGAGTTAGTTCAAACTCAAGTTATCAAGATTCAGACCATTATACAGGGTGGTCCTGGGTACATTCCATCATTTGATGGTCCACAGAATGAAAAGTCCACATGTTTTTTTTTCCAAATAATACCTTTCAAAATTCCTGTTGCCTAGCCAATTGATCGGCCAATATAGTATAGAGATATGTAAGAAAAAAATATATAAATATGAGAAAACAACAAGATATTTTAGTCCAGTATTGATTTATTTGCGTTTATTCTCTCAGGTGGAATACTGAATTCGTTCAATTTTGTGTGAATCATTTTATTCATTCGTTATTAGACCATGAAATAGTAACAATGATGAAGACAATGCATGATAATGAAAAAAAAGTACTGAAATCCTGTTTTTATTTCTACAGTCATCCTATTTTTGCCCTCATAGGTTTTCTGTTCATTCTTGAATTCAATTATTTTGTTAAATCAATTATATTGTCGATTCAAATTTTTTCAAAAGTTGAAGAAGGATAAAGAGTTCTAAAACTGAAATTTGCAAGAATGTATCTCTTTCAGGAAGTGTTGATTCAGTTACCGAGAATACGTAACTACATTCACGACCACATACTCGTGAGATATCCAAAAATTCCTCAACGAAAAAAATTTCTCCAACAGAATAAAACACTGTCCATATTCATTCAATTTTAATTCGAGTGTTCACTTACAATATCAAGTGCAGTTCTATCTAACTACAATTTCTCTACAATGATTATCATGGTAGTTACCTAATTATTTACACAATAAACAGTCTAAAAACAGTAAACGATATCCCCCGATGTACTGGGTGTTTGAGTAACAGTGAAATCTGGCTCTGGCACTGGAATCTCTCGGTGAGAAATTTCACTTTGGAAGGGAACATTGTTTCCAACTTAACCACTCCCAGGAATTCTTAAATCATCAGATCCTGTTTGTTCACTCTCAATCAAACACACTGTATGATTCAGGTTCTGTTATCGGAATGTGGCAGTTTGCTATAACGTCTTGTCTGATTTTTCGTTCCAGGAAAAACGAGAATCAGATAGATGAGTATACGGGGTGTCCCAATGAACCTGTTCTAATGGGATATCTCAGCCATTTCGGAAGATACAAATACATTCCGATAGTGAAATAAAAAGTTTTATTTTCAGAAGCGAGTAAAACCCAAAGGAAATTATCAGTGTACAATTCGAAATGAGGAAATTGAACTCGAAGTGAGTGAGTTGTTGCATTGGCACATCAGGACACCCGGTATGATGTTTATACAAAAAATATCAAGCAGTCTTTTTACATTATTCTACAGGTTGGTTAAATACAATCGTTTTCAGGAACACAGAATTACTTATTCATATTTTACTTACTTAAACAATATACGTGTCCAAAATAATTATTCTTCGATTCGGTATGGAAATGTAAAGAAACATTCGGTCGATTGGGTGTGCAATTGTGTGCAATCGAAAACATAGGTTTAGATTTTGTACAACTGTCAAAAAAACGTGACATTTCTGCATCTAGATTGATTTCACCGTGAAAATAATTCACGAAATATACAAGAAATAATACATTTTGGGGAAATGTGTAGAAAATTATTGCATAAAGTAAAAAAGGCGACATTCAGATAGAAACAACATCTCATCCAATCTTCCTTTCGAAATAGAGTAGATATGTATTTCCCAAAAAAATCAATGAGTTTTCCTGATAGTATATTAATGCTGGTTTTTTCCCAAAACAGATGGAGGTATTTTACTCTATACATTGAGAATTCCGCGACAAAAACATATTGTTCATTTTGTTTGCCTATGATCGGTTCTTCTTAATTTGATTTATTATATTACTCTTTCTGCTTTCCGAGTATAGATTGTGATACCTTTATCCTGAACACACTGTTTATTGTAGCTACGAATACAAAGAACATCCTGTTTGTTCAGTATTAGTTTCAGCAAAAAATGCATTTTTTGTCTCGCGATTAATTCTGTGCGAAACGATCGATTATTCAGGATATTTTTATGTAAACATGTATTGTTTTATCACTCATCACGCTTCTTCGCAACGGAACCAGGGTCGGACTGGGCCATTCTGGCCACGCATTCCAATGAATATCATTTCTTTCCCAAATCAATATTTCCATTCAAACCATACACCTTTCACACATTTGTAGATATAAATTTTCTATGCTACAATACCAACTCGTATACCAGTGCATAGTGAGGAGATATTTGTATAAATAAATAATTATATGGAGCTGAGTGAAAAGTCACTTTCCATTTTATTTTCTGGTAATGAATGCGAATGTAATAACATGCCCATTTTGCACTTTTTGAAAACGTTACGAGATTCGTGTCATCGAGAAGCTTTCAAATTGTAGTCAAATTTACTGCTGATATGAAAATTGCGAATTTCAATTATTATTGAAAAAACGTGGGAAGTACTCAAAGGATTTTACCTGGAAGCTATTTTTATGAGTGCTATCGAATGATTTTTTTTTGCTGAAAATGCCCATTCGTGGTCTCAGATTCCGTTCATTTCTAATCCCTCTGGCCAGTCCGACCATGCACGAAACACCAAACGCCAGCAAAAACGCTCTAGTTTTTTGTGCCATCGAGAAAAACAATTGCTGGCGGACGCCGAATTTAATTGTTGAGGTAGGAAACACAAGCACTATCTTATTCGCGGTGTTGTTGTTTACGTCGAGGTGAAGACATTTCCTTTCGCGACGATTTCTTTTGTTGAACGAGGTGATCGGGCGGGTGTTTTGTGCGACTTTTAGTGAACAATTCGTGTGCTTTTGCGAAATAAGTGGCTGAATCCAGGACAAGAATCTGAAAGAATCACGGTGAGCTACTAATAAATCATTTTCGTGGTATTTTCAAGAATATATTTTGCATATAATGCTGCTTTTTGAAATACAAGTACTTATTTTTTCGTGCTAGTTTGGTATTCTCGAAGTTTATAGAATCGAAGTATTACGGTCTGGAGTCTTAAGATTCGGATGGTTTGTTGTAGAAACCGGCAGCTCATTTTCATTATTCGTATTTCAACAAATAAGGATATCTCCAAGCTGTTGAATTGGAAATATAAACTCAAAAACACTAGATAGGTCCTGATTTTAATTAAAATGAATGAATGAGCCATATTTCACATATTTTCGAATCATGATTTGAGAATGGAAATCAGATTCATAGATTTTCAGAGAATTATTTCGAAATTTTGTTCCAAAGGGCTGTGCTGAGAATTTATGTTTTTTCATAGTGTGTCACTGTTCTGGAGAATCAGCAAATTCAGAGTATAATTAACCAGTGAATCATTTTTCCTGAGTTCACTTCCTAATATTTTTCAACTGTCCTTTGAACATAAATGAAAAAAATCGTGAAAGGTTGATCTCTGATTAGAAGGTATATCAGTTGAAAGTCCAGCCCAATTTGGAAAAATACCACTATAGAAATAAGCCCCATTATACAAAGTTCCTCTGATGTAAATGACTCATATTGTATGACTCATTTTCTATAATTCGAAAATGTTTGTTCAGTTCGCCCAAATCCTTCAATTGGACTTGAAACTATGGCGCATGCGCGTTCGTGTTGGTGGATGCAACTTCGGCAATTCCTATGATTTTTTCCAATGTATCGAACCACGAATTCGAAATATCCGAGTGTATCTGAGTTGAAAATTCACTCACACTCAAAATTCGAGTCTAACTTTCCTTTGAAGGAAAGAATTCAAAGAATTTTACGACGTTCTTGATTTTTGGTAAAATATACAGGGTAATTCAAATTCTACTCCCACTATTGAGATTTCGAAAAGTGGAAGAGTTCCGAAAAACACTGAAAGTTGATCCTTCATTTCACTTTCACTTTTTTCCAGCTTCACAGTATGCTTGCCATCCAACTTTGCATCTTTTGGTAACCATCATCAACTTTACTTTTCCTATTGGATTTTCATTCTGATTCCATTGATGCATAATCAATTATGATTCGATTTCTGGAATGAAACTAATATTGCCTTATTGGGCTCCAAAAGTTTTCGTCTCATCAACAGTAAATGGCAGTGAATTTTTGAAACCCATCATGAATCTTTTGTTTTTGGAGGTTCAAAAAATAGTGGAAACGTGAAGGTTGGGTGAAATAGACTTCAACTTTTGTTTTTCAAATGGAACACTATGCAAATTTTTTGACAGGTCTATTATGCCTTTTTCTGATGCCATGGTAGGTAACTCTAAAATTTCAAAATATATTTTCAGTTTTGGGCTATCTTGTCAAATGAGTCTGAAAAAAAAAATTGAAATAATTTTTGAGGGTTCATAGGATACCATAGGTTGATTTCTCATAACACGGAAGAAATGTTATTATTGATTTTACGCAAGAAAGATCTATACGGTCTAAAACCTCAAAGAAAATGATCGGACATCGAATTTCTGCTATTGAAATCGAGACATGCCACTTGCGACCAATTTTTCATTTTCGACACGAAATTTATTCAAAAATATCAGGAGGAATTGACAACTACATTCTCATGTGTGCAATCAAATTATTTGCCGTAAAAATCTAGGTTTTGAAGATTCATTCTCACTTCCTCGTGATGTTATTACAAACAGCATATTCCTGCTCTCAAGGTTTCCGCATTGGTTTTCGATCTGGAAAGGCGTTGTGAGACGAGCTATGCTCTATTTCAGACTACAAATGTTTGCTTTCGTTGAAAACGCCTCGAGATATTGTTCGCCTAGATGTTTCGAATGCTTAATTAAACATCAGAGTTTCCAGAAGACAGAAGATGGAAATTCAAACTTATGATTGTCTGTTTTAGGCTGGAGATGATATTTTCCTTTGTTTACGAGAGTACAAAACAAGGTGCGATACAGTTTTTATTTCATATCTTTGTAGATATTTCACTGACATTGAACACTATGATTTTTTTTCTGAAAATATGACGATTGGTATTCCCAAAATATTTGGAAACAACATATTTTCATACTCTCAAGTAGGGTTCGTTTGAGAGTTACAGGACGTTGAAGTGAAGCAAGACGATACAGTTTTTTCTCGATATCTTCGTAAATATTCGACAGATATTCTTCGAATTCGATCTATCTTTACTTTCAGCTACCTACATGATCGAAGATTTGAAATTGTTGCCACCATAACATGATTTCCATTCATGATTTCGTTTTATGGAAATTTATAGAAAATTTTTTTTTTTAAAAAATTTAATGGATAATAGATACATCTTCGAAAAATATCGAGGAGCACCTTGATATTGAACTCTCAAGAAGGGTTTTTGAGTATTCACCAGATTCATACTGGTCTTTATTTTTGGCTACTAGAAGATTTGAACTTGCTGTAATCATGACATTCATCAAGATTCCATTGCATCAATATTTGATCGGAAGTAGTTTAGTAGGGTTCAGGAGTTACAGGGTGTTGAAGTGAAACAAGGCGATACACTTTTTCCTCAATTATTCAAATTCAAAGCTGTCATGATTTTTTGGCTACTCGATGGAAGAAAAACTTGCCGAAATTGTAGTAAGCTTTTCATTCAAGAATCCGTTTCATGACAATTTCATTGATATTGATTGATTTTTTTTGTTGAGAGATTGAAGTGAATGATAGATCTTTGGGAAATATTGGAAATTAACTTTTTCGCCCATGGTAATGAGAAATTTCAACTCATTGGAACAATAGAATGCTCGACGTTGGAAATTTTGTTTTACTGAAATTTCACAGACTGCATTTCCATTGGAGGAATGTTCATTGTGTTGGTTTGTGATTCGAATGTATCAAATCAGTATTTTAAAAAAGGGCAAGCCGAGCCACTCCTAGTGAGTATTCCTATCTACGCCTATGCTTATGGCGTGGATTCACCATGATCCAACAGGATTATATCCATTCATATGGTGATTTCGGTGCATATCTATCTGTTTGAACAGCTGATGTGGTAAATAAGTACCATTGATTGTGCCTGATCGATGGATGAGATGCAAATTCGTGTATCTCGAACGCAAATGAGACGGAACATTTCGAGTTGTAATTACAACGCTACCGAGGGTCATCGAAACATCAGGTTGATTTCTCGAAACATTCCGAAGGCGAACAACTGCGTGAACAATCATCGAGAAGACTTGGTGATTTCAGAGATGAACAATAACTTCTCGGAAATTGTAGTGAAGGCATATCAATTATAATCCCTGATGATAAGAAACAATTCGAAAAATATTACTGTGTAATGCGGAAAATAGTTATCATTGATCTCACTTGAGAACGGATGTCTATATTGAAAACATAACAAAAACTATAAGACTGCAACGCGATTGCTTCGAAAACTTGAAAAATATCTTGGATATCCTCACTTGAAGATACTGTATGGATCATTAGTTGAATATAGATTAAGTTATGGTATACTGAGCTGAGGCGAAATCGCATTTTACCATCTCAGACAACTCACTACAGAGACGAATTATCAAAATCATACACAACAAAAAAAACCGACAATAATAGTCGCCATTGATCATCTCATCGTTTGAACGACTTCCACAGACACATTTTTGTTTTGATTTTGTTATAGTCAAGTTACAGTTTTATTTTTTCATTCAGAGTTGAATCATTAAGTTCACATAAAACACATGTCACACATATAAATATGCATGTTGTCCATAGGCAACCTACCTGAGGTTCGTATGGACAAAAACATTCTGTTCAATGTGTCGTTTAAATATTATGTTATATCGAATGAAATAATGTTGTTGAAATGAACTATTATTATTATAATTAGTAATGATATTGGTAATTATAGGAGCCGAAAAAACACAGGATAAATTATATTGAATGAATCGAGTTTTACAGTTGAAGCGCAATTTTCAGTAAAATAAGGACAGCAATCATTTTAATATCATTGATGGTAGAAACCAAACTATAAAACTATGACATTCCGAGGGACTGTTTCCGTCTGTAATTTGCTTTTTCCACCGGAAACTTTTGGTTTCAGAAGATATTATGCTATTGGATGTTATTAGGATTCATAGTGCAGTATTAGCTGACAAATCTGTGATATTACGCGAATTGAAAAATCATAAATGTCAATAATTGTTTTTATCATCACTTGTACTGAAAGTGGCAGAAACATGCATTCATTTGAATGATTCTGAATTTTAATTCCACTCGAGGATGCTGATAATATTTCTCATAATATCATTAGCAACTTCGAGTACACATGAGATAGGAATTATCGTTCATCAGATCAGAGGGGATAACAAATTAGCATCATCGGGCTCAGATAAGGTTTGTTTCTCCTCAGATGTCAGAGATATAACGTATTTTCTTTCGAATCGAACTGATATGACCCTATTATTCCATAGTTTTCAATAATAAGTAGGCAATGTTGGAAATTGTGACGAAAAGTAATGAATTTTTCTACAGTTATGATGAAATGAAACTTTTCATAACCTACTGTTGAATGCAACACTTTTCGCACGAATTACCACCCATTCGAAAATGATAATCCTCGTTATAACATCGGAAACACTTCTTATAAACCTAGGAGTTAGGAAGAATCTTGTGACCATGATAGTGGAGAATACGAAAAAGGAACTACTTTGATTTTCCAGGCTAACCAAGAAGTTAACTAGTCGATAAGCGGAAACCAGATGAATAATAGCCTTATTGCCAGTGGCGTAACCCCAAGGTTTGGGGCCCCATCGACAATATCCTATGATTTCCATAACCTCATGAAACTTTATCACACATACCTACATATATTCTTCATCAGAATTGAATCTCAGTATTTGGTGCCCAATTTTCAATATCAATTTTTTGACGCCACCCACCAGAACAGTATGTGACAATAGAAAGTCATTCAGCTATGTTGGCACAGAATTTCAAAGTATTTTCTTGCTAACGACAAATTGGGAGTGAGTTACGAGTCGGTTTCGAACTTCTCCCGAAGGTCTCTCAATTTTACAACGAGATATTTTCTTTACTGCAAACGGCGAAATCAAGAGAGAATTCAGTAGGAAATATCTCTTTGAATTTTGGACGAAACAGGACAGGAAGCGAACGAGAGCATTTCTTATATCATTGCCATTTTCAACATGGAAAACATTGGAAAACTTTGCTATGCGAGACAAGCCCAAGGGTGTCATAAAGCTACTTTTACTGTACTCACTTGATTTTTTGTTGTCAGAATGAATATCATTCTGCTTTTCTTTCTAATTTTTTTCATAAGTAATCAATATTTATTTCATTTTGATGTACTGGCGCGCCCCCCACACAGAGTTATGGTGCCCCCCTTGGAGAGGAGGGCGCACCTCAACAGGTTGAGAAACTCTTTACTACATGAAACACCTGTTGGAATTTCGTGATGAAATTCAATTCTTCAATTACATCTTGTGTGACATTGTTGAAGACCTGCTGTAAACAAGTATGGAATTTTGAGTTGAAACTTGGTTGAAACAAATGGAGTCTAGAGATGAGTCAATTTGATCTCGATGATAAAACTTGCAAAAAAGTTGCATTTCAGATCCAAGTTATTGAAAGCGAATAAATGTTTCAAAATGCCGTGATGGCACAAAATTCCTCTTTTGTCCCTGGAGAGATCAGTGTTTTTCAAAACCTAGATTTTTCTGGAGCTAACACAGGCAATTCCTCTCATACCTATAGATCTGGGAATGCGTACGATGGTCCTACTTATTTTAGTGATTTCCCTCAACTCTCTACGCCACTGCTCATTGAGCGAACTCTATTTCTATGAAATTTGCCAGAGACTGGAGGTCACTGAATCGTAGCAAATAAATAACTCGTGAATTAAACTCAGACCCGAGGAAATAATCCTTATTTTCCGTAACAGAGTCATACATTTTCTTGGCAAGATGTTGAAAAGGAATATATGGGAACATTGTCTTGAACTTCGATGATTATAAAAACTGGTTTCAACGAGAAAGAGTATATACGATTTCAAAAAGAGGTGCTTGGGGTGCAAAATATGATCAGAATTTGGTAATCAAGCATGTAGAGGTTCCAAATTATTCCGAAAATATGAAAATCGAACGTTATTTCAGTCAATATAATAACATCCAATACAGTGTGGGTTTATGGATAGCTGACTTTTGCATTTTTGGCATAATTATTTTTGATGATAAGACAACATCAGCAGTATTGGAACAATAATTGATGAGAATTAGAATAGAAAAAAAACTGGATGTAGACAAGTGAGGAGTTGATAATGGATATACTGGGTGGCCCAATGAAAACGAAACAAGGCCGATTTGACATAGTTATCGTACTCGGAAAAAGAAAACGGTCGAACCGGTTGATTTTTATTTCGAGGGGGAAATATTTCGAATGTTTTCAACTTTTTCACTTCGAACCCCTCGGAGGGGTGAGCTCCAACCCTTGAATCTCAAATGGGATGAGGGGTCAAGTGCGATACATCATTTTAAAGGTAATCGAAATCTCTTACCAACGCTTCCTTGTTTTTGGAATTCAATGCAGTAGTTCTCGAGAAAACACGTTCATGAAAATAATCGGATAGTGATGGAAAGTGACGAAATTTCATTTCGAATCGATAATCTCGGAAAACAGCGCAAATGTCGAAAATCACCTGGACGATGAAATCAAGTAGATCAAAATCAGTTCTTATTGACTTTCATTTCATTTGGACATTCTCTATTGTTGGGATACCAAATGCCTGACTGTCCTGTCACACCCTGTATATTATCAAGTTCTGAATCGGAATATCAGTCATGATATTTTCAATACCGGTATTTTGACCTATGGATAGATACTGATTTTACCTAATCCTGACCGAATGTTTCTCCAATATTTGTTGTGCTTTGTATGTCGATCAACATTCCTAATCCACCAGATTCTACAGTGCGTTGCATCGACATTTTAATTTTGCACTGCACTTCACTTTCCATTCAGAATGTCTGCAGGGGGAATTCTCAGATCTACAGGGTGATCCACCGAAGAATTAAGGAAAGATGGGAAAAAGAGTTCTGCAAAAAATGAGATATGATTATTGAGTCTCAGTTCCAATCCAGATGAACAGAGAGATACGATTCTGCTCCACTTAAAAATATTTGTTGGAAAAAGAATATGGTATAGTTTTTCAACAGTTCAACATTATTTACACGCAATTTGTTGGGGACAACCCGCCCAATAAATGTCCGCGTTCTTTGGTGTATCACCCTGTATGAAATAACACGCAACAGTTGGGCTCCGACCGCAATAATGTAACGATTGTCTAAAAGTTCCATTTCATGTACTCCACATTTTAGTAGGATAATAATTACCTCAGTTAGACGTGGCACTAGATCAATGAAAACATCAGAAAAAATATTGGATATACAGAAATATATACACATCCAGACAAATTAGAATTATTTCAGCTATGTACAAAAAATATACAAATTCTTAGATACCGATTTGAAGCCTTGGTTCTGTTTTTATTTTTGATTTTAATTTCAAATGAGACGACCTGTATATCTACCTAAAGTTCGATTCCATGTTAGATATTTCACTCATGTTATTTTCATATTCAAAAGATGTAGCAAACACATTAGATATTTTTGAGGACCCTGTATAGTCATATATGTACCTCCTTCCGGTTCTGACAGAAATGCTGTGAATTTGAACTATTCATAAACACGATGTGAAGAGTCAAAAAATACTAACTTCAGAAAATATACATGTTGTTCAATTTTGAAGTATATTTTTGTTGATAGTCCCTTAGATCTTTGTCCCATATACAAATACAAACCAACATTTCCAATCGATATCTCAGTCAATAATCAAATGGCAGGCTGCCTAGTAACACAGTGGACATCCTGTATAGAGAACCACATTATATTATACAAAGGTTTTGTGAATGAATAATCATTTCAGTCGGTATATCATGGTGATAGCAGAATGTTAGCATAATTTGTGTACAAATATGGTTTTTGCTTTTTCGATACTTTCATATACAGGGTTCGCACATTTCTTTGCCAATTTAATCTAGAAATCTCACAAATGCTTTGGATATCACAAGGAAATATTTCAAAAGGTCATATTTTGATTGATGTGACTTGAAGTTTTAATGCAATAGCGATGAATAGTCCTGTTTGTAGTATTCAAACAAGTGTTCAACTTTGAAGTAATGAAGTGTGTTTCAATTGAATTCCAGAAGGATTTTTGGCAACCCAAAATTATAACCTTCCTGAGGTCTCAAATGAATATTGAAATATTTCAAATTATTCTGTAGTACGTTTTTTTCTTGACTGATTATGCATTAGATAAACAAATCTATTCTCCATGAAGATTTGCCATGTTGAATAAATAATACGGGGTGTTCTACTTGCTAAGCTGCATGCAAGGTTTCTCATGGGGGCGATTCATTAGAAGTTTTCGTGGTTAGAAATATCTTGAATTTCTGAATTTAGGGACATCAGAGTTAATCCACACTTTCGTTCATTTTGAAATATTTTCAAGATTATACCATTTGCGGTTATACCGGATGTCACTTTCCCTGTACCTGTTCCTAACGTTTTCCTTGAAAATCCTTATTTTCGGTTTTGGTTTGGTCTAAGAACAGACGGAATTTAATGAAGAATGTTAGAATATGGAGGATAACAATGGACCTCACATTACGCTTTCGTAATTCATCTCTATGAATGTGGATATTGAAAAATTTTGAACTATTTTTCACATGCTACACGACACTTCGTTAAAAAAAAAACTGCGATTCCAGCGCGAATTCCCTATTGAATAATTCCCAGAGCGTCGAGAATATTCATTCGAGATTGAATAGTGCGGGTTGACTGTGCCGGAAAAATCACACGACAAATGAATAAATATCCGCAATACGATTCTGGTATTTCGATTGGCAATCAAATTAGGTGACAATTATCTTTTCGAAATACGCCAGCACCATAACGACAACAGAACCAGAAACAAATTTGGAATTGATTGCAACATTTCAAATTGCGATTCGGTGACATGAATGTGTGCTGGAAAAGCTGTTATACAGGGTGGTCCACCACAAGGAGAAACTATTGGAACATGAAATAACCCGAAAATTGAAGATCCGTGAATATTGGGAGTTTACTAATTTTTTTTTCTTGAACAGTCAAGATCCATTCTTCGTCGTTCTAGATTCCTCTCAATTAGATTTTCAAAATTCAGGGAGTAGTCTGAATTGAAAGAAACAATCTGAATTCAAATGAAACGTCAAAATTATTGAGCTCAAAGAAAAATGTATGAATTGAAAGAAAAATGTATGGATTCAGAGATGAAGTCTGATTCAGGGACTAACAAACAAGATCATTGTTTTTCCTCACAAAATTTCTGGATACCTATTCCTAAAACTACTTGACTCGTGTATACAAAAAGCTGATGAAGAATTTCTTTGAAAAAAGTGAGGTATGTAGAACTGTAGTGAGAAATTTAGTATTTTATTCGACATAACGGTATATTTCTGATTTCCCTTCGAGACGGGATTCCGTGTATGATATTTCAGACCATTTTCAGAGTTTTGAAAAATAAGTACAGTGAAATGTGGCGATACCCTGTATATGAGATATCTCATTCAAAAGGGTCCGGAATGGGTATTGAATGTATTGAATTTCCGTGAAATACTTGTTTAAGTAATTCGAATTCTTCGAATATTGAAAATAATTAATCAATCAAAGATATTGAGCGTCTTCTCGACTATTCGGAGATTTTGTGCAGAGGTTGAAATGTGGCAAATTTAGGTAATTTGGTGCTTCATGCCTTGAGAAATTCATACATCAAAAGATAATAAGGCAAGGCAGCATTATTTCATCAAGCTCCAAATTAACTACAATCTAATCTGCCACAATTCAACTGACCCTGTATTTCTCACTATTTATTTGATACAAATACTACGCATCGCTTATATACTGGATGTCACAGACCCATAATACACGCACTTTTCTCTTTCGATTTTATAGCTACATTTCTGAAATCACTAGAGGGTCGTTTCCATCATATTCAGATTTCAGATTTCAGATTCAGAATCAACTGTATATTATTGCATTTCAGGAAATTCAATTTATATATTTGATATTATTTTGTGAATCCAGTGATACTCAATAGAAGATATTTTATCAACTGCACAGACATTTCAGCATCTTTTCGTTGAAAAAGTGTTGTGGCTAGAAATAGGCGCAAAAAATGTGAACCGAAACGTTTTTTTTTACTGGAAACATATTTTTTTTCAAATTTCACCCAACTTGTATTATAGTATCACATACGTGAAGTTAGTTGTCATTGCTACAGACCCAATCATATGTGTGTGATTCTCAAAAACGATGAAAACGTCGCAAAAATCATGAAAGAAACGTCGATAGAACGTCAACAATGTTTAATGATATTTTTCACAATGTTTTCATGGTCATCGTTTCATGATGTTTCTCAACGTTTTTGACGTTTTATAACGTTTCTCAACGTTTTTGACGTTTTTACGACGTTTCACGACGCTCATTCCATGATTTCACGACGTTTTTGAGTCGTTTCCGTCGTTTTCATGAATTACACATGAACGCTAACCTCAAAAATGTTATTCACGTTGGTCTTCTTCTTCTTCTTCTTCGTTGATGAGTCATCCGTGTTATGAAGTTCTCGAAAATGTGTACCATTTGAAAATCGAAACTCAATATCATCTACAGAAGAATGAGGAGTTGAAAAAATGTTTCTGAATATGTCAAAAAGTTAACCAACCCTCTAGTGAGCGTAATCGATGTTCCAAATGTCAGAAATCTGTGTCACCCCAAGTACGTTCATCTTAACCTGCGTACATGAAATCACAGACTCGAACCCTCACTTTATATACAACAAACAACCACGATCGGAACGTCGAATCTATCTATCGAAAAAGGTGAGAGAGAGAGAGAGAGACACAACTCGAGAATCACTGAAAGGCACCGGTAGATACAAAATGAGCATAAGGGACGGACGCGCACCGGCACGGAACACTCGACCTCACACGGTCGTTTCCCGATCCACGTGTATAAACTCCACAGGCGGCGACTTATGTCAAGAATTCAAACTCGGATCCAACAGTCTCGGCCCGGTGAGCAGCTTCTTCTTCGCCAAACGCCTGCGACGCCTCGCGCGCACCCGATGCAAGGTCAGGCAGACCAGCAGGACGACGGAGGAGATGACAGCTGCGGCAGCCGCCAGCGCCGACAGCGGCAGCGCGTTCAACAGCTTCGAGGTGGCCCCGCATTGAGCTTCGGCCTCGTCGAAGCCGGAGGGGCAGTGGTCTTTGCCGTCACACCACAACGCGGCGCCGATGCAAGCGTCCAGCTCCGGACACCTGAACGCGCACTCCAAGTCTGTGTCGTTGGCACTGGCGTTGACGGGCACCTGGAGCTGTTGCAGCAACGACGACCTGGACCTGGAGATCTCCAGCCAGCTGAACGCAGCCACGCCTGGCTCGGAACCCACCCACTCCACCAGGAAGTTGGGCGGTCGCTGTACGATGTGGTTGGAACCTTCGCCCCACCATTCTTCGCTGAAGACGTGAACTGCCAAAGGTCTCGCACCTGGTTCCGCAGGACAAACGACTCTCGCTAACTTCGGAGGCCGTCCGGAGTATATCATGATCCTGTTGGAAGTCGGGCACCTAGTAGGCTCATCCGATCGCGGCTTCAGCGGCAAAAAAGCCCCCCAGCTCAGCAAGAACAAGCTCCTGTTGAACCTGGTCTCCACCACCCACGGCAACCCCACACAGATACTATCTACTCTGTCCACAGGCGGGTTGTTGAACTGGACATCCCCGCCATACCCTCGCAACCGCTGATTGCGGGGGCAGTCCGCCATCTTGACCACATCGAACAGCACATGGAAGTGTAGCACCGTGAAGTCTTCGGTGATGTTCATGTAGTGGGCAGTGAACTGTAGCTCCAAAGTTCTGGCGGAGGAGATGAACACAATCGGTTTGCTGGAAAGCGTGGAGTTATCACAAATGCAGGCTTTGTGGGTGCGGATGTCGTGCCAAGGTTTCTCGAAGACGTTCAGCTCGGCGATGCGACTGCCCGGAAGATAGTCGCACGTTTGTCTGGCCGAATGTGGGTCGTTGGTGGTTTCGCAGCTCGGATTCAGCCCGAAGGAAGCGTTGTTCACTGTGATTCTCACCCTCTCGTCTGGACCCGCTTCGAATCTGTAGAGACAGTTCAGATTGTTGGCACCACCACGACCGAAGAGGAAGGTATTTCTAGGGGCTGTCACTTCGCCGACGTGTTGTTTCCTGAAAACTCGATGGCAAGGTCCAGCCTCGGCATCGTCGGGCCAAGAGTCACCTCCGAGTCTTGTATCGACAAACTCGTATTTCAACTTGAACGAGGCAGGATGCAGAGCAGTACCGTCTTCGGTGAGATGTTGTATCACCAAAGTTCTGTCTGTGGAGAGATAGCTTTCTTCTAAAGTGCAAGGCCTGGTTAATCGAGTGGCGTTACTCAGAGCTGTGTGATCGCATAGTCTAGGTGGTTCGTCACATTTGTCCTCGATCAAATTATTTCCGTCCCAAATCCTCAGTCTAGTGGAACATCCGTTGCCAGAGGATCCGTTGCTGAGTAGAGCATGCGTTTCGCCTACCAACAAAGCTCGTTCGCTATAGGAAATGAAGCTGATCCACACTAGATCACCTGGGAAGCCCCTGAATCTGTATGTACAAGTCGTGTTGGGGGGTAAAGAGTGCTTCGGGCTGATGAGTCTACCCTTACGTCCTCTACCAGTCCACACTTCATCACTATCAGGACTGGTAGCGTTGACGTCGAACTCGCACTTCGAGGTATGTCTTGAGTAATCCAAGGAATCCGAGTCAGCGAATATGACGTCTACGTCCAGTTCGAAGCCTCGCAGAGGCGAGTGCGATGGGGGCGAGTGAAGAGGTATGCTGAAAGGGGATGAATGGAAGGCTACGAGCATCTCCGGGCCTCTAGAGACCACCCTGGGCAGCCAATCGCCGCCGCAGTACTTCGCTAAGACAGGGTCGTTGGTGGATCCGCCGTCGTAGAAGATGAGGTGATCGCGCTCCCCAGTGCAGTCTCTCCACGCCCTTAGCGCCCTGGCGGTTTTGTTGAGTCCGGCGACGTTGATGGAGCGTTTCATGTGCATCTTGTGGGCAGCCTCTTGTCTGACTGCGATCATCGCGTGCTTGCAAGTGGGCACGAACTTCTGCCGCAAGCTCCAATAGCAGGAGACGTTCCTGGGGTACATGCCGGGGTAGTTCGGCGATTGGAGCCTGCAAGGTTTCCTGTAGCACTCCTCGAACTGCCTGGTGCAGTAAGTGCCCGGGGCGACCTGACCTCGTTCCAGAGGGGCTGTGGGAGAGCCGAACCTGACGATGGCCTCGTTCTTGGAGACGAAACGGTATCGCAGTCGGAACGCGAAGGGGATTTGTGGGGAGCCGAATATCTTCACGGTGACCGTCACCGTGGACGTTTCGCTGTAGTAGGCTGCTGGTCCCGACGATGTGCCGCACCAAGATCCTCCGGTGAACGGTCGTCCCAACTCGCTGAGTTGCATGTAGCCGTCGGGACAGCCGTCGAGGGAAGAGGCTTCGTAACGACCCACTTTGAATTCGTCGAAGATCAGCTGGAAAAAAAATGAGAAATAGTGATGAATGGAAAAAAAGCGTTATCACTAGGCGAGTATTTTCATAAATGTGTTTTTCCATTTGGGATTCAAGGGTTACCATTTTTATATCTGATTATGATTCTCCAATGCCTTTTGCATAAAAAAGGTACTCTTGTAAAAATCGCTATCTGTCACCGTTTCCTCCGAAAATGGCTAAGTCCAATCAATAATAAATTAATGGTAAGAAATTAAAGCCTAAGAGGAGTAGGGTCAAATTTACCCAAATACCCCCCTGGTTTGTACGCCCCTGGTTGAAGGTGACAAAATCCGGAAGGCTCAAACTGATGAACCTACGAACTAGATTTCATGTCCCAAAATTGGTTGCGATAGCTGCAGTAGTACCGAAGCTATAAAACGAAAAGTAGTTTTTGAAGGTCATCTTCGAAGGGCTCTAGCTCCCTGAAGAAGCGTTTCCGGACCCATGTTCAGATGAACTTTTTTTCTTATTTTCGTGTGTTTTATCTACCCTAGGAGTTTGTAACATGATCATCGGAACACCCTGTATATATATATATATATATATATATATATTTATTATTTTACAATTGCACTCCCTCGTTGGGTGGAACCAGCACCCCAGAAGTCGGAACCTGAGCGGGGTTAGGGAGGCATATATACAAAAACATCCATATCTACGCTGGGATTCGAACCCAGGTCGCAGTGGAAGTGATTTATAGCTTAAATTCGAACGAGTGCCTTAACACTCTCGACCACCGCGATAGATATATATAATGTGGATTTTCAGTATGAAAGAAGAAGATATCAACTCTAGTTATCCGTTCAATATCCATTATAGAACTGATTCGAGCACTATGAATAATTCTGTTCGATTCCGTGAGACTATGCGAATGCTAATCGGAAAATTCCCAACTAATTTGGTCGCCCTGTCTCGTGCCCGGCATTTCTGAGTCTCATCGGAAATTCTCCTCGTCTTATTGAACTTTTTGGTTCATATCTCAAACGATTCTCGCGAGAGGAATCATTAGGTAGGAAGTTCGGGATGGATTTTACTCGAGTTTCGTAACTTCTGTTCGGTATCTGTCCGAGAATTATTCGGCTAATGAAGCAAATGACGTCACGAGGAGGTTTTCTTGTACCTGAACCGGAGATTGATGAAGGGAAATATTTGTCTTCCTTTGTTTGTTCTGCTTTTCATCTGAAAAAGGACCGCGCGATTTTACGTACTTTACGTAATTTCATTCATCTCCACTTTCTGTCAATTTTGATCGATTTCTGCATATACGATTGAGTTGAATTGCAACAGGGATGTGTATGTACAGGGTATTTCCAGAATTGAAGCGATAGTATACACAGGCGTCCACAGTAAATATTCTCCGGGGGAGAGGAGTAAAATAAAACAACTAGGTATCTACTTGAGTGAAAAATCACTTCTCAACATAATTGCAGCGGACAAAAAAAACGGGAAATTTTCATTTAAAATTTGATCTTCAATGACTTTTTTACTTCTGCATCGATGTGGGATATTAGTTCATCAAGTAATGATATGATTATATTGTTCATATTTGATGTGCTTTCCCTTGACGAGAAGCCATAATCATGAATATTGAATGATTGCTGGAACTCTACAACTGAGTTGAAACAAAGTTCGAAGAACGAGATAGAGCTCAGAATTGGGGCAGTTTCAATGTTGAAGACTTCTGTTCTTAGGAAATTTATCTATTCCCCATTATGATCACAAACAACAGAAAAACCTATCATTCCGCCTACATAATTTCAATGGATTCCAATTGTACTCCTGCAATTTAGTGCAGGAAATGATCCGTTTTACTTTACTTATTTTAACACCTCAACTTGACCCAAAAATCCGCCTGTCCTAACCTTGAATATTCTTCTTCTAGCAGGCATACCTTGAAATGTTCAGAAAATTCTGTTCACCTGTTTATCATCAAGTTTATCATTAATCCACCGAGTGTTCACATTCGATGTGCTTTCCGTTGACGAGAAGTCATAATCGATAATATGGAGTGAGTGCTTGAACTCCATAATTGAGTTGGAACAGAGTTAGACAACTTCATGTTTACTGCGAAGTTTTCTCATTCCGAAATAGGTATGTTGTTGTGTGAGTTTTTCCTTGCTGGTTTGTGTTCTCGATTCCAATGTTGTTATTGTCTTCATTGCCTGCCTCTTTTATGCCAGGAAGTTCAGATTAGTCATTGCGAGAACTTAGTTAGCTTCTACAGGGCGGTGAGTATACTAGTACCCAAGTACAATTGGACATTCAGAATAGTGAAGTTGACTCTAACTGCCCAAAATTTTCTTTGCTTCAGTGTTAGTTTTCGAGATATACTCATGGGCATAATCATCGGATATTTTTAAAACTCAAAATCAGTTGGAAAGTTTGTAGTAGTTTAATTCACAATTATGAGGATACAAAGCTATGGCCCAGGCAGGAGATCAGATCCGACAGATCGTTGACGGCGACCAAGTGGCATTTTGCTTTTTCCCCAAAAGGCATGAAAAGAAGTGATACCTCATTTTGAACGTTATACAGGGTGTCCCATAAACATACCGACAAACTTTAAGGGATGGTAGAGGACATCAAAATAAACATTTTTGCTCGATAAACATAAGTCCGGAACCCCTTCGTTTTCGAGATACAGGGTGTTTTATTTGAAACATTTTATTGCTTTAGCACCCTTCATTTGTCGGTATGTTTTGGATACTCTTTCCAAGATATTAAAAATTACGAATATTTTCCAATCAGATACAAAACATAAAATGATTGAAAGTCATTAATAATAATTAATGATTAGTGAAAGAAAGTTATTGGAAGTTTTATTATATTAGTTTTTCAATATTTCAATGAACGCATTGGTAAAATGTGAGTAATAATTTCGAAGCATTTAATTTTTTTTCATAGATGTAAGAGATATGGTTTTTATTTTTTTTCTTTAAAACGTAAATACGGAAAAAATTCAAGGGACAAAGAAGTTGCATTTTTAGTTGTTCATTTGAAAAAAATTATTATCATCACAAAAAATCTACTGGGCGATATTTTTTTTGTGCAAAACTATCCGACAAAGCCCGTGGGCACGCCCCTGAAATTATTGGGCAAATTCTGATAGCTCCAAAAGATACCTCATAAATGAATCGATAATCTGTAGAAATTTCATTGAATTCGAACAAATCGTTTTTACGAAATCAATAAAAAATCTATTTGAAAAAAAAAAAAATTAAACACCCTCTATCTCGAAAACGAAGAGTTTCCGGACTTATGTTTATGAAGCAAAAATGTTTATTTTGAGGTCCTCTACCATCCCTTAGAGTTTGTCGGTATGTTCATTGGACACCCTGTATAATCGTTCCTCTGATAGCAAAATTTGAAATTTTCTCGAAAATCGTTGGAAATGATTGAAGAAAATATGCAGAGTCTATAATAATCTCTCTGAAGTAACTCCAATTTTTTTATCGTAACAATGCGGTATGAAAGTTTCATAGTCGTCTATTGTTTCCATGCTCTTTCATTACCATAGCAATGAAACTTTCATAAAGTGAGTAATTATTTTTCGATAAATATAACATCGATCCGATAGTACATAATGAAGAAACATTTTTCGGATCGCTGCTTGCCAGAGAAATGTTTCATCTTGATGAAGAAACCTTGACACCATATTTACAAAACTGAGCTAACTTGAGAACGAGCTGGGAAAACTCAAATATGAGATGGTTTCTGGAGTTTAGAGCGAAAAGATTGAAAATCCAATTCGATTGTTTAACGAACAAAATTTGTTCTTCCTATAATATTGTATACATAATGAAGGGGAAAAGTTAGAGCCGACTCCAATGAATATTCTAGTAAAAACATTGTTTTAAATTTGAGAGTGAAGGAACTTCCAAACTCTTCGAAGCCTAAGAGAATAATGGCTCGTTGTTTATTTAGGGTACTCGACTTCTTGTTCCTGGAGTTGGAAACATTCACTATATTGATGAATTCTTGTCCCGTCATTAATCTGAGAGGGAAGTTAATTATGAGAACATCAATATATTAGGAATAAACCCTTATTTTTATCATTTGACATGGCACACAGGATTCAAAATAGTAATAGAGGTTTGACATTTGTATTTGTCTTCTGTTTCGTGGTGGGTTCTTATTTTTCCAGGATTACGCTCACTACCTAGTAAATATTACATATTATCGTGCAGATATGGTCGAATACATTCGACCGATTGTCTAGGTCTAATGAGAACTAACCTCCGGGCCAATCTTATGAGGGATTCGAGAGAACGGTGATTTGACAGAGAGTGTAACTCCCACCAATATTTTCAGAAGAGGAAGATTCATATTGTTGTTGTAAAAGTCATTTCGGAAATCTAATATGCAATCTCATCATCATACGTAGCTCCACAACTATCGTTTTAGTATTCATTCATCCTGATTTGAGAGTTGACTGCGGTTGCAAATTGAAGTAGTAAAGCTATCGACGCCGATTTCTTCCCCACTTCTTGTGAAATTGTGACAATTTTGGAGCGTTGGTGAAGTCTGTATGATTTGATAAATTCATAAAGAAGCTACACAAATGAAATACATCTATGGATTGACATTTCAATCTCCAATCTTCAATCTCTTCCTTCCGTGTTTTTCGCACCACAAATTTCTTGGGAATCATCGATTCCTCCTTGATAATGATGGTACAATCGGATGGTGGATTTGAGCTTCATTGCATGGTTTGTGTATCTCGAAGTTGAATCTCAAACTTACTGATCTCATCGATCTATCCTCACGAGCATATCGCGATGATCATCATATTTCCTATTTTCATTTTTGTAAACGTTCAGAGACCATCGCAGAAAATCTGGGGAAATTAAACTGTGAGGTAGAAAATTATCTTCTGCGATTCCTGATAGAATTTTACGGTGCTCCTGGGGACGTGATCGTCGAAAGCGAATCGAAATATGAAGTGGAGGGGAATAATGTATCTGATGAAGGAATACATGAAGAAACGAGTTCGAGCTGGGAAAATTTAATCTCTCATTAGTATCACTGTTTTCGATCTGATTGAATGCTAATCTGTTTTTTCATGTTATAACACGAAGGAATATTGTAATGATACAGGTATTGGAATTATAGAGATATCTTACTGCTCTGTTTTGTTGAACGTATAAAAGGCTCTATAAAGCACACACAGATGTACGATTTCATTGTTTATATGAGAGTTTTTCATTTTGTTTTGTGTTTTGTGATTGTTCATTTGATTTTTCGCAGGAGTACATTTTTTGTTTCATGAATCAGTGTATTCTGTTGAGAGAGATTAATTATTTGGCTACTGAAGATTTTTATTCTATTTTATGTCGTTATTGTGATTTTTGTCATGTATATTCTATAGTCTCCTATATTATGAGGGAGACAAAACTGATAGATATATTTTTTGACAAGTATGGCACGTAATCAACACCATTCGGAAAATGGATATTTGAATGACACTAAATTTGGTTTGGAAACAAAAACAGATGTGATTTTCCACACACATTAGAGGAAATTACAATTTTTTAGGAATCCTGGATTCCTTGAGAACGTGAATTTTCATTCCATAATTCCCGGAAATGAAGCAACCCTTATACTTTCTATACCTTATAGTTTCTGAGGTCCCACTGGTGAGCACCTGATTCGGGCCACCCTGTATAGGAATATGCACGAATCAACTGCGCCAAATTGGATCCGCTTATACGGCAGAAAAATCACAAAGGGTCTCGCAGAGAGAAAATCGTGAGTCAGATCTGTCTTCGATTAGGAAAATAATGAAGTTTGATCGCGAAGGGTTCGGCTCTAACACAATGTTATATAGATTTCCTGCAGATAAATTATCGTGTCTCTGTTTTGCATTCGAGGAAGTGCTGATTTCGCGAAAGAACCTTTAGCAATCCTGGAAAAAACTCATATGCGACGTGATGAATCTTCCACGTGAGGAGAACTGTTTCCTGTTCAATTCCTGGTACGGTAAACTATTTTTGACCTATATGTTAGTGAAATGTTTTATAATGACTTCTACTATATTTTTCAGGAACGAGAAGAAAGAATCCCACAGAAAGCTGAGGAACAAAATGTAGTGCATACACAAAACTCAAAAAAAACTTGTTCTTCGTCACACTTCTCTAAGAATATCATAGGACAAAGTCTAAAAATTCGCTGTGATTTCATAGTATCAGTGCAAACAACTCATCCGGGCTACACGCGTAAATTTCAACCGAACAAATTCAATTAAACGAAACTTCTGAATTATCGTCCATGAATTCGTAAATTATTGGCGTAACTAGCTGTTGGAGAGCTTCAATTGGAAACTGTTGAAGTCGAACTAATAACCCTTGCTGAACTTCATCAGATACAAATTATCGAGGAAAACTCTGCAGATAGATACTCGATATTTCGATAACGTTGCAATAAGGGCGCTAGTTTAATTATATCCATAGTATATTATAATGATGTGAATAGATATAGTTTGAAATAGTATACTTTATGATACAAGTTTCCTATAAGACGATACTTTGGTGCACGAGAGGGATGATAATGTCTTATAAAACGTGTACAGGTGTTTTATTGATTATTTGCATATTTTTTGGGATTTTCTTTTCTCGTTTCTGGAAAATTGAAATAGAAATTATGATCATTCTCTCAATATATTTGTGGTGAAGACAGATTTATGATGGACAAATGCCAGAAAAGTATACGAATTGTGTTGGGAATAGGAACAGATTCGTTCCCGAAAACATAATTGTATTTCCAAATTTTTCAAAAATCACGGTATTACTGACAAGTGAAGAATTTCTCTTATAGCTATTTGAAGGTTGAATTTCGAGCACAGTGACATTTTTGGGGTGATCATAAATTTGTGCTCACAACGATTATTTTGAAAAGATTCTCGTAATTTCCATTTCAATTTTTCAGAAACGAGAAGAGAAAATCCAGAAGGATCTACGAAAAATGTAATGTTATACGATGAATGGAGCGATATTTTGGTGAATTTTCAGCGTCAATAACTCTACCCAAATAAACAATTTATTAGTATCAATAAAATCAGATAATAAGTTATATCGACCTGTCGAATAACATATACATGGTGTTTTCTCCGAAAAACCAAAGTTAATGTTAACGGTTTTTCCGTAAATTTTCGCACCCTACCCATTGGGATTGTTTGGATTTTTCGAAAAAAAAAATATATCCATCCCAAATTACACCTAATAGGTCAACAACAAAAACAGCGCTAGGTCCTGTCATTCCCGATGGCTAACTATGTTTTAGTGCTCATCAATAATTTTATGAAATATCCGACCGCTTATATTTCTGAATCAGAAGATAATATACAGGATGTTCCATTGAAAGAAAATTACAACATGTGGCATTTGGCAGATCAATTTCGATATTTCGACATAATATTCCGACGGTTCATAAAAAAATATAGCACTATCATATCAATCATTTTCTGATGACTTTCGAAATAACCCCTCTAGGTGGGTTGCGAAATATACGGGAAAACTCTGTTCATTTCTGGAATACGAAAGATCCGGTGTACCAAAAAATATCTCGAGAGCAGAATTAGGGATATTTCATCCAACTTCCACATCCACCAATTTTTTCATATATTCAAGAAGAGAAGTTTCGATGGAGGTTAAATTCCAAGAGGCGCACTCTGTAGATCATCACACGTATATTAGAGTGGCGCAATGCGTTCGTCGAGAGACAAATTTGGATACGAGCTGTTACTAATTATTCGGGTGGATATTTCCATTATGAGTTTTGCGTTATAATAAGGGATAATGTGTTTTATATTCAGTCAACACGCATACCGACCATAATTCATGAAGGCACCCTCGACCTACTGTGGAATATCAGAGGTCTGTGGTGTGGATTCGGACTGGAAAACTCACTCAAATGTGCTTGTAGATATCAATTTCGTCGCAAGACAGGCTCATCCGAAATGGATATAGATCATTTGTACCTCCGAACAACAAACCCACTAGAAGGATCACAAAACAAATATTCTGAAGCTAACATGAATTCCCAGAATTATCATAATATTAGTACCCAATCGTCGCCAGTGTTGTCATATCCAATCATCAAAAAGTGATAAATAGTCCATAATATTTAAAGTCCTTTATGAATTCATGTAGTTCAATGAACAAATATAATAATAAATTTGGGTCATGACGATTATGAATCAGTTCTGATTAATAGAAGATTGCTACATTATTCTGAGACTAAGCAATTTTACTTTCTTGGGGGCTCGAGGACCAGCATGGGTATCATGAATACTTTTTGCTCAACGTTGCAACACCGCCATTTGATATTGACAGTTAACGGCGATTATTGCTTTGTTTGGTATCTGTCATTATTTACGTTTTGATTTATCGATATTATTCAACTTGTGTTTAGTTTTGTGTACTCAGAATTCCTCAGAAACTCAGTTTATTTCCTGTTTTGGTGATTTGATATAATGGTGAGACGTTGTGAGGTGTGTTAAAGACAATTTGAACCGGCGATCAAAACACGTCATTTCATAGGTGAGTTTCCATTGTCGTATCATTCGAGATTTTGAAGCATTTTCCCAAATGGAATGGATAAAAATGAATTTAAATGGAATTGATTAGATTATATTGATTATACCCATAGGTCAGCTGCGACAGTGTCTTGTCATTGTTCATTTTCCCACCAAGAAATGCTGAAAAGTACTACTGAAATTGTTACGGATTTTCAATTTGGTTCCATCATGAATTAATAATAAATTCGACCCCTCTGACAACACGGCACTGGTGCTGGGAGAATCAGGTTCTGTTATCCTTGTTTAGACAAAGATAGATACTATAGATGTTGCTTCCAAACAAACTGTATTGCCAGGGCTGTGGATTACTTATCTAGTCTGTTCAATGATCGAAGATTTGTACAGTGTTATTGTTGTATTTTTCTGATTTGTTCATGAAATATTAATATTTTGAAGCTTTGTCATGCTGATAGGTGAAATGAACTTGACAGTTGTACTGAATAGATGACATTGTTGAAATTGAAGTCTGGAATTATTTCTAGAAACGAGTAGAGAAAATCCTAGGAAATCTGAAGAATCAATACACCACGTCCTCGATTATGATACTGATGACGATGAGTTTCTTTGATAGTATTTTAGTTTTTCACTACATTCTCTAGATGCACTCTTGTCCATCAATTCATGGGGAGCATAGAAACAAACATATCAAAAAGAAAAAGCTATCGATTCGTCTGGATGTGCAACAAAGAGAGGTGAAATTTTGCCAACAGTCACCTGATCACTGCTGGTTGCTTCTCTCTCGTTGGCTGTTTCCATTGGTGGGATTGTGGGCGCGAACTAGGGTCTATTTGGAGTTTGTTCAACATTATTCGATAACTCACCTAGGAAATGACATATTCCGATCTTTTTTTGAATCTATTTGTGCAGCCATAGGCTGAACAGAACAAAACCATCTCGAAGAAAGTTTTAAAATCCTTTCTTCACTTGATGGGCTAAACTGGATGAACCAACAAGGGCTATTCACCAATTTAAGATATCCGAATAGCCTTTCTGTTTCAATACAATAACCTTGGCTAAACAATAGATTTGAGTGAATAATCTCACACTATCAACTCGATTCGATGAAAATAACTGTGAACGGCACATCAAAATGTTTCACCAACAGGCAGCTGATTTTTCCTCTCTCTCTCTAAGCTCGATCTAGTAGAAAATATACAACATCATATCTTCGTGCCATTCTGAGATATTCAGTTGGTTTTCTTAGATTCATAGATAATGATGCTTACAAATATCCGAAATCGATGCACAATCGAAGGAGTCATTCAAGATATACTCTTCGTGTGCTGAAGATGGTCTGGGGCTCAAGCACTCTCGATTTCCGAGCGTTTCGCTACGCCTGTAGGGAGTTGCGTCAAAAACTCTCAGCTCCAAATGAATGTTCCTCTCGGGCAACTTCCAAAAGCCCTGTCGCGCCATTCCGCAGGACAATACCTGTATGATTGATGGTCCGATCCTGAGAATCTCACAAGTAATCCGATCATTTCCAGCCATTAGTAAAAAGCTGAAACGCCATTGATCCTTGTGAACACCGTCGAAGACGAATTACTCGAGGTCCTTGACGTCGCTAGAAAAACGGAGTCAACACGTTGGAGAAAAGAAAATAAGACAAAGATGAGACTCTCCGTCAAATCTCTTAATCTGATGTCGGATAAGGCCTCGAGGTGTTGAATAATCTATCTGTATAATCTGCAGGCCTGATTTTTTGCAAGATGATGCCGGTTGAAAATGTGTTTCTCAAGAGGATTGTGCAGATGAATAATATACCTCAAAACAGGGATTTTTGAATGTTTCATTTCATCAAGGTTTTTTTGTCTATGTAGGATGGGGGAATATGCATCTCAGGACTCTGAGGATTGTGTTGTACAACATGAAATACCAAGTTACAGGTGAAAAATATGAAATAATGTGTCAGTTGAGTCGATATAATATCCCAGAATGCGTCCAGAAAAACCTCAGAGTTCTGACACAGCATATCATGATCATACGAATATGAGGATTGGACATATTATCTCAGAAAAAACGATATGAAATGTCGAAATAGCATCTCCAAATTATATCTCACTTCATGAGAATATATACAATGTGGAACAGCAAAATGGAATAAATTCGATTACGAAAAAATGAGAGCGTGTTGGGAAAAACGCTTGGACAGGTCGATTTGTATTTTTGAATACGCATTTTTTTCAAAAAAATTCAATTATATATGTGACAGTGGCCAATACCAACTTCCTCCTTTCGAATGGAACACCTTGTATTTCATTCCATTTTTAAATTCTCACTGGAGAGCTGATTTCATCGATACACCACACTTGGGGTCTAGCGGAAATGATTATAGATATATAGGGTGTGAAAATCGAGATTTTTCAACTTTAGGATTTTTTTTTGTTGAAACTATTCATTATTGGTCAAAACGGCTCACATGTTCCTGTCTTAATGCTTGATTTACTACCTACTGTAGTTTGATTGAAACAAATATAGGATGGTGCAGAATTCAGAAAATTGATCATCCTGTATCTGTCCCAAAGAAATGTCAGTGGATAGTATATCGAAAATTGAGATCGAGACATGTAAGTCGTTTCAACCTATCATGCATAGTTTCGACACAAAAAAATTAATTACGTTGAAAAATCTCGATTTTTCACACCCTATATCTCTGTAGTCATTTTCGCTAGACCCCGAGTGTGGTGTATCGATGAAATGAACTCTTCAGTGAGAATTCAAAAATAGAATGAAAAACAAGGGTGTTCCATTCGAAATAAGAAAGTTGGTATTGGCCACTGTCACATGACACACTATATAATTTAATTTTTTTGAAAAAAAATTTGTGTTCAAAAATACAAATCGATGTGTCCAAGCGTTTTTCCCGACATACCCTCATTTATTTGTTGTCAAATTTATTCCATTTGGCTGTTCCACACTGTATACATACTCTCATATCCCAGAAGTCTCACACGAGATGTCAGAATTGAATTAGTATCATCTGAGTTGACGTAATATTTTGACCGAGCACCTCCGCCATAATCTCTCGTCCCAGCACATCCGCCATAATATCTTGTCCCAGTACCTCCGCCTTAATCTCTTGACCCAGAACCCCTGCCATAATATCCTGACCCAGCACCTCCGCCATAATATCTTGTCCCAGTACCTCCGCCTTAATCTCTTGACCCAAAACCCCTACCATAATATCCTGATCCAGCACCTCCGCCATAATATCTCCACCCAGAACCTCCGCCATAATATCTCCACCCAGAACCTCCGCCATAATCTCTTGTCCCAGTACCTCCGACATAATATCTCGACCCAGCACCTCCGCCATAATCTCTTGACCCCGCACCTCCGCCATTCATTCGGATGGAAATTGAATCTCCATTGTCGCATATAATATCGTGAAAGCCTGAACAACTCCGGCGCGGACGCTCATTTTTCAAAAGCACTCTCGAACCTTTCTCGTCGCACAAACGCCCTTGCAGGTTGAACTGATTGATGGCGTTCGCATTCCGAATCGCATTTCTGCCAGCCATTCGCCGGGAAAAAACCGAATGAATATGTTTCCACGGAAAGTTTACACTTTTCATTCCGAGTTTGTTAGCTAGACGGATGGTCGTCACTTTTTTGCACTTTTTTGTTTCCGCTCAATCTCGGGGTAGTCCCGATAGTCCTTTCTGGGAAATCCGAAGGAAGATTTTCGTAATTTCGCTTTCATCATGCCATTCCACAATGAAAACGTGCGCGAATCAATATTTCTCTTTCTTCGACGACCTATTGAGAGACATCATAGCCAATCAGAGTTCCATCTCTCACATGGGATACTTTCCATACCTTCATTTCACATTCGAGAAGTCAAGAAACATGGAAAACATTCTCGAAGAAGTTGAATCCACTTTCTTCAGCAGATGGAATAATATTTTTCATATAAAAGGCGCTATTACGGAGAAGAGAATTTATTGTTATCATTTTTCTTCGATACTTTTTGTTTTGTTTCGAGGAAGCGAATGCTTCAGATCTTCGCAGGATCTTGATCATCGTAGCAATAAATGATAACTCAGAATTAGATCATACTCTTTCAGAAATTGTAGAATTTTGAGAACCTTTCAACAATTCCTACTTAGATTACAACATCACGATATGGATGAGATATTTCTAGAGGGAATTTTCATTTTTAAATTTTCAGAGAGCTGTCATAAAATTGACTACTTTTCTTCATCCTGTGGAAATGAATCCATCACAATCATTAAACTTCGCTACTTTTCGGAAAATACTTCTTTTTCATCGATAATCGCTTGGGATATGCTTGAATTTGAAAAAAACATCTTAAAGAGTGGTTTCGATTTTGATTGTCCACATTCTCACAAATTTGAACATTTTATTGCATATTTACGAAGTTTCAGGATCATGAATAAGAAAAATACCTTCATGAACTGTCCATTTCTCAGCTTTCAATGGGATTTTCTCCTCGTTTCTAAAAAATAGAGTAGAAGTTTTTAAAAATTATTGCAATATATTTGTAGTAAGGACAGATTTAGGATCTGTCCCAAAATGTCACTGCGCTTGAAATTAAACCTTTAGATACCTAAAAGAGAGATATTCTCTATTGGTCAGTGACACCTTGTTTTTGAAAAAATTTGGAAATACAAATATATTTAATAAGAATAAAACCTCTACTTATCTTGGTGGACGTTTCGGGAACGAATCTGCTCCCGTTTTCAACACAATTGAAATATTTTTCTCTTCGTAAACTTTTTCAAGATGTTGTTGTTTTGACTTGAAGAAGTTTTAATATGTTCTTCTCCAAGAAGATGAGAGTACCACTCGAAATTTCTTTGCAACTTTGATGAGAACTCAATATATAATCAAGCATTCGAGGAAATCTTTCGATCGGAAAACCTAATTGGAACCCTAGTTTTCAGACCAATGAGAATATTTCGAGTTCGAATGAACTGGAAGAAATCTCCGATAGTCAAATGAATTGAGAAAAATTTAAGGTCAAATCGCAGATTCTCTGATGAGATTGTCAAGATGAAAGAATGTTGCAAGGTACATATTAAAGAGATGGAGAGGATATTTCCATTACCATTTCTCCTGTGGGAGATACAATATCCCATGTTGTTGAAATTTCTTATCATCCACTTTGAGGTTTCCGAAGCTCGAATTCGATATATTCCAATTATTCGTATATTCCGTGTCGCCACTGCTATCGCTCCAATTTATATTCAACAACCGATCCGTCTAGTCTAACCCGCTTAGAATTGCCCCAATATAGGTAGTACTATCCTAAGCAGATTGAGATAACCGCATGATATCGTTTCGAACTTCCATTTATTCTTCTGAGCTGGACGGAAAATTGAAAATATGATTAGAACACAAGAACTGGAGGAGTTTCGAGAGAATTGTCGGAGATGATCTGTTCGAGTCGGAAAATAAATAAGATGATGCTCGAGAGTATGATATACTCGATTGGGACTGAAGGTGATTCGATATGAGGCGATCGTGTGAATCTTGAATAGGGTTTTTCCGTATACGTTTGCACTTCATCTACAGGGATTGTTTCGAAAGTTATTTGAAGAATTTTGAGTGCAAAAGTTTTTTTTTTGGTTGCATCAGAATTTATTGTCGAGAATTCGAAATTATTTCGGCAAATGTCATATTTTCACACTCACTTCCAACTCGTATTCAATAGATTGATGGCAGGAATGGCCCTAGGTCCTGTCATTCCCGAAGTCGAAGTGGAAAGAGTGCCTTCTTCTCTGAGAAATGCAATAAGAGGGTATATTTCATTTTATTTTCGCAAAAATTATAGGGATTTTCGAAAATCCGGAGAATATGTGGATATTCTATATTTTCTGACATTGACAAAATGCATTATGCGATCTGTATTGAAATCGAGAGGTGAGAAGAAAATCGATTGGTGTGTCGATCGAGTTCGTAAGACCGACCGTTCCGGAAATATGGCTCGTCAAAGTGAAAATAGTGCGCTTTTTGGCGAAAAACGCACTTAGGAGCGAGATTACTCCGTTATCGAGACGAATCCAGTCATTTCGAACGCAGATTCGTTTTCTACGGGTCTGAATTGGTGGTTGTGATTTTTTTCAGATTTTTTGAACAATAATTAGGAATTTCGAAATTTCCAAGCTACGATTATCTGATAAATAAGTACCTTGGATATTCTGACATAAATGAAATCCCTCATTTTCTGATCGATTCGTTAGAATTTCTGTGATCTGAATGAAAATTGAACGAGAAATCGATTGGTGGGTCGATCGAGTCCGTAAGACCGACCGTTCCGGAAATATGGCGCGACAAAGTGAAAATAGTGCGTTTTTTGGCGAAAAACGTACTTAGGAGCGAGAGTACTTCGTTATCGAGACGAATCCAGTTATTTCGATTGCAGATTCGTTCCCTACGGGTCCGACTCAGTGGTTGTGATTCTTCTCAGATTTTTTGAACAATAATTAGGAATTTCGAAATTTCCAAGCTACGATTATCCGATAAATCTGTACCTTGGATCTTCTGACATAAACGAAATTTCTCATTTTCTGATAGATCCGTTCGAATTTCTGTGATCGAAATGAAAATTGGACGAGAAATCGATTGGTGGGTCGATCGAGTCTGTAAAACCGACCGTTCCGGAGATATGGCTCGTCAAAGTGAAAATAGTGCGCTTTTTGGCGAAAAACGCACTTAGGAGCGAGATTACTCCGTTATCGAGACGAATCCAGTCATTTCGAACGCAGATTCGTTTTCTACGGGTCTGAATTGGTGGTTGTGATTTTTTTCAGATTTTTTGAACAATAATTAGGAATTTCGAAATTTCCAAGCTACGATTATCTGATAAATAAGTACCTTGGATATTCTGACATAAATGAAATCCCTCATTTTCTGATCGATTCGTTAGAATTTCTGTGATCTGAATGAAAATTGAACGAGAAATCGATTGGTGGGTCGATCGAGTCCGTAAGACCGACCGTTCCGGAAATATGGCTCGTCAAAGTGAAAATAGTGCGCTTTTTGGCGAAAAACGCACTTAGGAGCGAGATTACTTCGTTATCGAGACGAATCCAGTTATTCCGATTGCAGATCCGTTCTCTACGGGTCCGACTTAGTGGTTGTGATTTTTTTCAGATTTTTTGAACAATAATTAGGAATTTCGAAATTTCCAAGCTACGATTATCCGATAAATCTGTACCTTGGATCTTCTGACATAAACGAAATTCCTCATTTCCTGATAGATTCGTTTGAATTCCTGTGATCTAAATGAAAATTGGACGAGAAATCGATTGGTGGGTCGATCGAGTCCGTAAGACCGACCGTTCCGGAGATATGGCTCGTCAAAGTGAAAATAGTGCGCTTTTTGGCGAAAAACGCACTTAGGAGCGAGATTACTTCGTTATCGAGACGAATCCAGTTATTTCGATTGCAGATTCGTTCTCTACGGATCCGACTCAGTGGTTGTGATTTTTTTCAGATTTTTTGAACAATAATTAGGAATTTCGAAATTTCCAAGCTACGATTATCCGATAAATATGTACCTTGGATCTTCTGACATGAACGAAGTTCCCCATTTTTCGATCGATTCGTTTGAAATCCTTTGATCTAATTGGAAATTGGATGAGAAATTGATTGGTGGATCGATCGAGTCCGTAAAACTGACCTTTCCGGAGATATGGCGCGACAAAGTTAAAATTGTGCGCTTTTTGGAGAAAAACGCACTTCTCTCCGTATCCGACTCAGTAGTTGTGAATTTTCTCAGATCCTTCAAACAATAATTAGTATATTCAAAATTTTCCAGATGAGATAATCCTGTGAATGATAATTCGCATTTTCCGATAGAAAAGGAGTGGTCACTGTGGTTCAATAGAGTCACTGTAAGTTCACCAATGCAATGGACCCACCCGGGTACACGCCACTGGGAGTATCTGCCCACATGTGGAGGAAATGATTCACAGTCATTCGAATGCAACATCAGCTACTTGCAGCCTAATTCTCTCTGCCAAGAGTTACAGTTTTCACTAAAAACGGCTTCGAAACTATCAACCAGACTGCAAATTGCCACACAGAGTCTAGCAATCGAACTTCGCCAGTGCAATTATACAGTACTAACCACCCCTACGTTATCGATTATGATGTGTATCTTCCATTGGATCGACATTTGCACTGCTTGATGATGAATTATAGTTTCTAATTGGATGCCGTACAAAGGACCAATTTGAACTCGTTGCCAATGGACTATATTGGTACATATACATGAAGTTCGTGCAGAATGGGCGACTCTGCTTGATTGGCAGTTTTCGAGCTTTGATGATGAACTTTCAGTACGGATAAAGGGACGATTCGAATTGTCAAAATGATACGCTGCACTGCCAGGAACGAGTTCACTTTGCAACACTGTAATAGGGACATTGACAGTGTACTATTTTCTGACGATACATCCTTAATATACTCTGCTATGAATTATTAATCTCTTGTTGATAAATCTAGTGAAATACAAGAAGAAGCGGAGCACTGGCTCATTGTCAACAAACTCATGATGAATAAGGGAAAATCACAAAACATGATCGTTTCTATGGCTCCGCCATTACCTGAATTTCAGTGTGTCAAATTATTGGGTTTTACTCTGGACAATAGGCTGAATTGGTCAAGCCACATTTCAGGTTTGAAAAGTAAATTATCGAGTGCCTTATTTTTACTTCGGCAGCTGAAACCAATAACAAATTTCACTACTTTGAAAATAGTATTTTGCTCACTCATTCAGTCTCGCATTTCTTATGGGATTCCACTCTGAGGAAATTCTAGTGATGCCCAATGCATTTTTATATTACAGAAAAAAGCTCTGAGAATTCTTGCTGGAATCGGTTTTAGAGATTCTTGCCGTGAATCATTCATCACTCATGAAATTATGTCGGTACCTTCTTTGTATGTTTACTCAAGCCTATTAAATATTCACGAAAGGGCTCCCTTGTTTCTCAAGCAATCCAGTTTACATAATCATGATACACGTAACAGCAATCTTATCAGACCTCAACGATTCAAACTGATGAAATCACAAAAAAAAACTCCTATGACTTCAGATTGTATAATGCTCTACCTGCCAATATTAAAAATATGAATATGTTTTGTTTCAAACAAGTTATAAAAAAATTCTTGAAGAAAAACTGTTTTTATCCCACTACAGAATATTTAGAACATGTTCGTAGACACACTTTTGACGCAAGGAATATGCTCGCCGAACCTCCACACTTAGTTTGAATATATTTTGTAATGTATCTTGTAAACTTGTTTTTATATGGTCGTTTTCTTTTATTCTTTCGACGAAGAACTTATGACATGCTACAAATGTTTTTTTTTTCAGGCATAACGTAGTCAAGAAAGATTTCTTTCTTTCTTTCTTTCATTCGCTTATTGGATTTCGCTCCTTTATGATGGAGAATTGATGTTTTTGGGAGTATTGGTAGCAAATATGTTACGATAGTTGTCGATGAGGTCGATACATTTTGTGGAATGTGTGTAGTCTAATATGATGAAGAGTAGTGTAAGAATCAAAAGAAAAAATAGCGCTTCTTCACTATGATAGTGAAAGAACACTTCTGCATTTCCTAAGAATGATGATTTGACAAAAACAGTAACTGGAAGAATACTGGAAACCGTTTCAACTTTTCGTGTCTGTGTTGTTTAGTTCGAAGATGGTGACATTATCACATAATATATGAAAAGTTCTCCTCCTAAATGTATTCCATCTTTTTTCTCTAGATTTATCATGATATATAAGGTCACATGAACGGCAATGAAGAACAAAATAATTGAATTGAAAGAAGAATAGATTGAAGTTGAATTGACTTGAGAGAATTTTGATGTTTGTTGAATATATATGTCTTTGAAATTGCTGGCATGCAAACAATACCTCTTTTAGATACCTGAAGCTTCAATTAGTAGCTTCAATTAGTCAGAACGATATTCATCTAAGGAGTGCCTCATGTGTTTCTTTCTCAAATCCTGTCCTATCCAACATTACATAAAGAATCATTTATTTTAATGTCAGTTCCTCCATCTCACAGTAAAATGCATACCGTGTTTCGATTTCATTGGGCCACCCTGTATAATATCATATCTTTGCTCATAGCCAGTTCAAGTCGCATTTCAATATGCCACATGAATAAAAACAAATCCCCAAATCAATGGGAGACAGCGTTGAATCAAATAAATGGCGCTCCTGAATAGATGGAAATAATATTTCTCAAATACTGTGTAGAGGTTTATCAAGGAGGTGATATATGCATTTTCACAGCTTTTTGATATCTTCTTTCCTCCTTTCCGAGAATACAAATAGGAAGTATGATGAGTATTTCTACTATACCGGATTAGCATGTTGCCAAGACGTTCGCGGGGAACATTTCGAACATCTCTCACATTGAAATTAATGTTTTTTTGTTTTTTTTAGATTATTTGTGAAATGAGATGATTTTCTTTTTTTAATGTTAATTTTTGTAGTACATCTGAAAACACTTAATATTTCCGAAACAGTTGAAGATAGGTATAGGACAATTATGTCTAGAATTTCCTGAAGAATCCAAAGAACTAATGATATACAGGGGGTTGTATTTGAAATAAGAAAGTTGGTATCGGCCACCCTCATGCGCATCTGAAAATACAAATCGACGTGTATTCCATTCGGCTGTTCCACACTGTATATATACAGGGTGAGTCAAAAATGTGTACCGAGCTTTCTGGGGGTGATAGGCCATTGAAAAATAAGTGTAGTTTGATGATTAAACTCATGGCCCAAAATGCATATTGAGGGAGATATATCCTTCCAAAATTGATAAAATTAAAATAATTTCTCCGCATAACTTCTGAACGATGAAAGCCAGCCGATTGAAATTTTGTGCATGAATGTATGTTGTCGAAATACATTTCTTCGTCACACTTCCACATTTCTGATATTGTTATAAAGGGTGTTTTCAGAGTGTGAGTCATGATTTTTTGTAGAAAACTTTTTTCCCTGTATTATTTTCGGTAAAAAAACAGGAGCATTCGATGGAACGAAGAAAATTATATGAAAAAGGTACTCTTATTCAAATACAAAAAATTGAGCCGTTCGTGAGATATTTGAGTTTTTGTAGTTACATGATATCAGCAGATTGATTTTATTCATCGCGAGATTCATCGGTAACAATATTTTAGCAGGCCATGATGAATAATTTTGTTCTCAATTTTGACGTTCATGTCATCAACATTCGAGTCAACATTGTTGTAGTCGATTTGTTCGTGTGGTTTTCTGTGTCATTTATCACTGCGATTATCAACTGAGATTTTAAGAAATATGGCAGGTTATTCGTTCTCTGAACAAACTGATATGCTTCTAATGCTTGGCGAGTGCTTCGAGAATTCAAATGCTGCTGAAATATCGTTATACCGATGAATCTCGCGATGAATAAAATCAATCTGCTGATATCATGTAACTACATAAACTCAAATATCTCACGAACGGCTCAATTTTTTGTATTTGAATAAGAGTACCTTTTTCATGTAATTTTCTTCGCTCCATCAAATGCTCCTGTTTTTTCACCGAAAATAATACAGGGAAAAAAGTTTCCTACAAAAAATCATGACTCACCCTGTGAAAACACCCTTTATAACAATATCAGAAATGTGGAAGTGTGACGAAAAAATGTATTTTGACAACATACATTCATGCACAAAATTTCAATCAGGTGGCTTTCATCGTTCAGAAGTTATGCGGAGAAATTATTTTAATTTTATCAACTTTGGAAGGATATATCTCCCTTAATATGCATTTTGGGCCATGAGTTTAATCATCAAACTACACTTATTTTTCAATTTTCTATCACCCCCAGAAAGCTCGGTACACATTTTTGACTCACCCTGTATATCTTCAGCTATCAGTCAGCCCCAAAGTCGAATCCATCGATGAGCGTCATTAAGGCGAACAGTATGGCAGATCCTGGATCGGTCACCACGACGAATACGGACAATAGGATTTCAATTACCTGCACTATATCCCCATGACTTTGTCCGTTGGCTGTGAATGTGAGATGGCACAGGAAGGGCAACCTGGCGTCGGTGTACTTAATGACGCGTAGGTCGTACGTCTTTCCCACGTCGCCGTAATACGTCCGGTTGCAGACTGGAACAAAAAAAAAAAGGCGGAGTGTTAAACGACGCGAGCGTTTCGAGAGTTTCGGTGGATATTCATAAAGTTGCCTCGAGTTCTCTCGAGCTCGACTGACGCTACGTGGTGTCGATATGGAAGGATTCTTTCATGACGCTACAATATGATATGTGGTCAATACAGGGTGGATATCAGAAGGAGTTTTTTTTTTCAACAGCTGAATGTTTCCGTTTTCGTGAAATGAACCACCTGAACCTACCGAAAACCCATTTTTCGAAAGACCTCCATTCGAAAACGAGAATAACTTTCATAATGTTCGAGTCCTTGAACTATCGCATATGTAATTCTTTACAAAATCCATTTTATATTGTATTGTAAAATACACAGGGTTGTGATGAATCATGGAACCAAGTAAGAGGAAAGAACGCTAGTTATGTAAATTTGCAGGTAGGTGCAATGGAACAGAATTTATTTTTTGTGAATAATATACTTCCGGTTCAAGCGGAAATGCTATCAACTTCTTTAGTCCAAATGGGACACCCTATATATATATTCACAGAATTTGAAAGAGCTTGATATATTGAGATCATAATACATACTGAGTTCAGTGTGAAAAAAATTGTGAAAACCAAGCACTTCAATCAACCTCCTTTGGGTTTATTGCATTAGAGCAAACTACTATTTAGATAAACTAATTGATGTTGTTTGAATGCATAGTAATAAATAAACGTACGATATACAAATTGTACAATTTAGAATGGTTCAAATGAGTGAAAAAGAGCGTATTGAAATTTTAATGATGATCGGTTATGGTGATTGTAAAATTTATTTCCGTCAATTAGAATTTGACGCTTGGAGAATAAAAGAGTACTTGTTCATCCATTACTAGGTATGCATAGAGACAACATCAATTAGTTTATCTGAATAGTTTTTTGCTCTTATGCAAAAAATTCGAAGGAGGTTGATTGAAGTGCTATTTTCCTCGTTTCCACAATTTTTTTTAAATATCCTCAGTATGTATGAATTCAAAATAACAAGCTCTTTCAAGATCTGTGGAAATATATAGGGTGTCCCGTTTGCATTGGAGAAGTTGATGGCAATTCCGGTTGATACGGAAATATATTATCAACAAAAAAATGTACATCAGATGCTTTTCGTTCCATTGCACTTAACCTGCAAGTTTTCATAAATATCATTCTCTTCGTTTGAAAGATATTTACTTGGTTCCATACTTCATCACAACCTATTTATAACACACAAAATAGCCATAAATATTTTCAGAGATCATGAAACATTGTCAACATGAACAAACTTCCTATTGGTCGGTAAAAACAAACATCCAGTCAGAACCATTCTATTTATTCATCACTATTGCCAACATACCTTATCTTTCTGTTCACACTAGTGGATTGAAAGAATCAGAAAAACCATTCTCAAACTTCATCTGCAGGTCAGTGTGGATTTATACAGCATGGATTAACAATAATCAATTCACAGTTAGCAAGTATCAAGTAGCAAAAATATCAACGTTTATGCAGACCAAATTAACAAGTATCATTCAACAGACCAAAGCTTTCGAATTCCTTCTTTTCCTTCTCCCCTTATTTCTATCTATCTAATTTTTAAATCCTATTCATCATCTGTCAGCCAAGGTCAAACCAATCGTACTAGTTACAGTTACGTACAATAAGGAAAACTAGTTCATTTGAAGTGAAAATTTGGAAATCGTCTCACTGGTTACTTGTTAATTGTCTGCATGAACACAGTCATTGAAAACAAGAAGTTCAACTTATAATTTCTAATTCTCAGTTGATTAATGTTACTCGACCATTGTTGAACTTATACCTGTGTGGAAAGACTACTTGGCACACAGTTGGCATGAAAGTGCAGAGACAATAACGTTTCACGAAGCGAGAAAAATTACCCAAAAAAACTGGATGTATAGCTGGCAGGCATCGAATGCTAGTGAAGTTAATTGAATAACTGGTCGGGATCATTCGCATAGGCACAAACGACAAAATAACCCACTGTGTTCACGCAAAGCCAGCAAAATTGTCTGTACGGCTGCTAACTCCCGAATTGTCCATTAATCAAAAATCCAATTAGCTATTGGATACGCCTGCGAAATGAAACAATCCCAGAAAAGCCTGAGGAACATCGATAAAATTCCACCTCGCAATCACGGAGATGTTTATATGGGTGATAAAGAGCCCAATTGAAAGTAGCAATATTATCATGCAATGTAGTGTATGCAATATGGCTTTCGTCACCGGAAAACAACTGCTCGCCAGTACGTGACGTATAGCAATGGATTAACCAAAAACGAATGTGCAGTCCAAATTTCTGACTTTTTTTTTATCTGTGGACAACACGAAAGGGAAACCTATAATGTTCGAGGAACATCGTTTTAGCCAGCGGAGGAATTTTGGTTGAGAAGGAAGATGTTGGAATTTTTTTCGAAACTTTGGAGGTTGTAAGCATCAGGAATGACTTCACTAGGCGAAGAATTCCATAACTTTGCCGTTCTATTGAGGAATGATGCTTGGTATACCGATGTTCGACAGGTCTCGAGCCTGACAGTGTAGGGGTGACCAGCTTGAGCTCGTCTGGTTTGTCTACTAGGAATCGCGCGTGGTGGCATAATAGATGATATTTCCGTTGAGCACCGACCGTGAAAGTAGCTATAGAAAAGGCACAGATCGCCGACCTTTCTACGATGATCTAGAGAGGTCAATGCTTTGGTGAGTGTTGTGTCATCGACTAGGCGAATAGGTCTCTTCTGAATTGAATCTAAGAGCTTGAGCGTATGTTTGGGGGCTGAGCTCCAAACATGTGAACAGTATTCCAGGACAGGTCTGTAGATCATGAGCAGTTGCTGGGATGTGAAGTATCTCTTCGCACGAAAAAAGAAAACGAGTTTTTGTGAAGCAGTTTTCGCAATGGACCTCACATGATCGTCCCATGAGAGAGCGCTGTTGGTGGTGATACCAAAAGCATGGATATTGACGACCTCATAGGAACAGTGGTACTCGACATCATCAAATTGGGCATTGTGTGATCAGCCTTCTTGGTGAACATACAAGCTTGAGTTTCAGTTGCATTGAACTGTACTAGATTCTCAGTTAGGAGGTATGCCAATACACAGGCTTTTATTTTCTTCAAGACCGATTCTACTCCATGTTTTGATAAGTCATACCAATCGGTATTGATTCCTTTTCCTCATTTCCATTCATGTTTAGTCAGAACTTCTGGTACAATTTTTCATGATATTTCGAACGTCCATAACGAAATCCTTATGTGAATCCGAAATATCTCTCTGAATTCCCAACCTGATATAACTGAACTGTACGTGACCTTGATAATTTTGAAATTTTTCGAAATGTGAAATTTAGGCTTTTGTCAGCTATCAGCTATGGTTGTTTAAGTGAACCATGTTGGCAATATTTCCTCACTTTGTGTATTACTCCAGATCCGCAGGTATCAAAAACTCTTTAGAGTATATCGATAGAGACGGTATGTGACAACTTTCAATACAAACCCACCCCGTACATCTTTTTCTTTTCGTGAAAACATACTTCCGCAAATCGTGACTTTTAGAACGAACTATTCATTAAGCTCAAGATCGTCCTTTGTTGTAACAGCTCGTGTTACCTTAGGAAAAAGTTCCGTCTGAAGAAGTATAACAAAAAGAAACTTCGTCAATGACACACTCGCAAGAGCTATTAAACTCCACTTTCTCAACACTATAGCCTCGCGAAACGTATATATATATATGATCGCGTTTGAAATTCTTTTTCTCCTCGCAGAACGTACATAACAAAGGAGTTAGATTGATATAGATTTAATTTTGAATGTCAGTTTCATTCGTAGTAAGTGGGAGGCGGTGTTGTGCAGAAATAAAAGGATATGTAAAGTGTAAAGAACAATGGCGGCTCTGAAAAGGCAGTAATACTCATTCAAATTCACGATTTTAATATCAGCAGGAAATGAATCAATCACCAACTTCAAACAGAGAGTAACCAGTCAAAATTCTTCAGAAAATTCCCCATTTATCAGAACGTATGTATCTATTAGTCTTTCACATTCGTAGTTCCTGAGAGATAATAATTGTAATCTACCTTACCTTTCCTAGTCTTGAATATATGAATACAAATTTTCGAAAGCAAACATTCAACGGGGATTTTCATTTGTTCTAACAGATTTTGAGTTCTCTCAATTTAGTCGTTACTGATTGATATTGACTTTTTTTCATCATTCCATATCATCAAAAATTGAACGTGATGCTGTTAGTTGATGGTATCATGAGACTGTTAGCAAAAGACTGATTCTGAAAGCTAACGAAAAAGTTTATATCATTGTTATTTTTCTAATTGTGATATTTGTATTGAATCGGCTTCAGCATATGGACAGAACTGATAATTTTGGTATTTACTTATGAAATGAAATATCCAATCATTGGATATTTTGATATACGTTTCGAAATCGTATGAATGAAATATTGAAGAAAGCAAACATATCATGATAATACCAATATTTATCCAAACTTTTCCTTTTTTTTTCGGTCATAGATCACCACAAGGAGTTTGACAGGCTAATTATGGGACAACCTATATTCATATGGATTTTAAGTCTGTCCATCAAACGAGGCATCAATGTTCAGAGCCGCTGTCGGGAATCCCATTCCGTCAGTGAGAACATGAAATGGAAAAAAATATTTCCACACAGTAACAATGCACGTCGAGAAAGGGTACTAAAATTTGGAATAGCTATTTTGAATATTCATCCAGCGACATACAGAACTCATAGAATAGGAGCTCAGGATGGAACGAGAAAAAGGAATCGGAGATGAAACAGAATTTGAATCTATTGCTGCATAAAGAAAAAAATATTCGAGCCTTTAGATTGGAGAAATGAACAGTGACGTAGTTATTATTATTTTAGGGTTTCGCTATTATGATAATGGAAAAAGTCATTCGACATTCAAACATATTTTACATATATCTACATGATAGAAACATATGATAGTGATTTTTGGAACCTGCAAGTGAAGTCAACAGATGTAAGAGAAATCTCACGAAGATAACCTCAGTGTGAGAGATTGGAACATTGTTTGTAACCTCACTTATACATTGAAGATGGATTGATATTGGAGAGAATGATTGCCCAGGCCATTTTATGAAAAAAAGTTCCTATAAACATAGGTCCGTATAGGCTTCGTTACCAATCTGCAAGGTGTTGAAGTTTAATCAAACAAAACAGTAAAAACAGGATGTTTTCAGAACGACTTGAGATATTCCAATGGAATATTAGGCGTATCATTCCGCCTTTTCCCCTATATCATCCAACGAGGCCAGAGGTGCAAGGCGAAGACAGGTTGATGCTTTAAATGAGGATCTGACAAGAATTCTGAAATGGGGATCTGAGAATCTAGTACAGTTCAATGCAACTAAAACTCAAGCTTGTATGTTCACCAAGAAGGCTGATCACACAATGCCCAATTCGATGATGTCGGGTACCACTGTTCCTCCATGAGGTCGTCAATAACCATGCTGGGTGTCACCACCAACAGTGCTCTCTCATGGGACGATCATGTGAGGTCCATTGCGAAAACTGCTTCACAAAAACTCGGTTTTCTTTACCGTGCGAAGAGATACTTCACATCCCAGCAACTGCTTATGATCTACAAAGAACAAATTCGACCTGTCCTGGAGTACTGTTCACATGTTTGGACCTCAGCCCCCATACATACGCTAAAGCTCTTAGATTCAATTCAGAAGAGAGCTATTCGCCTAGTCTATGATACAACACTCACCAAATCATTGACCATCATCGTAGAAAGGTCGGCGATCTCTGCCTTTTTTATAGGTACTTTCACGGTCGGTGCTCAACGGAGATATCATCTATTATGCCACCACGCGCGATTCCTAGTAGACAAACCAGACGAGCTCAAGCTGGTCACTCCTACACTGTCAGGCTCGAGACCTGTCGAACATCGCTGTACCAAGCATCATTCATCAATAGAACGGCAAAGTTATGGAATTCTTCGCCTAGTGAAGTCTTTCCTGATGCTTACAACCTCCAAACTTTCAAGAAAAATTCCAACACCTTCCTACTCTCCCAAAATTCCACCGCTGGCTAACACGATGTTCCTCGAACATCATAGGTTTCCCTTTCGTGTTGTCCACAGATAGAAAAAAAATATTCTCAAGCTGTAGAAGACCACCACCGAACAACCTCAAAGTAGCAGAAACATCCAAAAATATCCAGAAATGACAATATAGGAGCTGATATTTCACGTCGCGTAGTCGAGCAGTTCTGGTGGGAAAAGTCTTATCGTCATTTTGATTGCTTTTTCCATTACTTCAGGGTTCACAGATAGTAGTGCCATCGGTATGTAGTTGTTAGGTAGGGGTTTATTGCCCCTTTTTGGGAGTCGGTTGGACTTGAGCGATCTTCCAGTAGAAAGAAAATGCTCCAAGTCTGAATGAAACTGTGAACGATCTACTAAGAACTGGTTCTGGAGCAGATTTCCCATTGAAAACAATAGGCGGTATTCCGTCTCGCTCCATAGCCTTCTTGACATTGAGAACAAGCAATACAAAGTCGTGGGTACTTTGTAATTTGTCGCTGTTGGTTTCGAACAATTCCACACAAATTGTCGATTGAAAGTAACGCTAGGAGTAGTTTTACTTTTGATCAACTTGAACTCATGAATATCTCGCTATCGGAATGAAAAATGGAATTGACAGTTTTTTCGATTTCTACGGTTCTGCCTTCAGATTGGGGATCAGAGAGATCAGAGGATTTCGTAGGAGTCTACCGCCTTCATCCAGAAAGGAGAATCAGAAGGATGTGAGAGAAGTTTCGCTCGAAGAAAGGGTGAGAACACTTCTTGATATACTAGCATGAATAATCACTTCATTCCTACTATATCATTGATGCCAGTTTACATCTGGTCAACACCCTACTGTGGATGAAGGGTATATTGAGTGTTTCAAGAAGTTGGAGCATCAAAAACACTCGGGAACAGTTGCAAAGGATTACTTTTATTACAAATTTTGAATAATGTACAGTATTTTGACCCTAAAAAGTACCTCAAAGTTCATAATTATGTCTCACAATGATCTGTATTCGGACCTTTTTGATTCATTCATACATTTCATCAATATCTTCTGAAGTTTCATGCCAACAAACACATTGAGACCACTCATTCAGAAGAGATTCTGTAAAATTTTCTAGTAGTCATATGAAGTGCTCAAGTAAGCATATCTTCGGAGGAAAATTGAAATCCCATCCTGCAGCAACCGACTTTTAATTAAAATAACGATCGATTTTGGCGCTTCAACTGTATCTATTTAATTTTTTTTCGGACAGATAAAGTTCTGTACGTTTCGCGAACGCTCAAGGCCTAAATGGCGTTTCTCTAGAAACTTTTAATTAAGGAAATGTAAAATTTCTCAACAGTGGTCGATGCAAATAATAGCTACTTTCGTTCAACAGAACTCCTTGAAGTTCCGAGCAGAAAAGTAGGTAAAAACAACAAAAAGTATCCGTTGGTATGGGTGAAGTTGACACAAGAATCCAAACTGACATTCGAGAGGAAAATGTGCATAAGATTGGATGTCATTAGGATACAGGATGGGTTACCTGTGTCGAGGAAGTACTTTGTATCTTCCGGAATTATTGAGATGGGATTCAGTAATTGGCAGATACGAGGGAGACACCCTAGATAGACTCAGTTATCATTGTCATCTCATCATCAACAACTTTTCTCCCTGACGTATTCACGAACGGAAACATTCCTTAACTTCGATAAGTTCACGCGTTGTAAAAACTAGCAAACACAATAGTGTTTTATCTCTCCGGCGAACTCAATGAGAAATTATCTCTATTGTATCTACAATCGAGAGAGAGCCCTAGTAACTATTTTAGAGTAATTTTTCTCGACAGTTATTGTTCTTGTCTACACAGTGTTGTCGATCCATGAATCTCAAGAAATGAAGTTTATATAAAAAAACTATCCTGCGCGATAAATATTTATTACAACGTTAGATGCCATGCGCTTCCGAGTTTTATATCCCTTGTGGTATTGTTTGTTTCGATGATCAGGAACCCTTGGCGATAAAAAAAGCCCTTGGATAGCGGGGAGATACAATGCGCCATATTTCCAGCTAATCTGAAAGTAAACATTGTGAAATACGGCACAGAAGATAAATAATGAACAACGAAATATTCCAGATAGGGATTATAAATAACTCATGTAATATTCCCTGGGGGGAGAATCAGGATGGAGAAGTGTTCCTTGCAGGATATTTCTTCATGGTCATCAACTATGCTGGTTTATTTGAAGGATTTATTTTGAGGTTCCCAAATGAGGCGAATGAGAAAATGGTAGAAAACACCCTCTATCAAAAGAAGAATCATAGAAAGAACGTAATGCGATTTGTGAGTTGTGCGATGGATGGAAATCTTGGGTAATGGAAGGAGCATGAGAGTTGTAGCGTTTTGTTTATGAGACTATACACAGAGATCCACAGAGAACAAAGAGAATTAGGCTCACACAGAATTCGTTGATCTAGCTAAAAAATCACAACCACTTTCCTAGGACTTTTTTCAACATCTCCTAAGCGAAGCAGATATCGAGAATCTCGTCTGTTTGCAAAGTCATGGTAGGAAATATTGTTTTGTTATATAGAAAGGAGTCTCTTGCCAAAGTGATGCGCTGGTGCAAAAATTTCGAAAAAATTCGAGAAACATACCTGAAAATTTTACTGTTCCTTCGAGTTGCCATTGTCATGATTTCATTAGAATAAAATCCAAGTGCTTCAATATTGCTAGTGGTGGTGGTCTCGGCTAACGCCTGAGAGATGTCTTGACTTCTCTCCCTAGTGTATATCGCTCTCATTTCGATTCCCCAACCTCATTCAGTGGTTGTGCCAAGCCAAGAAAGCCATGATGATGGATTTATTCCCAACTCGAATGAACTCGGAGAGTGCCGAGCATCAATATCTAGTTGTTAGGGTCATCACGTAGGTACTTTGCCGCACTCCCCGCCACAATTTTATTAGCCGAAATTCTATCTGGATCTGGATGTTACCCCGCCGCACCGGATAATTAATAACCAGGTCTCCTCGCCGGCGAAGTTCTTTTGTTTTTGCGATTGGCGCGGGATTTTCACTTTCCACTAATTACATTCCTTGCTCGAACACCGCAATTCATCGTGTTGGGAATTCGCGCTGTTGCACGTCTGGTGTTGACCGAATGATTTCAGTTGTTCGGAAAAGGACGACTGGACGGACAAATGGTTGCGCTAGAAATTTGAATGCTCGCTTTGAAGCAGAAAATATTTATAAATTCGAGACAGGAATCGGGATTCCGGAGGAAATGTCACGTTTAACTTTCCTCGTGACGATATCAACCGAGCTATTTGGCACATGTCAGTTTCGTAGAGAGACCAATGAGGATGACTTTTGTCAACGTTGCCGAATTATTCGAACGGAAAATTCCCACGAGATCGAAATTGATACCAAAATATCTGATGACTGGGATTTCATATGATACTGAAGTTCTCTTTATTTTGCTATGGCAGATGGATCTGAATTCAATCATAGTGATACACAACTAGAAATCTACAATTATCCAAATTCGTGAACTTTGTGGAGAATCGCTGTGCAAGGGAAGAAATCATCCTGTGATGCTGTGATTGTGTTTGAAGAAGGTCCAAAGCTTCAATTCCATCCAACGAAACGTTATAACAGAAATGTCCCTGTTAATTACTGGGTGGAATAAGTCGTATCAGGTGGGGTGAAAGGGCGTAATTTATGCACTCACCTTCCCCACTATGAATGAACTCTCGCCTCAGATGAGTTTCATTTTCAGCTTCAGTTTACATAAACAAAGTGTCTGAACCGAGCGGTCGAGACGGTAATAAAATTTTCTGTGGAATGAGTTAGGATAATTAATTGGAGTTACCGCAACATCGTCTTTGCGATGGAGTTCTTGCATCGGCGTAGCCAGAATGGGGCGAGGGTGGGCACAACTCCTCCCGATATTGTCAGAGAATGCTCACCTCGCTCTCTGAAACTACTTTCGAAGTGAAACTTTTGTCACATCGCCTCGAATTTTTTCAACCATTTATCGAGAACGGGATAAAATGATGGCTAGCAAGCGAGCTCTTCTCAAGCTGTAGCTCGAGGTTCGAATCCCAGTCGAAGAGGATTTTTTTTTCAATTTGAAACACCTGGCTCTCATAAGACGTCAGGTTGGGTTAGGGTCAAATAAACAATAATGCGAAATGATAACTTTTTTCATTCAAGACTTCGATTGCATTTCCATGACTGAAACATGCTCATTCAACAACTCTATTGACTCTTCTTATACGAGAATCATATTCGATATTTTATTAGTACTACCCTGAATGTGTATTCAAAGTTCCGAAATCGATTCTTCTGAGGAAGAACACGCCAGCTCCCCTAGGGAACGATCTCATCTACGCCAATGTCTTTGTGATGGAGTTATATACTACGAGAAGTATCAGACTTTGGGTTTTAATTGAGTTTCATCGGAATATTTCGGATGCGAAAACTCACAATGAAATTAAGATATTCGACTCCGCTGAGAGGGAAGATGTTTTAGGATCAAATTCTCTCGAATTATCCTTGAACAAAGACCAGCTATGGTTTGGTTTAGTCGATATAAACTGTTTATCAAGGAAATGGGAGATATTCTCGCGAGAAACCTAGAGTTTGATAGCAGTTTACCAGAGTATGGTTGACGAGATGTCAATGATACGGTGTCGTGGGGAGACAATACCACTGTCAATTAGCGATCGTCTCGTTTTTCATGAAAGGACTGCCACAGAGCTACATTGTCGTTGTGTATCATGATGAGTGACGAACTCAATCTCTGACAACCGCTGCGCTGTTTTTTCTCTGGCTGTCTGATACTCCGCTCTTTTTCTGATGAGCAGTGTTTCCAGACCAGGATTGAATTGACTGCGTCAACATTTCAGAGGAAAGTACACATTTCGCCGTGATTACATTCGATGTGACCTCAGACGAATGGAAAACATAGACCCCTCACCCCTTTCTTCGACACACTACATTGTTTGGAAGCAAAAAGTACTTATCTCCCTCCGACATGGGATTTGAATGAAAATGGAAAATATAATCTTGTCTTTTTATTTGTAGTTAGGATCAAGGATCTGATTATAATTCGTTTCGTCAGGAAAATATTCACTGAAATTTCAACAACACCCTTTTCCTAGTTCATTGTACATGAGAGTGTTAATTTTAGTTGAAAATTCTTTCGAGTGTGCCTTGAGACAACGAATTTCATACACGAAATACAAACAGCACTTTTTTTACGACTGTGAATGGTTGTCTGCCTCCGTAGCAGAAGCATATACAGGGTGGCCCAATGCAAACGAAACAAGGCCGATTTGACATAGTTATCGTTCTCAGAAAAAAAAACATGTTCTCCAATTTTTCACTACAAACCCCTCGAAGGGATGAGTTCCAACCCTTGAATCTCAAATGGGATACATGGGTCAAGTGATACATCATTTTGATGGTGATCGAAATCTCTTACCAACGCCTCTTTGTTTTTGGAATTCAATGCAGTAGTTTTCGAGAAAATACGTTAATGAAAATAATCGGCTAGTGCTGGAAAGTAACGCTTCTTTCCCTTTCATCGCTATTTCTCATTTTGTAGTTGGAACGATGTTCATCTGAGAAGTGCCTTATGTGTTTTTTTCAAATCCTGTCCTATCCAACATATAGAATCATTTATTTTAATGTCAGTTTCTTGATCTATCGCTTTCATTGGGCCACCCTGTATATAGCAGATAATTTGAATAACGAAATTGAGATTTCTAACAAAATATTGAATTACCCATGTTCTTCCAAACGAATTGAAATATCTGATAAAATTGTGGAATCAACTAGAGATGCAGAAATGTCATGTTTTTTTGACAGTTGTACGAGAAAATTGCATTTCCATCACGAGTCCTTTCTTATGTCCCATCCTGATCATAGTTTCCCAGAATGACCGTGCATTCCGTCAAATTACCCCCAATAAACAACCCCGCTGAACCAGACTGAAGAACTGGCCAGACCTAAAACTATACCCCTACTTTCTAGAATTCCGGACAGAGGCCAAGAAGGATAATGAAGTTTCCTGAATGAGTTTATCCAAGGACAGAGCGCTGAGATCGCGAAAGGTACGGTAATCAAATGGAAAGAAAACAAACTTCTTTAGAACCTATCCTCGTAGTCGTAGATATTGGCGTACCCAGTATTTTTCCCAAGGGGGTCTGGCTTGGTCTTTCCACTACTAGTAAGATACTAATTCAACTTGGGAGCGTCCTTATATCGTGAGAATTTTTGCCAACATATATTCAACACTACCGTGTAACCGACGCCATCTATTGAAAGTAATACGAAGTGAGCTTTCGCTGTATTTAGCTCAGAATAGAAAGTGGCGATTCTCCTACACAATTATATCGATTTCTTCAATTTTTGGCTAAACCACCTCTATATTGAGGCTAACAGAGCAAAAAAGATAGATTGAGAATATATATGGTTCTTCAGAACTTATCGACTCTTTGTATACACAAAAATGCTTGCACCGATATTCTCAAGTTGACGTGGATGTATCAAGATCTGATAAAGAAAATTCGTGACCAAAGGTCTCACAAGGCCTACTTTTGGCAATGAACAATAGTTGGATATCTTTTAATTGACCCGTTATTGACCTCCATTAGCACGAGTCCAAACAACTGTGATATTACCCGATTAAAACGAGTCGAAATCTATTCCTCACAATATGTTGAACCAATCGTTCACAAACAATTTCATCAGAGCATTCGCCTTGGTATTGCTGATCGGTATCGTTCCAACTGAAAGTGAGTTCTTGTTCAAGAATGGTTGGTACAAGGTGAACGAAAAAGGAGAGAAACATCCCATCGACAATGTGCATCACATCGACAGTCGAACAGTGCCAGATACTGGATACTTGCGTGTACGTTCGAAGATCACAGCTCTCCGCAAAGGTAGTGTCAGAAACTTATCGAACGTCAAAACATTGAAGCTGATTTCCTGTGAAATACTCAACATCGAAGCAGGTGCTTTCGAAAACCTACCGAATCTAACGACCCTCGCTCTCTACGACAACGACATCGAGCATGTCAACAAGGGGGTTTTCAACCACTTAGCCGTGACTCGACTATATCTACACAGGAATAACATTTCCACCATACATTCTGAAGCTTTCGATGACATGCCGGAACTGCAGTTGCTGAAGCTGAACAGCAACAAGCTCACGGTTTTAGATGGCGAGTGGTTCAAAAATACACCCCAACTGACTGATCTCTACTTGAGGAGAAATGAAATCAGCCAGATACAGAGTGGCGCCTTCAAGAACCTAGGTGCTAGAAGGAACAGATCTAGAACAGCCTACGCCAAGATATTTCTGAGCAAGAATATCATCAGTTCAGTGCATCCGAGTGCGTTCGAGGGGTTGCGAGGTTTGGATCAGCTGTGGCTGGACAGGAACGAGCTGGAGGATTTGGATGAGGGTGTTTTTGCAAGGATGGAGTATCTAGGAGTTCTGTTCTTGTCGAAAAATAGTCTCAGCGGCTTGTCGAAAAAGTTGCTGTACAAGTTCAACATTGATTTGATGACTCTGGATTTAGCTGGCAACAGGAATATCAGTTGTTTGGACTATGATATAGTGTCGAAAGTGAAGATAACGAATTTGGAAAAGATTCCTCGGATCGATTGTCGTTGTATCGAGTTGCTTTGTGATAGATTGATTGAGAATGGGGAAGATAATGAAATTAAGACTGATTGTTATAAAGGAAGATTCTGAAACCTTGTGTCACTTGATTTGATGTTCTCGCACAGTAAATGTAGTGGAGATGAAGAGTGAGAAGGGAATTGTTGGTGTAGGATCATGGGACTAACTTTTTTTTTTCAAATATCGTTAAGGAACCCGAGAAAATTTTATGGATCGAACATTGATTACCAAAAATGAAAGTTTTTGTGCTGAGGCTGTCGAGATTCAATTCCAAAGAAACTAGTCTGCTATTTGTGGTGGTATTGTGAAACTCCATACTCGTATATTTCAGTACCAAACAACCTAGTAGCTTCTAGAAGAGTATTTCGATTGAGAAAAAACACTACCTACCATGATGAAAAGGAAATCGGTTTTATAATTTATTCACATGTTCACATGTTTGGAGCTCAGCCCCCAAACATACGCTAAAGCTCTCAGATTCAATTCAGAAGAGACCTATTCGTCTAGTCGATGATACGACACTCACCAAATCATTGACCTCTCTAGATCATCGTAGAAAGGTCGGCGATCTATGCCTTTTTTATAGATACTTCCACGGTCGGTGCTCAACGGGAATATCATCTGATATGCCACCACGTGCGATTCCTAGTAGACAAACCAGACGAGCTCAGGCTGGTCACCCCTACACTGTCAGGCTCGAGACCTGTCGAACATCGCTATACCAAGCATGATTCATCAATAGAACGGCAGAGGTGTGGCATTCTTTGCCTAGTGAAGTTTTTCCTGATGCTTACAACCTCCAAACTTCCGAAAAAAATCCCAACACCTTCCTACTCTCCCAAAATTCCACCGCTGGCTAACACGATGTTCCCCAAACATAATAGGTTTTCTTTTCGTGTTGTCCACAGATAGAAAAAAAAGCATCATTCTCAGCTTTTGATTTCTCGGATTTCAAATCAGTTGTGAGATTTCTGGATGATAACTGACCTGTACAAAATGGTGGTTCATCGGAAACATCTCCGCAATCGTCGTTGCCGTCGCAGTAGCCGTTGAGTCTGATGCATTTCCTGTTCCTGCAGGGGAATTCGCTGATCCTGCAAGCTGGTCCTGGACTGATTTCCTGCAGGACGCCGAGGATTATCATCACGGGACCTAGCCACAGCCACATCCTGAAACAAATATGAGTTGCGATTGGAAAATTATACTTTGGAAAATTTTGAAATTCGAAGAAAAAAGGGAAAACACATTCAATTTATGTCAGAGGGCATAATGACTCATAACGCCCTAGGGCATTATATGTGTGTTCATAGTGACCGTATCTTTATCTACTATCTAAGGTATTACAATCGAAAAATGTACAAGTAGAAGAAATAACTTCCAATTTGACTAATGGAACGTACTTCGTATCCCGTAGTATTTGTTTCCAGTCGACATCGAATTTGAAAAAGCATATCAATCCCGATATTGTACGAAACACAAACGTTCATGATCGAGAGATTCTCGAAGGTTTCAGCAAATAAATATTTATTAGACTACCAATCATGCAAATTGGCTGACTCTGGAAGCCTGGAACAGAATTGGATTGCTAGGAAAACCCAGGCTGCACCTTCCGATATGAGTACAGATCAGTGGCGCAGCAAAAGATAATAATAATAGGAATGATAATAAATGGATTCTATCGATAGGTGAGAGAATTGCGGTAGATAAAGAACTGTGACCCCATCCCACATTGGTACTGGTGACCAAGTTGATGTAAAAATTCTTTGGTGATGGAAAGTGAATAAAAAGTACTTTGATGCAGTTCTAATTTATTTTTTGATGAACTTATACAGAGTGTTTCAAGAAAAGATGACCTCGTGAAAAAAAAATGAACATAACTGATTGAATATCTTATGTTTTCAGTCGAATTTATTTTAATTTTCTCATTATGATTCCTCCTTCAATTCATAACTTCAGGATCTCAGGTTTTAAATGAGTAGATAGTTTTTTCAACACTTTATACCAGCATTAATCACTTCATCATCTTCGGAGTGAACGATGTTCAAACTCCCATGAAATTTGGACTGGAAAATCTAACCTCCAAAATGTTATGTTTGAAAATACTCGTGTAACTAGCGCCCCCTATGAGAATTCGACATGAAAATAAATCCATGCGAATTATCAGCTTCCTGTATCTTGAATACAGTTTTTTTTTCACTGAGCGAACCCAACTTATTTTGCAATGTTCTACGTATACTAGCTACGGAGTCACCTTTTTTTTGAAACGAAAGGTGTCAGGCAAGGTGGATAAAGAATGAATCAGCAAGGTTTTGTTCATCTGTGGACAACACGAAAGGGAAACCCATAATGTTGGAGGAACATCGTGTTAGCCAGCGTTGGAATTTCGGCAGAGAAGGATGGTGTTGGAATTTTTCTTGAAAGTTCGCAGGTTGTAAGCATCAGGAGAGACTTCACTAGGCAAAAAATTCCACAACTTCATTATAACTATTAATTTATAATAATTCGACATAATCAAGTAGGCAGGAGTCTCTAACCTCTTCTGGTAGCTGGGGATGGGGACCTGCCCTAACGTAGTTTACGCCACTGGCTCGGTTTTCGGATAACCTGAACTCTGCACACCGAGAGCAGTAAAAAATCCCTTTCGCAAAGTAATTAGTGGACTTCAAAGAGAGCTTTGAGCGGTGAATGTGGCAGGAACGTGAGGCTCTGACTTAGGTAGTCACCTGCAGTCAATCTAGCGAAACAGAAAAAAAAAGGAGTTTCCACTCAAAACTCGGTGTGGAGGCGACAGAGCGAGGTGAAGAGATGGGATTCGAACACCTTTGGAGGCTAGGTATTCACATTGCCTAGTGTAATGCAGGATGATTCATTCTTTTCCCGGTAAAATTGAATTGGTGACAATGCATTCGAAAACTATCGGACATGCTGTCTTCTGACCTTTCTACTATGGCTGATTCTGATGGGGTTGAACGATTACTAGTATGATGTGACTTCGTCTTTCGATACATTCACGCGTTCGTGTTAATGATACATATACAGACCGTTTTTTCAGTTCTCTTGCCATTTAGGATCTCTTGAACTAGTAGACATACAAGGTGGTCTGTCAGGTTGAGAGGAACTGGAGGGTTCTGATGTTGGGATTGCATACTAATGGGAAATCCTAGCAATCGATTGGTGGATCGATCGAGTCCGTAAAACCGACAGTCCCGGAGATATGGCTCGTCAAAAGGAAAATAGTGCGCTTTTTGGCGAAAAACGCACTTAGGAGCAAGATTACTCCGTCATCGAGACGAATTCAGTTATTTCGATCGCAGATTCGTTCTCTACGGGTCCGACTTAGTGGTTGTGAATTTTCTCAGATTTTTCAAACAAAAATTGTGAATTTCGAAATTTCCAAGCTACGATTATCCGATAAATATGTACCTTGGATCTTCTGACATAAACGAAATTCCTCATTCTCTGATCGATTCGTTTGAACTTCTGTGATCTAGATGAAAGTTGAACGAGAAATCGATTGGTGGGTCGATCGAGTCCGTAAGACCGACCGTTCCGGAAATATGGCTCGTCAAAGTGAAAATAGTGCGGTTTTTGGCAAAAAACGCACTTAGGAGCGAGATTACTTCGTTATCGAAACGAATCCAATTATTTCAATCACAGATTCGTTTTCTACGGGTCCGACTTAGTAGTTGTGATTTTTTTCAGATTTTTGAAACAATAATTAGGAATTTCGAAATTTTCAAGCTATTATTATCCGGTAAATATGTACCTTGGATCTTCTGACATAAACGAAATTCCTCATTTTCTGATCGGTTCGCTTGAATTCCTGTGATCTAGATGAAAATTGAACGAGAAATCGATCGGTGGGTCGATCGAGTCCGTCAGACCGACCGTCCCGGAGATATGGCGCGTCAAAGTGAAAATAGTGCGCTTTTTGGCGAAAAACGCACCTAGGAGCGAGATTACTCCGTTATCGGGGCGAATTCAGGAATTTTGATCTCAGATTCGTTTTTTACGGGTCCGACTTAGTGGTTGTGAATCTTTTCAGATTTTTCAAACAATAATTAGGAATTTCGAAATTTCCAAGCTACGATTATCCGATAAATATGTACCTTGGATCTTCTGACATTACTGAAATTCCCCATTCTCCGATCGATTCATTTGAAATTCTGTTATCTAGATGAAAATTGAACGAGGAATCGATTGGTGGATCGATCGAGTCCATAAGACTGACCGTTCCGGAGATAAAGCGCGCATAGTGAAAATAGTGCGCTTTTCGGCGAAAAAAGCACCTAGGAGCGAGATTACTCCGTTATCGGGGCGAATTCAGGAATTTTGATCTCAGATTCGTTTTTTACGGGTCTGACTTAGTGGTTGTGAATCTTTTCAGATTTTTCAAACAATAATTAGGAATTTCGAAATTTCCAAGCTACGATTATCCGATAAATATGTACCTTGGATCTTCTGACATTACTGAAATTCCCCATTCTCCGATCGATTCATTTGAAATTCTGTTGTCTAGATGAAAATTAAACGAGGAATCGATTGGTGGATCGATCGAGTCCATAAGACTGACCGTTCCGGAGATAAAGCGCGCATAGTGAAAATAGTGCGCTTTTCGGCGAAAAAAGCACCTAGGAGCGAGATTACTCCGTTATCGGGGCGAATTCAGGAATTTTGATCTCAGATTCGTTTTTTACGGGTCCGATTTAGTGGTTGTGAATCTTTTCAGATTTTTCAAACAATAATTAGGAATTTCGAAATTTCCAAGCTACGATTATCCGATAAATATGTACCTTGGATCTTCTGACATTACTGAAATTCCCCATTCTCCGATCGATTCATTTGAAATTCTGTTATCTAGATGAAAATTGAACGAGGAATCGATTGGTGGATCGATCGAGTCCATAAGACTGACCGTTCCGGAGATAAAGCGCGCATAGTGAAAATAGTGCGCTTTTCGGCGAAAAAAGCACCTAGGAGCGAGATTACTCCGTTATCGAGACGAATCCAGTTCTTTCCATTGCAGATTCGTTCTCCACGGGGCTGGATTGGTGGTTGTGATTTTTTTCAGATTTTTTGAACAATAATTAGGAATTTCGAAATTTCCAAGCTACGATTATCCGATAAATATCTACCTTGGATTTTCTGACATAAACGAAATTCCTCATTTTCTGATCGATTCGTTTGAATTTCTGTGATCTAGATAAAAATTGAACGAGGAATCGATTGGTGGATCGATCGAGTCCGTAAAACTGACCGTTCCGGAGATATGGCGCGACAAAGTGAAAATAGTGCGCTTTTCGGCGAAAAACGCACTTAGGAGCGAGATTACTCCGTTATCGAGACGAATCCAGTTCTTTCGATTGCAGATTCGTTCTCCACGGGGCTGGATTGGTGGTTGTGATTTTTTTCAGATTTTTTGAACAATAATTAGGGATTTCGAAATTTCCAAGCTACAATTATCCGATAAATATGTACCTTGGATCTTCTGACATGAACGAAATTCCTCATTTTCTGATCGATTCGTTTGAATTTCTGTGATCTAGATAAAAATTGAACGAGGAATCGATTGGTGGATCGATCGAGTCCGTAAAACTGACCGTTCCGGAGATATGGCTCGTCAAAGTGAAAATAGTGCGCTTTTCGGCGAAAAACGCACTTAGGAGCGAGATTACTCCGTTATCGAGACGAATCCAGTCCTTTCGATCGCAGATTCGTTTTCTACGGGTCCGACTCAGTGGTTGTGATTTTTTTCAGATTTTTTGAACAATAATTAGGGATTTCGAAATTTCCAAGCTACAATTATCCGATAAATATGTACCTTGGATCTTCTGACATGAACGAAATTCCTCATTTTCTGATCGATTCGTTTGAATTTCTGTGATCTAGATAAAAATTGAACGAGGAATCGATTGGTGGATCGATCGAGTCCGTAAAACTGACCGTTCCGGAGATATGGCGCGACAAAGTGAAAATAGTGCGCTTTTCGGCGAAAAACGCACTTAGGAGCGAGATTACTCCGTTATCGAGACGAATCCAGTTCTTTCGATTGCAGATTCGTTCTCCACGGGTCTGGATTGGTGGTTGTGATTTTTTTCAGATTTTTTGAACAATAATTAGGGATTTCGAAATTTCCAAGCTACAATTATCCGATAAATATGTACCTTGGATCTTCTGACATGAACGAAATTCCTCATTTTCTGATCGATTCGTTTGAATTTAAGTGATCTAGATAAAAATTGAACGAGGAATCGATTGGTGGATCGATCGAGTCCGTAAAACTGACCGTTCCGGAGATATGGCTCGTCAAAGTGAAAATAGTGCGCTTTTCGGCGAAAAACGCACTTAGGAGCGAGATTACTCCGTTATCGAGACGAATCCAGTCCTTTCGATCGCAGATTCGTTTTCTACGGGTCCGACTCAGTGGTTGTGATTTTTTTCAGATTTTTTGAACAATAATTAGGGATTTCGAAATTTCCAAGCTACAATTATCCGATAAATATGTACCTTGGATCTTCTGACATGAACGAAATTCCTCATTTTCTGATCGATTCAATTGAATTTCTGTGATCTAGATAAAAATTGAACGAGGAATCGATTGGTGGATCGATCGAGTCCGTAAAACTGACCGTTCCGGAGATATGGCTCGTCAAAGTGAAAATAGTGCGCTTTTCGGCGAAAAACGCACTTAGGAGCGAGATTACTCCGTTATCGAGACGAATCCAGTCCTTTCGATCGCAGATTCGTTTTCTACGGGTCCGACTCAGTGGTTGTGATTTTTTTTAGATTTTTTGAACAATAATTAGGGATTTCGAAATTTCCAAGTTACAATTATCCGATAAATATGTACCTTGGATCTTCTGACATGAACGAAATTCCTCATTTTCTGATCGATTCGTTTGAATTTCTGTGATCTAGATAAAAATTGAACGAGGAATCGATTGGTGGATCGATCGAGTCCGTAAAACTGACCGTTCCGGAGATATGGCTCGTCAAAGTGAAAATAGTGCGCTTTTCGGCGAAAAACGCACTTAGGAGCGAGATTACTCCGTTATCGAGACGAATCCAGTCCTTTCGATCGCAGATTCGTTTTCTACGGGTCCGACTCAGTGGTTGTGATTTTTTTCAGATTTTTTGAACAATAATTAGGGATTTCGAAATTTCCAAGCTACAATTATCCGATAAATATGTACCTTGGATCTTCTGACATGAACGAAATTCCTCATTTTCTGATCGATTCGTTTGAATTTCTGTGATCTAGATAAAAATTGAACGAGGAATCGATTGGTGGATCGATCGAGTCCGTAAAACTGACCGTTCCGGAGATATGGCGCGACAAAGTGAAAATAGTGCGCTTTTCGGCGAAAAACGCACTTAGGAGCGAGATTACTCCGTTATCGAGACGAATCCAGTTCTTTCGATTGCAGATTCGTTCTCCACGGGTCTGGATTGGTGGTTGTGATTTTTTTCAGATTTTTTGAACAATAATTAGGGATTTCGAAATTTCCAAGCTACAATTATCCGATAAATATGTACCTTGGATCTTCTGACATGAACGAAATTCCTCATTTCCTGATCGATTCGTTTGAATTTAAGTGATCTAGATAAAAATTGAACGAGGAATCGATTAGTGGATCGATCGAGTCCGTAAAACTGACCGTTCCGGAGATATGGCTCGTCAAAGTGAAAATAGTGCGCTTTTCGGCGAAAAACGCACTTAGGAGCGAGATTACTCCGTTATCGAGACGAATCCAGTCCTTTCGATCGCAGATTCGTTTTCTACGGGTCCGACTCAGTGGTTGTGATTTTTTTCAGATTTTTTGAACAATAATTAGGGATTTCGAAATTTCCAAGCTACAATTATCCGATAAATATGTACCTTGGATCTTCTGACATGAACGAAATTCCTCATTTTCTGATCGATTCGTTTGAATTTCTGTGATCTAGATAAAAATTGAACGAGGAATCGATTGGTGGATCGATCGAGTCCGTAAAACTGACCGTTCCGGAGATATGGCTCGTCAAAGTGAAAATAGTGCGCTTTTCGGCGAAAAACGCACTTAGGAGCGAGATTACTCCGTTATCGAGACGAATCCAGTCCTTTCGATCGCAGATTCGTTTTCTACGGGTCCGACTCAGTGGTTGTGATTTTTTTTAGATTTTTTGAACAATAATTAGGGATTTCGAAATTTCCAAGTTACAATTATCCGATAAATATGTACCTTGGATCTTCTGACATGAACGAAATTCCTCATTTTCTGATCGATTCGTTTGAATTTCTGTGATCTAGATAAAAATTGAACGAGGAATCGATTGGTGGATCGATCGAGTCCGTAAAACTGACCGTTCCGGAGATATGGCTCGTCAAAGTGAAAATAGTGCGCTTTTCGGCGAAAAACGCACTTAGGAGCGAGATTACTCCGTTATCGAGACGAATCCAGTCCTTTCGATCGCAGATTCGTTTTCTACGGGTCCGACTCAGTGGTTGTGATTTTTTTCAGATTTTTTGAACAATAATTAGGGATTTCGAAATTTCCAAGCTACAATTATCCGATAAATATGTACCTTGGATCTTCTGACATGAACGAAATTCCTCATTTTCTGATCGATTCGTTTGAATTTCTGTGATCTAGATGAAAGTTGAACGAGAAATCGATTGGTGGGTCGATCGAGTCCGAAAGACCGACCGTTCCGGAGATATGGCTCGTCAAAGTGAAAATAGTTCACTCTTTGTCGAAAAACGTACATTCACTTGGCATCCCACAGAAATGATTCAATCAATGCACCATTCATACAATGTCTTTGTATGCAATAAATACAATGACCAGCTCGATTCAGTTGATACAAATGTAAAATATGTTTGCTTTCCTCACCTATCACAATCGAAATGTAAAAGTATTGTTAATGCCACTCTATGAATGGCTTCTGTTGAGTGGCATAGAAGTTGATGAATAAATTGTTATCGCACTCTTCCGAAAATGAATCGTAGAGATGACTCTCATAGAGGTATCACTACTTGACAAGCTCACGGAATATAACGAAACTCAGCCCAACTCCTTTCCACTTCTCTGAGCTACAATCTTCGATTGGACTTTGAAGTTTCGCACATCCGTGCTAGCATTAATTGAATCATGTGAGTAGGAAACTGCGAAGCTTTTCAAAGATTAGCAATCATTGTCAGTGTGAACTGAGATAAACACTCGCTCCACCGCATCGGGCTAATTGAAGATAAGCCAGACAAAACACATCCTTATCTCATTACCGGAACAGTGTCTTGCTCGGCGAATTGAATTTTCGGCTGATGAATTCGCCTGAACTTAATGGGCACTTGAGGAGTTTCCGGTTGAGTTTCACTTCTCCATCAACTGCTGGAAGATCCGGAAGACCTCCTCATACTTTGTATTCGTGTTGAAAAACTAGTTGGTTGAGCTCTCCAATGGTCTTGTCAGACTGGAAATCTTCGATTAGGATCGATTGAATATCACTGCCAAGTCGGGAGCTTCGAGGATGATGGTACTCTCAAAGATATGATATCATATATTCTCTACTACATCGAGCTCTGCCAGAGAGGAATCGAAATGACCATGAAGAAGAGACGCAGTGATGAAAAATTTGCTGACTATTGGCAAAACATTTCGATGTGGCATTTGTATTGAGATATTTCAATTCGAATCGAGTCAATTGTGTAACATTATTCTCCCGAATCTATTTATTGGTGAGCAAAGTTTATTGATCCATAAGTGTTTAGTTTCTGGAATATCAAAAATTGGTAAATAATCCTAGTTGATTCAGCTGGTTCAGCTTATTGAGTCAAGGAAGAACTCCAAACTTTGTTCGAAGTGGTACTAGTAGATTCAGAAGAACTCAGAATATATCACTCCATAGATAAGGTATTGGATGATGTTGAAGAAATTTCGAAAAAACCCTAGTGGAAGACGAAGGAATCCAAGCAAACAAAACAGCAAACAAGAGACAGGCTACCAGCAATGATCAGCTGATTGTTGGTAAAATCGCACTTTTTGTAGCTGCACATCCAGACGAATTGATAGCTTGATGGGGACAACACAAATTAATAGAACAAATTCTAGTAGATAATATTTAATATATCTCTGGGTACACTTCATACCACTTTATCCTCTAGAACCCATAAATCATCCGTTCAGAGTGAATTTCGTGATTGTTGAATATTGTGGAAAATTCAAGAAAGAGGATTAATCAGCATCTCTGACTTTTGATGATAAAATCTTCTGCAAAATGAATTATAAGAATTGCGAATCAGCCTTTTTGAAAAATGTCCTTCAGCCTATTCTCCCTCAAATACTTTGCTCTTTCTTCAACGTAGATTTGAAGGTGGACTCACTAATATCGTTGATGATAATTGTATGATCTGGAACGATAATAAGGAGAAATTTAATTTCTTTCGTAATCACGCTCCCACACACACACCTAACACAACAGTGATGAAAACACTAGGTTCTTGTTCCATCTCAGAGTTCGAAACTAGAACTACGCCAGTATTGCCAAGCCATCTTGGGCCTGGCTTGTTCAAGTAGAGTCGGTTGTGGACGGGCCATAGATGAGCCACTGTTTTCGACGGACTTCCGCAAGTTCCAGAAGAAAATGTCCTACGGCTAATTCTGTCGCAGACACCGCAATCATACAATGACAGCGATTTCGGTGGATCTACTTTATTCAGCCAATTCTACGAAGCTTTCGACGATTGCGGAGACATCGTTAAATCTTCGAGCTTTCTTTCGACGGTGGAAAAAATTGCTGGGGTCGAATTTGTTGGATGATCGCTATAAGAAAGTTCTTTACAAGGTGGAACTTCATCGACCCTCGAACTTCTGAGTGAAACCCAGAAACCAGAGGCAAACAATTTCACAAAGGTGAAACGTCATAGTATTTTGAGTCAGTGACTTCAGGAAAATAGTTATTTAGAAGCATCACAAAAATATGTAATGAGATTGTGAATTACAAGTTTGAGTGATGGAAATCACATCAGAACAGTTGATTTGATGAACCTGGAGTTATATAGCACACATAGTTTGCTCATTGATACAGTTGATCACAGGATTTTCCATCGCTTTGCTGAATTCAAGTGTTTCTAGAGATTGAGTTTTTTATTTTTGTTGTGATTATGCGAAGTCGTGTTTCTCTAGGATTGAACCATTCAATTTCGACTGTTCATAGGCAGTCGATACCGGTCCATTAACCACTTCCACTTGCATTTCATTCATTGATTCCAATATTTCTTCATCTAGTTTGACTATGTACTGATGATGAATGCATAAATGAATAATTTTTCATCTGCTGAGAACTTGTCTGCCATCTAGAACAATGGAAAGCAAGGTCGAATATTCTCTTCATACACCTGATTCCCAACTGGAAGATACTCTATTATGACTAGCACACACACTGTATATGAGATGGTTTGCTCTGTATTCACCCCACTTCAATTCCCATCCATCAAGGATATCTGTTACCCACAGATTTTCCCCAGAAAACTTGAAATCTGTGACATATCTAGCTCTCGTCAAACGAATCGCAGAGATAATGTATTTGTTTTGTGTTCGGCGTTTGTTTATAATGTTTTACCAACTTTCCTGCAAGCTGTTCGCTCTGCATTTTTTTTGTTCTGTTATTCTTTATCTATGTATTGGTCGAGAAGTTTCGCGTTGCTGTAGGATGACAGAAAGATAACATGATCCAGAGTTGTGATTCGATAAAAGAGACGAAAAAAGAATTAGTAGCGAAGTCAGTGGCAGCAGAAGCAGGAGAAAATAGGTATAACTTGTTGAAATTGCAAACACTCACTTGCCAAGTATTCACAAGAAGATCTCAATGAAATCAGTCGATGAAAAAGAAATGAATTCAACATATCAGCTGTCCAGTTAGACTATCTCCATAGAATAACCATTTTAATGAATTGATTCAATAATCAAATCCAACAAGAAATGTGGCACGCAAATGATAACTGTCAGCAAGTGACATTCATAGTGGACATAGCAGCACATTGTTGAGGATTTTATGTTTTCACCAACATTAATTATGACATTGGTGGCTCTTTTTCTGATCTAATAGTCAATCCTGAGTTTCCTCGAGAAAATCTTGGGAAAGTGCATTAAAAAAGATCGAATATGAGAAGAACTTGGTATGGATATTCTCACTGGCAAAGCTGATGCTGAGTATCACCGTGCTATCTATGATATCCGTACAGATATTTCACTTGTATTTGCCACAAGACGGAGATAACATATTTTCCGGACTGGAAATCGTGATATCACCGTGTCACAGATGCCACTCCATATTTATGGGCTTTTTAAGCTCCAATCTTGGCTACTTTCCCTTCCCGAATCTCTCACATAGAGAAGGCGCATCTCTGAGCCGCTGAAGAAAATATGGAAGCGAAATATAGAAGAGATGAATTTTCAGTCGAGGGTGAGCTGAGCTGTTTTACTCGCCTTGTGAAGGCAATGAATCATGAATGATTAGGCAGACATCTTTCATTGTTGTATCTTTGTATCCAGCTAAAGTGACTGTGATCCTGTTCTCTAATTGGGTACAGATAATCGGTCTTTTGACGATGACGGGTTGTATGATTGAGGAAACACGAATTTTAGTGTATTCAAGAATAAAATAAATTTGTGAATAGGGCTGCAAATTTCATATTTTCTCCACATAAATGAGCTCTGTAGAGTATTTTTTCTGATATTTCCCAGTTGTTGAGGCTATACAGGATCATCAATTCTTTAACGTCTATCAACGCATGACTGCCACGGAACAAGATAGAACAAAACATAGAAATACAACAAGTTATACTCTATATGAATTTGTGACTCCAAATTGCAATGAACTATATTATGAATGAATAACATTATTGAATGAAGCCGATTACTGTCTGTACTGTCAATTCAAAAAGAGAAGGGAGGGTTCCTTCTCCTGGTTCCTGAAAAATTGAAATAGAAGTTATATTAATTGTTTTGATATATTTTAGTAAGCCCAGATTTATGATCTACCCCAAAACGTCCCTGAGCTTGACAAATGAAGAATTTGTCTTTCAGGTATCTGAAGGTTGAATTTCAAACGCGGTGAAAAAATGAATCTGTCTTCACTCCAAATATATTGAGATGAATATTATGATTTCTATTCATATTGAATGGAAGTGAAGAGAGATAATACCACAAAAACTAGAAGAATTCAATGAAGCTATTCATTTATTTATCGCATGAACTCATTAATAATTTATCGTTTCGTTTCGTTTTTCGAAGCCTCCATAGAAATCATGTGAAAATTTGCATGAAACCATGACAAACTACTACATCACAATGATTTTAGTGCTCCCGTGAAAAAAATTCGATTTTGGAATGAAAAATCGGCTATGATACCAGTCACATTCGTTCAACTGACAACAGAAATAAAGAGGTGAGCATTCAAAGTGACACACCCCGTATCCTATTTCTCTTCGTAGGTTTTTCCCATCGTCTACAAGGCAATATCGAATGAAGAGATCTCCTCTGCGCCTCGCGAGTCAGGTGAGAGCCAATATTAAATATTTAGGATGCCGAAAATGCCTTTTTATTCGCGTTTTTGAGGTGGCTGTGGTTCCGCATTCGATTGTTATTGGCGAATATCTGACAGGGTAGCAATATCACGCTTGACGTGTTACTGAACGACAGGGATTTTATTACATCGATAGAGTAGGAATTTCGATCCGATCGGTCTCGAAGAGATGGCCAACGAGATAATCTGCGAATTATATGGAATATGGAGGAAAGGGTGGATTTATTATTGATAGAATTGACGGGAACCACATAGAACCATGTGAGTTTATGAAATTCATTTAAACAACCATGGGAAATAAATATAATGGAAAGCACATAATGATTCCGTTTAGTATCATCTACTCTACATGAATACTCACTTGATGATGATTATCAAAAAGGGGTGATTGATAATTCGATGTGAATAAATTGGGGGCGTATTGTTGGGATCTGAATGAGACTTTTTGTCCGGATGAAAATGTTTTGTTGATTTGATATTGCGAAAATACCCCCCGTTTCGTTGATTACGATTTTCTGGCAAGTTTTGTATGGAGGAAGAAAAATGCAAGACACCAGATTCTTATATATTCTTCCATGCCTCTGATGTATATGATGATCTTTCTGAACATGAAATTTGGGCGAATAGAAACGTGGACCTCCCTTCAACGCCCCTAGGAGTTTGATCCGATATCATATTCACAATTCAAGATAATTTTTTTTTTAAATACTGTCTGTAAGTTCTTTGAGGAGGTGGTACATTCATTTTTCAGCTTTTCATGGGATTTTCTCTCCTCGTTTCTAAAAAATAAAGTAGAAAATTATTGCAATATATTTGTAGTAAGGACAGATTTAGGATCTGCCCCAAAATATCACTGCGCTTGAAATTAAACCTTCAGATACCTAAAAGAGAAATTCTCTATTGGTCAGTGACACCTTGTTTTTGAAAAAAAATTTGGAAATACAAATATACTTAATAAGAATAAAACCTCTACTTATCTTTGTGGACGTTTCGGGAACGAACGAATATTGAAAATATTTTCAATATTGAAAAAATTTACGAAGAGAAAAATATTTCAATTGTATTGAGAACGGGAGCAGATTCGTTCCCGAAACGTCCACAAAGATAAGTAGAGGTTTTAATCTTATTGAGTATATTTGTATTTCCAAAATTTTTTTCAAAAACAAGGTGTCACTGACCACTTAGGTATATAAAGGTTTAATTTCAAGCGCAGTGACATTTTGGGGCAGATCCTAATTCTGTCCTTACTACAAATATATTGCAATAATTCTTAATAACTCCTACTCTATTTTTCAGAAAAGAGGAGAGAAAATCCCATGAAAAGTTGAAAAATGAATCTTTTTTTTGTTGAATATTAGGTTCGTTGAGGTGGATGCTTGAAGAATATCGATTCTGCATCACAGCAAATTATTTGAAAATACAGTGATTGAAAGTACATTCTATTCCATTTTCCTTTCTATCGGAAAACTCTTGAACCTCGATCACTCAATTTTGTTATGGCAAGGAGTGAGGAAAAATTGAATTTTCTTTGCCATTTCATTCCTTCTCATCATGAGTATATGGTGAAGTTACACCGAGCATCTGTGCTAATTCTGTCAAATTTTAGATCAGCGATTTCGGATCAGCACAGTTTTTATCACCTCCTCAGTAAGTTTTCGTGAAAATGGTGTTATATCAGATCTGTCCTCTTACATTCCAACTTCTTGTAGACATTCAATGGAATAATTACCTTTCTCAACAACAATCTCATTTCCAATCCAACAGAAATAGCAATTTGAAACCTGTAGGGGTTCCATTGAGTAGTTCTGGAAAGATCAAATTGAGTGAAAAATCCAATGAATTCCTCATAACCTCCCTGTTTATACCCACAGAGGCACTCTAAAAGTAACCGAGTTTCTTCAGGAGATCGGAAACAACTTTACGAATCATAATTGAGTTAGCAACTTCTGTTCCCAATTTAATCCAACCTAATTTTCATATGGGCCAAAGTGAATGGGAAGTTCCAGTGGTGGCCGAAAACTTATTCTTACAATCACATAGCCCCTATGATGTTCGTGGATGCCATGTTCGAAAGTTCCGCAAGTTTGACCAACATATATCCCAGGACGAGTTCTACATTCCAGAAGTTAACGGAGCGCTCATTATTTCAAGGAAATACGTACCACAGTGGGATATTCTAACTACCAGAAGAGGCAATAATTCTGCTGGGAAGCGAAAATGTAAGGACGATTGTATGAGTTGATGCAGTGAAAGTATTTTGAATAATCCATCAGAAATAGATCCTTTTTCTGATATTGATTTCGATACTTCAACAAGTGCTAGAAATGCTGGAAGAAAACAACTTCAGGATCTTCCAGAGGTACGAAATCCAATGCAGCTGCTTTAGATATCACAGAATACAATATAATGACCAATGCTTGTGATGATAATTCCTCGGGAGGTTTTCATATGAGATTTTCACATTTTGTGTCGTTGGAGTTGGAGCATGGAGAAAAATGGAGGTCACCAAGAAAAATTGTGAAGTCAGTGAGTCACAACCAAAAAAAAAACGATTCCTGAGACATCCGGCAGCAAATATCCAGGTCGCTTTGATGTTGGTGCCAGATCACAGAGTTATTATTTTGCCGAGAACTACCTTGCCAAAACGTATGGGCAAACACACGATTTCTCGACGGAAAACCCTTCTATGGATCCTCCAAAGCCCATTTCGCTGGAAGAACGATTGAATGAAAGTGGCTGGTCGAAGACGAAATGAGTGAATCTTGTCGGAGTCGGTGATTGGAGCAGTTCGATACTTGAAAAAGCTCACTGCAGCATAATCAAACATTCGTAATGTTGCTGAAACGGGCATAATCTGATCAAGAAACCATCAGGAACGGAAATAACATTGCCGTTACCCACCTGCCCGAAACCCTATGCCGTGATAAAAGGCTTTGTGTACCGGGGAATCCGGATCGCATTTATCATTTCCGGAAGGCTCGGAAAGGCGAATAGATAAAATATTGAAGCGCCATCCACTTGTCATGGAGAACATTCAGCGTATAATGAAAAATGTAGCGATGTTCGAGGGGCCGACTTGAATCTTCGCTTATGGCGGATGAGGAGATCCGCAGAGTTTGCGGAAGATGACGTTTATATTCGACGTGTTCGCGTGCGTGAGATGTTCCGAAAAAATGTGTCATCATTTCCAGGACATGAAAGTTTCAGGAATCGATAGTGAAGTTTTTCGAGGATTCGGTAAAAACGAACTGTTCATGGTCAGTGTTGATATTTCATACTTACTAGATTTTCCAGGAAGAATTATGAAAACTAGCCCTGTTTCTTCTGCCTTTTCTGGGTAGACATCATATCGACCAATCCGCATTCAGTTTTTCACACAGGATACTTTCCAAATCTTCATCAAACATTCACGTATTGAAAATGAAATGAAAATATTCTTGAATAATTCGAATAAATAATGATAATAGTAATAAAATGTCTTCATTCATCGATGCCTGTTACTGCTATATAGTTATACTAATATTCGGTAAGGATTCGACCTCATCATTGTATCTATCTACAGGGTTGCCCAATGGAAACGAAACGAGGCATACATTTCACTGAGAGATCAAGGAACTGACATTATAATAAATGATTCTTTATGTCGTGTTGGATTTATAAAAAAAACACACATATGAGGCACTTCTTAGATGAACATCGTTCTAACTACAGAATGAAAAATAGTATTGAAAGGGAAAAAAGCGTTACTTTCCATCACTAGCCGATTATTTTCATAAACGTGTTTTCTCGAGAACTACTGCATTAAATTCCAAAACAAGGAAGCGTTGGTAAGAGATTTCGATTACCTTCAATATGACGTTTGACTTGGCCCCTTATCCCATTCGAGATTCAAGGGTTGAAGCTTACCCCTCCAAGGGGTTCGAAGTGAGAAAGTCGAAAACATGCGCAAAATATTTCCCTCTCGAGATAAAAATCGACCGGTACGAGCTTTTTTCTTTCTGAGAACGATAATTTTGTCAAATCGGCCTCGTTTAATTTTCATTGGGCCACCCAGTATAACTATTCCATCTTAATATTCTTTATTCTCCATCTCTCTCTCTCTCTCTCTCATATGGAAGACGCCGTCAAAGGAGGATCAATCCAACAAATCCTAACCAGATCTAGGTTCATTTTTCGGAGTTATTACAGGGTGGATCACGAGTTTCATCGTCAGAAGGTTGCTAGAATGGAAACAGACGAGTCGGTGTACTTATAAGGAAAGTTTTTCTTTCATCCATTACGGAGATACAGGGTATCATGTGAATTTGATATTACAGCAAATATTCATGGAAAATTTTTCGAAAAGAACGATCTGGTTTGCCATCCACTTGCCATGGTGAACATTCAGTGTATTTTTTGAAGGACGTGTTATACTTTCCAGGACATTAAAGTTTCGGAATGGAAAAAGGGGCAAAAAGGGTGGACTGTGGGAAAGGTTGTGTCCTTATACATTCATAAGTTGAGCAACTCTGCAAATTTTTCTGTCAGTAAATAGGGACATATTTTTCTTACGCTTCAAAAATCAGGTCATACCAAGGAGATAATTGATATAATTGGCATAAATATAAATGAAAACCTGCATTTCTCAATAGATAACTGAACCAAGTCGTAAAGAGGACATTCCAATCTGAAGGAGCATGAATCTGAGGTGCTTTGTGAAACTTCTTGTCTCTCAGGAGTTTGTGTGATATACGAAATACCAGCAAAATCTGAAGAAGGTTCTTCAACATTATTTACTACAAACTAATCGAGTCACTTGCTGAAACTTCCTGCTCAGCGAAATGCTTGAAGTTGTGTGTTAAAATAGTTAGATAGTTCATAGGTACTAATTTTAGTTAGATATTTGAATATACAGGGCAAATATCCCAACACACACACACACTTTATATTACTTTCGGAATGTGCTCACGTTTGCTCATGCATACGTAATGCAACAATTCCAAACTTTAATATTCCCCAAGGAATTTATGTACAAGATATACTAGTATAACAGTAACAATGTGGTTGGAATAGTAATTTGGATTACACTGTCGTAACGTGTAGCAACATTCCACGGATCCTGCAAACCTTCAGAGTTGAAGTGAATGAGTTTTTTGAGTCCTTCAGTTGACTACGGAGTTCTCTATACATGATGTTTTTGAAATAGTGGAGAAAATTCTGGATGATTCTGGTGATTTTACTCCTCGAAATGAACCCTACACTCACATGCAAAAAACGCATCGAATAATTATTCGGTAAATATTGAGTTTTCACAGTTTTTTTCAAGTTCTGGTCAATTTTCACAACCTGAGAATGATTGGTTTCAGGTACCTCATCCAGTCTTTCATGCTTCATTACACAGAGTCAAGCAGTTGAATATTCCAAATTGTGGACTGATTTCGTAGCCAAAATCTTTGAAATTAACAGTTTTCATTGAGAACCATTCCATTCCTATTGGTGACAAGTTCATTCGACTCCCAAAAAGGAACTACGGCGCCTAAGGTCATGAACCAAAAAAATTGTTCTTGACAAAAATTGATATTTCCAGTGAATTTGGCAACGAAATTTGTCCACAAGGTGTTTGAGTTAGCGAATATCCACGGAAATCGAACTGAAAATGATTGAGAATATTGGACCTGAAATTCCACCGACTATTGTTTTGTTCATTTTTCAGCTTTTAATGGGATTTTCTCTCCTCGTCTCTAAAAAATAGAGTAGAAGTTGTTAGAACTTATCGCAATATATTTGTAGTAAGGACAGATTTAGGATCCCAAAATGTCACTGCGCTCGAAATTAAACCTTTAGATACCTAAAAGAGAAATTCTCTATTGGTCAGTGACACCTTGTTTTCGAAAAAATTTGGAAATACGAATATATATTATATAATAATAAAACATCTACTTATCTTGGTGGACGTTTCGGGAACGAATCTGCTCCCGTTCTCAACACAATTGAAATATTTTTCTTCGTAAACTTTTTTCGATGTTTCCGATTTTGACACTGAAAAGTGACAATTTGGCAGACGCAGGAATTCTGGTTACAAGGTGTTTTCATTAATTGATATCGAATTTTCCATTTTCATATTCAAGTTTCAGAAGTGGATGCCAAGTTCTATCTATACAGACAGTATTGTTTCGTTCGTTTTGTATTTGAGATCAATTCCATAACTCCAAAGATGAGACTGATGCAAAAAGGATTCAACTCGATTGTGTCTGCAAGAGTCTTGGATCTCCAGATCCCTCCAACAAATGAATCCGATAGCAATCTTCGTCCGCAGGTAATTTCGATTATAATTTTCTATATCGGCCAGGTGGTCGAGATGGTCAAGCGACATCATAGTAATCATGAGGTCGTGGGTTCGATTCCTGGCTGGCCGTTGGATTTGGTTTTTTTTCATGCGCTGTACAATGTATAACATGAAGTTCCACATAGAACTATCCCAAATGCCACAGTGGTTTGGATTCCACTTGTATAAACTGTAGATCCTCGTCTCCTTCACTCGTACAAGCCCTACGGGGCTCTACTGAGGGTTGCTTCTGCAACTAAGGAGACTAGTAACAATAACAATTTCATTACTATATTACGGTTCAATATAAGTATCTATAAGACAAACAGGACCTACGATTCTCCCATCAGGAAAACCATGGGAGAACGATGAAAATTGTCTATTCTAACCACTATTTCTGGCGAACTCATCACGAATACTCGCATTTGGGCATCGGTCGATGCCGAATTCGACACACGAACTCGCTCCGAAGGCTGATGTATGAAAGACTGTGCCAGAAGTGATGTGCCGAAATGGATCAAAGTCCTCAGATGCGTAATTTCTCGAGCAGAAAGTTAGTTCGTTGATGGAAGATAAGGCGCTAGCCGACCGGGTTTATACGTTCTGTTTGGATATCTCGTTCTCCGTATGAAATATATCCGACGATCGATGGCTGTCTTTCGAGGTCTGAACATCAATCATGCGATGTTTTGGCGAAGAAAACTCTACTGAACGGAGTATCGCCCTATAACTTCTCCATTCGTGAAAGTAAAGCTATTCGACTATTCCAGTGAGAAAAAGAATATCAGATCGTCCTATCGCATGTCGCGGAGTGGGGATGGTCGGCATAGCAGTCGAGGCCAATATGGCGGCGCCCATGGCGCGCATCATCTAACCGTGTAGCATTTATATTCTCACTCCTGCGTACAAGTGATACTCAATATTCGTGTTGGTTGACAACACAAATCTACAAATCTACATTTGTGAAATATAATGTATTTCCATTTTTTTTTAATTAAAATCAGTTGACTGTTGGCAAAACATTTTGATGATTGTATTGAGATACAATGGCATGACAGGATTGACGACATTTTGCGTCATTATCCAGGCCAAGGACTGGATAATGACGGTGACAGTCAATAAAAATATATTGCTGTCGATATTTCGCTCTTGATTCGTCAAAGAAGTGAACGAAGGGCGAGGGATGAAGGCGATTGGACAGGAAATTGAAGTTCTGGGCATGGAGTTGCATGATTGAGGATCGATAAGGAAGTTCTTCAGATATAATAGGTTGATTTCAAATATTGTGGATTCAATTTTTCTATATGGGCATCAGGTGAACTTCTTTCCTTGATCTTATGCATCGATATTCAGAATTCTCATGTAGGTCGTTTCCCAGGAAGTTCCTTTTCGTTTTGGGGCACCCTGTAGAACTGTTGTAGATTTGGTGCAGCCTACAAGTTGCAACATTGTTTGCTTCAAAAAAGCAATTAGCATATCTGAACAATTTCAACCCCGCTCTGATCCGATAACAGCATAAATAAAAGTTCAGACCATTGAAATAAAATCTTTCTGGATGTTTTTTCGGCCGTTACAATCCGAGGAGAGAATATATTTATTTCAGTCAGCTGTAATGGCGAAGCATTATTTCAATGGTCCGTTTTTATGGAAGAACCCTGACACTAAATCCAGCAGATTTTAATTTCAGTTCTTTAAATGGAGCCATAAATATGAATTATGATAATACGCCCGGTACATCGTGCTGGTGTTGCATGAATTAATAGTTTATTTGCGCGGAAATATTGGTCCAATGTGGAAAGTAAGATGTGGATTGATAAGCTTGTCTCAGAGATGAGTAGAAATTTCGATATTTGTTGAATCTGTTCTTCTTTCATTTTTTTTTTCGAAACAAGGTGTTACTGACGCATAGAAAATTTCTCTGCTACAAATATATTGAAATAATTGTACTGCTCAGACAATTGAGTGGGCCACAAATTATCTTCACAAAACTTCTACTGATTTAGGATACATGGGGTGTTCAGAAAGAGTCCCATTTCCCTCAGGAAATTTTGTTTGGTGAATAATTTCTATCGAATCTTTGAGTTAACGCCTAGAAACGGTTTCGTAATGTATCTCCTGCAAGATGTGAAATTTCGATTTCTTAAATCTTCCTGTATTTTCACTCTTCTTTGATAGTTTGAAAAAATTATAGAGGATAGTCAACTCATAACGCACTGTAAAGCAATGAAAAACATCTCAGAGAAGAGATTGGTATCTCTTGGGGAAGAGCATTAACGCGTTTTTTGAAAAAATAAAAATCAAAATTTGGTGAAATCGCATATCCGGATTGTTGATGCTACAATCAAATACTGTCAGAATTATGAATATTCCAGTTGTATCGGCAGTCTTGAAACGATTTCATAATTTTCTCGATGAGTCATGAATATTATATCATTTCAGTCTTCTCGCAAAATTTCACACTCAGCATTCTGAGAGTTTTGTTATGGTTACATAATTTTGACACATCGAAATACAGTTGTGGACAAATAATAAGTGGTTCTCACAGTGTATGGAATATTGAAAGTTGTCGGATCGAATATAAAAACAGCTCTGTTCAACCCCGAAAATGTGAACAGTCAATTCCGATAGTGACGAGCTCGGGAAAATCGTGAAACACAGTCGATTCCGACATTGACAAATTCCTTTCCGAGTCCACGGAATATCCTTGTGGAATCACGTCACGTAAAGAACCTCAAGTGGCCAATTCATTTCTGGAAGATAAAGCAATTACGGTTTTTCAAAATGTCCGGCGTAGAATTAAACAAGAAACGTGCCTTGATTCGAATAACTCACATCCGGGAAGAACGTGACTTCTCAGATTTCGCTGTGACGGTTTCGACAATCTCGAGAACTTAACTAGCTTCAATAATTTGTTGGAAGCTGATCTTTCAGAAACCTACTATTATCTTTTGCAGCCACCTAGTCTGTTTTTTATCCTATGAAATGAATAGAAAATTTCCATATTTTTTCCTGGATCATTACAATTTCTTGCTCGAAATTGAAAATATAATCAGTAATAAACAGGGTGTTCCAAAGGTCGATGCAAAGTCTAAGGGAGGATAGAGGGGAGCTCAGTTTGTCACATATGGACGAACCATTTTTTTTGTAGTTGGAAAAATTCAATGTGTCAGACATTTCTCTCGATGAAGGGTCATACTGAATAATTTACTATTAATTTAATAGTTCGAAAAATATTATAATCCAAGGTGTCATGTTCCATTGGTGTGTTATCAGGGTGGAAATATGAGGAGAAGCGATTGTTTGAAAAACACGATATATTCCAATGAATTAATTGTTACTTGAGAGTACTTACACTTTGTTACTCCAGTAAATTATATCATATCTCCTGTGTCCATTGATAAATCATTGAAATATGTAGAAAACCTGGAATCAATTCTACATAAAAAATGTACTCTTCAGGAAAATATAATTGATAAATATCAAAATTCCTACTCATCTTATTGTTGTGGACGTTTTGGAAACGAGTCTGCTTCTGTTTTCAGCTCAAGAAAATAATAGTTTTCGCTGTGATATTTTCAGGAAGTTTCCTTCAATTCATCATCCCCAAGAATATTTTTCGTCGATAAAAGTGTATTCCTTGATTTCGTTTTGTTTTTTTCGTTTTCTATTACCGACTTCAGTTATCGTTCCAATTTCTCGAACACCCTTTACCTTCCAGTCCAGTTGTTCCAAATCACCCTATATAAAATAGGCAAAAATTGAATGGCACGAATTCCAATTTCCAAGAATCGTAGCCAGTTTATGACAGAATGTATCTTTCATCTGGAAGTTCCAAAGGTCTCAGCTTTTTATTAGACCCCTTCGAATTTCTTTCACACATTTATGTTTTCCGAGGAAATCGAATTCAGGGTTATTTACTAAAGGAATAGATTTTCCGATACAGAAATACGGTTGGCAACCTTTCATGAATGGAATTTCTTAAACTTGAACCGTTTATTTCCATCTTGAGTTAGTAGGAAAACTTGTTTGCGTCAAATCGCATCCTATCGAAAACGTAATAGAAAAGGGAATCAGTCGTCTTTCAGGCTGAATCTGAAGTGGAAAAGCTATTAATTTTCATATTTTTGCAACGAATTCTCTATACTACGGAAACGCTGAATAACATGACGCAAATGAAACTGACAATTATACAACTTTTCGAATGTACACCTTTGTAATGATATTTTTAAATGAAAACATAATCGGTCGTTCTGAAAGTTAACTCACATACTTTATTTCCTGAAACAAATCGCAGCACTATCCAAAAAACCACTTGAACTAGTGACGTCACCGCCCGAACTATCGGGCGCATCCCAATCTTCTGGAGAGACCAATCAAGATGACTTTCATCAACGCACCAAACTATTGAAATCATTACCAAAATATCCGATGTTTATTTCGATATTTTCGTGTATGAGTTTGATCTGAAATTCAAAATGACAGTCTGTGACAGTATTCGAAAAATAAGTGAATAGAAGGAACGTCAGATTTCGAATGTGATGAAAAAACAGTAATGATGGACTAACGATTATTCTGAAATATATCTCACAATTCATAGGAATTAGGAATGAAATTTCTTTCTGGATATTTCCGGAAATATCCAGTGTAATGGGAGCCTCTTATCAAGAACCAAATCACCCAATTTCGTCAAAATGACTGACTTTGTATCTGCTATGCTCCACGAGACCCAACGCGTCGAATTGGACCAGCCTGTACAGGGTGTTTCATCAATATAGTGAGAAATTCCAATTCGAGAACCAGTAGACCCGTAGTTTTCGAGATAGAGGGTATCAAAATTTTCTTCTTACGCAATGATTTTCCAAAGAAAATTCTGTTTGATTCACTCGGAATTTGGTAGGTTTGTTTGCAATAGATATAATCGAAATGATGGAGGTATTGAACAAACTGGAATATTACACGAAATAATCCATAATCTATAATCCATCCGATATTTTTCATCTTTATCTCAGAAAAAAGCAAGGATCGAAAAATTCATGATGAGAAGAATTGTGATATGAATTGCTCAATCTTGAAAAAAAATCCACTTTGAAATGAACAGTGGCACCACATTTTTTTTATATATTATCGACCTCTAGGAAGCTTCTTGAATACTTGAACAAAGAAGTATCTGTCTTGTTATTGCATGTGAACCCATCAAATTTGAAGAGAATCGAACGATGTAATTCTCAATGAATTGGAAAAAAACCCTTATTCACAGAAAACTTTGACGTTCTGATTTTTGAGAACTACGCGTCTTTGGATGACTCATATGAGAACTACTTTCCTATTTTTCAGCAAGGATTTCTTAACAATGATAATAAATCACGCTGTTTATGCGAATAATTGACTCCAAACGCAGGCTCCTTTGTGCTTTTCCTCGGGATGATTTTCATCACATCGAAAACCATAGCAGGCTGATGCCAATAGAGCTAACTGAGCGGTTCATCAAGAGGGTGAGATAAGAGGAATCAGGAAGTTGAATAGTCTCCTCCTTTTCGTGAATACAGTCATGAATACAGTAGATAGGTAGTGGGAGACAATCGAAAGGATGGCGATAATGAAGTGAAGGAAATTAGTGAAGCTTTGTTCAGCGCGAGTGTGATGGATATCCGTATCTGTCCGTGTCTGATACAGGAACTGTACAGTGTAGATGATACTGAGTTTATTCCTAGTGGAATGGAGGCTGTGATGGATTCTATTCAATTGAAAGGGATCTCATGAACCGCAGAAGATACAGCTGCGAAATCGTAATGATAAGTCATCACTTACGGAATGCTTTTTTATTTATTCGATTTGCGATTCTGCTGAACGAATCTGCGAACGAAATAACTGGATTCGTCTCGATAACGAAGTAATCTCGCTCCTAAGTGCGTTTTTCGCCAAAAAGCGCACTATTTCCACTTTGACGAGCCATATTTCCGGAACGGTCGGTCTTACGGACTCGATCGACCCACCAATCGATTTCTCGTTAAATTTTCATCTAGATCACAGAAATTCAAACGAATCGATTAGAGAATGAGGAATTTCGTTCATGTCAGAAGATCCAAGGTACATATTTATCGGATAACCGTAGCTTGGAAATTTCGAAATTCCTAATTCTTGTTCAAAAAATCTGAAGAACAACACAACCACTAAATCGGACGCGAAGAGGATGAATCTGCGATCGAAATGACTGGATTCGCCTCGATAACGAAGTAATCTCGCTCCTAAGTGCGTTTTTCGCCAAAAAGCGCACTATTTTCACTTTGACGAGCCATATTTCCGGAACGGTCGGTCTTACGGACTCGATCGACCCACCAATCGATTTTTCGTTCAATTTTCAACTAGATCACGAAAATTCAAACCAATCGATCAGAAAATAAGGAATTTCGTTTATGTCAGAAGATCCAAGGTACATATTTATCGGATAATCGTAGCTCGGAAATTTCGGAATTCCCAATTATTGTTCAAAGAATCTGAAAAAAATCACAACCACTGAGTCGGACCCGTAGAGAACGAATCTGCAATCGAAATGACTGGATTCGTCTCGATAACGAAGTAATCTCGCTCCTAAGTGCGTTTTTCGCCAAAAAGCGCACTATTTTCTCTTTGACGAGCCATATCTCCGGAACGGTCGGTCTTACGGACTCGATCGACCCACCAATCGATTTCTCGTTAGTTTTTCATCTAGATCACAGAATTTCAAACGAATCGATCGCGAAATGGGAAATTTCGTTCGTGTCAGAAGATCCAAGGTACATATTTACCGGATAATAATAGCTTGAAAATTTCGAAATTCCTAATTATTGTTTCAAAAATCTGAAAAAAATCACAACTACTGAGTCGGATCCGTAGAGAACGAATCTGTGATTGAAATAATTGGATTCGTCTCGATAACGGAATAATCTCGCTCCTAAGTGCGTTTTTCGCCAAAAACCGCACTATTTTCACTTTGACGCGCCACATCTCCGGAAAGGTCACTCTTACGGACTCGATCGATCCACCAATCGATTTCTCGTTCAATTTTCATCTAGATTACAGAATTTCGAACGAATCGATCAGAAAATGAGGAATTTCTTTCATGTCAGAAGATCCAAGGTACATATTTATCGGATAATCGTAGCTCGGAAATTTCGGAATTCCCAATTATTGTTCAAAAAATCTGAAAAAAATCACAACCACTGAGTCGGACCCGTAGAGAACGAATCTGCAATCGAAAAAACTGGATTCGTCTCGATAACGAAGTACTCTCGCTCCTAAGTGCGTTTCTCGTCAAAAAGCGCACTATTTTCACTTTGACGAGCCATATCTCCGGAACGGTCGGTCTTACGGACTCGATCGATCCACCAATCGATTTCTCGTTCAATTTTCATCTTGATCACAGAAATTCAAACGAATCGATCAGAGAATGAGGAATTTCGTTTATGTCAGAAGATCCAAGGTACATATTTATCGGATAACCGTAGCTTGGAAATTTCGAAATTCTTAATTATTGTTCAAAAAATCTGAAAAAAATCACAACCACTAAGTCGGACCCGTAGATAACGAATCTGTGATTGAAATGATTGGATTCGTCTCGATAACGGAATAATCTCGCTCCTAAGTGCGTTTTTCGCCAAAAACTGCACTATTTTCACTTTGACGCGCCATATCTCCGGAACGGTCGATCTTACGAACTCGATCGATCCACCAATCGATTTCTCGTTCAATTTTTATCTCGATCACAGAATTTCAAACGAATCGATAGCGAAATGGGAAATTTCGTTCGTGTCAGAAGATCCAAGGTACATATTTACCGGATAATAATAACTTGAAAATTTCGTAATTCCTAATTATTGTTTCAAAAATCTGAAAAAAATCACAACTACTAAGTCGGACCCGTAGAAAACGAATCTGTGATTGAGATAATTGAATTCGTCTCGATAACGGAGTAATCTCGCTCCTAAGTGCGTTTTTCGCCAAAAACCGCACTATTTTCACTTTGACGAGCCACATCTCCGGAACGGTCGGTCTTAGGGACTTGATCGATCCACCAATCGATTTCTCGTTCAATTTTCATCTAGATAACAGAATTTCAAACGAATCGATCGCGAAATGGGAAATTTCGTTTGTGTCAGAAGATCCAAGGTACATATTTACCGGATAATAATAGCTTGAAAATTTCGAAATTCCTAATTATTGTTTCAAAAATCTGAAAAAAATCAAAACTACTGAGTCGGACCCGTAGAGAACGAATCTGTGATTGAAATGATTGGATTCGTCTCGATAACGGAATAATCTCGCTCCTAAGTGCGTTTTTCGCCAAAAACCGCACTATTTTCACTTTGACGCGCCACATCTCCGGAACGGTCGGTCTTACGGACTCGATCGATCCACCAATCGATTTCTCGTTCAATTTTCATCTAGATAACAGAATTTCAAACGAATCGATCGCGAAATGGGAAATTTCGTTTGTGTCAGAAGATCCAAGGTACATATTTACCGGATAATAATAGCTTGAAAATTTCGAAATTCCTAATTATTGTTTCAAAAATCTGAAAAGAATCACAACTACTAAGTCGGACCCGTAGAAAACGAATCTGTGATTGAAATAATTGGATTCGTCTCGATAACGGAATAATCTCGCTCCTAAGTGCGTTTTTTGCCAAAAAACGCACTTTTTTCACTTTGACGAGCCATATCTCCGGAACGGTCGGTCTTACGGACTCGATCGATCCACCAATCGATTTCTCGTTCAATTTTCATCTAGATTACAGAATTTCAAACGAATCGATCAGAAAATGAGGAATTTCGTTCATGTCAGAAGATCCAAGGTACATATTTATCGGATAATCGTAGCTTGGAAATTTCGAAATTCCTAATTATTGTTCAAAAAATCTGAAAAACAACACAACCACTAAATCGGACGCGTAGAGAATGAATCTGCAATCGAAATGACTGGATTCGTCTCGATAACGAAGTAATCTCGCTCCTAAGTGCGTTTTTCGCCAAAAAGCGCACTATTTTCACTTTGACGAGCCGTATCTCCGGAACGGTCGGTCTTACGGACTCGATCGACCCACCAATCGATTCCTCGTTCAATTTTCATTTAGATTACCAAATTTCAAATGAATCGATTGAGAAATGGGAAATTTCGTTTGTCAGAAGATCCATGATACACATTTATCGGTTAATCGTGACTCGGAAATTTCGAAATTCCCAATTATCATTTGAAAAATCTGAAAGAATCCACAACTCTTAAGTCGGACCCGTAAAAAACGAATCTGCGATCGAAATAACTGGATTCGTCTCGATAACGGAGTAATCTCGCTCCTAAATGCGTTTTTCGCTAAAAAGCGCACTATTTTCACTCTCCGGTCGTTATTACGGATACGATCGATCCACCGATTGATTCCTCGTTCGAGTTTCATCCAGATCACAAATTCTCGAACGATTCTACCCTGAAATGTGAAATTCTGATTATGTTAGGATGTTTTTGTTCCTTGCAGGCAAATGGTAAAAATCAGGTCTTACAAGTTTCACAAGAGTTCAGCAAGTTCGGTACGATACGGAACACATTCTATATATTTTCGATGTCTCCTCCTTCAATAATAGATGAATATTGATGAAATAGGTATATTGATAGAGATGAACTGATATCCTGAATAACTCAGTAACTGAGAAAGATAGCTCAGAACAATTCTCGAAAAACTTCATTAGAATTCAAAAGTGCATATGTAGAGGATAAAGATCTTCAATAGTTTGCATTTGAGATAAATACTGAGAGTTCTTCGGTGTCCTGATCCTCATGATCCATTTTCTATTTCTTTCATCACTGTATAAACTCAAGATGAATATTTTCTCAACGTCTCCAGAGGAAAATTCTTCCCTCTCTGGATTATCTATCCCGAGTACATTCAGGGTTTTCCAGACCTTCCAAATATCGGATTCCCGAGTTTTCCTACAGATATGGACAGATTCACTCTCAAATAATCATCAAAGAGCACTTTCTAGATGGAGTGAACCCTCATTTCTATGTCTTTGACTTCAAAGTGGGTGTGCGGAAATGAAATTTCATCGGCAATCTATTATTTATTCCATCTGGAAATTTTCACATTGTTTCCAATCTGAGGATCTAGAGAATCTCATTTCGGACATACGGTACACGAATCCTAGATAGTTGTTGGTGTCTCAGATGTCATGATTTGGAGAGCAACCAGCTCCAAATACTTTGAGAATTCAAGGTCTTCATTTTTCCATATCAATCAATCAAATTCAAATTTGATTGAAAAAGTTTTCTTCCACGATCAAAATTGGGAAATTTATAATATTACTGCATAATACTCATACAACAAGTCTGATGTTGGGGAATGTATACTTGATGAACTTGATTATATGACTGAGAATCGCCACATTCCAACAAAAATTTTCGAGTGATGATGATTGTGTAGCCAGATCCAAAATTCACTATACCTTTTGATAATTCATTCAACGAAATTTTTTTTCCGGGTCTGAATAATGTTTTTCGAATCCATCCTGTCTCATCATCGGTATTGATACTCCACAAACTCATTCCTATATGTTACTATCGACAGAACTGTTCCAATTTTTTTGCATGTTGAATTGACTTCAATATTGTGGAATCGAGGCTTCCTTGATATCAAATTCACGAGTTATCCTGCAGATATTTACAGACCTAGTTTTGAATATTCAAGAACGAACCCTCATTTCTATGTCTTTGATTTCCAACGACAATTTCCTCGACTCTCCACGACATCTTTTATACTCCTATATTTTCCGCCCTCGCAACCGGAATTCCCATGCTGTGTGGATGTATCGGAAACGAAAAAGTGAAACGATGTCGAATTACCATAAATTCTCAACCTGTTCTGGCGGCAATATATTTTATGTTAAGAGGCGATTCTTGGTGGATGTCACGATGTCTGAATCTCTTTGGACCGATTCGGGAAATTCCCAATCCCACTTCTGACACCATCTGGAGATCGCAGAAAAGCAGCATTTCCACTGTCCATGCGAAAAATGTAGTTCTAGGATCTACAATAGGATCTACAATATAGAATATAAAATCGAATACACATTTATTCATCCATGAGAGCATTACAAAACTTGTTCGACTGATGTTGATACACGAATGTCCTACTCTATTATACTGGTCATATACACATAGAGAAATATCAGAAACTCTCATAAAAAATATACACTTGAAATTTTCATTCATTCTATCGCTATTTGGGATGAGTTGTAATGATGGAAGTAATGATAGCTTCATCATCTAACCCATTTACAGGACAATTTTCCAGAACACAGTGAACCGAAAATAGAAATCGTGAAGGTAAGAACTAATGATAATATTGAGTGAGGAGAAAAAAACCCAATCAAAATTCACGAATAGTAGCAGATAGTAGAACTAACTGAATATTGCTGGTTCAAGAGCAAAGCTACGAATTTTCAAGGGAATGCATTTCTGCGAAAAATTGTAATTTTCTCTTTAAGTTCATATTTCCAATGAAACTGATGATTCTCATCTATGATCCCTGCATGAACGTCTCTCTGGAATCTTCTAATCAATGCTGCTCACTAGAGATGTTTGATCACAGCATGTTTTCCTGACAGAAATGCATTTAGAAGGCTGTCGACGTCAATTTCTGAAAAACACTGAATTCATATAGCCAGAGCAGTAAAGAATACTATGTATCGAACACCCAGTATTGATGAATCAATGATTTTCCTCAATTATCGCCTCCAACTAGGTTCATTAAATATTGATCATCAATTGGAAATGTTACGTCGCTAGGGAAAAAGGATAATTTCCGTTCTAAGCAATTTGATTTTATACATAATTGCTTCTCGTTCAACATTCGTAGACATCTGGAACGAGATATTGAGCGTTTAATTCGTCTACCCTATCATCGGAGAGGAACGTGTTATCCGATTTTTTCTATAGAAAGCATTATCATTCTCATCTTCTAGTGCTGAAGTTTAGAAAATAATCGTACCAAACACCCTTGTTTGATATTTTGGTGAAAAAGTGAATCCCGTGTATTTGTTCGAATCCTTCTCTCCTCTCAACACACCAACTCATAGATTACTACTCCACATTGAACAAAAATCGAATCCACTTTCTACTCCGAACGTGGGACACACTGTATATAAATTGAAAAAAGTATAGTATCATAGGGCGCAGGTTTGGTACACGAGTTCCTTTTGGAACTTCCGGAATGATTCGAGTGTTATTCTTTTCCTGGAAATTTGTCTGGATTCAAGTTACCACCAATTCCTTCCATTACTGTCTTCATCTCCACGAAATCAGGGCGAGTTCTTGATATCTCGCATTAATTACACTGCGTCTGGTATTTTAATTGTCCTAATTCAGCAACCTACTCTTGTTTGCCAGGCTCAGAGCAGGGATTGCATAAATTTCGAATGATTTGCAAGACACAGAGCTGCACATGATATACTCGCGCTTGGGTTTAATGAAAATCTGCCTTGCCGTTTCGTATATAGGTAGGGCAATTTAATTACCTCGTGCATGTGCCTGCTCAACCTTTGGTTGAGCTCGAGGTGAGATTGCTGATTCGAGTTCCGGTGGGAGAGTATTTTATTCAACATCAACACAAACACAATATATATTTCAATCATTCCTGACTGGAAATTGAATTGCGAGGAATTGTTCCCGGGAAGGCAACAAAGTGTGTCGAGGGACGGAGTTGGCAAGGAAGGTGCCGTTATCGTATAATCAAATCATTTCTAGGTTATAACATCATTCATCAACAATTCCAACAAAGGCTTCGAATGAAGAAATGTGAAGGATGTATACTGGAGACGATCTCGCAACTCTGCAATGCCATGATGGGTGAAAATCATCTGCCTTGACAGAAAGTGATATCATTGATGATTCTCCTTCGAACAGAATTGCTTTTGCGAAGAAGATGCAGGAAGGATATCTACCATTGAGAGAGTATACTGCCTAATCTTCTCATAATGATCTTAACCAATCGAAAATATGATGTCGTACGCCAGATGATCCGTGTTCTACGTCAAATTTCATGTGTTCCATGTCAAATGCCGAGTGCCATCTGTCGAATGTCATTTGTCATACGTCATCTGTCGAAAGTCCTAATGACGACTCGGCAGCCATCTTGAATGACGTCATCGGTGGAGAAGTTGAGCGGCCCAGGTTCGAACGGTGATTATTATTATTTCAACGAGAAGATTCTCATGAAGCCAATTAGATGTGGCGAACCGCTACAGGACTACAACACTAGCTTCGCGAACATTTCCAACACCGCGCCAACAAACATCGAGAGCTTCTGACCCATATAAACCTTCTCTAACAGCCGGCCGTTATCTCGGAGATTCTCGAAGCCAGACCACTGTGGCCATTCACGCCCAGCCATAATAATAAAGAACTTAATGCTGTTGGAAAGTAGTGCAAAAGAACATGAACTCACGATCTCAGAATGATGACCCTCCGAGCATCGAGGGCCTCTTTCGGATCGAGTGTGTTATCGCAGGATTCAATCAATGTTATGGTCCTTTACTGGAAGGTAAACATAACCGTCTGGTTTTATTCGACTATATTGTTCTCGGAGATTCTATTATCACTACAGCTATTTTGCCTGTGCGATTGCTGGTGGCTTCCGGCCTGTGAATCCTCATAGGAGCAGAAGGTGCAAAAATTGTTGTCAATGAAGTGGAATCCAAAGAGGACAATTGAAATTCCGCATCAATTTGTTTGAGCCACAATGTATCTACTGTTCGGGCTGGTATCGAGGTTTTCAGTCAAGATTTTATTGCAGGTAACGAGTTTCAAGTTTGTGAGTTCATGTTGGGGTCACCATACTTCATTAATCGAAAATATATTGGATCTGAAGTCTTCATCAAATTACAATTTGCTTGATCAGAACCTTCAAAATCTAGCAGTCATCAAAGAAAAGGTCGACAGAAATCTGTACCAATACATGATAGTAGAAATATATCTGATACAATTCCCGTCTCATTTCAACATTTCCTACCTTTAGGAAAACCATCACAGCCACATCATTTCACAGTGATCAAGAGTGTATTATTTTCAACATATTCGAATGATTTTGCAATCCGGTCATTATCCGTAAAGCATAACATTCTCACTATTCCTGGAACGGTTTGTCTAGTAAGAAAACATAGAGGGTGTCCCATAAACATACCAAAAGACTCTAAGGGATGGTAGAGGACATCAAAATAAACATTTTTGCTCGATAAACATAAGTCCGGAAACTCTTCGTTTTCGAGATGTAGGGTGTTTAATTTTTTTTTAAAAAATCGATTTTTTATTAATATCGTAAAAACGATTTGGTCGAATTCGATGAAATTTTTACAGATTATTGATACATTTATAAGGTATCTTTTGGAGCTATTAGAATTTGCCCAATAATTTCAGGGGCGTGCACACGGGCTATGTCGGATAGTTTTTGCACAAAAAAAATATCGCCCAGTAGATTTTTTGTAATTATGATATTTTTTTTTTAATGAACAACTAAAAATGCAACTTTTTTGTCCCTTGAAATGTTTTCGTATCTACGTTTTGAAGGAAAAAAAAATAAAAACCATATCTTTTAAATCTATGAAAAAAAATTAATTAAAAGAATTATACCTTACATTTTACCAATGCGTTTATTGAAATATTGAAAAACTAATAAAACTTCCAATAACTTTTTTTTACCAATCATTAATAATTATTGAAGACTTTCAATCATTTTTTGTTTTGTATTTAATTGGAAAATATTCGTAATTTTTAATATCTTGGAAAGAGTATCCAAAACATACCGACAAATAAAGGGCGCTAAAGCAATAAAATGTTTTAAATAAAATAAAAATAACCAAATTAACACTCAGTTCAGTTGAGCACCACTGACTTTTGTTTACATTTTTTGATTTAACTACGTTTGATGTTGGGAAAAAACATTGTTTTTACAATAAAATTTCACAGATACCAATTTCAAGACCGATACTATTTTTTAATATAATTCAACACTCTGTATCACGAAAACGAAGAGTTTCTGGACTTATGTTTATCGAGCAAAAATGTTTATTTCGATGTTCTCTACCATCCCTTAAAGTTTGTCGGTATGTTTATGGGACACCCTGTATAAGTCTCTATATAATCAATCAGGGTGTTATCCGTTTCCATTTTCCAACCTCAACTTCGTCGGCAACGTTCATATCTTCAGACAATGAAGTATATTCTGATTTTGGACTACGACAAACTGACTTCCGATATTCCTCAGACTCATGCTAGCTGTGCATGTAACCGTCTCATCTCTTCCATAGTTCTTGGGACCAAACACAGAACAAAGCTCAATTTACCCGTCGAAAGCGAGTTATTGAAATTCCTGCTCGACGTTAACAAGGACAAGGCAGTTAGAGATGCTTTTAATAGACGGGAAGCTCCAACTTTCGTCAACATGGCGGTTGATCATCAATAACACTGCGAGAAGTCTGATTCCACTTCGCCGACGGGCATCATGTTGTGTTGTAATCAGAGGGAGTTGCTAATCAGAAGTCTTTCGGTGCGGCAAAGAGGTGTGCCAAGGTGGAGGGCCCGAAATTAGTTGAGGAATTGTTCGAGAGGTGCTTGTTATCCATCTGAATACACGGTGTTTGTTGAGTTTGTGGAATAATTTCAACGGACGATTCTTTGAGTGATTTAGAGACGAAAAATTCACAAGAAACTGTGTCCTAACTCGATTCGTTTTCAAGATACGAGGTCTTGAACTTCGAAAAAAAAAATCTGCATTTTTTTGAGATACGGAGAGTATTTCGAGTTCTGGAGATACGATACGAACATATATTCCTTTTATAGGGACATCCTGTCATCTAGTGTCTTGTTTCATTTATTATTTTTTTGTCTTCGAAATGATTGAATCTTCAGAGATGCTAAAAAACTCTATTGCTAATCGGTTACGTATTTTCTATACGAAAGAAGTGTAAATTGAGGAATTTTCATTCGTGATTTTTTTCGTAGGAGACTGAGCAAATATGGAATATACAAACACTAATACACACATTGAACAAAACACATCAGGTACCTAAATTTTATGTTCACTGTTACTGAATTATTGTTTATCTGGTTCATAGAAATTTTAAAATTTTGAGCTCAGCAACAAAATGTTCTGGGTACCAGTTTCGTACGGAGAAGCTTGTTCTACACTACTTAATGTCGTTAAAAAATCGTAAATTCAACGCTGAACAGAAAAATGACAAGAAATTTTTTTTTCGAAATGGAACACACTGTATATCACCACTGAATGACCTGAAATGAAATCGAAATCCCTCCCGCATGTTTCATCATGTTCCTCTACCTGAATAGCAAGTTAAATCTGCCACATTCGTATTCTTACAGTGACTTCTCAGTCAAAAAAACAATTATGTACAGGGCGTCCCATCCAGGATATCAAAGATGACGCTACTTTTACTGAAGTAATCGATTTTTCAGAATGATTTGATGTCTGAGGTACCATCCACCGTGGCACAGCCTGTATATAATTCAATTTTTTTGTTCAAAATTTGCTCACCTCGAGATTCCAATCTAATTTTTTTCTACATTCGAAAATCTGAAAAAATCCCATGAACTCAATGAAACTCAGTGAAATCATGACGATGATATTACCCACACTGTATAGTGGACTTTGAGAGTCATTTGTGAACCGATTTCACATAAATTGCATGTGAAATGTGATTTCAGAAGAGTATCCTGGGAATACGAATAAAGTTCACAAATTCGCTCTATTATTCCATGCCTGTCCCCGTAGAGTAAAATCCCCTCAGTTCGACTTATTATTAGATCTGCGGTGTATTGTTAAATGTAGTAGATATTATGGCTTCGGCTTTTCGAACCAGGACTCAATAATCCCTGGAAGACTCTGGAAAATAAGAAAATGTATTTCCGAACAGTTGAATCTCGAATCATTGTCTCTTTTTCGAGTGCTTCGACTCGTCGGACATTTTAGATTCCCTCCAGATTATCTTTTGGATTCCACTAGACGATCTGTATCCGTAGTGACAATCAAGACAAAGAAGGTTTCAACGAATGTTCCAATAACTAATTCAACTATTAGAGTTCACTGTTATGTTTTGCCAGTGATAAAAATCTGAGTAGCGAAAAAAAACGAATACTTTTTTCAGCAGAGTTGATTTCGGATGGATTTGATAGTCACTCACAGACTAGTACTTTCGAAGCTTGAAAGTATGTCGATGTATCATAAAATTATCAGCTACAGTACCACGTGAGCTACAATTATCACCAGAAATTATTTCGAGATATTCGTTCGTGATCGAGATATTTTTAATTGAACCCGAAGTGGTAATCGGTAGAAAAATTTCACACCGAAATAATCTCGACATAATCTGAAGTTGAATGACAATGTCATTTTACCTATACCTGTTGATCATTCACGTCTATCGGTTAAAACAAAATGGAAACAACTATTCGACTTTTCATGTGTGTCTATTATGAAATACCAGCCATTGGATATTTTGGTATCAATTTCGAACTCGTGATTTTTTTTGGCACTTTGGCTGCATTAATTTAAGCTATCCCCATTAGTTCATCACAAAATTAGGAGGTACCATATACCTAAGGTACAAAGGGTAATACAGGGTGATGACGTCACCATTTTGAATGGGTTTTTAGATAGTGCTGTGATTACAGGATTGAGGTTTCATATGAGAACATCATTCCAGAGGTGACTTCAGTACAAATTCGACTAATTCAGTCGAGATGCTAATTTTATCGACATCCAAGTCACTCATGAAAAAAAATCAAAATTGACTTCACTTCATACATCAATATTGTCACTACCCTTGGAAAGGATGTTGGAGCTTCACCCCCTTCAGTACTGAAAATCAAAAGCGAATGGAATGGCTCCATAATAACTGCTACACTAATCATAAATCAACAAATTTCAATCTATATTCGATATTGAAAGCATTAATGAAACTAATTTATCAAGAGGCTTATGAAAAACGGCCGGTGTGAGTATGAATACGATGGAAGGGATGCAGATAATAAAGTCAAAGCCAAACGAAATATTGTATGAAAAAGGGAAGTTCTGAATTATGATCTGCTGATTAAATTCTGATGATGAACAAACGAAGCGAAGCCCGTATAAGCCCCATAGTCGATACGATATACAGGGCTATTCAAATCGGAGTCTATACAGTATAAAAAATATTCTATCGTTGGAAGAAAAATGATGTAGAAAATATAGAAAGACAGTTTTTGATTATGTCTTTGAATATCACATACGACAGTAGGATATACAGGGTGTTCCGGTGATCATGTTACAAACTTCTAGGGTAGATAAAACACACGAAAATGAGAAAAAAGTTCATGTGAACATGGGTCCGGAAACGCTTCTTCAGGGCTCTTCGAAGATGACCTTCAAAAACTACTTTTCGTTTTATAGCTTCGGTACTACTGCAGCAATCGCAACTAATTTTGGGACATGAAATCTAGTTCGTAGGTTCATCAGTTTGAGCCTTCCGGATTTTGTCACCTTTAACCAGGGGCGTACAAACCAGGGGGGTATTTGGGCAAATTTGACCCTACTCCTCTTAGGCTTCAATTTCTTACCATTTTAATATCTGATTATCATTCTCCAATGCCTTTTACATGAAAAAGGTACTCTTGTTTTTCATTGGTGCTCGTGAATGATTCATTGCAAATTTATCATTAGTTTTGCTTGTGTAGGTTTAATTGTTTATTTTTTTTAAATATTTTGTATACGTTCCCTTTTACTTTCTATACCCCCAATTTCGAAAAGGCAATAAATTTCTCTAATCTAATTTATTTTCATTGAAGAAGGTTTGACTAACTAATAATGCTCACTAACTGTACTGAACCTCATTTTCATATTTCAACGTAATAATTGGTTTGAGACCAATAATTTATTATTGATTGGATTTAGCCATTTTCGGAGGAAACGGTGACAGATAGCGATTTTTAAAAGAGTTAAAAGAGTATCACCGGAACACCTTGTATATATATATATATATATATATATATACACTCACACTTATCAAGTTTTGTCCAACGTTTTAGTTTTTGATTGATTTTTGATCTCTGTAACGAAAGGTTTGATCTTATTCTTCCTCATTTGTCGAAATGAACTTGGAAACGGCAACTTTTTTTTACCTACTGAGACCACTTTATGAAGAGTCTCTCCAAGGTGCTTAATGATGAAGGTAAACTCAAATGATTTTTTGCTGAGTATCATGTTGGGACGATATATTTCCAAATTCAAATTCATTTTTGTGTAGGTATCTCAATGACTGATTCTAATCATAGAGAGTGGAATTACAGTATCAAAACCTTGACAAGCTAACAAAGATCTACAAAATGACTCTGCAGACATGATATATGTTTTGACCTCGATTATTTCTTCTTCCTTCACAGGTCGATTTTTGTAACTGGTTGTTTTTCATGAATATAAATTATCATTTTCATTATCAGAAATGGGGTTCATGAATTTTGCTCTGATTCAATATTTCTGTCATATCTCCAGTAGTTCCTGATACCCAAAAGGGTGGAATGGTAGAATCCAAATCCCCTCGTATAGCTATTTTATGAATCCAATCCTTATTCTGAGGGACAATCCCCACAAATCACCTCATTTCCAACATAACCTCAAACACAATACACATCGCAACGGGTCGCATTCACGAAACTTTCCCGAATAATCGAATTGTTATCTTAGTCGCCAACAATAATAATTACCGCGGCATCCTCGTTAAACTAAATTACGGATATGAATTTGGGAATTATAATAACCGGATAACGCCCGCGCGAAATCAACCCTCGAAACTATCTCACCCTTCTAGCTAACCGAATGAACCGTACAATCAGGCTGTCAGATTGCTTCCCAAATATGGAATCAACCAGTCGACTGATTGAAATGTTGTACGCGAATAGAGGACTTAACTTTCTCTACGACTTGGCCGGGATGAGAAAAAAATGTGGTTTTACTACGATGCAAGTGAAACTATGTTTCGGATTGTAGATATGGCAGCACAGGATCTTGATGCTTGCTTCATAGATACAAGCCACATATTTCGATTATAAAAAAAAAACCTCCATGGATGGGATCCGAACCCGTGACTACAACTTGAGAAGCATGCTAGCTAGCCATTTATATCGCTGCCAGAGAATAATTCAGATGAAACAAACGTTCTAAGAGTAGTTCGATAATGTCAAGAGGAAACTTTTTGACGTAGTGCAGTATACCTATAAATGAATATCAACGAATCGCGCACCATACAGAAAATTAGCGAAAACAGATTGGTATCGGGAACCCTGAGACGATTCTCTTCTCCTGATACTCTTCTCCCGATTCCGTCTTAGAGATGGAATTTGGAAATTTATGTTCGGTTGAATCAGGGGTGCTACGACATACCCTATCGAATTTCTGCTCTCCTCATACGAATATCAGAATTCTTGTGAGGGCTGTAACGAGACATACGATACGAGAAAATTTGAGTCAATGTACAAAAACGTCTTATATTCCAGTCATGAATGACGATAAACACATCTACATACACATTCAGATCATATGAATATCTGAACCTTGAGATTATATGTGGGTAAAATGTGTGCAAGATAAGAAGCATCTCGGAAACAATGAGCGAAGCACAGATTTGGTTGAATGGGTGAAAACTAGCACGAATTGACAACCAACAAAATGACTGTCAGAAATCTGATATGATTTCTCGTCTTCCAGTTATTTAGGGAAAAAGGATTTCTGGATTACCATTTTCATTTTTTTCTGGCGATGATTTTGATAATGATCTTCAAGACAACTTTTGATGTTGATCAATTTGGCATCCCATTCAATGTTTCGTCTTCAATCAACCATAATTAACATCATTTTTTTCGAATACGGATTCGAATTCATCACATCATAACATCTGTGAAGGAAGTTTCATGCAATGAATTAGCTATAAAGACACATTATTGATTTTGGAACACACTGTAAATATGCCTCTATATGATAAATACCTCTGGGTGTTGCGATTTGCGAATTTTTTCACGCTATCTGTACTATAGCTATACATGGACGAAAAGAGGCTTGTACATTGTACATTCCCTGTGCTTCAATAATATAATCATACATACGTATATTAGCATACTTTCATGCGGAATTTACATGTTTGTAACGACGCTCGAAACATGTATATGCTTTCGTGAAATTGTGTACTGAAATTAGCATATTCATTCTGTTATAAATGAAACAGCTTCGTTCCAGATGATGCCTTCATACAAGATACAGTTGCCTTTGGTAGATCTAGGAATTAACGCATACGATATATTACACCTTCTTAATTCGACTGTGTCCTATACAGGGCGGTCTGATGAAAACGAAATAGCCATCAGATAGATAGATGATAGATAGGTCTGAAAAATTTCGAAATGCTAATCCCAAATATTAAACCAGTACACACATGAAGGTGTCATAATGAAATATTTTGATTTTTTCTCATGAACTGATACTGTCCGTAAGTTATTCGAGAAGGTAGTACATTCATTTTCCAGCTTTTTGTCGGATTTTCTCTCCTCGTTTCTGAAAAATAGAGTAGAAGTTATTGGAAATTATTTCGATTTATTTGTAGTAAGGACAGATTTTGTGATCTGCCCCAAAATGCCACTGCGCTTGAAATTGAACCTTCAGATACCTGAAAGAGGAATTTTCTATTTGTCACTGACACCTTGTTTTTTGAAAAATTTGGATTCGTTCTCAAAACGTGAATATTTCAGTTATGTCCAAAAACAGAATCTTGCCTGGGCATACTGTGAATGAATTTTTGTTCTACCAGTAACTCTAGAAACGAATCCATGAAAAACAGAGTGGTTTCCTTTTTATTCGCACTTTGATATGACACGTGGTTATGTGTGAGTATCAGTTCACACACCATATTGTTTCACCCGAAGAAATAATATATCATCACATCGAATAATTCGATACTGTAACCTCACTTTAGAAAATATACCATGACAACTGTGCTGTAACATGCAATCAGAAAGATTCATTCATGTGAAAAAAATAGTCATACAGGGTGGAATTTTAGGGTGTCAGAGTCTGATTTGTCGAGACCTATTATAGCTACAGACATGTTTCAAAAACGAATGTGAACTACACTATAGGTTCTATCATGAGAAATAATTGCCGCATATACAGGGTGCATCAAAAAAAATCTACAGAGTCGAGGACATTTCTCTTTGACGAATGCCTTGTATTTTTCATCCTCCATCAACTCCCTCTATATTATCGACCATGTCTCAAACATTAGCGCAGTATGATTTCCTTTGCCGAATTGATACCATTTGCAAATGCAAACTGGAAAATTCGCTGACGTCATATCTGTACAGGGTTGACAAAAATGATTTTTCAATTCGGAATATTTCGAATTGATTTTTTCCGTGTCCTTCAAATTGAACACTAGGTATACTTTCCTACATTTTGCCCAATCTTGTGAAATAGAGTGATACTTCATGTACAACTTTTCGAATATGAAAGTAATTGGGAGAGATAATATTTTTTATTGTTGTAGTACCAAGTGGTAGATCATGAGGAACTGCTCTTTGCACAGAAAAAGGAAGCCAAACTCGACAAGATTTCTGACATTGTTCCAGTTTTATTCACAAAATGATGAAATGATATCCTAATAACATACAAACTACACCAGAATCAAAATTCCTCTCCTATTGACAGTCGTGACCGCAGACTTATTGTTGTAGAACTTCGACTATGAAGTTTGAAGTTCTCGGCAGAACAAATTGAAAAGGGAAACACGGCGGCATGAATCGAGTTCCGAAGTTGGATAAGATTCACTGATGCATAGTCGGGATAAACGCAGAATACTACAAGAAGTTTCTTGTTTATAAGGAAGTGAATATGGGATCGAGATTCCAATTTTCGATAAAGGAACTAGGCAAAGATGAACTTCTCGTTGCTATATCTATGATATAGCTAGCTCATCTGAACCATAAACTGAGACCAAACACATGACAACATCAACTCGATCGACATCATTCGAATATTAGCACTACTAGCGGAATTTTTGTGGAATGTTTCGCTATTCCTGGTTGACTCACGAATAAATCAGTAGAAAACACTTGGAAAACTATCGACATAACTTCATACAGCGTTTTCTACTAGAGGATTGGTAAATGTTCATTCAATAAAATCCAACTGAAATGGCAAACCTAATCTCTGAAAAATGACACTATTTATTGAATCCAAACACGATCGGGCATTGCCGAATTCAATAGAATGAAAAATAGAAAACTGACTAGATGTCCTATAGTCTAGAATCATCTAGAATATATTTCTGTCCTTCCCATTCTTGGGATTTTGATCGAATAAACATACGGCAACATTGGAAGCAACATTTGTGAATAATCATCTCTATCATCGAATTTTTCTTTCGATATGATGCATGTCAGAATAAATCGATGCATTTTCATTAGGTACAGCTATATGAAATAATCTCGAATTGCGAATCTGAGTGGAAGGAAATATAGCTGATCACCAATCTTATGGACTTTGCAACTATCAATTTCGAGTATTTCTCTGGCTACCTTTGTGAAAACTATCATATTATTCATACATCCTGACGTCCTTCTCTAATTGATCGATTGTGGTAAAGAAAATATATCGTATCTGATACCATCTGCTTCAGATGAATGAATTGCACAGATCGTTGATACGAGGTCCAACTTCCTCAAGGTATCGGAGGTATCGACGAAAATTGGACTCACTGTATTTCGACTCACGATCTGTTACAAAACAACGACGAAAACCGAATCTAACATGTTCACCTCACCCCATTTCCACATTCCACTTTCACCTTATTCTTATTGGGCTACTTCTGCTTTGAACTCGATCACTGATTTCTTGCCAACACTTTCAACAATATCTCAGATGGATTCCATCAACCCTTCCTCAATAATTCACCAAATTCTCCACAAACTACACTTGCCAATTCTCTCTCATCATAGCTCAAGAGATAGATCACAGTCTCATCAATGAGATTTTGCGTTCTGGGTTGAGTTTTTGAACTGAACCCTTAAATGACGAGTCTGATTTCATTGCTAGTATTTTTTTTTTATCTGTGGACAACACGAAAGGGAAACCTATGATGTTCGAGGAACATCGTGTTAGCCAGCGGTGGAATTTTGGGAAAGAAGGAAGGTGTTGGAATTTTTCTTGAATGTTTGGAGGTTGTAAGCATCAGGAAAGACTTCACTAGGCAAAGAATTCCACAACTTTGCCGTTCTATTGATGAATGATGCTTGATATAGCGATGTTCGACAGGTCTCGAGCCTGACAGTGTAGGGGTGACCAGCTTGAGCTCGTCTGGTTTGTCTACTAGGAATCGCGCGTGGTGGCATAATAATGATATTTCCGTTGAGCACCGACCGTGAAAGTACCTATAAAAAAGGCAAAGATCGCCGACCTTTCTACGATGATCTAGAGAGGTCAATGATTTGGTGAGTGTTGTGTCATCGACTAGGCGAATAGCTCTCTTCTGAATTGAATCTAAGAGCTTCAGCGTATGTTTGGGGGCTGAGCTCCAAACATGTGAACAGTACTCCAGGACAGGTCGAATTTGTGCTTTGTAGATCATAAGCAGTTGCTGGGATGTGAAGTATCTCTTCGCACGGAAAAGAAAACCGAGTTTTTGTGAAGCAGTTTTCGCTATGGACCTCACATGATCGTCCCATGAGAGAGCACTGTTGGTGGTGACACCCAGCATGGATATTGACGACCTCATAGGAACAGTGGTACCCGACATCATCAAATTGGGCATTGTATGATCAGCCTTCTTGGTGAACATACAAGCTTGAGTTTTAGTTGCATTGAACTGTACTAGATTCTCAGATCCCCATTTCAGAATTCTTGTCAGATCCTCATTTAAAGCATCAACCTGTCTCCGCCTTGCACCTCTGGCCTCGTTGGATGATATAGGGGCTCTAGAGGAAAAGGCGGAATGTAGTGTACTATCATCCGCAAAGGTATGAACTGGGCTGGAGGTCACATTCAACAAATCATTGATGTGGAGCAAGAACAAAGTTGGTGCCAAGACAGAGCCTTGTGGAACACCAGCATTGATCGTCATTGTATCAGACGATACCCCGTCTACCACCACGTAGAGTGATCTATCTGCAAGAAAGCTCGATAGTATATTTGCATTGCTCGTATATTTACTAACTGTGCTTTCTACGATCATCAGAACAAAACGCCAACGTTGTTTGTTGTCATAATTATTGTTTCAGGGTTGACGAGGCATAAGAAATGATGGAACAAGGATCAATTGCTAGTTTTCCTCATAATCGTACAGCAAAAAGGACAGTTTCATTACGAACGTATCGCATCCACTTCGATATAAACAGTTTCATGGTGTCCGTGCTCACTCTGTCCTTCTACTCGCTTTCCGTCTATCATCTGGTTCTGCCAGCTAAGCAACTTCCATACTTCTGAACTCCGGGACACGACATCGATGGCCATAAACATGAACGAAGAAAGCCTGCCGAGTTCAGTCATAGCACACTGGACGCGAAAATCGAAGGAGTATTTCGTATTTCTTTCCGGAGAGAATGGCCGAACAGTAAAAATTCCACTCGACAGGATCGGCGTTTGTTTTTATTAGGGTCCGACTATTGTCGCCTTACGTGACAACACAAATCAAGCGTGCGCGACCTCTCGACAAACATTCCATCTCGATCGAGTGTTATGTCCGATCGTATATTCACTGCCAGTCCATCGGATGGAATAATATCGAAAGAACTTGGAGAAACTAAATCCAGTTGTGTGAAACAACGATTTTGGAACGATATATCTGGTGATTTCGTCAAGAAAACTGCAGTGAGCTGTATTGAGGATGGAGGAAAAGTGTCGAAGAATGAAAACCAATAATGTTCTTTCGTATTTCTTATGCGACATCAGAGGAAGCGACTGCGAAATTCCGAAGCAGTTTGGCTCAGGTCATGAAATTTTCCTGAAGTGAAGCCTAAAGGATAACCGATAAGATGTCCAGGTGTCTCTGACTGGGTTTCAAAATTTCTCGTGCTGCTCACAAATATTGGTATATCCTTTCGGATTGAGTGAGTTCCAGGTGTTTGTTGTACATACGAGAGAACGAGGTTTATATGTTTTCGTTCTATTCCATTGTTAATCAGGATCAGATACTAGAGGTAGAATGAGATGAATTCACTGTTTTCTTGAGGTCCAAGAAACCAAAAACTACTGTGCAAGGGCTAAGATCCGGAGTTGGAGTCAGTAATCAACCGATGAGGACGCTGTTTTTCTAACAAAATGACCGACTTGTGGAGTGCCTGTTCACGTTCATTTCGTGTTTCAATGTTTGTTTTATCGTCGGATTCATTTCTCAAAGGACTATTGGCGCGATGAATCAGCATTCAACCTGTTCTGTTTGTGAGTCCTCACATACTTTAATCACGTTGTGACTTTTTTGTGATCTGCAAATGTGTGACTTCCTACAAAATATGGTCGCTCATAAGAAATATTTCCACCCAATGTTCGCTGTTTCCTGGATCCTTTTTGTTCCATAATTCTCAATGAATCCTTGAAATGTCATCCAAGACGAGCACAAGGCGCAAAATTCAACTTGAATTGATTTATTTATATCAGCTGATTACATGCACTCCAGAAGTTAGTTCGAAAATAACCCACCAGATGTCATATCCGCAGCGTTCCCTTCCCAATTTGCTAATCCAAAAGTCTGGACGACCTCTGGTGGCTAAATTGTGAACCTACTTAGTGAGTAATCAATGATGGATACGTGTGCGTTTTATCAATGAATCATCGTTATTTCGGCGTGCTTGTGCGATATCAGAGATTATTGGTGGATTATGTTTTGTTCTTATTGTAATTGTAGATTTGTGTGTCGAGCGAACTTCAAAAGTAGGACTCTAAGCGAATAATTCAAACTCGAAAGGTATTCACAGGGATGATATTATGCTTCGAGTACTTTTATAAACCTATATAGTTCCAGGGTTCAAAATAATAATGGGTGGAGGACCGAGTCAGAATACTGGCACAACTAGGAAGACATTGAATATCACTGACTGTTGTGCTTACAACTGTTCTTCCAGGAAGAATAGATATAGGACATTCCGATGCGTTCCCAAGACGGATGCTTCTATAAAGTCCATGTCAAAAATGATTATGGTATACTTGAGAAAGTTGATCGAAGAAAAGCATGGACAAATGCTTTGTTGATCGGAAAACCTGTGACTCACTTCATTCGAGTTTGTTTCCTTCATTTTGTTCATTTTATTAGACTTTGCAAAGCGTTACATTACCTCACAATATGATAGTTCTTCAACACACTATCAACAATCGTCCAAAACACACACGAAAATCCAAGCTATCACTTGTTCAACGTTCGAAAACAACTAAAACATACACACAATTACCACGCCGCCATATTTGTTTACGTCTCGTAGCGCCCTCTTCGGTAATTGAAATCGCCAATAGTCTTTTTGACATACGCACGTCTAATCGTGACAATGTCAAAATCATCAATATGTCTCCCACAGTTCGCAAACCGTACAAACACGGAAAAAATAATGTACAAGATGCTCGAATACGAACCCTTCCTCTTCTATGCAATCAAAACGACCCGACGGATTACAAACGACTTGCTGCCGACTTACTCGAAGAACTCCAACTGGTTCGAGCCGACAGGGTGAAGTTGAAAAAAGAAACGGACTCGTTCAGATATGAAAACGAACGGCTACAGTGCCATAACAAAGAGCTGTTGCGAGCTGCGGAAGATAATAGGTTGAGTTCCGAAGAGAACTTGAATAAACTCAGACAGGACATCAAAAGCTGCGAGAGGCTGCTCGTCGAGAACAAAAATAGTTTCCTGAATCAGCGAAAGAAAAACGAGAAACAATTCGAACAGTTGAAATCGACGAGCGAGAGATTGCTGAAGGAGAGGAACGAGAGCAACTTGAAAGTGAATAAATATAAGAACAAATTGAAGTATGCCATAAGGATAATAAACGAGTTGAATACGTTGTTGCTGCATTATACTGGGAAACCTGAGATGGAGAATGTAGGAACTCAAACTGGCTGCGAGTGCGCGATTTATCAGTTCCAGTCCGAATCAAGAGATGCTACGAGTTTGAGTAGAACTACTGATGCTATACAAGAAAAAGAGGAGATTCTGCTGGGCGATATTTTCTTCAAAACCAGGTCATTGTGTGAGGAACTTTTCAACTGAGTTTGTTGTTGGAAAAAATAAAGAAAAAATCGTTTCCGACCACTGTGGCATCATCTGTCGCATGTTACTTAGGATGCCACTATTTATAATCAGACTCCGAGGACTGAAACAACTCATTATTCATAAATTGACGAGAAATCTTTAACATGAACTTTAGGCTGAGACAAATTTAGGCTGAGGAAATTGCAAATTTCAAACGTAGTCGTAATGAGAAGAAGCCAATATTTGTCATATGATTCGAAATCGAGTCTGGGCCAACTCAAAGCTGGAACCATTTTTCTGAAAATTTTAATGGTTGTAGTCACTTTTTCCGTTTTTGAAATCATTGATGAGATCGAATATAATTTCGTCTGAAACATCATGAATATGTTCTTCATTTCATTCTCATTCATTCATGCTTCATTCTTGATATATATATATAAGTTTTCCGAAATTTCCAGTAGATGCAGTTATCCAAAATGAATATTTCGGGACCCAAGAGATTCAGTACGAAAATTTTTGGAATGTACTCAAGTGCATTCTTGAAACTGAAAACTTGGTATCTGAAAGCTTCTGGAGAATTCATACTTAGCGCTCGAAAATTGGCACCGAATATCACTTCATTTTCACTATCACTTCAACTCAACTATCATCTTGAAAATTCTGTCTCAATTTTCCGAAAAGCACCTCATCTCTTCCTTCATCATCATCAATAGATTCTACGCTAGAGAATAGGGCGACCTTATATTCATTTTCCTATATATCTAAGATGAACGATATCTCAAAAAACTTGTTGTGCAAGTTGTGAAAGTTTCTACAAATATCGATCATCATGGGTATATGAAAATAAAAACGATTAGTTATTTCTAATGCAGAATCCACTGATGATAGAGGTACAGAATTTTCGAGAGAAATTTTCCAAAGATCAGGATATATGAGAGAGAGATATGATATAATACCAGCAAGGAAAAATTTCTAGATACTTCCATTCACAGTCATAGCAAAACATAAATTGGAAAGCATTTTATAATCATTAGAGCAAACTATTGTTGTCTCCACATGATCAACTGATGAATTCTGAATTCGATTCTCCCGTATATTATCTCAGCTGGAACTGGAAATTTACGAGTTTCCTAATCCAGATCAACCGCATCTTCCATACGAAATGAATCCCATAAACTTGCCGTCCTCACTACACCCTTATTTTGTTTCGGCCTTTCGTTCACAAGCCTGTGCTTTCATCGAAAATTGAACGAGAAACAAACCACCACAGAGAGATTTACGTCTCTTGGAGTGTCTAAATAGACGACAATACGTGAGTTGTGTACCATGATGACTACAAAGATATGCGATATTATATATTCTCTACTAGAATCACTTTCCCTCGTCGACTTATGAGGAGCTTCGAAACGAACTTCAGGAAAAGAAAGAGCTATCCATTCGCCTGGATGTGCAACGAAGAAAGGTGTAGTTTTGCCAACAGTCAGATCTCTCTCGTTTGCTGTTTTCATTTGTTGTTCTTATTCGATGACCTATGAATTAATAAAATGATATATTCTGATCTTTTTTGAATGTACAGGTACAGTCATAGGCTGAACATGACAAAATCTAATCAAAGTTTTGGAATCCTTCCTTGATTTAATGAACAGGAATATTTACCAATTTTCAATATTCAAACAGCAAGTAGAATTTATAAACTTTGCTAAACAATACATTTGGGTATATAATCTCACAATATCAACTCGATTCGAATGAGAGTAATTGAAAATGTCGTTTATCTCAATTTGATGGCATGACACAATGAAATGTTTCGACAATGCCAACAGTCACGTGTTTTTTCATCGCTGCTTCTCTTTCTAATGGTCGTTCCAATCCTTTTCCCTCTAAGCTCAATCTAGTAGGATATCTTATATCATATCTTTGGATGACATCCAAATGCTATCCAAATATATCGCATGATGGAGAGAGGATTTCATTGACATTGGTATTGATGAACTGTCAGCCACATATCAAATATATTCAGCCATCACTGTTTTTTTCTGTTAAAAGGTACTCACTCACCACATTTTCTGAAATGTGAGGAATAGTTTTATTGAGAATGCTGTCGAATCAGTGGTTATGCGTTCACATCAACGCAGCTAAAAACACAAGACATTGTAATGAAATTTCTCGGTTTGAATGAAAGGATGTAAAATGTCATATTTGATATAGCCGCTATAGTCTACTTCGAGAACTCCTAGATTCAACTTCTTTAGAAGAGTAGAAACACGCTGGTATCTCTTGTGATTCGAACAGATATCATCACATATGGTACTTATCATACAGGGTGTCCCAACGAAAACTTTCCACACGGATTTACTGGGAAATGACAAATTATTTTCGGAAACGCTGAAACACGTCGATTTTGATTTCTAGTGGGACACATGTCAGTGATGAATTTAGTCACGCAACTTCATCCCCCCGACAGGGGCGGCTACCCCATTGCGAAACATCATAGGGAACTTGGGTCGAGTGATACATCATTTGAAAGCTCTCTTCATTCTCTATCCAAACGTTTATTATTTTTTCAAAATCGAATGACTGGTACTTGAAATTAGTGTGGTAATAGGTTTAATTTAAATAATCAATATCGTACCTGTTCTTATCGAAATTCAATTTATTAATTGCTCGAAATGAGCCCCTCCTACCTCCATACAATGATAAAGTCTACTTTCGAAACTTTTACGAACGTTTTCCAATACTTCTGGAGTTATGCTGCCGCACTCGTTTATAATTCGACCACGTAGATCCTCTAGTGACTCTGACAGAGTGGCAAAAACTTTGCTAGATGCCCCCATAATAAAAAATAATCCAACGGGTTGAGGTCCGGTGATCTAGCTGGCCACTCACTTGGTCCTCGTCGCCCTATCCAATGATCGGTATATCGTTCATCCAGAAAGTTTCTAACCGCTACTGTATAGTGAGGTGGTGCTCCATCTTGTTGAAAATGGAGGTTGTCTGCCGAATAATCTCCATCGTTTCCATAATATCCGTTATCATGGGATCGATGGCATTCTCAAGAAGATGTAAATACATTTGTCCATTCTAATAAATAAATAAATTTAATTTGAATAAGAACAGGTAAGATATCGACTAATTACATTGAACCTGTCAACAACACTAATTTCAGTTACCATTCATTCGATTTTGAAAAAATTAAACACGTTTGGATAGAGAATAAAGAGAGCTTTCAGATGATGTATCACTCGACCCACGTTCCCTATGATGATTGTCATTTCCCAGTAAATCCGGGTGGAAAGTTTTCGTTGGGACACCCTGTATATTGATGGAGTTATTTGAAGTTTGAAGTTGGTTACCAAAGATGGCAGCTCGAACTTGGAACAATTCACATGCGAATACATTCATTCTCATGAAATCGTCATGGGTATTGTCTCTCGAACCATCAAACAGGGTCTCCGCTCGGGTTTACTCGTGTTCCTGTCTGCTGTATTTTGGGTTGCGAGGTAGGTAGGTCAACAATGAGCGAAGCTGACTAAGAACTCGTTGCAAATAATTCGAAATGTTTTCATGTTCAAGACATATCGATTCACTCGTTCTTTCGAAGCACTCCTCGCTTCATTGCCGCTTCATCATCTCTTCGAAAATTTACTAGAAAAATTCATGAGTAACTTGGGAATGAACGATTTCAATAGCATTTTTCGGCATGCTCTGGTATCTTGACCCATAAAGAACAGTAAAGTTGGCAAGAATCACTAGAAGTAATCATCTTAAATTGGCCCTATGTTCTCAGAAGTGGTTCATGAACACTTTCCTGCTATTAGGCACGTTCCTGCAACATCGCAGTTTGGTTAAATCGTGCCGAGCATCGAATATTACTTCAATAATCCCTATATTATCAAACAACTATTTATAGCCAATCAGTTTTATCACATATCAAAGGGATTTTCTGGGATGAACGGAATTTGCAATTTCTTTTACAGTGTATGACTTCGAATTCATTGAGCATTGTTGTTTGTAGAAAAAAAATCATTCGATCAGTATTTTATCGAAGTTGAAAGAGGAATTGATCACAAATTCCACGAAAACAATAGTTTTCAATTCCCTGTATAATAATATGTTGCACACATTTGGTACAACATATCTCTTCATTGCTTGTTTTCACTGAAATAATACATTTGTGCTGTTGTGAAACCATTCTGCCATTATACAGGGTGTTCCCTGATGACATGTGATTGTTGGATCCACTTCAAGAAAAAATCTTCGCACAACAAAACTTCTCTACTTTTGTGATACATGAAAAAAAATATTTCCGTAGATATCTTTATGAAATTCAGTACAAGTCTTCTAAGCATTCGTTCAGGAAGAAATGAGAATTTTGAGGAAACATTGTGTTGTTTTATGGAAGTGGTTTCATGCGAATGAAAATTCCTCCGAATCTTCAACATTGAACTAGAAATTTTTAGAAAATTATTTGATTCGAGGTACTCAAATCGCGACTTCAATCTCAACTTAATAAATTGTAAACTGAGAATGATAATGTGAAATCAATGATGGACGAGATATCCAACCGAAAATTCGAATCTGCATATTACAGTACGGAATACACTATATTTTATGATTGTGAACGTCAATTTCTAGATTTTGTAGTCCAACAACAACATTCACATCAATACACTGATCAAAACTTACAGATACCGAGGAGCACTTTCGCACGGATGAGTGGGAATATAAATGCTACACGGATAGCTGATGCGAGCCATAGGCGCCGCCATATGGGCCTCGGCTGCAATTGAATGTATAGAAGATCTAACGAATTCCATGGAGAAAACCTTCGATGGCATCAAAGTTATGATGACGCGAAAATATTTTTTCTAGAAACTTCACAATCTCTCAAAAGTAAGGACGTTTAGGACATGAGTTTTTTTTTTAAATGAGTTCAAGAACCACCCCTTCGAATATTATTACATGAATCCTTCATTTAGTGGAAAATGAACTTATCTGTTGAATACATACATAGATCGAAGGGCACTTGATATATTTCATATTTGAAACTCACAATAGATACAAAATAGCTAAATAAATAAAAGAAGTTAAAGCATACATATTGAAGGAGATTAAATGCTGTTTCAATATCTCTTTGAGATTATTCATTGATGAAGAACCTTTCATATGAAAGGGAAGATCATTAAATCCACTAACACTCTTCACAAATACCGAGTTTTGTGTAGAATTTTTAGTGACTGCAGGAAATATCAGGTCTTTTCGGACTCTTGCATCATATTCATGAACGATTTGATCATGATGGGATATTACCATGTCATTGAGGAATACCCTATGCTTATACCCGTAGAAAAAGTGTTGTGTATGGCTCGCTTGATGGCAAACGGTTTCGAGGCTGAAACAGACGTCGTTGTAGACCTAAACAACGCTTTCGATCTCTTCGAACACACAAGGAATTCCATCTCTGAGTGACATGATCATTCGCTCCGGATGGAAAATACACGAAAGACCGGAGCTCGGCCATTGTTTTCCTCTGGAGTACCCCGAAATATGTATGAAAACGTATATCAGCCATTAGCTCGTTTATAACAAGGGAGGGATGCCGGCTGATGCTTTTATTTCCAGAAAATAATGAGCGCGCCATCACATGGCTTGATGAATGATGCCTATCTGCTACGTCATTTCGAAATTTTTTGCCTTCATTTACATGATATGAATTACTCGAAGAATGATAGAGCAAGACGACTCGATGCTTTATATATGAAGACGTACATTGATAATCATAATAATAATGATAGAAATCGATTTTATGCGCGAGTTTGAAAGAACAAGAAGAAAATTGATCAAGTTCATGAAGAAAAAAATAATGAGTGAATAATTCTTACAGATTCTTGCGACTTCCTCTTCTCTCGAATCATAATGATCATTTGGATATATTTGTGGTGAGGACAGATTTGTGATCTGAAATTGAACTCTTAGAGACCTAAAATAGAAATTCTCTATTCATCAATACACTTTTTTTCTGAAAAAAGTTGTGAGTCAAATGGATTTATCGAATATCAAAATTTCTTCCTATCTCATTGGTGGACGATTCAAGAACGGAATCTGTTTCCGTTTTCAACACAATGGAAAGTTTGTTTTTTTCGTTCTGCTGCTTCGTGTTTCGACCCTGAGTAGTGACAATTTGTCGGACAAAGATGATCTTGCGTGTTCATTCATGAATTAATCTCAAATTATTGATTATCAATATCTAATCGACTCCGTTAAAAAGAATGCAAACAGATTTCTCTTTTTTCATTGTTTTCTTCCCTTCCTATGATCTTGATACTACTCCAAAACTGTCTTCTTCAGTAAATATATGTTCAGCTTATTTTGACTAGTCGATATATCTTTTTTTCATACTTATGTTCATTTTCATGTTCTTCCATCCTTACTGAGAAGTCTTTTAGTTTCACTTGTATAGTATTCTCCACGAACACAGTTTTTTGATGATTGTTCTTTATTTTCCTATTTTGTATGGGTCAAAATCGATCTCACTGTATTTTCTGTCTTGAACACTATCATACTGTTCACTGAAAATACAGTGAGCTCAATTTAAACAACGGCTTTCAAAGAGATTACTACATGATATTGGTAAGTCGACTGATACTTTTCAAAAAAGTTCCATGATGCATCAAACACGACGATTAGAAATTATTGGTCTCTGATCCTAGATCATGTAACGAGGTCCTTCAAGACGCCATCGAACAGAGTTATCCTCGACATGCACTATTCTGCATCACCAGACACTTCTGAGCAGGTATCTGAGCCTTGATTGAAGAGGTGTTTGGTTTCTATGATGATGATAGATCCGCGCATCCGGACTTTGATCCTCTAATTTGGTATCTGATTCGATACTCATCTCGATATTACAGCTGAAGCATGTTGTCATTAAGATCGTGTAACGTTCTGTCAGGATTTTCTGTTCACTGAGAGCCAGTTGAACGTGATTCGCCATCTTATATGATTTCAAATCCATAATTGATTGGATACATCGAGGTAAATGGACATTTTGTTGAACATCTGATCAAACAATTCTGCTCCATTTGCAGGTATCTCGCTATATTTCCCACGTTTTTCGATAGATGTATATGCATCGATTACGATGTAGAGAATACTGACGGAGCTACTTTGTCTGTTTGTCTATCTAATTTCTTCAACCAGAACTCTAACAGTATTTGATTCGTTCTAGACGAAAATCACTCATATACTAGTTGCTAGATGGGGACACTGAAAACAAAATCAAATATTTTAATTGTGTTGAGAACGGGAGCAGATTCGTTCCCGAAACGTCCACCAAGATAAGTAGAGGTTTTATTCTCATTGAATATATTTGTATTTCCAAATTTTTCAAAAACAAGGTGTCACTGACCAATAGAGAATTCCTCTTTTAGGTATCTGAAGGTTTGATTTCAAGCGCAGTGACATTTTGGGGCAGATCACAAAATCTGTCCTTACTACAAATATATTGAAATAATTTTTAATAACTTCTACTCTATTTTTCAGAAACGAGGAGAGAAAATCCCACGAAAAGCTGGAGAATGAAATCAGTATTATCGATAATTGCGAAATCAGTGTAAGGAAAACGTCGATTCAGTAGTAGTGACTTAGGTTACTTATAAATTAATAATCAAACTTAAAGCAACTATGTGTAAGTACAGGAATTTGCAAAACTGTAGCCATCTTCTGAGGAGTCCCATAACCAAATCATTACATTCTGTATAATATAACTGATGCATGCAATGGTTTCTGGAAGGTGTAAGAAGTCAGACAATGAACAATTGCAACTCTTATCTGCTTTCCATTTCATTTCATTGAGAATACGAATATAACAGTGAGAGTAGTGTTTAACAATGAGTTATGATTATTTATTTCAGCTAGAACTTCATCTGATCCTCACCCAAATGAACTTCATTGTCGAGTATAACCTGATTCTCTCATGTAACGTATTCCCTTCCGAACTCCCACTGACCTTAAGCTGAACATCTGCAAAATTAAATGAGCTCCTTCCTGGATCTACCAATGGCTGGTGAATAAGAAATGAGTCGCTTTCATTATGTCCAAGTTGTTCACCGACCGCCTCATACATTTCTTATCGTGTTGTCTAGCAATCAACCTCTTGAGCGATTTTATCTTTAGGAAGGTAGACAGTCGATTTCCGGAAACATGAAGAACAAATCGTTTGCTTCTTTCGTATTTGCAGAGGGAGAACGAGAGAATGATTCTACTGATTTGAAAAGACTCGACACTACACCTTTACCAATTGTTGTTCAGAATGAGTCAGTTTTATTCCCAAGTAGTCATTTGGTTTTCGAAAAAGTATCATTTCAATTTCATGATAGTTATTTGGATTTCACGAAGTATCAATTGTAGTTTGAATTCATCAAATTGATTTGGAAAACTAACAAATTGAAGTTCAAAATACACATTTTCATTTCCAAATATGTCAAATGTGTTCCATAAAGTATCGTTTACATTTCGAAAAACTGCTGGAAAGGTTTTTAAGGTAATGAAGTATGTATAATATGTGAGATTGTAGAAGTATTGAGACTACTGTATGATGAGTTCCGAAACTGAAATGAAGAGTTTTGAAATTGAATTGATGATATGATAAAATGCAATGAAACTTTTTGAAATTGAACCTACTGAGTTGGAATATAATTGACGAACTTGAACTACAATAAGAAGAGGTGTAGTTATATCGATCGTTGTTCATAAAAACTTCACGTTCAGTTATGGAATTGTCCCAGTCTGATCAGTAGGTGGTGGGTTTGATGAATATCTATATAGACTGTAGATCTCTGTTCGGAACTCCGAATGAACTGACATTCATGATGATTGACAGCAATTTTATTTCCAATCGAGTGAAAAAATAATAACGACACATCATTCAATTACAATTTGACTGTTCTATTACGGACAGCCCCCCGACATCTTGCGACTTCTCTTACGACTCCTGCTGCGTTTCCTCTTCCTGGACCTTCCTTTCCTCTTCCCAGATCTCCCTTTCCTCTTCCTAGATCTTCCACGGCGTTTCATCAACGAGCACGCCTCTCTGTAGAACCGCATTTTGTCTTGTTGCTTCATCTTACACCAACACTTCGCACCTTCGATGGCAATTTTGCTTGCGGGCCAACCGCACTTCTTCTTCCTGAAAACCCTCATGTAGTTCAAGAAGGGGTTGTTGGTTTTCGGTCCAGGTCTGTGGCATCTTCCTTTGCGGCTTCTGCCTCTCCTGCTTCTACTCCTCCTGCTCCTACTCCTCCTGGATCGTCTTCTGGAACTTCTCCTGGAAGTCCTTCTGGAACGTCTCCTGGAATTCCTCCTGGAACGTCTCCTGGAATTCCTCTTGGAACGTCTCCTGGAATTCCTCCTGGAACGGGCTCTGCTTCGTCTTCTACTCCTTCTGGATCTCCTGGATCTCCTGGATTTTGTTCTTCTGCTGCGCTTGGAGGTGCCTTTGCCGAGCGCTACTAGCTTGCAGTATTTGGCGGGGGTGAGTCTGCAACAACCCTTTCTACTACCGGATCGTCGTCGAGAGCGGGATGGCATTTTACATGAATTTTGATTAATTAGGTTCTCGAACCATTCAAATTATCATTATTTAGGAGATTTCGACACACTCATCGTGAATTTTGACTGATGGTGACAATCAACAATTTTTTGTTTGTTTTTTTCGGATACATAGCAATAGAAACTATCTGGATATGATGGATCGTTTATTTATACGGGGCACTCCTTTATCATGGTTTTCTAGAAGATGGAAACTGGTTTCCCGGAGTATTACCTCTGACCAAAAAAGAAAGGGGATATCAAAAAAAAACTACGAGATACACAGATTTCAAAAGTAGTCAAGTCGATATTGAGGGATTGTTGATGAATTTCTATGAATCCACTGTGTGATTTTGGAAATATTCACACTTTTTCATCATCTCAGAACTGAGGTACCAATCATATCAGAGAAATATGTTTTGATGAATCTTTTTTTTTCCAGGGTTCATTCTGCAATCCTGTGAGAGATGCACCCAAGGTAAGAACATGAATAAGATACTTTTTCGATTCCCAAACACGTTTCGAGCAGCTCAGTTGCCATCTTCAGCCAAAAATCAGCACTTCTAGTGAGCATCACGAAATATTTCGGAAGCATGTGCTAATTTCGAATTCATTCACCAGATCTATCCATAGGCGCCTAGAGAGCGGGCAAAAGGGGGCAATCGCTCCCAAAAGTGGAGGGAACCAGCACCGAGATATTTTGTGATAATGTCATGGATCTTGCTAATAATAGTAGTAGTAGCGTTTATTGCCCAACAGTGTCCCATGTACAAAATGATTTACTCTTCACAGAATTTTGTGGAGAAGTGAAACTCATCAGTACTGTTCTTGAAAAGGTATTCGATGTGTTCCAATTTTCCATTCTAGAATGATGAAGTTTTTATGTGAGCGCCTGTGGATCTACCAATCTTTTTCTGTTGGAATATTTTCCATAATATTTTGGTTGACCGTATGAGTGCATTTCAGTCGATCGATAGCTACTGCTGCATCATAAATGAAGGAATGAAATGTTACTGCCTCGCTGCAATTAGTCAAATTGTCTATTCGGTCATATCAATAATTCACGTGCAACAGCACACTGGCTGCATTTCGAACCAAAAACAGTCAACGGATATATCCGCGAATTAGAATCATCGCGTATAATCAGCTTGCTGTCCTAATTAATTCCACCACTGACAATTATCTATTTATTCGGACCTTCATAATGTTGTGTGAACAATCTAGTGATTCGAGTCCAGAGCTCGGAATATCCGATTTCCAATTCTACTGCGGAAATATCGCGACGAAATAATTAATGAACCTGGATGCAGGTCTCAAGTCCAGTGATTTCAAGGGACATTTCTTGCGGATTCAGCAGCATAGTAGCTACTGGAAAATTCAGATACCTGCTTGTTTGGAATTCATGTAGAGCTTTCCAGAGCACAGCAATGAAAATTGCTTGGAAGGGGTGAAGAACTAAATGAAATCTTTATGAGCTCTTCGTTCAACTGTAGATACAGCCTAGTCCTTGAACTGAACTGTATTTTTTTTTATTGTCCAACACACATTTCCTTGCTCACATTCTTCCCCATTTTCCTGAAATATCACTTCTTATCGAAAAATTCTTTCATCATGACGGTCAGTGTTTCCAGTCAATTTTTCTATGAGTTCGGGCATTCCAGCGTATTTTTTGAGTTTTGAATCAGCTTTTTTTCAGCATAGTTTCAATCACCATTTTCGCGATCAAAATCATTGAATACGTCCTGACTTTCATCACTGTCTGGTCTACTTGACGATCATATTGACATTATTCTTCCTCCATGCTAACAATGAGAAAACATTCCATCTGAAGACGTTTGTGTCTCTGGAAGATTCTGAAATTCTTTATTTTCGCATCTCTAACACATTCCTCTTCATTTCGCATTATGAATGATTCAATAGATTATGTGTTTTTTCTTGTGATAATCTGATAGTTGCGAATCAAAAAAGAATGTCTCCAAATTATACTGGATATGTTTCACAATGATAATATGATTTGTCCCGTATAATTTTGCTGCGGAGCGTACTAAGAGCAAAAAGACGAAATTCAGGCAGTAGAATATTCCTTAGGATCGTAAGAAAATATCCCCTTATATAAAAAAAAGACCGGATGTTCCAGCTTCGAAGACAAGTTAACAAATCGTAACGACGGTGTATGATTACAAAAATGTAATCTGCCCGACCCTGGAAAGCAACAATAGTGGAAAAAGAGGAACAGGCGTCTCTGGAGAAATAGGTATCCGAGACCTCTGTGGAATAAGGATTCTTCTTATAATTACAAAGTAATTGAATCGCAGTGTTCATAAGCCGGATGTAATTCTAATGAAATTCGTCTGGGACGATAAGAAGCCCTGACACGTTGATGAAAGTCGATAGAGATGGATATACGATGTGACTTCAAAATGCTATTTCGTCATCATGCGTCAGTTTTGGAAACTAAAAATTACGTCCAAGATCAATATCTCCAATATACGGAGTGATTATTCGAAAAGTTTCTAACGTATCTTTCGACATCTAACGTATAATATATCGAAAATTGCTAAGAACCCCCATCAACCCCTTCCTCATCCACCCCATCAATCCCCAAACCTTCGGCTTCCGCGAGCAGAAGAAATTGAATGAATATGGAGGAGGAACGTGCTCTTTTGTCAGAAACTGTTTTTTGTAATCGCAAAATTGTAAACTCTCCCAAGAAAACTGAAATTGTTGAAGATAAAGATGGTGAAGTGACGTTATTTTGGTGGAATATCATGGCACATAGTGCGATAGCTCTTTGTACAGCATTTTCTATGTGGAAAATTCCAATTATCATTCATGAATGACTAATTAGATGATGTGAACTACATTCTTAGCAGAAATCAATTAATATGGTGACTTCACTCCAGTTTAGATTTTCCTGCACCATTCTCACTGTGCTCTGACTCTTGGAAAATTTCTGCTTTGCCTTATTTTTCCGATACCTCTCTATGATGCGTCTTTACCATTTCCCTTGAGTTATTCTGAACAATCGTGAGGAATTTTTGTCTCCCATATATCTCCAATCTATTCAAATCTAGTTTTGTCATCTCCCATATTTCGCTTTCATGCAACACCGTACTGGCTGTATGATTCCAAGGCTCTAGATACATTGCTTGGTTCATAAATTTGATGATTCAAACTGTTCAAATCTGTATTCTTCATCTCGTAACATGATCTGAATGTAGGTTTCTGTTTTCTTCCATATATTTCGATTGATCTTGGATCAATCTCGAATCATATTTTCCACTACTCCTTCGAATCCGTGCATCCAATATAGTGATAAATCAAGTCGTTCCTTTGTATATTGTTTTCTCTCATGAACTCTTCTATTCATCGAGATCTCCGTCATTCATACGGCGGTATCCGAAGTAGCCTCAGGGTGGAAATTCTTTTCTCTCGCGATAATAACCCGACAAAAAGAGTGTGAACTGGTATAATGTAACCGATGTAATCTGCGGAAACCAGACAAAAGGTCAAATCGAACCGACTACATTGTCCAGCAGTCGGCAATTTGCTGCCATTGTGCTTTCTCACAATGGTCGTTTCTGCCCTCCGGAGCATAAACATCTAAATAATTGTGTGTACTGGAAGCGAACTGATGATCGTTGTCGACCACAGCCCGCTTCGCTGTTACAAGCCAGAGACAAGGCGGGCTCGGCAACCCTGACGTTTTTTAGGTTCATGAACTATAGTTTCTGCAAATTACGATTTCGAATGTTTCAGACTTTTTGATATTAATGATTTGACAATCATGGTCTCCTTCTTCTACATACATTGGATGATTTCTTCGCGAAACCTTCAAACAGTTGAAATCCACCTTGGTTCTTGTGTTTCCCGCTTTTCCCGAAATGATTTGTGTGGTTACATTGATTCCATATAAGCACAAAGACACCTTTCGAACTCCCGGCAGTACGGGTATATGCCTTATAGGGTTGTAGTTTGAGGATCGACAGCTGCATCCTGAATATACCTACGTTCAACGTTAACCTAACATATTCCGGCGAAACTTCAGATGAAACGGCGTAATCGAAGACGTTTGACTCCTATCGAATTTACCCATACAGTTTGGCTCAAACGTAACATCGAACTTTGAACTAATCGAGGAGACGCCGCCTTCATGCTATATCCACAAGGGGATTCGAATTATCTACATACAGAATGATCATCGCGAAGGTGTAACTAGGGAGGATACCTTTATGCAGTCTTTGTGAAATGAATGGTCAATGAGAATGCTCAGACACAAGAAACTGGAATTGATGATTCTCCAACAGGCAGGATACAAAAAAAACATAGGGGGAAACGAAACTATATATTGGAGAAAGTAGATAACCCCTTGCTGGTAGATCGAAAAGTCTTCAGAATGGTCTTGTTCAGACATCACGAACAAAGATTTCAATCATTCCCACTGAGCCACTACCGTTTCGCATTTATTCCATAATAAATTGTAGAACTGACGCTCTTTGTAATCATGCAACAAGTTATTGATCAATAACCCGAATACTTCAAGTACTCATAGTATCACTACTGATCTCAACATTCCCATAATTGAGTTCATACCAAACAGTGTTCAAGTGTAGTAAAGTCTATCGTCATCCATGACTGAGATACAGGATTCTCTTCATGGTTCGACAAAATGTTCGTGGAAGTTGTAGAGAAAGTATAGTCTTCTACTCGTATTCAATCAGCCACCATTATAATGTCATTGAGGAATATGGTATTGTGATTTTTCTGAAACCATAAATGAATATCAAGATGTTGAGATATGAGATAATTCAATCGGGATTATAGGTTTCAATGGGATTCTCCAAGGTGAAATCTTCTTCGGAGTAATTTCACGTCCGGAGAACAGATATCAGAATATCGAGTGCTACCGATGAATGTATCAGGATTTCTCGACGCGGAGGAAATGCAAAAACTGTGTATTTCCCGATTAGATTCCGAGCTTTCCATAGAATTTTCCTGTAATACATCAAACTGGATGAAGGGCTCGATAAGCACATATACGAGATTTTTCACTTGACTGATAAGATCGCAACGAAAAATTCAAATGCCAGTATGAAAAGGATATCGTTTTTATTCGAATCTTATCGATACATTATCATAATCACCATTCTGATCGAGAAAAGTAGGGAGTCTGTGGGTGTTTTCCTTTCGAGTTTCCTTGTAGAAAGATCACTCCATGTGGTGGTAGATGGGGTCTCATCTGATACAATGACTATCAATACTTGTGTGCCACTAGGATCTGTCTCAGCACCAACTCTGTTTTTGTTTCACATCGATGATTTGTTGAATGTAACCTCCAGCCCAGTTCATAGCTTTTGCGGATGATAGTTCACGTAATATCGCCTTCTCCTTACTCATATCATCTCATCAAGGGATCTGGCAAGAAATTCGATCTGCGGATATGGGCAGCTAGTAGAGTTCAGTACAAAAAAAAATCCAAGCTCGTATTTTGACCAGGAAGATGGATGCCATGATATCCAATATATCCGTTATGATTTCAAGTAATACCACTATTTCTATGAATTTGACAGTATCATCACCAACAGCACCATCTCACGAGACAAATATGAAAGGTCCATTCAGAAAACTGCCTTACGAAAACTTGATCTACAAAGCGCAAATTCGACCTGCCTTGTACTATCCACATGTTGGAAGTTCCCAAACATCCGCTGGAATGATCCTTTTCAGAAGATTCCATTCAGTGATACTACAATCACAAATTCATTGATATTTCTAGAATATAAATCTATGAATCTCTCCTTTACGATGTTTCCCGAACGATATAGGTCTTCCTTTCTTGTTATCAAAGTCGAGGGCAATCTTATTGACATCGATACCTATGGGATATATAGGGTGAAACACCTGAGAATGCAAAAAAAATGCATATGAGTCTCAGCAATTTGAGTACTAATATGAGTACAGGTGTTGGGGCCTCCATTGCAGTAGATGGCACCAGATTTCCGTATGATTTTGTTGCTGTAGTAGACATGTCATGTTCCACTTACGAACTATCTTTTTTTGGAATTGAAACCTGCAAAAAACGCCACTCAACAGAGGAACCAACGATATCCGCTCTGCTATTTCGAATCTTCGGTCTATTATTTCCTAGAGAAGTATCAGTAGACGTCCTCCAAAGAAAGGATTCACAATTGTTTCTCGTCCTTCAGGGCTCACAGTGATCTTCGACAAGAGCAAGTCTCACCCGAGCATTTGTTGCTACCTATGTGAATCACTTTCCGGCAACTTTGAATAATGGATTGTCTTGTCCAAACGATGTCATCCAATCCTCCGAATTGTTCGATCAACTCGACACAATCAAACTTCTTGCCATTCTTGTGTGCCATCGCTGACAATAATAATGCAAATAAGCTTACGAGATGTTGTCGATGTTGCACAATGGTGATGTCTTCGTCTCATTCCATTCCATACCTCAGAGGCGTAGCTACAAGCAATTCCGTGCCTCTGCCTTGTTCTTCGTATCATAAAGATGCAAAATTCGTTCAGTTTATTGTTGATGTTTGAACATAGCAATTTTATATGAGTCTCTTTCAACTACGTTCTTCTAGGAATTGTATTTTCATGCACGCATTTGGAGGTTATGAGATCATAGAATTAGAATGATTCTTCATTCAATTCTTCGAATGAACATTTTCCCATTCCATAAATGGGCGGTATTAGATCATGAGCAAATAATGAGAATTCTTCTATGGTACAAAAGTAACCTAAATCCTCATTCATGATCACAGTTTTGTGTTAGGTTAGGAGGAAGTTATCGAAAGTCTCGCGAGATCTTCATTCATAGTATCGACCTGTCTTCATCTTGCAACTCCGCCCCTATTGTATTATACAGGGTGTCCTTAAAAGGTCTTTACAAAAAGCTACCACATATTCTTCAGACCAAAACAATTCGATACAAGCAAACTTACCTCAGTAAAAAGTTGCTTAGTTTGGGCGCTAGACGGCTCTGAAGTTGAAATTTTCAAATCGATTTTGCTTCATAACTTTTGAACGGCTCATGAGATTTTTTTCAAATTTGGTACGTTGGCATAGACTCATCGGGCAATGAAACTCATATCATAATCATAATGAATATCATTCCATGGGCGTAGAACTTGATTTTTTCAGTAAATACACATCTAAAACTCCTACGCCAATGGAAAAAAATTAGTTTCAATATGAAATCTAATTTATTCAACTCATTCACTACAAAAAAGGTACTCTTGACAAAAGTCGATTCCTCTCATGGTTTCGACAAAATTTTAATTTTAGTGATTTAGAGCATAATTAATAATAAAACGATTAACAGATATTTCATAAAAATTGTTCGAAATGTTCACCATTTTCACGTATACAAAGATTTATACGACGCAAAAAGTTGAGATGTACTTTTTGCATAGGTTATTTCTATTGAAAATAAGTAGCACTGGTTTTTTTTTCTGAAGACTATTATTATCTACTCGAAAACAGTGATATTCACATTCTTGATTTCCATAGTTTCATATAGTTATCTCGATTCTTAAGAAGATCACGAAGGCAAATTGACCTATTTATATGAATTGCACCGGAGCCAAGTCGAATTGTGCTACGCCACTGCTATCCGTACTTCGGAATTGATCCTCTGTTCGAAACATGAAGGCATTCCGATGGTACTATAGTCGGATTCATGAAGAAAGTTTCTACTAGTTTCGTTGTGAACATTATATTGCTCGGTAGTTTGCATCATAAATCAGAATGGGCTCATATCATAGGATATTTCGATAGGACTTTATACAGTAATCTAACAAGTTGCGTCTTTTCGAATTAAACTTGGAAAATGGTGAATAAAGGAGTTGGATGATGATTTGTTGTTGTTGTTGTTGTTGTCTCTATTGATGATAGCTTCCGAGGGCCGAAACGTCAAGAATTATTTTCGATATGTCACTCGGGTTACCGAGTTTCCTATATTGGCATGCGAATTTAGGACACCCTGTACAACACCCGGAAGAATGTAAGAATGCTGTGCTGCTTCCGCCATTCAGGATTGAAAAGAGTGAAGATATTCTTATATACTCTGTCACAAGAAGTTAATGTCGTTTCTGGGAAAATCAGATGTTGAAAAAAATTCTGAAGATGTTAAAGAGTGCCCTCGATTTCCCAAGTTTCATGAATGTGGCTGGGGAAACAAAGCATCCAGTATTAGGGATAGTCTAACTCTTCAATATGCCATCACTTATATCGAATATTCATAATATTTTGATAGAATGACGTGAATAAAGATGATCTTGTTTCCTGATCTCGAACGTAATGCTCAGAGCTGAATTTTTGAAATAATAAGGAGAATATCAATTGATTGAGTGTGAGGCCTATATATTCTTACTCTTCGATCTACTCACCATCATCTACATCGAATGAATTGGATATTTTGATCGAACGTCATGATCAGAGGCTGTTTCTGACCTTCAAAAGCTATCATCAAAGTATAAGAAAATGTGAGTCACAGAAGGTAACATTCTCGCACTAGTCTGAAGTTCGGAAATGAGCTGCGTGGCTGCGAATTTCTTTTTGTAACGAATATTCATTACTATTATCTCTATTTCGGTTGTATAATACGATTTCGTTGATATTGAATACATATTCTCATGACAAAGTTCAATAATTATTTATGGAAATACCGGCGAAATAATAAGACTGGCAGGAATGATTCGATTTCGACAGTTGACAGAAATTTGATACAATATAGCGGAATGTTTCGTGAATTCGAAAGTTGCTTGAGATTTTGTGGAATCAGTAAATTTACATTTCAGATGAATTTGAATTGGAATTCCACCATTTCTGACATTTCTCTCGAAATCTGCAGCAGTTGTACTATCAGTTTGATTATTCCAATCCTTTTGCATCGTGAATTAGTACCATTTTCATGTTATCTTTGCTCTTCCTGCTCCGTTCAACAAAGATCTCGGACAGTCACAGCAATGTTTGAACTGTCGATAATCTAATCCGGAACAGAGAAATCACATTCCAAATATGGAATTTCTGAAACAATCGAAATTATTTTCGTGGATGCTCAACTCCGACGAAGGATCAACATGAGTAACTGCCGATTTATCTGAATTTATTTTCGCCTTTTGACCTGCTATTGCAGGCAGACTCATAAAACATCTAGCAATTTCAACAAACCGAACGATGATGTATTTATATACGATCCTGAATCCGCCCTCACTAAATTGCCTGTTAGGAGATGTTACAATTCTCTGAGGGATACTAGAGATATACCTCTTTAACGCTCGATGATTTTCACTGTCACTCAGTTCTTACCATACGTGATTTTCATCATATGAAAATGGTTATTGTCGAGGTTGAATAAACAAGACATAAATTTTCTATCATCATCAACTCATGCCAAGAGCGACTTTATGTGGAAAAACCAGCTAACCTTCGTGAATGAATTGGAAAAACACTGCTGGCTCTGGATTTATCTTGATATCGTGCAATGAATTCATCTTGATATCGTGCAATAAATTCATGTGATACTATACAAGTCGTAATAATGCTAGGCAACAATGTTCTCGTATATTATATTGCCAAATATTCAGTCGGAATTTTCACAGCGACAAATGCACTACTATTTTTTTCACTTATTATTCATTTGTTCATCAATAATCACGGTGTTGGTTAGCAAAATAAATAGTTTGATATGTTTGTCGTATTGGATTGCTTGTGGTCACGATTCTGATGGGTTCTGAGAAACAATAACTATGGAACGCGAGATCAAAAAATTACATTTGAGCAAGTGAAAAACGAAAATCAGTGTATTTAAATGTTGATTATAGAGATATTCAGAAACGCGTGCCTGAAAATCGATTTTGAATGATCGAAGCCGAAGAATCCCGCTGAAATTTCAGAATTAGAGTAGGATTCTTCCAATAATACTTTCCGTAGCGATGGATAAATCACAATGAAACATAACCCAGAACGCTTTTTCAATCTGCGCCGTATTCAAAAGTAGATTATTGCTCGGGGAAGACTTCTGCCTCCAGGGTAATATATTATTGAGTGCCATAAACATAAAAGTTTTATTCAAGGGAACGATAACTGCCAAGTCATTACATTGCGCGAATATGCGCCTCCATGAAACTCAAGATTTCACCATAAAGTCGTAAAATATCGTATCGGGATTGTTTGAACCACACAAAACCAGAACAAAGATGTGGAGATTTTGTTTCTGGTGACATTCTATATCGATAGTATATTACATATCTAGTATGGAAAGTGACATGACATCATATCGACATCAAAGGCCCATACTTTCCTTCATAGTGAATTTCGAAAAGATGTTTAGAAATTTTTGGAGGTATTTTTTCAAATAGAATAACCCTCTAATTGTCCCCTATGGACTTGAAAAAATGATGAAATGTCACAGGAATTGTCAACAGAAAAATGAACTGTACTGACAACTGTGAGGAAAATACCTGTTTTCTGCGAAAAATTCACTACTGCTTTTCACGAAAAAAAAAAAAAAATGCTTCTCACACTCGGGCGAATTTTTCGATAGAAAAACCATGTGGTTCATCGAAATTTTGTTGAAGTAAATGATACTTTATATTCGATACTTTATATTTATTTTATATTCAGTCTATCAGAAAACTCATTATTATTCAACAGAGATGAATAGAGGACAATGTTCCCAAAAAAACTGAAACCCTAGCTTTCTACTCATTCGAAGAAATATGTTTTCATCATAGTTAGAAAGCTAGATGAAAGGACATAGAAAATGAGAATAATATATATATATAGTTAGAGTTGATTTAAATTTGAAAAATTGAAAAAAATTGACATTGATAGTAGTAGCAGTACAATAATTATCAGTAGGCTGAGCAAAAAATGGATTTGTCAGTGCATCGACTCCACTAATTTGAATTATTACTGTTTGTTGCAAAACGAAATATATAACCGTCAGATTGTGATACGTCATTGGAATGGAAATTCAAAATGGAAAACTGGAAAGAAATCCACAGGATTGTATTCGAAATAACAAACAGTGAAACCAGCAGTGATACCAAGTCAAATTCACTATCAAAATATCTGTTCAGCTAGCTCATGAAATATACCGATATCTCAAAATCGCATTGGGATGGGTTCCTGCGTAATCACCCGGTATGCAACTGATTTTTCATTTTCCAGAGGTACCCTTCAGTTCCACTAAGGTTGGGGAGTTTTAATTCAAAGGTTTATATATCATTGCCAGTGCCGAGCTGGATTTATTGTGACAAGTAAAGTTTCTGAAGATCGCCTAAACTTCGCAAGAAAAATCATTCATCATCCGTAACATAATACTTCCCAGGAGGTGCTAGATTATCAAAGGAAAAACTCACAACTGGCATGAAAAATTAGCAGTCGTGAATTTTAAAATAAAACGTTTGATGCTCACGATATCTCACCCGTAGATTCTTTGTCCACCTCTGTACAGGGTTCTGTGCTGAAGTTGTTTGTCATGATTTCAAAATGTACTCGAATCAATGGATTGTGTCTATTGTTCGAATTTACTCAAAAAATTATCGCGTCAACTATTATGGGCATGTTTTGTTACGTAAAAATATTTCATCATTTGATAGAAACCACAAAGAATGCAAATGAGATGAGATACATGTTTTTATTTAATCATAATATCGTCGTTTTATGGTCGGTAATATTATTTTCGAATACGATGAAAATGCATACAGTGTGGAACAGTCGAATGGAATAAATTCGACAACAAATGAATGAGGGTGTGTTGGGAAAAACACTTGGCACGTCGATTTGTATTTTTGAATACGCATTTTTTTCAGAAGAATCAAATTTTATAGAGTGTGTGATGTGACAGTGGCCAATACCAACTTTCTCATTTGAAATGGAATACCCTGTATTTCATTCCATTTTTGAATTCTCACTGATGAGCTGATTTCATCGATACACCACACTTGGGGTCTAGCGGAAATGATTACAGAGATTTAGGGTGTGAAAAATCGAGATTTTTCAATCTTTTTTGTCCATTCGGCTGTTCCACACTGTATATGTTCATAATTAGGGATGACACATTCGAGAAATATGTGATCTGAAGTGTTTATCATTGATATACAATTTTTTCACTCATTAAATTCAGATAGTTTTGCACAATCTTGTTTTCTGAATTATTTTTAATATTCATATCTCCTAATAGTATATGTTCATTAGTAGGTACATTTTTTTCTTGCTCAAGATACTGTGCAAGTTTATTTAGAGAAATAACATGGCTGACAGATGGTGACCTATTTAATGCAGTGATTATAATTTTCTTATGATTTTTTAACATTACTCGGCCTCCATTTTTGTAGACATTTTGGAATTGAGGATAATATAATCTCTCCTTTCTTATTTTCTTGATTCTTCTTGTTGTAATTGAATATCCTTAGGTTATTTACCTCCATTAATCGATCCATGTTTCGCCCCCATCTGACTTCTTTCACCATTCAAGTTTTCGATTTCGACGACGAGTTCGTTTTACAAATCAGTGAAGTTTTTATCCATCTCGCGTATTTTGTCATGTATCTCATCGAGCTTCTTACTTACAGTTTTTGTGATTTCCTCCGTTACCTTATCAGCAATGGTTTCTATAATCTGTAGGTCCTTTCGACTCTAGACAGTGTATAAGGGTTTTATTCACAATTTCATCACAAGCTTCCTTTGTTAAGACCATTTTATAATGTTCTATCTTTTACTTATTTCAAAAGTGACCATGAGTTGTTGTTTTTGCTGGTTTTCACGAACTAATATATTGTCTAAGTAACTATTTGGGTATCGAAAACTGAGAGCACACTTTACACACGTCTAGGTAGGTATCAACTCCCAAAGGCTTGCTCATATGAAACGCCTCTTCCAATAAAGCGGAGCCTTCAGACAGTGCCTCTGTTTAATATCCGCAACTTTTTCCCATTATTTCATCCCCTAATTCGCAATTACACTGCTAGTAGAAGAATAAGCTTTTTCTCGATTGCAAAAACATGGAGAGACGAGCAAAATCCACGGCGTTGATGAAAACAGCTGATCTCCGAGTTGGATTCGCTCGAATTGAACGGCGGAAGAAGCCTTCTAATCAAGACATTTCGATTCCGTCTCTCCGAATTCGTGACAGACTGGCCCTTTTGATGTTCACAGAGTATACCCAGTGAATGAGACGAAATCGTTTCGAGTGTAGATCATATTAGAGGATATGAAAGCGGCTCAGATAATGAAATAGATATCAAAAGACAATGATAATGACAAAGATAATGATAATATGAACGTTACACCGTTTCGTTTTGTCCGCTTTATTAGGAAAGAAAACTTCTTCTCGTAAGGCCCACTGGAGACTTCCTCATTTTCTACAAAAAGTATGGAACTGTTGAAAAAATCATTTGCACACACCAAAGTCAGTCAAGATGAATGTACCTGTAGCTGAGTATGTGACTTTTGAATGATTCTGAAATATTTTGGAGCTATGTCTACCTACTCAATCTCATAACATAGGGAATGATCCATTTCATGTCATTGAATCCCAGTTATTATGAACTAATTTTCGCAAACTTCCTTCTACTACTGTTTATGAATCTAACTGATGGAAGTTCAATTAATCATCAGTGGTTTCAACATATCTGATTCCTTCCATCAGGATTCGATCTTGTTGAGGTTTCGAGAGATTCGTTTCGTCAACCTCATTCTGACGCAAAATTTCATTAAAACAATATATTTCCCAGTGGCTCAAATCAACTCACACAATTATTGAAGAATGAGTAGACGATTCTTTGTAGTTCATTCCATCTCTCGGAGTGAGGAACATCCTGTATGAATAAAAACGTGTGAAGATATTCGTACTACTGATTGAACCGTCTGCATTATCATTACTTCATATGGAAATGAAAGAAAAGTCGACTATAAAATCCTTGATGTCTGCGTTGCAGGAAATCATTCGGTTAATGATGTCCGGAGGTTGATCAAAAGAATTCGATTGCACCGCTCGATGTCGATATTATTCATTGGACCATGGAATGAGATGTCTCCGAATGCATCACAAAAATAATGAGGAGAATTCGTTCGCTTCTTCGAGATGAAAGTGCAGTTCATTTGAATTGTCCTAGTGAAATTTTGCACCCAATATCACCCAATTAGATTCTATTTGACAAATATTCCGTGCGTTCTCAAAATGTTTTTATGAATTAATTTCCTTCTGATATCCTCCAAGCAGTTCAAATTTCAGCACCATTCCATCATGTTTGATAACCATCGACTGAAAATAAAAGGGAACTACGATGAGTGACGCTCATTTCATTATCTAATAACCAATTTGTTTCGAATGACAACACAGACTCATCGCAAACTTGTCACATCAAACTCAAACAAGTTTTATGTCAGTGTCAACTGACATGACTCAGAAAGTGATGAATCAAAAAAAACCTCTCGCTGTGGTTCTTCACAGATGAAAGTCATTGCGAGTCATCAAGAAAATTGTTTAGTTTGCAGAAGTGTTCTCAGTAGCTTTATAAACTATCTTGTGATTGTAAATGTAAATTTTGGTGGGATTTTGTTTCCTTCGGGATACCTGCCTAGTACGAGATTATACGCAGCGTAATCTCTTCTGAATGCAAAGAAAATCACTTTATGATTCACCCGTCACGTACCCATGAAAAAAAAAATGTTTTCCCAGCGAGAGTTATTCTGACAGAATAATTCTGTCGAAAAACATTTTTATCTCTCGGCCGTGGATTTACAGCCTCGAGCACGTTCTTCTATTTACATTCTTCAGGATTTTCCGGTAACGATGTATTTTCCTCGTCGCCGATTGAAAATATTTCACGTAGATAAGGTGAGTCGGGGCAGGATGTACACCGGATGTCCTGGTATAGCTGTCACCTACCCTGGAATATCTCAGCCATATTTTCCATTTTTCGATCCGGATGATACATCTTTTCCGAAATTTCAGACAGCCAAACATCACAGTGAGGTACTGTGATGTTCGATTTTGATTTTGACTCATACAAAACCGAAAAATAAAAAATGATCATCAAAAAATTGTATTTACAGTATACCATGTGTTTGTGGAAAATATTATACCGGTGAAACCAGCAGGCCTCTATCAGTAAGGATGAAAACACCTTGTAACCAGAATTCCTCCGTCTGCCAAATTGTCACTTTTCAGTGTCAAAATCGAAAACATTGAAAAAATTCAGAGAAAAAATATTTCAATTGTGTTGAGAACAGGAGCAGATTCGTTCCCGAAACGTCCAGCAAGATAAGTAGAGGTTTTATTTTTATTAAATATATTTGTATTTCCAAATTTTTTCAAAAACAAGGTGTCACTGACCAATAGAGAATTTCTCTTTTAGGTATCTAAAGGTTTAATTTCAAGCGCAGTGACATTTTGGGACAGATCCTAAATCTGTCCTTACTACAAATATATTGCAATAATTTTTAATAACTTCTACTCTATTTTTCAGAAACGAGGAGAGAAAATCCCATTGAAAGCTGAAAAATCACAGTGAGGATTTCGAAAGATCGAACTATGAAGAGAAAAAACGGATGACTTCCTCGATCTCAATTTCAAAGATTTCAATCCATGTCATAGAGTGTGAAGGAATTAGACAATACAAGTGGGAGGAGGAAAATATCATCAATACCAGATGAAATAACTATCAATGCTAGATTTTTTCATATTTGACTTCCAGTGATTGAATCGAACAAATATATCATGTAACTATCAGTTCTACTCTTTTGACGATCATTGTGACCATATCGAACGGCAAAATTATGGATGTCTTGTTTCGTCTTGTTAAGGTACATATAAAATCGAGAATGTTGCGATTCTGAACTGTAAGATGGCGCTGGAGCGCTACGCGTTCCAAAATCAAAATTCACAGTTTTTTGCTCGAATATCTACCCAGTATCCAATTTTCCGCCGTTATGGATACACAGTGTTGCCAAGTATCAGCATCATGCGGTGCTGCGAAATGAATGAATGGAGTTGAAAAAACTCATCAGATCATGAGAGCATCAACTCAACAAAAACTTCCACTAGAAAAAAATATGAATGCATGAAATTCCAAAACATAGAACTTTTCATCGAATTGAACTGTTCCTTCACTGATACTGGAGGCACACTTATAATAGATATTTACGTTACTAGTCCGGTAAGTACACCATTACAGTACGAGTGAGAATTTCGAAACGAGTACTGTAAAAGTTTACCGGACGTGTGACGTATAACATTTTATTTCATACTGCTAAAAAACAAAAATGAACAGTGAAAAATAAAATATTGATCTTTGTTGAAGTGCTACAACAAAAAAATGGGAATGTATCAGCAAGTAGCACCTCCCTAATGAATAATTCATCCAATGGAGCTCCTGGTATCCATATTCATGGGAACGAAAATTTAACGGTTAATAATAATATTAGTAATAAGTAATTTCTGTGTATTGTTTTGCTGTTGAATTTTTAATAAATGTATTCATGCTTTTGACGCATAACAGAGTTTTCAATATTTACAATCCGGTAAAATTTCATTACGGGATAGTAGCACGTAATGAAATATTACGTGCGCCTATCCTGTAAAAGTCTATTTTACGGATTGAAATCAGGTAAGTAAAGGTATGTTCTATGATGCAGTATGAAATAAAAATAATTGAACGATAAAATTGATTAGTCGGACATGCATTTGATGTTCACCAAAACAGAACGGAAATAAAACGTGGCATCATCTTATGTTAGATCAGTCTCAATATAGGTTAGGTTATGTTTGCTCGTTTGTTGATGACAGTTTTCGTAATGGACCTCGCATGATCGTCCCATGACGAAGCGCTGTTGGTGGTGATACTGAGCATGGATATCAAAGACAATGTTGATAAAATCATCATATTGGAAATTGTGTACCTATACTCTGCCTTCTTGTTTGGTTCGAGTTTTCTTTACACTGAACTCTACTAGACTCTTGGAACCCCATCATGGAATTCTTGCCAGATCTTCATCGAAACAGGGTGGCCCAATGAAAACGAAACAAGGTATGCATTTTACTGAGAGATTCTTTCTGTTAGGTTGGATAGGACAGGATTCGAAGAAAAAACACATAAGGCACTTCTTAGATGAACATCGTTCTAACTACAGCATGAGGAATAGCGGTGGAAAGGAAAAGAGCGTTACTTTCCATCACTAGCCGATTATTTTCGTGTTTTCTCGAGAACTACTACATTGAATTCCAGAAACAACGAAGCGTTGGTAAGAGATTTCCATTACCTTCGAAATGATGTATCACTTGACTTATCCCATTTGAGATTCAAGGGTTGGAGTTCACCCCTCCGAGGGGTTTGAAGTGAAAGAGTTGAAAACATGCACAAAATATTTCCTCCTCGAGATAAAAATCAACCGGTGTGAGCGTTTCTTCTTCTGAGAACGATGACCATGTCAAATCGGTCTTGTTACTTTTTCATTGGGTCACCCAGTATGTAATCTTCTGTCTTCATAAAATGTCATCAAGCACAAAATTAGTCACTTTCAGCACAATCCATCTTCGACGGTTTAGAAGCACCCCATGATACAACTCGAATTCCGTCCGGCCTGTATAATTCAGTTCTTTATGTACAACCAGTTTTCAGTTGTCGCGTTAATTTTTTTTCCAGCTGTCCTAATTTTCTTGTCACCGTTGCGAACGTTGTTCTGCTGTTTTCATTTCCATGCACTGACGAAGAGAAAATATCAGTTGCCTGCATCTGCATTCTGGTTCGTACTTTGCCGAAAATTACAATGCATAAATTTTGATGAAGGACGCGATATGGGAACGCATTGTATCACATTCGGGCGAAAATGTTATTGTGTCCGTCGATGGAAATGGAATAAATGTACACGGTTTTCATTATTATTGATATCGGATGTATTGTTATAAATGCATTCACGTAAATGACGATCGTGATTGAAATAAAATCCATTCGTTTGGAGTTCATTTGTTTTTCCATCAGTAATGATTTTGTTTCATGAAAAGAATATGATATATATTCATTGATGATTGTCGTTCGAAACATGATATAATAAATTGGGATATACAATCATGGAAATAATCGAATCAGAAGAGTATAGAAACGGGCGATTTGATGACCCTAATCTACTCATGTTACTGTTCGTTTCAATTTTGCTTGTATTTTCGAAGCATTCAATTGGATATTTCCTAAAACCTCGTTTGCTTCAAACTACTCCAGTCCTGATACTCGTATGAATATCTCTTCCGATCTTTTGTATCCAATTTTGAGACGAATAATGAGTCATGTGCAGAAGTGATTCTAGACCTGCTAATCAAACGACAACTATGATGCTCAATTCACACCTATCGCGTTCTTTTTCGGAGCGAACTTTGCAGACGAGAATAAAATGAAGGAAAACCATGTCACGACTAGTCAAATGAGAAAGCTTCCACTCACAAACTCCAATAAATGTCTGTTTTCAAACAAATTTTATTTATGATATGTGAGAAATGAGGACAATTTTTCTTTTTCGCTCACTTTCATCAGAAGAAGAAGACCGTGAAATTGGTTTCCGAATGGAATATCAAGTATTCGGTATAATGTTTCGGCATGGAACATGTGAAATGGCAAGGAAATAACTGAGTTTGATACCTGAGTATACATGATTGGTGAAAAATAGAACCTCAACTCTACAACAGGAATGTTTCCATATCCAGCGATCATTCATCTCCAGTTCAAATATGAGATATATAAGTTATAGAACGGCAAGTAGAAGGTTTTTTTTCCATTATTGAACCATTTTTTGATGGCACCTGAATCAGTTTCTTTTTCTCGAATCGTCCCAGGTGCTACTTTCATATTACATTGAGTATTATCTACAAATCATCTGATCACTGCTGGTTGCCTATCTCTCGTTCGCTGTTTCCATTGGTTGGATTCCTCCGCCTTCCTCTAGGCGCGAACTGGGGCCTATTTGAAACTCGTTCCACATTATTCAATAACTCACCTATGGAATGATATATTCTGATTTTCGAATTTCGAAATTCAAACAACTAAAACTGAGTTCGTTTCAATTCCTCTCTCTCTAAGATCGATCTAGTAGAGAATATAAAATATCATATTTTTGCCTGATACTAAACAAAATATAACCCAAGCGCCGTCGACTGTCGATGTGTCAATTTTATCACTATTAAATGCTGGTCCACGAGCTTCCAAGAAATCAACATTACTAAGTCACAGAATAATGTAGTTAAATCCCTGTTGATCAGAACAGATTCAGAATCATTCCTTCACCCAAATCATTCAATATATTTGTGAATTGAAATATATAAAGCCATAATGAAATATTCATCTGATGAACTTCTTGATGATGCTATATGACAATACTGTCGAAAATTGGGTAGGTATTGATATCATGATAAATCTGCGGATTCAGCATCAGAATACTTGTTTTGTTTTCCCTCTAGTGGCTTTGTTGTTCGGAGGCATAGATAATAGATCGAGGATATATATATAAGAGCAAAGGTCCCAATACTGATCCTTGGGGCACACCACATGATATGCTATCTTTTTGGCCGAGTATGTTTTATATTTTTGTTTGTTGTTTCATGTCAGTTGAGTATGGAGAGGTCACATGAATACAGACATCGATTTGCTTGGTGTTCATCTACTATCATAGTTCCTAAATGGATGTTTCCATTTAGGAAGTAGTATCGTTCTACTAGCTAACGCGTCAGTGAATGGAAAATTGAAAGAGTGAAGGGTTTTCTCATTACGCGGATGATCGCAAACAGCTTCACAGAGGGAAAATTTCTGCCCGTCCACGTGTGTGTGTGTGTGTGTGTGTGTGTGTGTGTATTATGAAGTCAGCTAATCCCGTAACCCGGTGCCTTTTCGAATATGAATAAGTTGCTCCCTGAGGAGACATCGTCCTCTTGAATTTAGAGCCTTCCTCGGTTTGGGATCTCTTTCATGTAGCTTCTGGCTTCGTGCCCGATCCAAGCCAGTGTTGCCAGACCATCTCCAAGCTCCAAAGACGGGAGTTTGATGGAAAAAAACAGGGTTGTTCACAAGAGCTGTAAATTCATCAACACATTATTATGTTCCTCAACTCCTTACTCAACTCCTATTAAAAAATCTGATTCAAGGATAGCGGTGAGCTGTCATGTTGTCGTCTAGATGGTTTTTTGATTAACGAGATGACGAATCCATCACTTCGATTGTGGCTGATTTCCATACAAGAGAATTATAAATTTACATCGAGATGCGAATCAGTAGATCTACTGATGAAACAGTTGACCTGGCAACTTCTACGAGGCCTCGCTATAGCAGGTCACGTGCATGCGGGTTTTCAATATGAATATTTCAGCGTGCATTTCGGGTCAAAGTTCGTGATGTTCTACAAGGTACAATAGATAAAACAGGCGGATTGTGGAAAATTGGATTGGATGGTCTCTCCACAGTCTGTGATCGATCTAACTGGTAGTAATAATGATTTTGAGCGAATACATAATGATTGAGTGAGTCACTACTTTCTCCAAAATGAGAAGTTTCAACAGGATATTATATAATTATGAAAATACCCTATGGAATTAGGCAATGTACGCTCCTGATGGAATTATTGACCTTGCAGAGACTTCGGTAACTGCCGATATGTGATGTAGGTGTACGTATGTATGAGTGTACGGCTGATTTACATTCGAATACGATTCCAAATTTTGTCACTTCCTAGCTGAAAGTCACGATTTCATAGCTTTGCACACACCAAACTAAATGTTACTCTACTTTCACTCAGAATTGTCGTGATTGGTGAAATTGGTTGTCAAACTTTCTCTAACGAATTCAAAAAAACACTACATTTCCAAGGTACACGCGATGTAGAAGCTGATTAACAAAACTGTTTATATTCGTTCGGTGAACATTTTTATTTATTTCTCAAAACCATTACGGAAACAATATTACGACGAGACTGTTACCAGTTCTTTTCACTCGAGCAAGGTTCGGTAGGGTACGGTTAGGTTAAGTTAGGTTAGGTTCGACAGTTCAAGTGTATAATAAAACGAGAATAATCATAGGACAGTGACAGAATTAGTTGCATTAATTTTATTCACAGGATGACTTTGGTCTTGTTGCCGATTGCGTGATCAGATTTTGTTGAGTTAGATATATTTGGTTGCATTGGTACAACAAAATATTCATAGTAAATGTGTATATATGGAGGTATATGTATTTAAATGGATATAAACAAGATATAAACAAATCAAGTAGCAAGCTAAAATACACAAAATAATAAATAAGACGATCTGGAACTATAAAATATAAATTTTGATTACATACTTGAATATATCGTTAACGAGTAATTTTTTATTATAGGGTGAAATGTTTTATACAGATTCGGAGATTTTTCCACTGCTTCAGATACTTTGAAGAGATCTGAGATTATCATTGATGAGAATATATTCAGAATCACCCTGTGCCCTATTCAAAGGCAGAACACAGTTAGCTGGGATGTTGGGAGCCAGGAAAACGAAAAAAAAAATGCAATTGTTATCGGAAAACGAAGATTTTAAAAATAAATTCTGCTTCGAAATCATTCCCAATAATTCTGATGATCAATATCTCAAGTTATCTTCGACATCTGCATTTCTGGTTTGATAGTTCGAGATGATGAAATTGGTAATGAAATAATTTTTGTTTTCATGGATTTCTCATGAAAACATCGAAGAATTGACGTAGCAATGTAGCCTTAACGATGAGAAGTTCGGATGGTGAACCGAAGCGAAGGTATCTGATGTCATTTCCTACCAACCTGCTGTCGAAATCGATAATATACAGAATATCCGTAGCTATAGCTATAATCTGTGGACTGACCGGGAAATTGATATTGCCCGAGCATAGGTGGCTGTGTATGGTAAGTCTACGTAATCTCCGTGGGCCACGAGAGTACTAATTCGAGAATGAAGTAATTCCTTGTGTGTGCTAAGCCTGGAGAGGGTCGCTTAATCTGATAATATCAGTGGCAAGTGGAAACTCAGGCTCGTTACATGAATAGTGTCACTTGTTGAGATCTTTTCCAGGAAAAGGGAGCGAGAGTTCAACTTTGATTTTATTTCTATTGATGATGTGATACAAGAAGTTGAAATGAAGTGGAAAGCGTCGGCTACCACCACAAGGTGGTGTGTTAGGGCCCTTTCTTATCTATATGATATTTCTTATCTATATTGTACGTATGCTTTTCGTCGAAGAAACGCACATAGGAGCGAGATAACTCCGATATCGAGAAGAATTCAGTTATTGCGATTGCAGATTCGTGCTCTACGGGTCCGACTCAGAAGTTGTGATTTTTTTCAGATTTTTTAAACAATAATTAGGAATTTCGAAATTTTCAAGCTATGATTATCCGCTGAATATGTACCTTGGATCTTCTGACATAAACGAAATTCCTCATTTTCTGATCGATTCGTTTGAATTCCTGTGATCTAGATGAAAATTAAACGAGAAATCGATTGGTGGGTCGACCGAGTCCGTGAGACTGACCGTTCCGGAGATATGGCTCGTCAAAGTGAAAATAGTGCGCTTTTTGGCGAAAAACGTACTTAGGAGCGAGATTATTCCGTTATCGACACGAATACAGGAATTTCGATTGCAAATTCGTTTTCTACGGGTCCGACTCAGTGGTTGTGATTTTTTTCAGATTTTTCAAACAATAATTAGGAATTTCGAAATTTCCAAGCTACGATTATCCGATTACTATGTACCTTGGATCTTCTGACATAAACGAAATTCCTCATTTTCTGATCGATTCGTTTGAATTTTTGTGATCTAGATGAAAATTAAACGAGAAATCGATTGGTGGGTCGACCGAGTCCGTGAGACTGACCGTTCCGGAGATATGGCTCGTCAAAGTGAAAATAGTGCGCTTTTTGGCGAAAAACGCACTTAGGAGCGAGATTACTTCGTTATCGAGACGAATTCAGTTTTTTCGATTGCAGATTCGTTTTTTTCGCATCCGACTTAGTGGTTGTGATTTTTTTCAGATTTTTTGAACAATAATTAGGAATTTCGAAATTTCCAAGCTACGATTATCCGATAACTATGTACCTTGGATCTTCTGACATAAACGAAATTCCTCATTTTCTGATCGATTCGTTTGAATTTTTGTGATCTAGATGAAAATTAAACGAGAAATCGATTGGTGGATCGATCGAGTCCGTAAGACCGACCGTTCCGGAGATATGGCTCGTCAAAGTGAAAATAGTGCGCTTTTTGGCGAAAAACGCACTTAGGAGCGAGATTACTTCGTTATCGAGACGAATTCAGTTTTTTCGATTGCAGATTCGTTTTCTACGGGTCCGACTTAGTGGTTGTGATTTTTTTCAGATTTTTCAAACAATAATTAGGAATTTCGAAATTTCCAAGCAACGATTTTCCGATAAATATGTACCTTGGATCTTCTGACATAAACGAAATTCCTCATTTTCTGATCGATTCGTTTGAATTTTTGTGATCTAGATGAAAATTAAACGAGAAATCGATTGGTGGATCGATCGAGTCCGTAAGACCGACCGTTCCGGAGATATGGCTCGTCAAAGTGAAAATAGTGCGCTTTTTGGCGAAAAACGCACTTAGGAGCGAGATTACTTCGTTATCGAGACGAATTCAGTTTTTTCGATTGCAGATTCGTTTTCTACGGGTCCGACTTAGTGGTTGTGATTTTTTTCAGATTTTTCAAACAATAATTAGGAATTTCGAAATTTCCAAGCTACGATTATCCGATTACCATGTACCTTGGATCTTCTGACATAAACGAAATTCCTCATTTTCTGATCGATTCGTTTGAATTTTTGTGATCTAGATGGAAATTAAACGAGAAATCGATTGGTGGATCGATCGAGTCCGTAAGACCGACCGTTCCGGAGATATGGCTCGTCAAAATGAAAATAGTGCGCTTTTTGGCGAAAAACGCACTTAGGAGCGAGATTACTTCGTTATCGAGACGAATTCAGTTTTTTCGATTGCAGATTCGTTTTCTACGGGTCCGACTTAGTGGTTGTGATTCTTTTCAGATTTTTCAAACAATAATTAGGAATTTCGAAATTTCCAAGCTACGATTATCCGATTACCATGTACCTTGGATCTTCTGACATAAACGAAATTCCTCATTTTCTGATCGATTCGTTTGAATTTCTGTGATCTAGATGAAAATTAAACGAGAAATCGATTGGTGGGTCGACCGAGTCCGTGAGACTGACCGTTCCGGAGATATGGCTCGTCAAAGTGAAAATAGTGCGCTTTTTGGCGAAAAACGCACTTAGGAGCGAGATTACTTCGTTATCGAGACGAATTCAGTTTTTTCGATTGCAGATTCGTTTTCTACGGGTCCGACTTAGTGGTTGTGATTCTTTTCAGATTTTTCAAACAATAATTAGGAATTTCGAAATTTCCAAGCTACGATTATCCGATTACCATGTACCTTGGATCTTCTGACATAAACGAAATTCCTCATTTTCTGATCGATTCGTTTGAATTTCTGTGATCTAGATGAAAATTAAACGAGAAATCGATTGGTGGGTCGACCGAGTCCGTGAGACTGACCGTTCCGGAGATATGGCTCGTCAAAGTGAAAATAGTGCGCTTTTTGGCGAAAAACGTACTTAGGAGCGAGATTATTCCGTTATCGACACGGATACAGGAATTTCGATTGCAGATTCGTTTTCTACGGGTCCGACTCAGTGGTTGTGATTTTTTTCAGATTTTTCAAACAATAATTAGGAATTTCGAAATTTCCAAGCTACGATTATCCGATTACTATGTACCTTGGATCTTCTGACATAAACGAAATTCCTCATTTTCTGATCGATTCGTTTGAATTTTTGTGATCTAGATGGAAATTAAACGAGAAATCGATTGGCGGGTCGACCGAGTCCGTGAGACTGACCGTTCCGGAGATATGGCTCGTCAAAGTGAAAATAGTGCGCTTTTTGGCGAAAAACGCACTTAGGAGCGAGATTACTTCGTTATCGAGACGAATTCAGTTTTTTCGATTGCAGATTCGTTTTTTTTTCGCATCCGACTCAGTGGTTGTGATTTTTTTCAGATTTTTTGAACAATAATTAAGAATTTCGAAATTTCCAAGCTACGATTATCCGATAACTATGTACCTTGGATCTTCTGACATAAACGAAATTCCTCATTTTCAGATCGATTCGTTTGAATTTGTGTGATCTAGATGAAAATTAAACGAGAAATCGATTGGTGGATCGATCGAGTCCGTAAGACCAACCGTTCCGGAGATATGGCTCGTCAAAGTGAAAATAGTGCGCTCTTTGGCTAAAAACGCACTTAGGAGCGAGATTACTCCGTTATCGAGATGAATCCAGGTATTTCGATTGCAGATCCGTTCTCTACGGGTCCGACTTGGTAGTTGTGATTTATTTCAGATTTTTTGAACAATAATTAGGAATTTCGAAATTTCCAAGCTACGATTATCCGATAAATATGTACCTTGGATCTTCTGACATAAACGAAATTCCTCATTTTCTGATCGATTCGTTTGAATTTTCGTGATCCAGATGAAAATTAAACGAGAAATCGATTGGTGGATCGATCGAGTCCGTAAGACCAACCGTTCCGGAGATATGGCTCGTCAAAGTGAAAATAGTGCGCTTTTTGGCGAAAAACGCACTTAGGAGCGAGATTACTTCGTTATCGAGACGAATTCAGTTTTTTCGATTGCAGATTCGTTTTCTACGGGTCCGACTCAGTGGTTGTGATTTTTTTCAGATTTTTCAAACAATAATTAGGAATTTCGAAATTTCCAAGCTACGATTATCCGATTACTATGTACCTTGGATCTTCTGACATAAACGAAATTCCTCATTTTCTGATCGATTCGTTTGAATTTCTGTGATCTAGATGAAAATTGAACGAGAAATCGATTGGTGGGTTGATCGAGTCCGTAAGACCGACCGTTCCGGAGATATGGCTCGTCAAAGTGAAAATAGTGCGCTTTTTGGCGAAAAACGCACTTAGGAGCGAGATTACTTCGTTATCGAGACGAATTCAGTTTTTTCGATTGCAGATTCGTTTTTTTCGCATCCGACTCAGTGGTTGTGATTTTTTTCAGATTTTTTGAACAATAATTAGGAATTTCGAAATTTCCAAGCTACGATTATCCGATAAATATGTACCTTGGATCTTCTGACATAAACGAAATTCCTCATTTTCTGATCGATTCGTTTGAATTTTTGTGATCTAGATGAAAATTAAACGAGAAATCGATTGGTGGATCGATCGAGTCCGTAAGACCGACCGTTCCGGAGATATGGCTCGTCAAAGTGAAAATAGTGCGCTTTTTGGCGAAAAACGCACTTAGGAGCGAGATTACTTCGTTATCGAGACGAATTCAGTTTTTTCGATTGCAGATTCGTTTTCTACGGGTCCGACTTAGTGGTTGTGATTCTTTTCAGATTTTTCAAACAATAATTAGGAATTTCGAAATTTCCAAGCTACGATTATCCGATTACCATGTACCTTGGATCTTCTGACATAAACGAAATTCCTCATTTTCTGATCGATTCGTTTGAATTTCTGTGATCTAGATGAAAATTAAACGAGAAATCGATTGGTGGGTCGACCGAGTCCGTGAGACTGACCGTTCCGGAGATATGGCTCGTCAAAGTGAAAATAGTGCGCTTTTTGGCGAAAAACGTACTTAGGAGCGAGATTATTCCGTTATCGACACGGATACAGGAATTTCGATTGCAGATTCGTTTTCTACGGGTCCGACTCAGTGGTTGTGATTTTTTTCAGATTTTTCAAACAATAATTAGGAATTTCGAAATTTCCAAGCTACGATTATCCGATTACTATGTACCTTGGATCTTCTGACATAAACGAAATTCCTCATTTTCTGATCGATTCGTTTGAATTTTTGTGATCTAGATGAAAATTAAACGAGAAATCGATTGGTGGGTCGACCGAGTCCGTGAGACTGACCGTTCCGGAGATATGGCTCGTCAAAGTGAAAATAGTGCGCTTTTTGGCGAAAAACGCACTTAGGAGCGAGATTACTTCGTTATCGAGACGAATTCAGTTTTTTCGATTGCAGATTCGTTTTTTTCGCATCCGACTTAGTGGTTGTGATTTTTTTCAGATTTTTTGAACAATAATTAGGAATTTCGAAATTTCCAAGCTACGATTATCCGATAACTATGTACCTTGGATCTTCTGACATAAACGAAATTCCTCATTTTCTGATCGATTCGTTTGAATTTTTGTGATCTAGATGGAAATTGAACAAGAAATCGATTGGTGGGTCGATCGAGTCCGTAAGACCGACCGTTCTGGAGATATGGCTCGTCAAAGTGAAAATAGTGCGCTTTTTGGCGAAAAACGCACTTAGGAGCGAGATTACTTCGTTATCGAGACGAATTCAGTTTTTTCGATTGCAGATTCGTTTTCTACGGGTCCGACTTAGTGGTTGTGATTTTTTTCAGATTTTTCAAACAATAATTAGGAATTTCGAAATTTCCAAGCTACGATTATCCGATTACCATGTACCTTGGATCTTCTGACATAAACGAAATTCCTCATTTTCTGATCGATTCGTTTGAATTCCTGTGATCTAGATGGAAATTAAACGAGAAATCGATTGGTGGGTCGACCGAGTCCATGAGACTGACCGTTCCGGAGATATGGCTCGTCAAAGTGAAAATAGTGCGCTTTTTGGCGAAAAACGTACTTAGGAGCGAGATTATTCCGTTATCGACACGAATACAGGAATTTCGATTGCAAATTCGTTTTCTACGGGTCCGACTCAGTGGTTGTGATTTTTTTCAGATTTTTCAAACAATAATTAGGAATTTCGAAATTTCCAAGCTACGATTATCCGATTACTATGTACCTTGGATCTTCTGACATAAACGAAATTCCTCATTTTCTGATCGATTCGTTTGAATTTTTGTGATCTAGATGAAAATTAAACGAGAAATCGATTGGTGGGTCGACCGAGTCCGTGAGACTGACCGTTCCGGAGATATGGCTCGTCAAAGTGAAAATAGTGCGCTTTTTGGCGAAAAACGCACTTAGGAGCGAGATTACTTCGTTATCGAGACGAATTCAGTTTTTTCGATTGCAGATTCGTTTGTTTCGCATCCGACTTAGTGGTTGTGATTTTTTTCAGATTTTTTGAACAATAATTAGGAATTTCGAAATTTCCAAGCTACGATTATCCGATAACTATGTACCTTGGATCTTCTGACATAAACGAAATTCCTCATTTTCTGATCGATTCGTTTGAATTTTTGTGATCTAGATGAAAATTAAACGAGAAATCGATTGGTGGATCGATCGAGTCCGTAAGACCGACCGTTCCGGAGATATGGCTCGTCAAAGTGAAAATAGTGCGCTTTTTGGCGAAAAACGCACTTAGGAGCGAGATTACTTCGTTATCGAGACGAATTCAGTTTTTTCGATTGCAGATTCGTTTTCTACGGGTCCGACTTAGTGGTTGTGATTTTTTTCAGATTTTTCAAACAATAATTAGGAATTTCGAAATTTCCAAGCTACGATTATCCGATTACCATGTACCTTGGATCTTCTGACATAAACGAAATTCCTCATTTTCTGATCGATTCGTTTGAATTTTTGTGATCTAGATGGAAATTAAACGAGAAATCGATTGGCGGGTCGACCGAGTCCGTGAGACTGACCGTTCCGGAGATATGGCTCGTCAAAGTGAAAATAGTGCGCTTTTTGGCGAAAAACGCACTTAGGAGCGAGATTACTTCGTTATCGAGACGAATTCAGTTTTTTCGATTGCAGATTCGTTTTTTTCGCATCCGACTTAGTGGTTGTGATTTTTTTCAGATTTTTTGAACAATAATTAGGAATTTCGAAATTTCCAAGCTACGATTATCCGATAACTATGTACCTTGGATCTTCTGACATAAACGAAATTCCTCATTTTCTGATCGATTCGTTTGAATTTTTGTGATCTAGATGAAAATTAAACGAGAAATCGATTGGTGGATCGATCGAGTCCGTAAGACCGACCGTTCCGGAGATATGGCTCGTCAAAGTGAAAATAGTGCGCTTTTTGGCGAAAAACGCACTTAGGAGCGAGATTACTTCGTTATCGAGACGAATTCAGTTTTTTCGATTGCAGATTCGTTTTCTACGGGTCCGACTTAGTGGTTGTGATTTTTTTCAGATTTTTCAAACAATAATTAGGAATTTCGAAATTTCCAAGCTACGATTATCCGATTACCATGTACCTTGGATCTTCTGACATAAACGAAATTCCTCATTTTCTGATCGATTCGTTTGAATTTTTGTGATCTAGATGGAAATTAAACGAGAAATCGATTGGTGGATCGATCGAGTCCGTAAGACCGACCGTTCCGGAGATATGGCTCGTCAAAATGAAAATAGTGCGCTTTTTGGCGAAAAACGCACTTAGGAGCGAGATTACTTCGTTATCGAGACGAATTCAGTTTTTTCGATTGCAGATTCGTTTTCTACGGGTCCGACTTAGTGGTTGTGATTCTTTTCAGATTTTTCAAACAATAATTAGGAATTTCGAAATTTCCAAGCTACGATTATCCGATTACCATGTACCTTGGATCTTCTGACATAAACGAAATTCCTCATTTTCTGATCGATTCGTTTGAATTTCTGTGATCTAGATGAAAATTAAACGAGAAATCGATTGGTGGGTCGACCGAGTCCGTGAGACTGACCGTTCCGGAGATATGGCTCGTCAAAGTGAAAATAGTGCGCTTTTTGGCGAAAAACGCACTTAGGAGCGAGATTACTTCGTTATCGAGACGAATTCAGTTTTTTCGATTGCAGATTCGTTTTCTACGGGTCCGACTTAGTGGTTGTGATTCTTTTCAGATTTTTCAAACAATAATTAGGAATTTCGAAATTTCCAAGCTACGATTATCCGATTACCATGTACCTTGGATCTTCTGACATAAACGAAATTCCTCATTTTCTGATCGATTCGTTTGAATTTCTGTGATCTAGATGAAAATTAAACGAGAAATCGATTGGTGGGTCGACCGAGTCCGTGAGACTGACCGTTCCGGAGATATGGCTCGTCAAAGTGAAAATAGTGCGCTTTTTGGCGAAAAACGTACTTAGGAGCGAGATTATTCCGTTATCGACACGGATACAGGAATTTCGATTGCAGATTCGTTTTCTACGGGTCCGACTCAGTGGTTGTGATTTTTTTCAGATTTTTCAAACAATAATTAGGAATTTCGAAATTTCCAAGCTACGATTATCCGATTACTATGTACCTTGGATCTTCTGACATAAACGAAATTCCTCATTTTCTGATCGATTCGTTTGAATTTTTGTGATCTAGATGGAAATTAAACGAGAAATCGATTGGCGGGTCGACCGAGTCCGTGAGACTGACCGTTCCGGAGATATGGCTCGTCAAAGTGAAAATAGTGCGCTTTTTGGCGAAAAACGCACTTAGGAGCGAGATTACTTCGTTATCGAGACGAATTCAGTTTTTTCGATTGCAGATTCGTTTTTTTTTCGCATCCGACTCAGTGGTTGTGATTTTTTTCAGATTTTTTGAACAATAATTAAGAATTTCGAAATTTCCAAGCTACGATTATCCGATAACTATGTACCTTGGATCTTCTGACATAAACGAAATTCCTCATTTTCAGATCGATTCGTTTGAATTTGTGTGATCTAGATGAAAATTAAACGAGAAATCGATTGGTGGATCGATCGAGTCCGTAAGACCAACCGTTCCGGAGATATGGCTCGTCAAAGTGAAAATAGTGCGCTCTTTGGCTAAAAACGCACTTAGGAGCGAGATTACTCCGTTATCGAGATGAATCCAGGTATTTCGATTGCAGATCCGTTCTCTACGGGTCCGACTTGGTAGTTGTGATTCATTTCAGATTTTTTGAACAATAATTAGGAATTTCGAAATTTCCAAGCTACGATTATCCGATAAATATGTACCTTGGATCTTCTGACATAAACGAAATTCCTCATTTTCTGATCGATTCGTTTGAATTTCTGTGATCTAGATGAAAATTAAACGAGAAATCGATTGGTGGGTCGACCGAGTCCGTGAGACTGACCGTTCCGGAGATATGGCTCGTCAAAGTGAAAATAGTGCGCTTTTTGGCGAAAAACGCACTTAGGAGCGAGATTACTTCGTTATCGAGACGAATTCAGTTTTTTCGATTGCAGATTCGTTTTCTACGGGTCCGACTCAGTGGTTGTGATTTTTTTCAGATTTTTCAAACAATAATTAGGAATTTCGAAATTTCCAAGCTACGATTATCCGATTACTATGTACCTTGGATCTTCTGACATAAACGAAATTCCTCATTTTCTGATCGATTCGTTTGAATTTCTGTGATCTAGATGAAAATTGAACGAGAAATCGATTGGTGGGTTGATCGAGTCCGTAAGACCGACCGTTCCGGAGATATGGCTCGTCAAAGTGAAAATAGTGCGCTTTTTGGCGAAAAACGCACTTAGGAGCGAGATTACTTCGTTATCGAGACGAATTCAGTTTTTTCGATTGCAGATACGTTCTCTACGCGTCCGACTCAGTGGTTGTGATTTCTTTCAGATTTTCCAAACAATAATTGGGAATTTCGAAATTTCGAATCGATTGAAATCCGATGATCCAGATGGTGCTGAAAAATTCCGTTTCCGTAGGAAAATGTCCGAGAATCGTATCTTGACTCGGAACGAAATGCATCTGCAGTGCAGTTTCTTTGTGGCAATGTCCTGCTCGATGGTTCAACGAAACTGACAACCCTACTCGATATAGGACCTTGAAGGCTTCTCACAATAACAACTCGACAGGATTCCCTAGAAGAGAAGGAAGCCTGCAAAAAAATATACATCAATAGGGACAATCGGTGATGTAAGGAATCAGTCGATGGCAACTACTTCCTCGATTGCATTAATGCCCGTCGTCCTGGATTCGGTCCTCCAGAATCGGGAAACAGAATCAGACGGAGTGGAAAACTCTATCGTTTATCCAATTAACGCTGCTGGTTGTGTGCCATTGCCCGCACCGACAATATTGCCTCGTGAACCTTTGCGAGTGTGTTTTTGCTTTGATTCGGACAATTACGAGTCAGAGTGCGGGCGTGCAGAAGTCATCCTAGATTGAACATACAGCATCACATCCCAACAAACATTATTGTTTATTCAACAGTCACCTCAATCAACATGAGTTTGTCTATTTCAAGTATTCATTTATTCCTAACAGTTCCTGAGCCTTTCGACTCATTGTGTTCCTATAGCTGAATAAAGTCGTAGAAAAAATACATTGCACACTTCTTATAGTGCAGATAAATTGTAATATCGAGCTCACCTTAGTCTATTAGGAACATCCATCTTCAATGACTAATGGCCATCTGAAACAAAGTACACTTTAGAGAAATATATCTCATTTATCACCACCTATCAGCAATGTAAAGAGTCTGGTTCTTTCCAGAACCATTCAGTAATCGTTCCGGAGATGACCAATACGAAAAAAATCCATCACACTTGTGAGATAACTCAATATTTTTCAACAAGTGTGTATGAAATACTGATCAATCAGTTCGAATGAAACTTGAGAATGAGGATGAGAATTGAAATCAGAAATGTCCTCAAAGCTGTTTCAACGTGAAATCTTAATTGATATCTTTCTTTTTCTCATTTGAATATAGATTTCACATGACATCAGTTTCAAAATTGTACGCCACGATATATGTTTGGTTGCCCATACCAAAATCGTGATGATAAATGAGGATAGTTGGAGGATGTTGGAGAAAATAATTACCTCTATCAGATTTCTAGGGTGATTTTGTTATCGATTGCGTGGTCAGCATCCCATACATTTTGATGCTCAGACACTATACTTTGTTGCCTATGACACAGTTGGAAGTCAATGCATTGATCTTTGTTTTGTAAGGGAGAATAATTTACTACTGAGTGGCTTCTATTTGAGTTCCGCTTTGGAGAACTTTTGCAGAGGCACTTTCTCAGATGGCATGGTGAAACACCATTTTTTCATTTGTCTTCTCAGGTGAATCATCCTGTATATTGTGATATGATGATGGTTCTCAGGGTCTGATTGACATCTTCGCCTAATGAAATTTGCGAAAATTGCACAAATTGATTCAACTCCACAACACTTCAAGTGCGATTCACTGAAATATTGCAGTTGAATTTCGCGTTGTGAGTCTCGTGAAATCATGTATCTTCTCGTATATCGAGGTGAATTCTCTCGACTATCTTGGTTCTGTCGCATGCAGTCAATATACCGTCGTGGGTATAACAATCCGGGAGGCTACGATCACGTCCCCTTTTTATTAGACAGTAATCCGGAGCTCTGTTCATTTGCATCTCCCTCTCGAAGTGGATTTATCTGACCCGAATCATCAGACACGTTCATTTCCTCTTCTCTATCAGGAATAGATCGAGGGGGTGAGTGGAGTTGCCTGTAGGAACTTTTTGGAGAAAAGTAGTGAGTAGATGATACCTCAGAAGGAAATCGTATTCAAAAATTTGTATTCATTGTGTCATTCTGAAATAGTCCTGATCAGATTTTTACAAAATAATCTCTTATAGTTTATAAAATGGAATGGTTTGGACCATGTTGATGTGCTGACTCAGTTTCATTCCTAATACGAATGGAATTGATGATATTTCTGATTTAGAATGTTGATGAAAAATGATTTTTAAAATTATGTTCAAACACATTCAAACAACTTTGTAAGATACATGGATGTATCTGGAATGAGATGAGCTTCTAGAATCTGTGCAAACCTAATCATGACCGTATTTGAAATAATTGAGTTCATGATGGTTTCACGTATACGAAACGTCGTAGGAAACAATCAATATCAGCACGTTGAATTATGATTTTTCCGAATCTTGAAAATCATACGGATTCTGATCCACTGAGAAATGAAAGCCGGATCAGGATTTGCTTATTCTACCGTGACATAAACGGCGTGTTAATATTTAGTGGATTCCTTCGTCGAAGCTTTCTAGGTTGAATTATTGAAAAGCAAGTAGTCTGGGTCTCATTCAAATATGCACACATGAAATATGCACGGCATAAGTAGTGACAGATCATCTCGAATCAGAGAGCCCTCGATTATGAAATCAACATGGCTCTAAGCAGTCGATCGACTGTAATAATTCACTAGGTACAAGGTGTCACACTCGAGGATGCTTCTTTTCGAACTTCTTTATCGAAGTGGAACAAACTTTCATTACATTGCCTCGATTGTTTACAGCCCAATCGAGAACGGAGTTATTCTGATAGTCGTGTAAAGAGAGCAGAAATTCATTAGGGTATGTCGTATCGATCCTAATTCAACCAAATGGAAACTTTAAAATTCTCCTTCTGAGACGGAATCTAGAAATAAGTATCAGAAGAGCAGAAACGTCTGTTGTCGCTGATTTTCTGTATGTAGTGCGCGATTTGTTGATATTTCGCTGTAGGTGTACTGTTCTACGTCGAATGGTTTTCTTTTTACATTATCAAACTACTCTTAGAACGTTTCTTCTCAAGGTGTGCCTTAGGGTTGGAATCCTTTTCAAAGAGGAACTTTTTTACAATTGAAATATGTAGTTCACATAAGACGCGAGGTTAGGTTGAGGTCAATTTCCGAACGGTACGTCTACAATCCGAAAAAAAGTTTCACCTGCATCGTGGTTTTTGTCGCCATTCTCTTTTTCTTTTCAGACATTTTTTCTCGGAAAAAAATTCGCCATGTTGGTGCACAGTGCACATGGACATGAGCACCGCCAGTGAAAATTTCAGGGGGGGGGGCAGATTTTTTGTGTTGCGTTCGATTGAAACTAAGATACTTTTGAGCAATACCCACCACGAGTGTTGTTTGAAAAACATAAAAAAATTAACGTTGAGTAATTTAGTTGATACGTAATAAAAAAATGTGTTTGCTAAATGCAAAACACTTACATGTAAACGAAAAAATCGAAAATATTTCGTAATACAACTCAAATATACTTATGTTCGTAGTAACATACAGCTGTGGTATTTTGCGTTATATAGGATGACTCAAAAACGCGTGGCGTATCAAAGTTATACTTTTTCTTACACAGTAGAAAATCGACGGGATATTTGACACCAAAATAACACCCGGCGGTGTCTATATCCATACACACCATTTTTGTGTCGATTTAACAACGTAGGTGCAGTGTTCAATTGACACTGTGATGGTGAATATATTTCACACCGGTAGTAGTTGATATTTGTCTACGATGGTGTCAATTTGACTTCCGAGAGGTGTAAAAAAAATCTTCTATGGGTGTATACAGAACACCAAATGGTGCTATTTCTTCACCATATAATGTTTAATTTTACCACAGAGGGTATCAATTTTTGACACTAAAAAGAGTATACAACCATTGAAAATGGTGGATCTTACACCATGAAATATGGAATTGTTTCACTCCAGATAGTTTACACCGATAATTATCAAAAGATTTCTACACCGAAATGAGTGTTTAAATATCTAAGTGGTTAGTTTCGCACCGATAATTGGTCGAATTCAATGGGAACTTTCATTCCACATGATATGAAAAACAACAATTTGTTGTGAGTTTTTGTGGGAATTTTGTAGTTTTCAAAAATAAATCATAGGAACCAGTCAAAAATAATACATGTAGAATAACCTTCAGAGTTTCAAACAAATTATTTCTGGTTCCCTCTGTCTAGATACAAGAATCATGAAACACAACTTCTGTGAAAATTATTGGAGTTCCAAAAGACAATTAAATTCGAAATTGATTCTGGTAAAAAATATATGATATGAACTGTATAAAGAATGTGTTCTTTTCTTCATATATCATTTTATGTTTCAGAATAATTTTGAGGTATCTGTATCCAGTGCAGTATAGTGAGAAAAAAACATGGAGATTATATATAAGTATTTATTCTGCAATGATAAACAACGGAAATCTGACAGATGATAATAAAATATACAAATTCAAATCGAAGCTGCCTCCTTTCAAAAATAAACATACAGGTACAACATAGGAAGTCAAAACATAAATAACACTCCTTACAACAGTAGAAAATACTATCTGAACAGAACATAAATAAAACATCGGAAAGACGTACAAAATTAAAAGTTGAGCTTTTTCAATAACATCGATATTATAACATTATACCTATCACACTTCACTATTGAATTGATTTAAGATAAAACACACTAACCTGTTACCAGAGATATTGGCGATTCACCGACGACCGAAAATTCGAGTATAAATGGGAATCTAATTCGTAATTCAACAGGCTTGTCTAGACCTGTCTAGATAGATAAGGACGCGTACGACCTCCGACTTCAAAGGGACTGTTGGAGGGACTGGATTCACTGGTAACCGGAACCAAGAACGACGCGCTAATATGGCGTCTAAGTTTTTATTCGGTCTCTACGGTGTTGTCTCAACCACTTGCGGATTCAATGTTGAACACTAGCGGTGTCCAATATTGTAAATGTCTTTGGGCAGGTGTTAAACCATATAAAACGAAGTTTTTCACACTGACCACTGTCAATGGTGTCACAGTTAACACCATTCGGTGACAAATGTTTGTACTACTCTAAGGTGTAAAAATTTACACCGTCAAATTTTATACTGTGTATGGAACACCTTGTATACCTCATGACATTTCCAGATCCTCTCTGGAAAGCTTATTCAATCGTCTAATTTGGGATCTAGCGGAAATAATTACAGAGATATGGGATGTGAAAAATCGACATTTTTCAACTGTAGGAACTGTTTTGTGTCGAAACTGTTCATTATTGGTCACAACGGCTTCATGTCCCTATCTTAACTTTTGTAACAATATCGACAGTACTAAAATAACGAAACACTGGTTCAAGTGTTTACGTGATTAAAGCGAGTCATATGGTCGCGACGTCCGACAAACTTCCGGGAGATCTATCGAATAATAAAGTTACGTTTGGGATAATCTTAGCTTATTTGGAACCGGTTTTTTTCGAACATTTTTGAATATATAAATATTGATTCGATTTTCATTTTGTACATCTCTGGAGTTCGAGAAGTTCATCTCGTCTTAGCATCTAGACTAAGAATGCTAGAATCCAGATAGTTAGATGTCGAAACCGTGGAATCACATGAGTCGAATTCCAAGACAGTCGAGAAATTCATCACTATTCGAGCACATCAATCTCGTCGGCATCCATTTAATTAACAATCAAACGATATATCGCGCGTTAGATTAGCCGTTGAGAGGATCCAGGGCTTCGGTAGTTGAGCCATGAGTTTGTCGCAATTCGAGATTCACTCTCGTATAATAATGCAACGCTGATTGCAGAGACATCTTCGTTATGGGATTAGTTCGGTGGTATGCGAAATTGTGGATGATGTTCAAAGAATCGCTCATTATGTATGGGTTGGAGAAGCGTTCATTCGGTAGACGAGACGAATTAGGATGCTGTGGATCTCAATGAGGCGAAAGAGATTACAGCTAGCCTTGTTGATGTGGGAACAGAGTTCACATCCATGCCTAGAAACTCGAAGACGGCATCTTCACCAAGATATTCACGATACTATATTTAATTTTCTATCTCTTGGAGACAGAAGAACTTATTATTCTACATAGTGTATTCATATACAAACTGGTGAACAATCTTATCAACTCACCCGAACTACTATCTCAACTTGAGAATTGAACAATATTTGTACCAACAACAAGAACCAATATATCAGATAGTAGCCATATATGCAACACCATTGAATATTTCCAAAAGAGAGATAAAAAAGATTATGTTAACGAGTCAACAAATACCTATTTTATATTTTTGTTTTTATTTTCAATATTCTTTGAGAATATTATTCAACATGTGTTTATTCCATAAATTTAACTTTGTACTCTTCGATACTCCATGAATGTGTTACTATTACGATATGTATACTGAGTGGCCCAATGAAAACGGAACAAGGCCGATTTGACATAGTTATCGTTCTCAGAAAAAAAAACACTCGAACCGGTCGATTTTTATTTCGAGGAGAGAATATTTCGCTCGTGTTTTCAACTTTTTCACTTCAAACACCTTGGAGGGGTTAGCTCCAACCCTTGAATCTCAAATGGTATGAGTAATACATCATTTTGAAGGTAATCGTAATCTCTTACCAACGTTTCCTTGTTTTTGGAATTCAATGCAGTAGTTCTCGAGAAAACGCATTCATGAGAATAATTGGCTAGTGATGGAGAGTAATGCTTTCTTCTCTTTCATCACTATTTCTCATTTTGTAGTTAGGACAATGTTCATCTAAGAAGTGCCTTATGTGTTTTTTTCTAAATCCTGGTCCTATCCAACATTACATAAAGAATAATTTATTCTGATGCCAGTTCCTTGATCTCTCAGTAAAATGCATAAATTGTATATTGTGTCATTTCTGAGAAGGACAAAACAAGTGTTTGTAGATGTTAGCCCAGCGAGAGAAATGACCATATGAAAGTTGTGATTTTGAGTCAATGTCAATTTGAAGCGAAATTCCAAGCGTCAGCTAAAAATTTTAATATGAAACAGTCAGTGATATCATTCAATGTTTACTCGAAAGTATTGAATATAATTTGAAACAGTGTAGTAGAAATTGGTTTTCACTATCAAACAGTGGTGTTCATGGATAACTGTGAAGTGTGGAAAGTTCTCATTTTGGACGAAAATTTCCGTACAAATAATTACTATGTAGTCACGACTGTAACTGTGTTACTACATGAGGAATAAAATTGAAAATACTTTCACAATCCTCGTTCCTGTTTTCTTGTCATTGGTTGGTCGAATGCTTCTCGAATCTAGATTTTTATTCACAGCAAAAATCTCTACTCTCTGTTCAACAAGTAGAAACAAATTATTGGTTAGGCATTGTTGTGAGTTTATCTAAATGAAATATAAACTCTGACTATTCATTCAACAAGACCTCTCCGACAACTCATATTCAGATCGATAATATCACAACAGGAAAAATAGCTCCAAATTGAAAAAGATCGGCCAGTTCTCATTATTTATCCTAGATTAAAAATTACCGTATTTTTTTCTATTTATGAGGACATATGAAATTGCCCGTATCTACAGGTAGTGCAGTAAAACTACTGTCGGAAACATAATAAAAATATCAAATGAATTTATGGAGGATAAAATGAGATACCTCGGAAAGATAAGTGCGATTAGAAATGAAGAAATATTTCCCACATTATAGATGTCAAGTGCGTCAAGTGGTACAACAATCAATAACAGCGTACTGGTTTCGTGATATAAACTCATTGTTGAAGCATGATGCGTTTTGTGAGAGAAGTTCTGATCTTAGGTATGTAGATAAAAATAGTAACACATATATATTATCCAATAGTGAACGATTGATATCTTTTTCAAGGCAGTAACTGCGGTGTTTCTCAATTTTTTCGATGACACAATTAGGCAGTATTCGTCTTCAAGTTTTTCACCTGATGAAACAAATTGTTCGGAATAATAAATATTTCCTCAAACGTTGAGATGACAAAGATAAATGTTAAATGTTCAGAATAAGAATGATGAATGTTTTCATAAAATCACCCTCGATCGTTCTAACGTTAGCCATCATATTATACAATACAAAGTGATTTATCTAATAAGTGGATCACATCTATCAAGGAATATCACATTCAGCAACCAATACAGGTTCGTTGAAGTAGATCATTCCTGCTGTGGAATAATTTCACTGTCACATGTTATAGCCGTGGAAAAAGTACAGTGCCCAACTCGTTCATTGATATTTTTTCTTGAGGTTGTCTCTGGGAAGCGTCGATGGTGAATGCACTCGACGTGAGGATAATCGGTGGTCAAGACGCTGATATTGCTGATTATCCTTATCAATTGTCACTCAGCACAGAGGAAATAGGACATTTTTGCGGAGCAGCTCTGATTTCTCCCACATGGGCACTATCAGCTGCTCACTGCATGTTATAGTAAGTTACACACACGAGTTATACAAAAAACAACAAATGTATCGCTAACGTTTTGTATTTTTCTAATTGATTTATGGAAATAAATCAATCTCTCACCACTTCTTTGAGAAAATACCTTAGCAGTTGACTTTTTGAGATCATGAATCCATTTGAATGATAAAGACATGGTAGTGCTCTAATTTTATTGTTCAGTATATTTGAAACCACCTTATTCATGATCTCTTTCGGAATAGTTTGAGCTGATAATCACAGCCACTCTTTCCATCGAATCTATTCGGATCGAAACAACGATAGATTCGAATAGTAATCGATTCTTTATACAGGGTGACCTGTGACTCGATAACCATAGCTTGAGAACGTATTTCTCCCATAATGTCAAGTATAAAGTTCCTCAAGCACTTCTGTCTTGGAGAACCTCGAATCAGATGAATGATCAAACGCTGTACTGAAGTAATTTATCTCAAACCGAATTCTTACGATCTGACTATGCGATAGGATATAAGACATGTCAGGTTGACAATGACAGGTGGGAAAATCATTTTGCAGCCTCGACACATCTTCGATCGTCGTCTTGTCCAACAGTTCCATCATCAACACCGGATTGAGGACGCTCGTGAAAAAAACCATCTCCCACGAGGGCTACGACTATTTTTCTGCCATCAACGATATCGCTCTACTCGAACTCGCAACTCCAGTCGTCTGTCCCAATTGCCAGGTGATACATCTAGCAGACTCTGAACCGGAAGTGGATGAACAAATGACAATCACTGGCTGGGGAACGACCAATCCGAACGACACTCTCACAGGTAGTCATTGAGATAAGTGAGAGGTGTGGAGAGTTCAATTCTTCATTATACAATAATCAATGTGACATGCAAGGGTAGAATGCTTTGATAGGAGAGACAAAAGAGAGCTAGGTAGAGATTTACATCAGTTCAATCAAATATTTCGAAGAGTTCTTCTGACTTTTGCAGGATCTGTCCTGCTGCAATCTCTCAACATCTCAGTGATAGACAAAGATGTCTGCCAAGCAAACTACAGCCCGAGAGATGTCATCACGGAGAGCATGTTTTGCGCGGGCAACCTTCGAGGGGGTGAAGATGCTTGCGTGGGGGACTCGGGTGGACCGGGGGTCATCAACGGGAGGATAGCCGGTATCATTTCTTGGGGAAGAGGGTGTGCTGAACCAGGGTTCCCTACGGTCTACACCAAGGTTTCCGCCTATCTCGATTGGATCTATGCGCATAGTGGAGTCAGGCCGTGATTCACAAGATCTGATGTGTTTTTTCTTACACCAGGTGGCTATTGTTGCTTCATATTGTATAGGGTGATGTAGAAATAGAGACGAATTTATTGATGATACCACACTAGAGTTCTTATGTATGTATACCTTTGTCCATGACTACATTGGAATAATAATAATGATCATACATTTTGGAATAGGTTGAGAAAAATTGGGATAAAATCGACTGAAGTAACAGTAGACAGATATATATATATAAGAAACATCAAACCAAGGTACCTGAAAGATGTGAAGAGTATGCAAGATACTCATCGTGAAATACTATATTATATACAGGGTGAGTCAAAAATGTGTACCGAGTTTTCTGGGGGTGATAGAACATTGAAAAATAAGTGTAGTTTGATGGTTAAACTCATGGCCCAAAATGCATATTAAGGGAGATATATCCTTCCAAAGTTGATGAAATTAAAATAATTTCTCCGCATAACTTCTGAACGATGAAAGCCACCCGATTGAAATTTTGTGAATGAATGTATGTTGTCAAAATACATTTTTTCGTCACACTTCCACATTTCTGATATTGTTATAAAGGGTGTTTTCAGAGGGTGAGTCATGATTTTTTGTAGAAAACTTTTTTCCCTGTATTATTTTCGGTGAAAAAACAGGAGCATTTGATGGAGCGAAGAAAATTACATTAAAAAGGTACTCTTATTCAAATACAAAAAATTGAGCCGTTCGTGAGATATTTGAGTTTTTGTAGTTACATGATATCAACAGATTGATTTTATTCATCGCGAGATTCATCAGTAACAATATTTCAGCAGGCCATGATGAATAATTTTGTTCTCAATTTTGACGTTCATGTCATCAACATTCGAGTCAACATTGTTGTAGTCGATTTGTTCGTATGGTTTTTCTGTCATTTATCACTGCGATTATCAACTGAGATTTTAAGAAATATGGCAGGTTATTCGTTCTCTGAACAAACATATGCTTCTAATGCTTGGCGAGTGCTTCGGAAATGCAAATGCTGCTGAAATATCGTTATACCGATGAATCTCGCGATGAATAAAATCAATCTGCTGATATCATGTAACTACAAAAACTCAAATATCTCACGAACGGCTCAATATTTTGTATTTGAACAAGAGTACCTTTTTCATGTAATTTTCTTCGCTCCATCGAATGCTCCTGTTTTTCCACCAAAAATAATACAGGGAAAAAAGTTTTCTACAAAAAATCATGACTCACCCTCTGAAAACACCCTTTATAACAATATCAGAAATGTGGAAGTGTGACGAAAAAATGTATTTCGACAACATACATTCATGCACAAAATTTCAATCAGGTGGCTTTCATCGTTCAGAAGTTATGCGGAGAAATTATTTTAATTTTATCAACTTTGGAAGTATATATCTCCCTTAATATGCATTTTGGGCCATGAGTTTAATCATCAAACTACACTTATTTTTCAATGGTCCATCACCCCCAGAAAGCTCGGTACACATTTTTGACTCACCCTGATAAATGATCCGACTTTCTTCACTCACAACTTGGTACTTGAACTCAAAGATTAACTTCAGAGTTTTTCTGAAACAGCATTGAAGAATACCATTGCGAGAAATTCGAGTGATGATTTGATTCTTGTTCAACGTAATTTTTGCTTTGGATACCTTCATTCATAATAATTTCCGACAAAGTTTCTCTCTTCACATGGATTAGACATTCGTATATGGAGCAAGAGGCTAGTGTATTTGTCAAACTGAAGTCGAAATACTTGCAGGGAGTCTCTATCTGGTACAATTCAAAAAATATGGTACCATTTGAAGAAATTGAAGAAAGAATATTCGTAAGGGCCACCTTCAATATTATTTCCATTCGCGTTTTGTGTCAGTCAGCCTGTATATCACTCCAAAGCACTGTCAGCACTGGAATGACTTCAGGATCACTCACGTATTGTGGATATGCAGTACCAGTTCCAATCCATGGACCAGAATACTGCAAGGACCATATCTGGAGGTTTTCGTTTTTGTCCTCTCGTCGTCAGAAACCTCAATCTTGACACACCTCCACAGTCGTGAATCATGTGTACTACGGTTTCCTCTTCATCCATCTGAAGAGTGGTTCTTCTGCTAAGCCTATCGTACTAATATGCTGAACCTACAGTGCACTGTCAGAAGGCCAACTAGTATTTTAGTTGTACTCCTTTCCAGTTTTATTCGGTATTCCACCAATCTTGAGATTTATTTTGCATCCATCGTTCAGGTTTTTCTATAACGCAGAAGGGTTCTGGTCAATTCAGAGCTTTACTTGCTCCTTCTTGGAATAGCAAATCAGCCTCTTCATTGACCTCATAACCTCTCGATAGTTATTCCATTCCGACTGTCCAACATTTTTAGGGCTTGTGAGAAATCCCAGAAAAGTTTTTGTGATAGAAACATGTGCCCACTTCTTTAATATGTTGAGTAACATATAAGATATAAGATATAGTGACCTCCAGTTTCTGCTCCATGGAAGACATCATATTCGACCTGTGAAGTCGCATCATCGTTCAATGTAGCGAACTCCTACATGCATATATCTTTCTATCAATCCAACACCGCACGATGGGGATGTGGATTCTTCTGCGGCAAAAACTCAAATTTATAGTGACACTCTTTGTGTTTTCGGAAATCCTGATTGATACGCGCGAGTGGTAAATGGAGAACAAGATGTGGCTGGCATAGTTGCCAATAAATTTGTCGCGATAAGATCTCAACATGGAGTGGCTCGACCCAGATTCTTATTGGGGTTGGTTCGTGTAGAGAACAAATAGGGTATTTGTACGACTGAATGGAAATGGGGCAACGCAACGGGATCATTGACGTCTGGCGTAGTTCCGGGAGTTCAACGAATGAAGCTTATTTATTATTACTATTATCAAGCCTTGTGATGATACTGTACCCTTCATTCGATCAAGCGGATTTTCGAAAGAAAAACATACTTCGGAGATTCATTAGCGTCACTCCTCTGGAACAAAGTCGAACTTCTGTAGATTCTCTTTGACGACAACGACCAAGCAAACTCAAGGAACTCATCGAACTCCGCAGTTCACGTTAACTCGTAAACTTCTCCTGTTATGTTATGGACCGGCGGAATCCATATCGGCTCAGAATATTCGGGTCGGCGAGAAAATATAATTTCAAGCACCACAGAACAATTCACTAATCTATTAGCAGGGCGGTTTCACCTCAGAGCCGAGTTCGAGAACTTCTTCTGATAAATTCCATCCCTTCTTGCCGAAGTCATTTCGAGAAATTGCGGCTTAAAACTAAAGCTGATTCCAGTGCGAAATTGTTTATTTCCAAAGTATTTTCATTAAGGGGAATTCGGTGTGGGGAACTAGGATTCAATAAGGATGGGGAGTTTTGATGTGCCAGGCGTGAACTGCATTCTATTAGTTCAGGAATGACAGATACACTTCCATCGATGTTTTTTCTACCACAACTCAATGGGAATCATCAACAGAAACATTTTCCATAGTTGGAATGAATCACCTTTCATATACAAGGTGTTACAGAACTATGGGATCAACCTACTAGGGGTTATTCAGTGCAACAGTAGGAAACATTTGACATTGCGACTTCACATGTCCCTACAGGAAAAAATCTAGCGACGTTAAATCGGGTGATCTAGGAGGTCAAGAAACTGCTCCACCTCTGGCAATCCAACGGTGCCCAAACCGCTGATTTTCTCCTGTGTGAAGTCATTCTGAACAAACATTTTCAATAGTTAAATAGGAACTGAAATATAATATCTCTGACCTGACATGACTTAGCTCTTTTTTAATTCGTTGACAGCACGTAAGGAAAACATATATTGTGATCAAACTGCTCTCAAATCGAAACGAGTTGTATTCTTTTCCGACCAGGAAGAAATACTCCATCGTTTCCAGACTCTATCAATCTTCACCATGTGAACCAAATATCATTTGCCAAAAAAAGCTTCCATGGTGATACTACTAATGGAATCAGTGTTACTTAGAAAAATTTGTTCAGCACTGGAAAAACTGGAAAAGGTTGTGAATCTTGAAACTCTAAATACGGCATTCATGAACAGATCATTGAAAAATTAGATACAGTTGGGAAATCAGTACACCCCAATTCTATGGTTCTCCCTGGAAGCCGATCTCTCAATCACGCTTCTCATGGCCAATGAAGTCAAAAAAATTTGGTGACATAGACTCGATTGACACTTTTCGTACGCCCCGTTTCGACCCTGTACAGCCTCTAGGCAAGCCCATAAATAATTCAAGAGTAAAGAAAGTTCACGACTCTCGAACCCCCTCGCACGACCCCCCAGAGTATTTAATTTCGAGAACGGCCCACCCCGAACGGCAATAATTCGATGGCTGAAATAGGGTGTTTGCTCGTCAAATAAACCGTCCTGAGAACCTTTCAGTTTGTTTAGTGCCAACTCCGGTCGAGGTCATCAAGGAAATATAATTTCAGGCCTGGCCGATCTCGCATCAAGTTTCCAGTGCTCCGAGTGGAGAATTAAAATTTCGAGGAAACGCTCGTTTTGCTCCGGGGGTTGAAAGTCGATCGCGAACTGGAGATTGGTTTTCGATCGTATCAGGACCCACGGAATCGTCCTCATTCCATGCTCTACACTTCTGGCTAGACAAATCTACTGATAGAAATCCAGAGATATGTGTGTGTATCATATGCATGTGGCAACGAATTTCATGGTTGACAGATGCGCTGCGACCTGATCAGATCTATTGTGCTCCATCTTCTTCTGCTTGTTCCAAGGTTTGCTCACTTATAGCACCTCCTCAAGATTCAATTTCCTCAGGAACTGCACGATTCTGAGGGAGTTCATTCGTGATATTCCCTCCACAGTCAGTTGGTATGATTCCAGTATGTTCCATCTTTCGTGATGTTCACCATCGCACTCTATCAGGATATGATGAGGTGTTTCTTTGGCACGAATTTGCAGGTGCAGTGCCCGTTAGGCATCGCTTATCGCTTCGATCATCACCCTCCACTCCAGTATGTCCTGGCACTTGGAGGAGGAGATCCATGGCTTCCCAGGTACTGCTTTTTTGTTGGTCTCAATGGTTTTCAATCAACAGTCAACGTTCAAACATGAAACTGCAAAAAAGCCTGCTACTCCATCTCAGAGAGAGGTTCGAGGAAATAATTAGTAGTTATGCAACTTACATAAAGTAGGCCTCATGAATAGAGTTCAGAATGTTTATTGGAATGATACATCGAGTAGATCGTAGATAAAATTGGTCTCTGGTCTCAGCAATGAACTGGTGCTACCACTGATTGGTTCCATGCAGATAATCCATGTCAAAACATGATGAAAACCAAATCGATTAGTTGTTTTTGAAACCAGAAACCAATGAATATACCTAGTGAAACTCACCTGGAGCTGCGATTCATTCGAGTACATTTTCATGAATGTTTTGATAAGAACCAAGACTGCCTCCGCCTAGGCAATGGAGGAAATTCGTGTGATTAGTCTGAAAAGTTCTCGATTGATTGATTCTTGTTTCGGTTCATCCCATTCATTCTCGATCATACCTCATGGGATAGCAAACAACATGGATTGAAACCACGACTTGATTCAATCGGCTGATGATTATTGTGTAGATGAACTATATGACTTTGCCATTGTTCAGCAGTTTCCTATATCAACGTCATACTGGAAAATACGTCGATCCCGATAAGGAGAGATACATCCTCTCGAGTAGTTCATACTTTCAGCACATCCTCCCTCGACTGCTGTATCTCCGAAATTGATCGCGCTCTCCGAATCCATAGAGGGAATATTTGTCGCGATATTGTCGGATTCTTTTCCATAAAACTCCTTTACGATAATCGTGAAATAGATGTTCCTCGAGCACCGAGCAGAGTGTAAATCTCACAGAAGTCCCGGTGTCTTTCTCTAATCCTGGCTCTGTGGGTATCGGCATTAATTTTTATTTGGGCCACTAGAACAGCTTCGGTTTACGGTCTAGACATAACTCCAGCATATTCTGGCTCGGATTGGACACGATAATTTAACGAGCTGAAATACGATCGTAAAGGGTATTTGCTTCTTATGTTACGGAGACTGAAGTGACATGGAATATACTAGGGAATGAGTGACTCCCGATATAATATATCTTACAATGTTCGTGATGGAGGCAGAAAGTATTATTGTCAGCAATATAATAAAGATGAACGTTGCAAGTGCATTCACTGTGGAAAAATTAGGAAGATTTTCTGACAGAATTTTGGCGTGGTAGCAAATGTTTTCTGCCAGGGAGCTAGTTTGGATGAGTATTGAAAATTATTTATATTCCATATATGGTAACAAGTATCAAGTGTTGTTTTTGAAGTTGAAGTGGAGTGAAGTTGAATTGATTGAAAGTTCAAACAGACATGTTTAAATTCTGAATCACAAAAGGTTCATATTCAACGTTGAACAGAATCCTCAAGACAAGTAGAATCGATTGAAGAAATGTTTTTTCATACTCAACATGCCCGCTGCAAAACTATTTCATAGGATCTTGATATGTAGTGCTCTAACCGGATTCCTTTACAGAACTATGGATTTCGGATCAATTTTTATTTGGAATACTAGAACAGCCTCAGTCTGAACTCAACTCCAGTGAATCCTGGCTAGGATCTAACACAATAATTAAGTGATCTGAAATACGACCGTGAAGTGTATCTGCTTCTCATGTTACAATAGATATTTACGTTACTAGTACTGTAAAAGTTTACCGGACGTGTGACGCATAACATTTCATTTCATACTGCTAAGAAACGAAAATGAACAGTGAAAAATAGAATATTGATCTTTGTTGAAGTGCTACAACAAAAAAATGGGAATGTATCAGCAAGTAGCAACTCCCTAATGAATAATTCATCCAATGGAGCTCCTGGTATCCATATTCATGGGAACGAGAATTTAACGGTTAATATTAATATTAGCAATAAGTAATATCTGTGTATTGTTTTGCTGTTGAATTTTTAATGAATGTATTCATGCTTTTGACGCATAACTGAGTTTTCAATATTTACAATCCGGTAAAATTTCATTACGGGATAGTAGCACGTAATGAAATATTACGTGCGCCTATCCTGTGAAAGTCTATTTTCCGGATTGAAATCAGGTACGTAAAGGTTCGTTCTATGATGCAGTATGAACTTCTGTTGTAGGTAGAATAAAAAATCTGTCCCAAGTATGTTGCGAGAGAATTTTAAAGATTTCTGATAGAATCTTCTCAAGGTGTTCTCACCGTAATTCTACTCTTACTTGAATGTTTTTCTGAAGTCGAGAGTATTGTATCACCCTCTTCTCAAATATGCAATACTTTGTACAGAAAGATTTTGAATTCAGAATTCATTCTTTGACACTTTCAAAGTCAGTTCACGACTATTTTCGAAGTGAAACTTCCATAACATAATGATAACTTATCATCGTAGTGATGAAACCACCCATTCTTTTTTGCTCAGTCTGCAGTGTGATCGACCTGATGTCTCTCATCGATAATTCTCGATGATGACAATAGATCTCCCAAACACTTTCCTTCGGATCCAATTTTCCCATTCTGTTCCGGTCATGTCATTCCAAAATCCATTCTCAGAAAAACGTATATCAGCATTTCGCACACACCCTGTACGATATATCGGGAAATTCAGTGACGCGATCGTTTTCCTTCTCCCCTGCCATTTCAATTCCGCATCTCCCCAGCGAGATCACGTGTATCCAGTATGTCGAATGTCAAATAATCGAGAACAACTGCCGATCGCCAAATGGGATTCTTCGGATGTTCCATTGTCAATTATCGTCGCTCGGTATGCCCGATGCGATTTTCACCCTGTCGCTCCTTCCAGAGATAGAGTGATCAGAGAGAATCGTAATTTGTTAGTCGACGTTCATTTGCTTTCACCCAGCCGCCTTCTCCATCTCTCTCACAACAGTCTCGCGACCACTGAGGATGATCGGTTGTTGCGACAGAGCGAACCTCTGACAGTACCACATTTTTCTATTCCTCTCGAGCCAAGGTGAGAGAGAATTGGCAACATAGTCTCCTCGCTGAGACCAAAGATATGATATTATACAGGGTGAGCTTTCTGGGGGTGATAGAACATTGAAAAATAAGTGTAGTTTGATGATTAAACTCATGGCCCAAAAAGGCATATTAAGGGAGATATATCCTTCCAAAGTTGATAAAATTAAAATAATTTCTCCGCATAACTTCTGAACGATGAAAGCCACCCGATTGAAATTTTGTGAATGAATGTATGTTGTCAAAATACATTTTTTCCGTCACACTTCCACATTTCTGATATTGTTATAAAGGGTGTTTCAAGAGGGTGAGTCATGATTTTTTGTAGAAAATTTTTTTCCCTGTATTATTTTCGGTGGAAAAACAGGAGCATTCGATGGAGCGAAGAAAATTACATGAAAAAGGTACTCCTATTCAAATACAAAAAATTGAGCCGTTCGTGAGATATTTGAGTTTTTGTAGTTACATGATATCAGCAGATTGATTTTATTCATCGCGAGATTCATCGGTATAACGATATTTCAGCAGCATTATTTTGCATTTCCGAAGCACTCGCCAAGCATTAGAAGCATGTCAGTTTGTTCAGAGAACGAATAACCTGCCATATTTCTTAAAATCTCAGTTGATAATCGCAGTGATAAATGACACAGAAAAACCACACGAACAAATCGACTACAACAATGTTGACTCGAATGTTGATGACATGAACGTCAAAATTGAGAACAAAATTATTCATCATGGCCTGCTAAAATATTGTTACCGATGAATCTCGCGATGGATAAAATCAATCTGCTGATATCATGTAACTACAAAAACTCAATTTTTTGTATTTGAATAAGAGTACCTTTTTCATGTAATTTTCTTCGCTCCATCGAATGCTCCTGTTTTTTCACCGAAAATAATACAGGGAAAAAAGTTTTCTACAAAAAATCATGACTCACCCTCTGAAAACACCCTTTATAACAATATCAGAAATGTGGAAGTGTGACGGAAAAAATGTATTTTGACAACATACATTCATGCACAAAATTTCAATCGGGTGGCTTTCATCGTTCAGAAGTTATGCGGAGAAATTATTTTAATTTTATCAACTTTGGAAGGATATATCTCCGTTAATATGCCTTTTTGGGCCATGAGTTTAATCATCAAACTACATTTATTTTTCAATGTTCTATCACCCCCAGAAAGCTCGGTACACATTTTTGACTCACCCTGTATATTCTCTATTGGGTCGATCTCAGAGCGAGAGATTGATGAGTGTGTTGAAACAAAGATACTCAGTTTTACTTGTTTTTTGAATATGGAAAATTGGTGAATAATCCTAGTCGGTTTAGTTCATCAAGTCAAGGAAGGATTTCAAAACTCTATTCGAGATGTTGGTATCCTGTTCAGCCCATGGAGAGTATATCATATCTTTGGTGTATACTGAGATACAGTCATAAGTGACCAATTTTTGCTATCAATACCATACATAATTCTTAAATAAGCTCTTCGACAACTCTCAGCATGATGGAACTTTTTGATGTCATAATTCATGTCACTGAATATTATCATCGAAAAATAAAGATACAGTTCGAGAAAAAAATTCCAATGTCGTTTCGATGATAACGATATTTTTGCTTAGCACTGTAGTATGACTCGTCCAGAGTTACCGCCAGACTCCTGTGTTCATTTGTTTTCACCCAGCCACCTGCGCCATCTCTCCCGTCCGATATTGAGGCGATCTGTTCAACGATGTTCGTCACGTAGGTCTGTGCCTATGTATATTACGCTTCGCCCGCCGAGGATTTGCATGATTTCTATGGATTCTACTTCTGATTGTTATGGCCTGGATTCGCTTTTACTCAGTTTTGGTGGAGAATTTGTTTTTATCCGTAGCAAAACAAAGATTATCACTGTGCAAGTTTTGTTTTTTTTTCATCTGTGGACAACACGAAAGGGAAACCTATGATGTTCGAGGAACATCGTGTTAGCCAGCGGTGGAATTTCGGGAGGGAAGGAAGGTGTTGGAATTTTTCTTGAAAGTTTTGAGGTTGTAAGCATCAGGGAAGACTTCACTAGGCTAAGAATTCCATAACTTTGCCGTTCTACTGATGAATGATGCTTGGTATAGCGATGTTCGACAGGTCTCAAGCCTGACAGTGTAGGGGTGACCAGCTTGAGCTCGTCTGGTTTGTCTACTAGGAATCGCGCGTGGTGGCATAATAGATGATATCTCCGTTGAGCACCGACCGTGAAAGTACCGATAAAAAAAGGCAAAGATCGCCGACCTTTCTACGATGATCTAGAGAGGTCAATGATTTGTATCATCGACTAGGCGAATAGCTCTCTTCTGAATTGAATCTAAGAGCTTTAGCGTATGTTTGGGGGCTGAGCTCCAAACATGTGAACAGTACTCCAGGACAGGTCGAATTTGTTCTTTGTAGATCATAAGCAGTTGCTGGGATGTGAAGTATCTCTTCGCACGAAATAGAAAACCAAGTTTTTGTGGAGCAGTTTTCGCAATGGACCTCACATGATCGTTCCATGAGAGAGCACTGTTGGTGGTGACACCCAGCACGGATATTGACGATCTCATAGGAACAGTGGTGGTACCCGACATCATCAAATTGGGCATTGTGTGATCAGCCTTCTTGGTGAACATACAAGCTTGAGTTTTAGTTGCATTGAACTGCACTAGATTCTCAGATCCCCATTCCAGAATTCTTGTCAGATCCTCATTTAAAGCATCAACCTGTCTTCGCCTTGCACCTTTGGCCTCGTTGGATAATATAGGGGCTCTAGAGGAAAAGGAGGAATGAAGTGTACTATCATCCGCAAAAGCTATGAACTGGGCTGGAGGTCACATTCAACAGATCATTGATGTGGAGCAAAAACAAAGTTGGTGCCAAGACAGAGCCTTGTGGAACACCAGCATTGATCGTCATTGTATCAGACGAGACCCCGTCTACCACCACGTAGAAACATTGTGAAACATTCTTTCGGTGCATGAGTTAACGACTGATAGAGTGAAGAGAGTTACAAGTGAATGAGTGTGATGATATAGATATGAGGACCTCGACCTCGATTGTCCCATGAGAAAGAGATGTTGGTGGTGATACCCAGCATAGATATCGACAACTTCAAATGAGCAGTGGTATCTGCCTTCATCGTGAAGATGTAAGCTTGAGTTTTCTTTCTTAATTGTACGATATTCAACGATGTGCTTGGTCGTTCCCATTCTGAAAACGCTCCGCGAAATTTGCTTCAACTATTCTATTTGTGATCAACATATCGCGAGTGGGATATTGATTCTCTGGATCACAAGGATCTCTAACACGAAGTCAGTGTGGCAAGGTGGAATCCTGACTACCGGAGTCAGGTTATTTGGAATGGTCTGAAATTGTGTAGATCTTTTTCTAGAGTCAGACTGATACACCACGTTCTAGGTAAGTCAACATGTGATGCTGGAAAGATTAATTTCATGGAAAAAAAAACTACTTTATAGTACCACTTCGACACCTCGTTTATTGGAAACGAAGCAAGTTAGCTCACACGTTTATATTATTATTATACTTTTTTCCATGATATATGACAAAAGGACTCACCCCCTGAAATTAATGACATCATTCAAGTTACACCCTGTCTATAGTGCAGTTCCAAAGGAAGTCAATCTTACTGATTATCACTGAGAAATCTCATTGCATATAGAGCGAAATGTGTATATTTGTTGAATTCCAGAATGGATTCCATGCCTGGATTTCGAAGTTTTTCGAGAGAACGTTGACTGTTGATTTTGGCGGTGGTCACAATGTGTCCCAGTTTCCTTGTACAAATTGTCGGCCTGCCCCAACCGAATGTTACGAGTTCTACCTGCGGTCGCTCTCCCCCAACTGACAATTAAACTGGAGCAACTTTGCGAAAGGGGGATATCCTGGAAATAAGGCGCTTTGCTTGGCCGAAGAATCGCGGTTGTGTCTGCGGCAGCCTCGTTTCGAGGGGTCTCGAATATGACTCTTCAATTCGTCTTGATGATGATTCATTCGAAGTTGCTTGTACGAGTCGGATTTTTTCTTTCAAATCACACCACCAGTGTGAGGTGTTGATTGGAAAATGGAAAAGTCGCAGAAAGTTTGTCTCCACACACAGTTTGCCCAGTGTTATGTGAAGTGAGAAAATGTACGGTTCTCAGGGGTGAATTTCGGACGATGTAGTTGAGAGTTGCACTGAGATTAATGAATATTCATATTGATATACAGTGTGTAACAGCCAAATGGAATGAATTCCATAACAAATAAATGTGGGTGTGTTGGGAAAAACGCTTGGACACGTCGATTTGTATTTTTGAATACGCATTTTTTTCTGAAAAATTAAATTATCAAGAGTGTGTCATGTGACAGTGGCCAATACCAACTTCCTTATTTCAAATGTAACACCCTGTATTTCAGTCCATTTTTGAATTCTCACTGAAGAGCTGTTTTCATCGGTACACCACACTTGGGGTCTAGCGGAAATGATTACAGAGATGTAGGGTGTGAAAAATCGAGATTTTTCAACGTAATGAATTTTTTGTGTCGAAACTATGCATTATAGGTCGAAACGACTCACATGTCTCGATCTCAATTTTCGATATACTATCTACTGACAGTTCTTTGGGACTGATACAGGATGATCAATTTTCTGAATTCTGCACCATCCTATATTCGTTTCAATCAAATGACAGTAGGTAGTGAATCAAAAGTCAAGACGGGAACATGAGAGCCGTTTTGACCAATAATTAATAGTTTCGACACAAAAAAATCCTTCAGTTGAAAAATCTCGATTTTTCACACCCTATATCTCTGTAATCATTTCCGCTAGAGCCCAAGTGTGGTGTATCGATGAAATCAGCTCGTCAGTGAGAATTTAAAAATGGAATGAAATACAAGGTGTTCTATTTGAAATAAGAAAGTTGGTATTGGCCACTGTCACATGACATACTCTATATAATTTAATTTTTCTGAAAAAAAATGCGTATTCAAAAATACAAATCGACGTATCCAAGCGTTTTTCCCAACACATCCTCATTTATTTGTTGTCGAATTTATTCCATTTGGCTGTTCCACACTGTATATTCATATCAACAGTGAGCTCTGGCCACTAGATGTTTTTCTAATTTGATTTTGCACAATGATAAAGGTCCACATTTGATGTCTTCAGAAAAAAAGAATTGCAAATGTGTGTCCCAGGAATATCTCTTTGGGATCACTTTTGCCCAGCGTATAACGAGTGGTTGTCAACGTTTTTCACAACTAGATGTGAATTCTGTTCAATATGGATGATAAAAGATGACAATATATTGCAGACGGAAGTATTTCAAGAGAATTGTCATACTTTATGAAATATCCTTCACAAGTATCTCTTGAACTGAAGAATTAGTAGGTATCCAAAGCTGTCTCAATGTCAATTTTGATCTTGATCTGTCTCAACAATGTGTGAATGCCCTGTAAGTTTTGAACCCAAGATGATAGCAAGAAATTCAACTGTCTCCATGTTACTCATTTTAATTCTGGACTGAATCGATTGAATTTTTTTTCTCGTCAATCAGTGACAGTACTGGTAGTCAGTGTAGAACAGAATGGTTATTCAAACTACGTATCTCTATTGGTTGACGTTTTGGTCATCGGAATTCCCACTCAGACATTCTGTATATAATGAACAGCATAAGATCTCTCTCGTTATAATGCCATTACCGTTCACCGTTCTGAAAACACGCCATTTCGAACAACCCAAAGTAGAGTTCGGCGACTAGTATTTTTAAGAATTTATATCACTTTGTCGAGCCCAACGTTCTTTTTATCTTCTTTAATTCGCCTTGTTAAGCTCCCCTGATGGAGGCCGCTCTGAAATTCTCTCCAATTTGCATAGTAATCTGGAAATTATAATCATGGGATGTATCTCAAAAGAAGTGTTGTTCGAAAGAAATCCGGGAATCGCAATGGATAGTCGTTTTCGGGTCACGTCCGATCCCAGAGCAACCACGAAATGAGGGAGCCAAGGGGTTGTATTCGTGATATCATGAAAAAATAGGTGAAATCAAATAGCAACCAGTCAGCACACGTGTCTTCTTGTGTGATCACAGAGTTGAACGAAATTGCGTTTCCTATCGAGCTACAAACAACATACTGTCTGTAAGTTCTTCGAGGAGGTGGTATATTCATTTTTCAGCTTTCAATGGGATTTCCTCTCCTCGTTTCTAAAAAATAGAGTAAGAGTTATTGAAAATTATTGCAATATATTTGTAGTAAGGACAGATTTTCTGATCTGCCCCAAAATGTCACTGCGCTTGAAATTAAACCTTTAGATACCTAAAAGAGAAATTCTCTATTGGTCAGTGACACCTTGTTTTTGAAAAAATTTGGAAATACAAATATATTTAATAAGAATAAAACCTCTAGTTATCTTGGTGGACGTTTCGGGAACGAATCTGCTCCCGTTCTCAACACAATTGAAATATTTTTCTCTTCGTAAACTTTTTTCAATGTTTCCGATTTTGACACTGAAAAGTGACAATTTGGCAGACGGAGGAATTCTGGTTACAAGGTGTTTTCATTAATTGATATCGAATTTTCCATTTTCAAATTCAAGTTTCAGAAGTGGATGCCAAGTTCTATCTATATCAACTGAACAAGAAGCAATATTATTTTCTTCGTTCAGGAGAATGCAAGCAGACTCTTTGATTTTCCGTTTTTGGTTGTTGTCTTATTTTCCTATGATCTTAATATTACCCCAATCGGCCATATGTTGTCCATTTTCAGTAAGGATATGCTCAGCTAATTTTGATTTGTCAGTATATCTTCTCTTTATATTGTTCTTATGCTCTTTCATCCTTACTGATAGAGGCCTGCTGGTTTCACCGGTATAATATTTTCCACAAACACATGGTATACTAAATATATATTAAATATATTTGTATTTCCGAATTTTTTCAAAATCAAGGTGTCACTGACCCATAGAGTATTTCTCTTTTAGGTATCTAAAGGTTTAATTTCAAGCGCAGTGACATTTTGGGACAGATCCTAAATCTGTCCTTACTACAAAAAATATATTGCAATAATATAAAATAATTTTAATAACTTCTACTCTATTTTTTAGAAACGAGGAGAGAAAATCCCATTAAAAGCTGAAAAATGTACAAACAACATGTTTCCTAATTTTGATGAAAAATTCCACTGAACAAAAAGAATGATCAGTTACACACGAGTTCCATTCGAAGTACACTTCAAACAGCGAAATGGTCAAGCTCGAAATCGATTCGTTTGATATTGCGTTTAGCGAAAAATGTGTGATTCGAGTTCAGATGTACCAAGTATAATCGAAGAAGCATAAAATGCGTCATTTCCAATGATTCCTGAGAAATCAAAGGTACGATGAGATGTTGCTTATGATGATTTCGAAAAGTGATGCGAAGGAAATCAAGTCGAGAATATTGATGAGAAAGTTATGCTAGCATATTTTGAAGGACATAGAAGTCTGAAAGCTACTCAAGGTTGCGATGTGGAGATTTGTTGTTGAGTATTATTGGCATGAATCAATAAATCTGTAGCCGAATGGATATCATCAACGAAGTCAAATGTCGAAAGAGATTATTACTCAGATTTGATAGACGCTGATTATAAAACATTTCTGATGGTGAAAGTGCGCGTTTTTTACTATAGGAGTGTTCATAGATTTTTTCTATACCTACATTGTTTCCTAATTTTGATGAAAAATTCCACTGAACAAAAAGAATGATCAGTTACACACGAGTTCCATTCAAACAGTGAATTGGTCAAAAATGGAGCTCGAAATCGATTCGTTTGATATTGCGTTTAGCGAAAAATGTCTGATTCGAGTTCAGATGTACCAAGTGTAATCAAAGAAGCACAAAATGCGTCATTTCCAATGATTCCTGAGAAATTAAAGGTACGATAAGATGTTGCTGATGCTGATTTCGAAAAGTGATGCGAAGAAAATCGAGTTGAGAATATTGATGAGAAAGTTATGCTAGCATATTTAGAAGGACATAGAAGTCTGAAAGCTACTCAAGGTTGCGATGTGGAGATTCGTTGTTGAGTAATATTGGCATGAGTCAATAAATCTGTAGTCGAATAAATACCATCAACGAAGTCAAATGTCATCCGGAAGAGATTATCACTCGGATTTGATAGACGCTGATTATAAAACATTTCTGATGGTGAAAGTGCGCGTTTTTTACTATAGGAGTGTTCATAGATTTTTTCCATATCTACATTAAACTCCTTCCTTTTGAATTGAGCTTCGAAAACCTCAACCCAAATCGCATTCAAAATTGGACAAAAGGTCGTTAATGAATTACTTCCTTTTTTTCACTTCACTGGACCACCTTATCCAACACACGAGCGGATGGGATCAACCCTTTTCAATAATTTAGATTTGAAGGGTGCTTCAACTCCAGTTCCCAAAGTATTTCGATTCACTTCAACTTTATTGCATTATATGCTCATAGGGGCAAAATATGGCGTGGGTGAGTCCTAGAGCTTATCCCGATGTTTACATAATGAAGGACGATGTTTTTCTGCAGCAGTTGAGTTGAGCTTTGGAAACATTTCGTGATGTTATTTGTGTTTAGAGGAAATTCGATGAAACGGGTACTCGACTTCATAAAAATGAATTCCACGTGATCAAAGAGACTTTGCATGGAAATATGTTTCAAACCACCACGATATTTCTATTTCATTGCATTGATACATATCTACAGAGTATAATTTTGCGATCGTCATTCACGTTTTCAATCAATCAACATTCTGATGTTCCTGGAAGTCTGAATAGCCTGTCGTTATGATTTCTCAGCAGTAAAACATCACTTTTCATCTCCTATAGCCGGATTATGATCAAGGTGTCTGTACTCGTAAGTATCTATGAAATTTTTCAACAGCTACTAGGATGTTGAAATCATCAATAGGAACCCTGTAGTATATCCAGAGGAAGTATGATTATGAGAACATAATTGAATTTATCCCAGTATTCCGGAATGAGGATCTGGAAATCTAGAAGAGTTCAGTAGAACATGAATCCCTTGTACCTTCACCAGGAACGCATAACCATCATATTGGCCATCGTGTGATATCCATGCTAAGTATCACCACTAATAGAACGCTTTCTCATGGGAGCAGTGGTACTTCGTCAAAAGTCTGCACCCTGTCAAAGGCTTTGGACAAAATCTCAGTAAGGCAAATTAGAATCCACTTGGGAAACGATGAAATCTTATCAGAAGTTCAATCAGGTTTTCGCCCTGGCCTTAGTTGCGTGACAGCCTTGACCAATGTCTCGGATGGAATTTTGAAAGTCACTGATCTGATCTGTAGTGGTATGGTTGGACTATTCCAAAGATAGAATCAATCATAAACACTCTATGACACTATTATACCAACTCGGATATGCAGAATCTGTTGCTGATTCCATGAAGAACTACTCAAGTGAACGAGTACTCACAAAATAACCTGGATCAAATGATGAACGATTTATCCTTCCTATCCAATCAATCTCATGAATACCTGTGTTGGAAAATGTTCTCCAGGAATCAGAAATAGGGTCTATTAGTTAATCCTTCCTGTGGTGAAGACACTATGGATCCCTCTACATCCTCGTACATCAGTCAACGACGAAAAGTACATCCTCATATATCAGTAGTTCTCTGCTTGGAACACAAGCTACACAAATTAGTTCCTTGAGCCTTCGAATCCCTAATCTTGATTACACGTCGCAGTCCTCTTAATCCTCTTGTAACTACTAAGTTTTACTTTACATCAAAATATTAACTAAATGAGAAATAATTCGCTTAGTTTCGCTTAGGCGCGAACCTCAACCTGTCTCCCTCATGAAACCTTCTACGGACGCCATTTCACACCTTCATGCCAGTTTCGAATGTGATGAGACTTTGAAGAAGTTGCGCATCATGACCATCAAGAACTTTTGTTGACTGGGGAAACGTTCCAAGTATCCAGAGTCGGATCGGGCGAGTTTGCCCAGAAAATTGTCGAATGAATGTTTTCACTCACCAATGAAAACTTTCGGTCTGGCCATTGATTGAATGATTGATTTGATTAGAATCACCAGCCAGAGTTTCAGAGCAAAGACATGCTGTTTGCTTAGGCGAAGAAGCTTGTCACCGTCATCAAGTTTACCACCCTGTACACCAAATATTTACTTAGGAAGGCTAACTCTGGTTGTATTCTCCCAGAATTGCTTGTGTGAGAGTGCTTCGCATTCTAGTATGATATGAAAAGTTGCTTCTTCATTCATAACCTACAAATGGGGTCTTCCATTCGTATACCCGTCCGATGTAGGTGTTTCCTCGAGGGCAGTAGCTGGTAATCAGTCCCTCTTTGATTCGATCTAATTCAAAATATTATTGGCTGATGTCTTTGATGGTGTTTCAATCATTATTTCATTGTATGTTCATCCTGGAATGTTGCTCTAGTGATTTTACTGATTTTCTTGAAACCATCTTGCCATTCAGCTTGCTACCGAGGTTCCCCAACCCTCTCTTGCCATAGATATATCCGACAATAGATGTTTCACATAGTACTAGGGAAAGATTCATCCTGCTACGATACCAACAAACATAATGTATACCAATGAGAAAAAAAATACAAATCAGTTTGTGGCACATGCTGAATACATCTGTCGGAAACTCACGACCCCATTCAAACGTCCTTATTTCTGCTCGCGTCTTTAAAAAATACTCCATTCGTTCTGCCTGTCTCCAATTTGTAATACTCTCAACGACAGTGAAACTGGGGCGAATGGGAGATACAACATAACCAGTGTTGCCAATTCAGGTTTCCATAACAGACAACAAAACTACAGGAAATGATCAGCGACAAACGCATTTTTCTGTAGCGAGGTTCTGAGAAATCACACGAACTTGCGTGTTGTATGCAACATTTTTCCTAATTCTGCTAAGAAATAACATCCTACCCCCCCCGCCCCCCCAATTCATAACGCTCGCAACAAGATCTGAACTGGAAGCGAATGGAAGATGCAACACAACTAATAACTTACGAATTCATCCCTGCCATGACGGATGGCGTAAAAACCTACTCATTCCCCTAAAAGCCGTGATGGAGTCACGTTCGGTGATCTGTAATGCTTGATTTCCCACAGCAAAGCTTATACGTATTCTGTTACAGTTCGCCGGGATCATGTATGTATGCACAGTACATCAACCGATGTATATATTTATTATGATATCTGGATCTTGCGAGATCGAGGAAACTTTTCATCGAAGAGTTATGGAAAAACAACTTCATGGAATGTGCAAAACGAATAAAACATAAGTCGGTATCGTCAGTGTGAAAGAAATTTGACATGAAGTTCCTTCAAGACGAGAAGAAAGTTTTTTGCAACTTCCTGTTGTGAAGGAAATGAATATATAGAGCGAATTCTGTAGGATTTCTGGATTGTAGGACATAATAACCATATCCGAAGTACTCCATTTCACGATTATTGCAAATATGATCAATACCTCTTCTGAGTAATCAAAAATGTGCACAAAGTCGAAAGGTTATGGAAGAACAAGTTCATGGAGTGTACAAGGGAAATTTTTTTTTTTTTTTTTTTATCTGTGGACAACACGAAAGGGAAACCTATGATGTTCGAGGAACATCGTGTTAGCCAGCGGTGGAATTTTGGGAAAGAAGGAAGGTGTTGGAATTTTTCTTGAATGTTTGGAGGTTGTAAGCATCAGGAAAGACTTCACTAGGCAAAGAATTCCACAACTTTGCCGTTCTATTGATGAATGATGCTTGGTATAGCGATGTTCGACAGGTCTCGAGCCTGACAGTGTAGGGGTGACCAGCTTGAGCTCGTCTGGTTTGTCTACTAGGAATCGCGCGTGGTGGCATAATAGATGATATTTCCGTTGAGCACCGACCGTGGAAGTACCTATAAAAAAGGCAGAGATCGCCGACCTTTCTACGATGATCTAGAGAGGTCAATGATTTGGTGAGTGTTGTGTCATCGACTAGGCGAATAGCTCTCTTCTGAATTGAATCTAAGAGCTTAAGCGTATGTTTGGGGGCTGAGCTCCAAACATGTGAGCAGTACTCCAGGACAGGTCGAATTTGTGCTTTGTAGATCATAAGCAGTTGCTGGGATGTGAAGTATCTCTTCGCACGGAAAAGAAAACCGAGTTTCTGTGAAGCAGTCTTCGCAATGGACCTCACATGATCGTCCCATGAGAGAGCACTGTTGGTGGTGACACCCAGCAAGGATATTGACGACCTCATAGGAACAGTGGTACCCGACATCATCAAATTGGGCATTGTGTGATCAGCCTTCTTGGTGAACATACAAGCTTGAGTTTTAGTTGCATTGAACTGTACTAGATTCTCAGATCCCCATTTCAGAATTCTTGTCAGATCCTCATTTAAAGCATCAACCTGTCTTCGCCTTGCACCTCTGGCCTCATTGGATGATATAGGGGCTCTAGAGGAAAAGGCGGAATGAAGTGTACTATCATCCGCAAAGCTATGAACTGGGCTGGAGGTCACATTCAACAAATCATTGATGTGGAGCAAAAACAAAGTTGGTGCCAAGACAGAGCCTTGTGGAACACCAGCATTGATCGTCATTGTATCAGACGAGACCCCGTCTACCACCACGTAGAGTGATCTATCTGCAAGAAAACTCGATAGTAAAAGACACAGTTGGGGCGGCAAACCATATGACGGAAGTTTCGCTAGGAGGCCTTGGTGCCAAACTCGGTCAAATGCTTTGGAGATATCCAAGGCTACAGCCAGAGACTCCCCATGTTTCTCTATTGACACCTGCCACTTATGTGTCACATAGGCAAGCAGATCTCCAGTTGACCTCTGGTGACGAAAGCCATATTGCCGGTCGTTCACGATTCTTGAGCTCTCTAGGTATCGGATGAGCTCGATGTTGATTGCTTTTTCCATTACTTTAGAGATCACAGATAGTAGTGCAATCGGTCTATAGTTGTTAGGGAGTGTTTTCTTGCCCTTCTTTGGAATCGGTTGGACCCTAGCTTTCTTCCAGTTAGAAGGAAATACGCCGAGTTTGTACGAAAGGGTGAACAACCTGCAAAGAACTGGTGTTAGTTCCGGGGCACATTTCTTGAGAACAATAGGCGGTATTCCGTCAGGCCCCATAGCCTTCTTGACGTTGAGGCTAAGCAGAATGTGTCTGATGGTGCGTTGCCGGAAGACAATTTCTGGCATACGGTTATCGATGGTAGCGACTTTCGGAAGTTCCTGGCCTCGTGGATCCAAGGTAGAATTGTCTGCAAACATTTTGGCGAAGGTGTTGGCTTTTTCATGAGGTGTTATAGCCAATGTATTATCATCCTTTGTGAGGGGAGGAAATGAGCTAGAAGTGAAATTTCTCCCGATTGCCTTGGCAAACGTCCAAAATGAACGGGAACCATTTGGACACTCTATGAGCTTCGATCTTATTTTCGTGTTGTATGCCTCTTTAGATTCATCTATCGTTCGATTGCATGTATTCCTAGCTTCAACATATTCAGCTCTAGTTTGAGGGCTTGGGTTTCTGCGCCAACGACGGTATGCTGCTTGCTTCAGTGCGACAACCCTAGAACAGGTTCTATTGAACCATGGTTCACCAGTGGTTCGTGATTTGGTGCTATGTGGTATGTAAGTTTCCATTCCCAGCATGATGATTTCCGAGATAATAGGGAATGAATGAAATATAATTCGGTATCGTTATTGTGTGAAGGGACTGAAGAAATTTGACATGAGAGTCTTTCAAGGCAATTCCTTTCGTGAAGTGAAGAAAAATTGAAAGTCATTGAGAAAATTGGAACGGAACAGCCTGTATCTAATATCATCTTCAGAATATCCATAGATTTCTTCTCAACTTCTTCTGATCTTTTCCTATACCTATCAATAACCGTTTTTTTTTTAAATTTGTTATCTTTCTGTTTAGCGCCCAAACTGGATGGAAGCAACTTTGTATTGAATAATTCTTGTTGAATACCTTCCAGGGACAACCTGTATAACACGACAATGAACTCTTTGTTCCATCAGACAAGTAAAATGGAATCAAAGACATATGATTTACCACCCATTGTTTTATCAGAGTCAGTTGAAAAAGGAGCAATTTCGTTTGATCCATAGCCGTGAAAAAAGATAGTCATTGTCTAACTATGAGACTAATTGGATTCAAAATAGAAATTCAATTCTCTAGTACATATAGTAGGTCTCATTTATCAACTGCAGCCATGCGAATATCTGCTGCGTGATTCTCAGGTTTCACGTGAAACGACTGAAAAACCTCGTTGAACCCAGTCAGCCTCTATTTGGCGTTCTAACGAAATAAAGCATTTATTAAACTCCGTCGGAGCGTGTAACAAGGAGAGTTCTATTGAAAATTTCAATATAATCATCATTTTTGCCTCGATTCGAGCTCACTTTTATTGGGTGGAAAGTTGGAGGGGGCTCAACAAAAAGTTTCCTCACGGCCAGTTGGAATTGTGAAACCCATTTTCTACGTCTATTATAAATGGATTCGACTCTTTCGAAGATACCTTTCGACGAGTATAGTGACTGTTCAACACTTATTTGTACAAGAACTGTTTTTCTAGAGTGAGTCTATGCTCGTATTGCCATCGATAAAGAATGGAAGACGTTGACCAAAAAATGTTTGTCAGTCGAGTAAAGCATGAACAACGAAATCCCACACCGAAGTGAGCCAATGAACAAATTGGAAAGTCATCAATCATCATTACCAGGAGTCTACAATATGTCCAGTTGAGTGGAAAGTTCGAAAACATCTCGAATTGAAGTCCGATTATATCGTTGAGTGACTGTGAACATATGACCGATTGGGGTAATATTAAGATCATAGGCAAAGAAGACAACAATCAAAAACGAAGAATCAAAGAGTCTGTTTGCATTCTCCTGAACGGAGACAATAATATTGCTTCTTGTTCAGTTGATATAGATAGAACTTGGCATCCACTTCTGAAACTTGAATATGAAAATGGAAAATTCGATATCAATTAATGAAAACACCTTGTAACCAGAATTCCTCCGTCTGCCAAATTGTCACTTTTCAGTGTCAAAATCAAAACATTGAAAAATTTACGAAGAGAAAAATATTTTAATTGTGTTGAGAACGGGAGCAGATTCGTTCCCGAAATGTCCACAAAGATAAGTAGAGGTTTTATTGTTATTAAATATATTTGTTTTTCCAAATTTTTTTTCAAAAACAAGGTGTCACTGACCAATAGAGAGTTTCTCTTTTAGGTATCTAAAGGTTTAATTTCAAGCGCAGTGACATTTTGGGACAGATCCTAAATCTGTCCTTACTACAAATATATTGCAATAATTTTTAATTACTTCTACTCTATTTTTTAGAAACGAGGAGAGAAAATCCCATGAAAAGCTGAAAAATGAATGTACCACCTCCTCGAAGAACTTACAGACAGTATTTAATAAACGAATAGGTTCATTCTTCGAAATCAACCGTAAACCCAATCTATTAATTGTGTTGAAAACTGTATCTACGACCAGTTGATTATCCATTGCCGAGTTCCGAGCACATGTGATTTTCTCTATTCAACATAGCTTGTATTCAACTGTACCTCTATTTTGGAAAACAAAGCTGTTCGATGCCTCGAGGTCTATTCGACGATGATCGATCATGTAGAGTTACTTGTGAATTTCAGCCTACAAATCTGCGTTTAGCATACCGTTTAGCACCATGATTAATGGCCTCGTACGATGTGTCGTTCATCCAGATAAATCTGCAGTGTATGGTGTGTATCAAAGCAGCAGAAGCGAGGAATAAATCAAGCCCAGCCGATGATCTACTCAGATTACTTCGAGAGCTTGATTTTGATCGGTGTCAGCATTTGGGTCGAGCCGAACTGATATAGAGGACGAGAGTTGTTATTCGAGTAACTAGTGCAGATTGATAGTTGTCCTACGATTATTCATGGAAATAGCGCTTCCAGCATTGTTTTGTTATTCATAGAGTAGCCCATTCCAAGATCGCAACAGAAAAGTCGAAATTAGAATGCACTAGTGTGCTTTTTTTGAACTTGTATCATCAAAGATTGGAGGCAGCTATTCGCATTCTGAAACATAATATGATTCTCCATTGAATGAATTGTCTCCAACTCACAATTGTGTTCACAAACAGAAAGTCATCCATTTGCCATCTAAAAGTTGATGAACTCTATTTGCATCTCATCATACACTTGAGTTTCCAGATACTGAAATGACCGCATCATCCGCGAATAGGTTAGAATCGAAGCTATGTATATTGTCATAAATGTACATGATGAATGAAACCGGGCCTAGCACGGACCCTTGTGGTACTCTAAATTCGGCAGTCTAGATGAAGTGTAAATATCAACTCTTCGCACGATCATCAATGAATTGTCATCAATGTATGTGATGAATGAAACCGGGCCTAGCACAGACCCTTGTGGTACTCTGAATTTGGCACTCTAGATGAAGTGTGAATATCAACTCTTCGCACGATCATCAATGAATTGTCATCAATGTATGTGATGAATGGAACCGGGCCTAGCACAGACCCTTGTGGTACTTTGAATTTGGCACTCTAGATAGGGTGGAACAATAAACTAACTCTTCGCACGATCATGTTGAAGGTCCAACAACTGGAAGAAATATCCCAGTTTATCGAGGAGAGAACTGCAGTCTGTTTTCACCTAACTCATCTGTATAAATTTTTCTGTAACTATAAGTGTAAACCATACATGAAGGTTTAATTGGAATATCCCGTTTCATCATACTCAGGGCCTTATACAATTATCGCAAGTTGTTATTGTTCTAGCGGAAATCTGTAATTGGAAGATCTTATTACTAATATGCGATCTACGTGAAGAGCAGACTTGAAAATTATTATTTGTCGAAACTCACAGTATACAATAAACAATGTGAGATGTTGGGAGAGGAGAGAGAGCTATGCGAATTTTCCACCAGAGTGGTACGGCAAGCGAAATTTTGACTCATGGTGTGAAGACGTAACTTTTTGATGGATAAGTGAATTTTCCCGCGTTTTTGCGAACGCATTTTTCAAACAATCATCAATAGTGTGATAGAACGTTACGTGGTTTGTTATGGAACTATAATACTTGATAAATCACTTGATTGTTCTGCCGATGTTTCGTCATTACTCAAGTCATGACTCATGAATTTCAATGACTGTTGATAGTAACAAACATAACAAGGAAGATAAGTGATAAAATAAACCAAAGATACACAAAATGATACCATTGGTGCTTGATTAAACTAGTATTCATCAACAGAGTGGAAGCAATGTCCAAGAAGGATCCTCTTCACATTATTTCCGAAACATACCTCATCAACAGATCTCATATGGAGATCAAGATATTCATCCAGATTCCTTGGAAAACCCACAAACAGCCTACGTCATTCCGAATATCCATCGGTTTCTGAACGTGAGCCCTGACAAGGATTGTCCTATATGGAATCTAATAAATTCCATCTCCCTGAACGCCCTGGTCTTTTACCCAAAGAGGCTTGAGTGAGGGTAGTGGATAGGATTGATTCGTTGTTCCAGTGGCGGAGGATTTCACTTCACAGAATTGAAATGACCGGTTTTTGACGTGAATAATTCAGTTCAATTCAGTTTATTCTGTTACCAACCACATACAATGTTTGAACTCATCGGAAGGTAGAATTGATGGTGGAAATGAAAGTATGTAACTGAGAATGGCTTGAGATATACAGGGTGTCATTCGAGAACGTGGGCAACCTCCAAGGGGTTATTTTAAGATAATTCTAAAAGGAAAACTCTGTATGGACATAGGTCTGGTAACGCTTCGTTTTCAAGAAGCAGAGTGTGAAACTTTTCTTCATGAATATCTTGGAAATCCTTGATTTCGTTGAAACCTGGTATTTTAGTGAATTTCTAGTAGATTTCATTCAACAACATTGACATCATCAAGCCCAGTGGCGTCTCGGAATTATAAGGTGGTTTGTTGAAGAAATTCGGGCCATGGAAGACAATTTGTTGTGATTTGTAGAGCCGATTTGCTTAAATCGCAATATGACTTCTATTCCTCGTATTCAAATCTGAGTGCTGCCTTTTTCATGAATCAGACATTGATAAAGTACCTACAGGGTGTACAGGTTGATGAACTATACTGCGTGTATGTCAATCGATGATATAGTATATTCATTTTTATAAATTTTTGAGATTCTGAAAATAAAAATAATCATTTCAATACATATGAACTGAGTACAGATCCATAATCTGCGCCAAAATGTCACTGCGCTCGAAATATAACCTTCAGATACCTGAAAGATTAATTCTCTATTTGTCAGTGACACTTTGTATTCCAAAATAATTCAACAAACATCAAAATTCATACTCATTTTCCACTACCAAGATAACTAGTTGAGTGCAACCTCGTGTGGTTACAGTATTGGTATACATTTATATCTATTCACAATTTCGACAGTCTAGGTTCAGCTTTCCAGCCGAAAAATCAATGGCTGGGAAAATGTGACAACCCCTTCTGAGCGCGAAAAGAGAGAACATCTGGAGCATTAATTCCTGTATAGCCGCCCGTCGACTATAAAAAACAATTGAAACAATCATTTAGTTTGAAGTATAGATTCATTTATCACCCCCGAATCGGATCGACCCTCTAACAACCCCTTTGTTCTCTAAAATCAACCTACAGAAGGGGAACCAGGAAATAAATGCCTGAAGATTGATTTGTTTCTCATTCAGTCCATCAGTGATTTCAACTCTTTTTCATTCTCTCTCACGATATTCTATGCACCAGTTTGTCACTCTTCGTTTTTCGCCCTTTTGTATTTCGATGAAATGAATAATCAGTCGATGAGATGAAACATATTTCAGCAATGCTCTGCCCATGGATCCATTTCCATACTGATTCACCAAAGCAATATATATTTAGTGGATTGTCTCCACCAAATGAAGTTCAAACCGAGGGGAATTGAAAAAAAAAATCAACAGAATGATGATACAGAATGCCTTTTGTTGCTAAGGTAATGCCCACTCATGAATGGAACATTGACTTTGCATAAACTCTGGCGACTGCAGATACGTGATGTAGGTGAACGTTTGTATGTGTATAACTGTTTTACATTGAATTTTATTCCTGACGTTCATACTTCATAGCTGTACGTCAAACCAAACTTCATGTAACTATGTATTCTGGAATCAGTTGGCAGTTATTGTCTATATGATCGGATGTATGAATGACAATTTTCTAATGCGCATTCTTCCATTTTGCATTGCTGGAAGTTTTTTATATTTTTTTCGATAATTTCCCGCCCATATTTTTTTATCTGTGGACAACACGAAAGGGAAACCTATGATGTTCGAGGAACATCGTGTTAGCCAGCGATGGAATTTTGGGAAAGAAGGAAGGTGTTGGAATTTTTCTTGAATGTTTGGAGGTTGTAAGCATAAGGAAAGACTTCACTAGGCAAAGAATTCCACAACTTTGCCGTTCTATTGATGAATGATGCTTGGTATAGCGATGTTCGACAGGTCTCGAGCCTGACAGTGCAGGGGTGACCAGCTTGAGCTCGTCTGGTTTGTCTGCTAGGAATCGTGCGTGGTGGCATAATAGATGATATTTCCGTTGAGCACCGACCGTGAAAGTACCTATTAAAAAGGCGAAGATCGCCGACCTTTCTACGATGATCTAGAGTGGTGAATGATTTGGTGAGTGTTGTGTCATCGACTAGGCGAATAGCTCTCTTCTGAATTGAATCTAAGAGCTTAAGCGTATGTTTGGGGGCTGAGCTCCAAACATGTGAACAGTACTCCAGGACAGGTCGAATTTGTGCTTTGTAGATCATAAGCAGTTGCTGGGATGTGAAGTATCTCTTCGCACGGAAAAGAAAACCGAGTTTTTGTGAAGCAGTTTTCGCAATGGACCTCACATGATCGTCCCATGAGAGAGCACTGTCAGTGGTGACACCCAGCAAGGATATTGACGACCTCATAGGAACAGTTTATACCCGACATCATCAAATTGGGCATTGTGTCATCAGCCTTCTTGGTGAACATACGAGCTTCAGTTTTAGTTGCATTGAACTGTACTAGATTCTCAGATCCCCATTTCAGAATTCTTGTCATATCCTCATTTAAAGCATCAACCTGTCGAATTGTACCTCAGTTTCTACTTCAGTTTGCGTGACAATATCATTGTGAGCTCTGACTCTCCGTTCTTCAGACATAATTTGATGATTTTCACTAATGGTGACTTTGTTGCGTTTTCGTTCAACTGGCTAGACATCCCTTAATCATGGGCTCACACAAGTGAGCTTTCTTCGAGGCGAAACAGTTCTTTCTGTAGTTCTTTCTCATCTCCAAGATACACATCATTTTCTCGAGTGTCTCAATACTAGTGAACATTCCAGTCTTTGAAAACAACTTTCATTTTCAGTCGTCGCTATCACCCATTATGATAGCTTTTGACATTCTTCGATTCCTAATCTCAACCTAGAGTTGGTGAGGTGAGGTGTGAGAAACCATAAACCATGTTCGTGAGGCTACATTTTCATGAGGTGGCAAGAGATTGACGTGGATTTTCCAGCAGTTTCCTTTCAGATATTTGTTCATCGTCTGCTGGTTGGTAGAGCAAAGTTCGACAGGTCACGAGCCTGACAATGTTGACGTGGGCTAGATATCTATTTTTATCAAGTCGTACTGTCAAGGAAACTATTGTATTGGGCTTTTTTTCCATCCCTCCCATTCATTAATTTTTAGAGGTGTGAGAGGACAAAACTATGAAAACTAGGACAGAAATAGACTTCTCCTTCTCTTCACTATCGTTCTTCCCCCATCGTTCATTGTATTATTTCAGTTCACTTCAGGCTCCTGAACTATTCGTAATTATCTTTGGATGAAAATGAGAGTTCGGAAGAGTGTTTCAGGTCGGCATTGAGTGGAAAATAACTCTGCGAAACTCATCAACCTAAATTCGGTTCCAGACTGAAACAAATCACCGGCACATTGAAACATTGAACCGACCACCAATCATTGTTGTATCGATCTTTGTATAGCGCCAAGTGGATTTCGGAGTCCCGATGAGTATTTTGAAAATTTGGGAACTCTCAATGAACCTAGAGACGAACTAATGGATGATCTACATGTGAATCAACTATTATCATTATTATTAGTATTGTTACTCATCTCCTTAATTGCCCAAAAGCAACCCTCAGAAGCCCCGAAGGGCTTGTGCGAGTGAAGGAGACGGGGATCTACAGTTTATACAAGTGGAATCCAAACCACTGTGGCATTTGGAATAGTTCTATGTAGAACTTTATGATATACATTGTACAGCGCGTTAAAAAAAACCCAAATTCAACGGCCAGCCAGGAATCGAACCCACTACCTCATGATTACTATGATGTCGCTTGACCATCTCGACCACCTGGCTGGTATGACCTACATTAATACCACTATCTACACTATTATTACCTGAACTTTCTACAATCTATTCGAGCTTCTTGAAGCTGATTTTTTTTTTCGAATGAAGATTATTATCATCACAATGGACAACTGGATATCGATCACATGTTCATAGTTTGTGTTCGATTTTTAATTTTCAAAACATTGTACGGAATGCATTTTTCTGTTTTCAGTACGTTTGCTTGTGCAGGAAATCATACGACACCCTCTAGAGTCGATAGATATATTTACAGTTTCCTAGTCGAAATTCATCGTTCTCTGTGAAGTGGTAAAATTGCTTTCCGGATAGAAGAGAGCATAGAATCGAGTTACCTAATGAATTCGATCAATCATGGAATGTCTGAAGAATCCAGTCACATTTAATAAAGATCTTGAGAAGTTTTCCGGTAATGAGAGCTCTGAGCGCTTGAACTGTGTCAGGGTGAGAAATGTGAAAAATGCCTTCTAAGATAACTCAGATTGTTGAGTTTCATACGCTGTTTCAAATTTTCAAATTTAATTCCTGATTAGACATTAGAAAAGAGGGTTACAGTACCTTCAATTCAGTCGATTTCGACATCGTTGATGACATCGATTACCAGTGAATTAATACTTCTTCGAGAAATCGTTGCTACACTTTATTCAACATCAACTGCGCATGTTGCAACTGCCAGGCTTGAGAGGAATCAACTTTATTGTTATTTCAACAACATATTCATCATGTTGATGATCGTGGATTATAAGAGCCAAAACATGACAATTGTTGAATTCGTTCGTTTTTGTTTACAAATCAGTTTCTTGTTAACAAATAACAGTTCAATCGATATATATTATAGCTCAATCGATCTGTCAGATCAAAATGAATCCAACTTTTACAGGAATATTCTTGAAATTTTGTTATTGTGTCTGTATTTTTCGTGATCCTTCGATACATTCAATAACGTCAATCAACATCGAGAATATCAAAACAAAACAAATCAGCTGTGAATCCGTGATCAATCTGAAGTTAATCTGAAGCCTACTGTTCACACTCTTCTAGTCAAATTGGAAATTAGAGACCACCACAGATTTGTAATTTCGCATATTTTGCTATCGATGTAACCCGAGTATCTTGAAGTACTACGATTGAATACACTATAGCTTAGTGAAAATTCGTTAACTATTGACACACATAATGTATATCCCTTTGTTTTTTGAAGAAATTCAGATTTCCTCTGTTATCAGATGTATCTGGTGACTTCACATCCTCCTGTTCACTAGTCAATACGAGCATAATACTCTAGCAAATATTGATTCGTGAAAGGTTCCATCATTAGCTTTGTTCGAAAACCCAATTTTGTTTGGGAATTTACAGTAAGTGAATACATCGAATCTGGATATATGTCTCGTATTTCAAATGTGTGATGATTCCTCAAACAATTCAAACCGAATATAATTCGTTGAATTTATGGATATTTTCCAAATGGCTCATGCGAATTCCTGTGATAAAATTTATAGGCTAAATATGTAACGATTCGTTTGGGCATAAGCTCGTAATTGATGACGTATCGGTATGTTTGCAAAAATCATCCCAATACTCATGCCTCAATAATATTTCGTCATATTCGTCAAAATTGTGTCAGTGGAGAATTCGAAGAATATTTCCATTAAACGTGGTTACACAGAAAATCTCTTCGCTACAATTTCCTCAATGTTGACTAATTTTCAATTCAATAAGGTGCAGTAGAATTCCGAAGGAAGTAAGTAATGAAACATGAAAATGATATTGTGAAAACCAGGAGGCACTTTTTTGTCGAAAAAAATCGAAATTTGTTCAGAGCCTCCAAAATCGACATGAGTGTTCTTAACGCCCTCGTTCACATGCCACCTCAAGGATTTTTCTCTATGAACAACAGGAAGAAAGTTGTGGAGTTTTTTCCTCTTTTGGGACTCTCAGTTACCGTACAGGAAGCAGAAGATGCTGAAAAACTTTCTGCATATCTCAGAAATACTGTTAGAACAGGAGTGAATTTTATTTACCCAAAATCACCATTTTCGAGATATCCAGGTCCAGAGAGAAACAGTAATAGCCTATCATCTATGCTATCAATATTCATGATATGAAGTGACTATCCAATGTGTCATTGACAAATATTGAAATTCTCAATTTCGTCAAATAGAGAACAAATTTCATCTCCTCATACTTCAATTGAAGTGTGAGAGTAATCACATCGAAAGTGAATTGAGTGTATCCAGATATCGTAGCTCATTTCCTCAATATGATGAAGTCTGAATAAAGTTCAGTTTTTGAGGAGACCACTGCTCTTCCGAGGAAAAAACAGGAACTTAGACAAAAGCGAGTTATTCTTGAACGCAACTAGCCAGACCACTCGTCTCGATGGGGAAAAATCTCAAGCTCCATGCACTCCACATGCCATAAAAACCATATCTGTCTTCCGCAAGCCCGGTCCCAATTCCAAATGAATTCCTACCTGCTCTCTCCCGATGGATGTCGGGACAAAAAACTGAAGAACAGTGGCGTAGGGAATAGTATATTACATAACCAGCTTGAAAAATGGTTTTTTTCTGGAAGTTTGGATGGCGTAAGCATCAAGAAATACTTCACTGGACAGAGAATGGGTAGATGCTTGGTAGATCGAAGTTTTCGCAATGGACTTCACATGATCGTCCCATGAAAGAGCGCCGTTGGGGGTGACACCCAGCATGGATATTGACGATTTTATAGTACCTGACATCATCATAGTGGATGAGCTTGAGGTACTTACAGGGTACAGGAAATGAAGTTCGAGATTCATCCGATGAAATATATTCCGTATCAGCAAAGTCTAACCGTATTTCTCACAATAATCGATTTTCTTGAAAATCCAGAATATTGTATATTTTGTGACCTGGTGTGTTCTACAAGGATCAAACTTCTAGGGTTAGTGGGTCTCATGTCCCATGAATTTCCTAAATAGGATATGATGCATTCAATTTTTGCCTTTTGTACAACACAACAATTGTTCAAAATGTCTTCCTCCAGCCTGAATACACCGATTTTTGAAGCATCTCAAATGCTGCTGTAATTCGTCGAATTGATTTTTCTGCACCCTGTATAAACGAACTACTCGACTATAGCGACGCCACTGGCGACGAAGAATATTCAGCTGGAAAGCAATTCACCGAAAAAGTTGAAACGAATGCGAGAGCGGCGGTTTTACATTTCTCCATATATTCATGAAGAATGGGCCGAAACTTTGAAGTTCTGCTCGATTTTTTCCATAAACGCCGTTTCACCTGCCTTCCTTCATTTCTTCCATCTCCAATTTTACGTCCTGAAACTTCGTCGGTCGGAAAAATCGGCCCTATAATTAATTTCAGCGCGAGAGTGAACTTGATTAATAGCATTGAAAGGGCTCTGATGAAGTATCATGCGAGGTATTTCTAACCGACTTGTGGACAAAAATGTGCAACTACTTGTGTTACAGTGATTTTAGAGCACATTGAGTGACATGAAGGATCCTTGCCGGAACTGCACTAGAAACTTCCATATTAATTTTTCAGCTTTTAATGGGATTTTCTCCCTTCGTTTCTAAAAAAAAAGAGTAGAAGTTATTGAAAATTATTTCAATATATTTGAAGCAAGGACAGATTTTGTGATCTGCCCCAAAATGTCACTGCGCTTGGAATCAAACCTTCATATACCTGAAAGAGAAATTCTCTATTTGTCAGTGACACCTTGTTTTTGAAAACTTTGGGAATACAAATATATTCAATAAGAATACCTTTACTTATCTTGGTGGACGTTTCGGGAATGAATCTGCTCCCGTTCTCAACTTAATTAAAATATTTTTCTCTTCGCAGAATTTTTCAATATGTTGTCGGTTTTGACACTAAAGAGTGACAATTTGGTAGACGGAGGAATGGTTACAAGGTGTTTTCATCAATTGATATTGAATTTTCCATTTTCATATTCGGTTTTCAGAAGTGGGTGCCAAGTTCTATCTATATCAACTGAACAAGAAGCAATATTATTGTCTCCGTTCAGGAGAATGGAAGCAGACTCTTTTATTTTCCGTTTTTGATTGTTTTCTCCTTTTCCTATGATCTTAATATCACCCCAATCGGCCATATGTTGTCCATTTTTAGTAAGGATATGTTCAGCTAATTTCCAAAAACAAGGTGTCACTGACAAATAGAGAATTTCTCTTTTAGGTATCTAAAGGTTTGATTTCAAGCGCAGTGACATTTTGGGGCAGATCACAAAATCTGTCCCTACTACCAATATATTGAAATAATTTGCAATAACTTCTACTCTATTTTTTCAGAAACGAGGAGAGAGAATCCCACAAAAAGCTGAAAAATGAATGTACCACCTCCTCGAAAAACTTACAGACAGTATATTTTTCCTCGTTGAACATATCCATTCTAGTCTTTCAGAGCCTTGCTCGTCGAATGAATCTTCCTCCGACCAAATACTGATTAATCGTTGCAGGAAGAGCTATGCTTGGTGACATTTCCGATTGCTCAACCCCAAAACAACTGTACCTAACGTTCAACTCCAATTAGAGAAAGTCCCTGTGAAGTTCTCCATTGCTATCGATCAGGTGTAGCAGCTGGTGCAATAGGATGTCAATAAACCCTCACGTTTCACGTGTTCTGTATTTCAATGGGGCATGGTAATCCTTCAGAATTGTCGCTGATCAAATTGACAGCCGTAGCTGCAGAGGCTGCGAATTGAAATTTATGGTAGATGTGATAGTCGCTGCGTGAATAATTATTTCTGGCTTCGCGAGGGTGTTTTTCGCATGTGCACGTCTCAGTTGACGACGGGTTATATACTAGATGTCTCAGCATAACTGAGGAAGTATCAAGTTGACGACTCAACAACGCCGAACACCACAACAACCAATATCATAAATACATACCAAGAAATCGAAACTCTTCAGTTCAGGTCTAGAAATTTGGATGCAGGAAATACATGTACAGTATTGACGTTGTAGTACCTGCAGTCGTGATGAGGAATATGATTCTATTGGCAGATCTACAGCAGAGTTCAAGAGAAGGCAAAGTTGAGTAATGAGGAGTCCAACAAAATGCCGGCAAGAACTCTCCCAACTTCACAATGTTATATCCACTAGTGCTTCAGTTCATTTACATGGAGTTATAAGGCAGTGGGACCCAATACCGATCCTTGAGGAACACCACACCTAATAGAGTGTTCAGAAGGGCTCTGATTACTATGATTTGAATACGATTCCACAAGTATGAGTGGAGAGTGATATTTTTTCAACCATTATGGTGCTCAACCTCACATTTTTTCTATTTCGAACCTAACCGAATTGAAGCTAATGGAATATCTCAGCTGATTCTTTCTTCCTACCATTTACTCTCTTGGAAGTCCATGCTACCAACATTTTCTGTTTTTTTGTCGGTCATCTCAATTCGCCTGGAAACAAAGCTCTCATCCAATCGGGATGATAAAACGTTCATGGAACCAAGGAATCCGTTATAGTTCAGCTATAATAATCAATAAATGGAATGAGAGTTGCGAAATGGTCAGGCAGATATAAAAATCCTCTTCAGAAAGTCATCGGGAGATATCTTAATCTCCCCATAACATATTTTCGAGGGAATATAAGGTTTGCGACATGGCTTCTCCTTATTCGTTCAAGATTGCATAGTCAACGATTTTCCTTTGTTGGAGTTTGGTAGGATTGGTTCTGAAACTGTTGGGAAGTGTGCGTCATCAGAGATATATAGTTCCAGAGAATTCTCAGGATTTTTTCCTCATAGTGCAGTAGAGTTATGATGGAGTTCAAACATTCTTGCCCTGGTGTGAATGATTGGATGATAAATGATATGGATGATATGAATGACAGTTGATATCTTGCTTACGAATGCAAATGGATTTGTACTGAAGTATGAATGAATATCTGGCATAACATTCGAAATAGGGATCTGAAAATCTTGTAGAGTTCAAAACGAACCACACAATGTTGAATATGATGATGTCATTCACCACTATTCCTATGAAGGTGTTAAATTCCATGCTCAGAATCACCACCAACAACGTCGTCTCATGGGACGATCATTTGAGGTCTATTGCGAGAACTGTTCACCATGAATTCATTTCATCCAGTTCATCTAGGCGAATGTGGAATACCTCCAAACGTTTTGAGAAATACTGATAACTGATGTTCCAGGATGATCAGAGGCCTTCCTATCGTATTCCCAAAGATCTGGTACGGGGAATTTGAGGTAGATTTCTGTTAGAGACAGACGGTATGATAATTACTTCGACCGTACAAGTTTAATATGATGAGCATTTCGATGTATCCCCATGAATCTGTCTCCGTTATTATAGGTCAAGTTATGTCCATTAAATCTACTTTCACGACCCTGCTATAAACATTGATAGACCAATTACTGATTACAGCACAATTCATCTCTGGGGTAAATAGGTACTCCATCATATAAATACATCAACAATATGTTGATGAGTTTACACAATACCACTCTGGTAAATTGTTTCACTCCTCTCTCGGGATATTTATTCTGAATGGCCATACGAAACACTTAGTTCTCAGTAGACATGTATCCAAATCTTTCGAATTCCTTTGTTGTTTCACCGGAAGGGGATGTTACTCGAATCTCGAGATGCAGATTTTTAGATATTGATATTCATAGATTCTATTTGAGAGCTATTATAGTCGGTGATTACGATTCAGTTATTGATATCCGAGGAGTTTACAGATATCATGGAACTATGAGAATGTGAATAGATAGAACTATATATTTTAGAAGCTTGTAGAAAACACATTCCGAAGATCGGCCATCTTTCTACGATGTCCTAGAGAGGTCAATGAATCCGGTCAATCATCACGGAATAGGCGAATTGCTCCCTCTCGAATTCAATCTGAGATGAGATCGTTCCAAATAGTGTGTCATGGTTTTGGTTCAGATGTGGATGTATCTAAGAACTGTCGTGAAGTACCTCCACCAGCAGCTTCTTTTATGGAACGACACTCGATTTCCCTTCATTGCCATCCATTGGCTTTCCAGTTCGAACAGAAACAGTTTTTTTGGCGACAGAATATGAGGACAAGTTTCTGAGGAGCAGTTTTCGCAATGGACCTCACATGATCGTCCCATGAGAGAGCGCTGTTGGTGGTGACACCCAGCATGGATATTGACGACCTCATAGGAACAGTGGTACCCGACCTCAAACTGGGCATCTTTGCTGTGGAGCGAAAACATAATTGGGGCAAATACAGATCCTTGTGGAACACCAGCATTGATGGATCCTCTTGTTGAATGGTTGGTTCCCAAATTGAAGTTGGCGTCAACTTGATGAAAGACTGCTCGTATATCCAAAGTGTTTTCGTCAGGAAAATTCAATATGCGCGAAATTAAAGAGAAAATTTCATATAAACTTTCAGGATTCGAGCTTCATTTATTAAAAAGGATGTGTTGATTGCAATCATTCAATTCTGGCATGGAAGTGGTTGTATTTTGTGATCAACAAAATATTAAAAGGGATGTTTCCTGGAAAAGTATGAGAGATAAACAAGACGAGAAGGAGAAAAAAGTTGTTCGTTGGAATTTTCAGTTGAAGAACAAACACCCCGTAACTCGGAAACGAAGCTTCAAAATATAAAAGCTTACATGAAGTTTTCTTCTCACTTTGCCATCGATTTTCTTCTCCCGTTGAAATGTAGAACGAATAGCACTCTATTTTTGTTTTGGAAATGATAATATCAAGATACACATCGAATATCATTCCAAATGAGAACTAGAAAAACAACTGTAAGAATCGTATACGAGTCGGAGTTGGTCTCAGGAATTTTATCGAAGTGTTCCTAGACAGGTGATTTTTGACATATCATTCGATGGAACAAAGTTGTGAGGCGTTTATCGATCGAAGGAGTATTTTCATCCCAGGCAATTTCGCGACCCGATTCCAGCTCTGAACCGTATTCTGTTTGTTCATGGAGCGGTTTATCTTGCGAACTGTTGGTTATGCAGCATGAGGTATCGGAAAACTTCCACAAGAATATTCGTCTACGTCGGGAAATGATCTCATTTCTCCTGATGGATGTTCCAATCGATGGAAATGACAAAGTCGTCGTCGGAATTGTTGATGATATTTCGGGAAATATACAGGGTGTCCGCGAATTGTGCTCAACAATTTTGGGTAGTGATCACTCGAGGAAATATCGCCAAGAGGTAATATTTCATGTCCTCAAAAACTCAACTTCAAGGAAGTCCACCAGTGAATGAATATGAATGAATATTCAATGAAATAGATAGCATCAAATAGGCAGAATTATATCAGAATCATGGATATAATGTCAACCAGAAGCTACGTTATATATATAGCTATCGTTGTATACCTTGTATCTCGGAACAAGAAAAAACTCTATTCCAGAAGGATTTGGTGTAATTTTGAAATACCCTACATAATCCGCCCTATCACATCATAATGGCCTTATTTATCTACATCCCAATTACCTTCCGACAAGAGAATGCATTCTCTTGATCTGGAATAATACCTGGAACGATGTAAATTTTAGTTCAACGATATCCGGGAAAACCATTGCACTCACACGAATATACTTCTGCTCTGAAGCAGTCCTATTAAAATTCCTATTAAAACATTAATTAAAATGAACTCGAATAAACCACAGTCTCAGGTGAGTTCGAATAAAGTCTCGTTCCACTTGGTATATTTAATATTACCTCACATACTCATGAACATCATCAGTGAATTTCACTTAAAAATTCACTGAGGTACGTAAATTCACACTCAAGAGTAGAATGGAATGACAGTACCAAACAATGCAATAGGCAAAGCATGGCAGAATATTTTACCAACAGTCAGCCGATTCTTTTTCCAATATTTCTCTCTCTAGACATGATCTAGTAGTATCAGTACATACACATATAATCATATCTTTGGTTTCAAGTTTGTGGAATATCTTGCAACATCTGGTATACCACGAGGCTACCATCTATGGCCACTTCTTCCAAATGCCTTCACCAACGACATTGGTGATGTCATCAACGTAAACTCTCTGCTATTTGCAGATGAACTGAAGTTATGTGGTTGGGTCATGATGTAAATAAAGACTGGTGTCTCAACTCCCCATACCCAGCCACTAGAAAAAGTTGTAGACCTTCGCCTACTTGATTTTGTCGGATTTCAATACCTTACTAAGGCTTCCCAAGATCGAAACTAGGTGGCGTCACCTATGCCGATCTCGAAGGTTATCTTGGAAATGCTGGAAACACGATGTGGATTTGAAATTCAACATAAATGTAAAAACTGAACAGTTAGCTATCCATCACTGTCAGGTATCCGTCATTATCAGTAAAAGCGGATTTGACTTCACCGGATCGACGATCGTATCGCCATCTATACTCAAGTGGTGCGGCCTTAGTGAGGTCGTTTGACAGGTCTACATGTTTTGGAAAGAAACAATTGAAGAGTTATTTCACCATCCTATATCCACCTTGGGTTGGGTCGAGTGGTGAAATGGTGTCAAAATGACAGATCACAATCGAATCTTTCCAAATGTAAAGTCACGTAATTCACAACGATGTACAGAAAACTGGTGGAGATATTCTGCCCGTCTACCTTCTTCAACCAAAACACTAACGTACAGCTAACTTGATTATAGAATTTTATTCGTTATGGCGGAAAATCACTCAAATGTCAGTTGTTAGATGGCGATACAAGAATAGGAACAGAATCAGTATTATTCAATCTGATTTTTCAATTTCCAAAATCGGACAACAAGCGCTATGGCTTTTGTCAGTCGATACCCTGTGGGTTCCTGAACTAATTAATTTCATCAATCAATGATCCCTTTCTCACAGTATTCAGTCTATTCGAATCTAGTTCGACGAGATGACAAATTGATATACGACCGAAGAAATCGATCTGCGTGCAACTGGAATCCACTAAGAAACTCCTTCGTCGAGATGGGTCGAGAACACATGCTACCAACATGTGGCGATAATATATTCCTCAGCCTGTAACTTGTAATCGAATGTCTGCGCTAATGAGGATGAGGTACCGAGCGTGGATTTTAATATTTTCCTTGTCGGCGTGAAGCGAATTCTGGTCTGGTTCATTACCCGATTTCGCTGAGCCTCGAGTGCAATTCGAAATATCGGTTTTAATTGGGAGTGGTTCGATCGCGAGCGGCGGTTGTTTTTGTTGCGGTCGCACCCCAAATTGGATTAATTTCGAGAAGATGTCACCACTTTGATTGCACATTACGATCCTTTCTGCTACCTAGCCATGTACAGCGTGTCCTACTTCGAGTGTAGCCACCCTCCTATTCCGGAGAAGGTAATGAGATTGGAAATCGAATTGAAAGTACATCCAATTTCGCGGGACAGCTCGAATTCCTAATGGAAGAGAATGATAAATCTCATTCTCGTCACTTATACCCCACATTCAGATATTCAGAAAAGATTCATTAGCATAGCTCCGGCTCCTGCATCGTCCTTCCGATCTCTCAAAGAAGGGAATATAATCAACGATCGTTTTCATCTCGTCGCATTTATGAACCGTTCTTGCCAGACCGACACAGGTTGCCGTACAAAAGAACCTTTGTTCTCTTGATTGGTCTCGCAGCAATCATTGTGTTTGTGAAGTGTAGCAGTCGCAGGCGATTTTCTTCAACGGCCACAATGGCCGGTGTTGATACGAGAATAGAATGAGCCGGAAAATAGGTAGCTCGAGCTCGGATAAGGAAACGTGTGTCGAGCTAACGATATCGTTGACTTCGGTGTCGTCGACTGTCATTTGGCGGAGATCGTGAGACAACCAACTTTTTATAGCATGAGATACGAATTCTGCCTCTAATTTCCTCGAAGAGGTGGTACATTCATTTTCCAGCTTTTTGTGGGATTTTCTCTCTTCGTTTCTTTAAGTAAGGACAGATTTTGTGATCTGCCCCAAAATGTTAATGCGCTTGAAATTGAACCTTCAGATACCTACAAGAGAAACTCTCCATTTGTTAGTGACAACTTGTTTTTGAAAAAATTGTAAATACAAATATATTCAATAAGAATAAAACCTCTACTTATCTTGGTGGACGTTTTGAGAACGAATCTGCTCTCGTTCTCAACACAATTGAAATATTTTTCTCTACACAAAATTTTTTCTCAATGTGTTGTCGGTTTTGACACTGAAAAGTGACAATTTGGTAGGAATTCTGGTTGAAAGGTGTGTTTATTAATTGATATCGAATTTTCCATTTTCATATTGAAGGTTCAGAAGTGGATGCCAAGTTCTATCTATATCAACTGAACAAGAAGCAATATTATTGTTTCCGTTCAGGAGAATGCAAGCAGACTCTTTGATATTCCAATTCTGATTGTTGTCTTCTCTTCCTATGATCTTGATATTACCTCAATCGGGCAAATGTTGTCCATTTTTAGTAAGGATATGTTCAGCGAATTCTGATTTGTCAGTATATCTTTTCTTTATATTGTTCTTATGCTCTTTCATCCTTACTGATAGAGGCCTGCTGGTTTCACCGGTATAATATTTTCCACAAACACATGGTATACTGTAAATACAATTTTTTGATGATTGTTCTTCATTTTTCGGTTTTGTATGAGTCAAAATCGATCTCATTGTATTTTCTGTCTTGAACACTATTATCACTCGAAACTTGTCACCAACACGTTTGATTTTTTCAGATATTCCAGGAATCTATGGGATTACATTTGTTATCAGTGTTGGTTGTCTTTGTGGTTCTCAATTTGGTGTATTGTTTTATCAATGAAATGTTCCGGTAAGTGTTGAGTTGTAGAACATCTTTTATATGGTTCATTTCGATATTGAAAATTTGGTGATTCGATGATATGGATTTGGCTCTATCAAGAAGTGATTTGATTATTCCTTTCTTTATACTTATATGATGATTTGATTAAAAATTGGGGTATCTGTTGGTGTGTGTATTTTTACGATGTACACTTGTTATCAAAATGTTATCTGATTTTTCAATGAGGACATCTAAAAATAGTGATTCATTATAAGATTCGATTTCTGAAGTGAATTTGATTGTGGGTTCGATATTGTTTATATAATTCAGTAAATTATCTAGTTCCATACTGTTATGTGGGAAAATAATGAAAATATCATCCACATAACTCAACCAAGTCTTTGGTTGTTTATTGAATCCTTTCACAATATTTTCTTCGAAATCTTCGATGAATATAATAATATATTGAAATAATCTTTGATAACTTCTACTCCATTTTTTAGAAACGAGGAGAGAAAATCCCACAAGAAGCTGGAAAATGAGATACGAATGTTATGAACTAAACTGGCGAGAGAAAATACTTTTCCTCTGTTCCGGCACTCTGTTTTAGGATACCCATAGCCATAATGAGTTATTCCAGTTGATATGATATCAAGTTAGTCTCACTATAACCAGATGAAAAACGATAAAAAGTCGTTCGTTATCCTTAAAATCCCCAAAGGGAATCTAAATTCGATAATTAATCGACATTTTTGATTCCTAGTGGAAAGCTACCTCTGAAAACTCAACCCTCCCTTCCTGACACAACTCGTTGAGTTGTTCCATCAATGAATGATAAACAACATAGCTAATTAGGGCTAATTTCAATTTGAATAACTACGATTCGCATCCATTATCGCCTAAACACTCCGGCTTTCCTTTCCGCCATAAATTTTCATTCCTCCTCGAAACTTCCGGTGGAAGCCCCTCCCACCCCTGCGTGCTTTTCCGTTTCCGCTCAACCCTTCGGCCTCGAGAGCCGCATTAATATTCCACTACTGCAATTTACAAACTAACGTTTAGAGACTGACGCTGGATGCTGCCGAAAGAGATGTACACCCAAAGAATATCCAGATGTATTTAGATCACGAGTTACTTGCATTAACTTTCTGAGCGATTCGCGGAATTTGCTATATTTTGCATTTTCCTCGTGGTCTGTTTGAATGGCAAGGCGAAAGTTTGATGAACTCATTCAATTCTGCGGGTGGAAGTTCAGAGTACATCAGGAGTCGAGCAGGACTAGGATAGGCCTGAATTGAGGTTTTCATCTGGATAATGCGACGGTCCGATTCGAGAAGTTTTCGAGTTCAACAGAATGATTCAATTTGTAGAAGATTTTGAGGATGTCTGGATGGCGAGAAAATCTAAATCCATGTGTGAATTACTCGAGAATGCAATGACCTATTCAGTGAGTTCTCCCCATCAGAGAAAGTGATTAACTCATGATTATTAGACAGTGCACGCCCATGCTGGGAACTCTAGCCTCGCAGATACTGCGACTGCCGATACATGATGTAGGTACACATTTGTGTGTACGTTGTAACTTCCTAGCTATGAGTCATTATATCATAGATTTGCTCAACTTTATGTAACTCTACAACTGAAGCATTCTTTCTAGAACTTCGATTCGAAAATATGAGTTGATACTGAACGAGTATGATCATAAGATATATCGAAGTTATTGATTTTATTAGATATCTAGGGTGAAAATTTCCTCATTATCGATGGCGCGGTCAGATTTCCATTTAGTTCGATGCTTATTACTTATACCTTATTACTAATCGTACAGTTGGCAACACCGGAAGGTCCCTCGAAGTAGAGTGCACCAGTCTGTGTTTAGAAAAACTTTCCAGTGAGGATCCAGAATGTTCATTCTAAATTCATCGAAGATGCTGACGTTGAATTTCTCTCTAATAGTTTCCACTCTTCGTCTCTGCTGCGCCTATAGTCAGCTAACTTCAGCTTCATCGTGAATTGACATTTGAATTTCCGATTTTCAATTTGTTTTGTTTCAATTTTCTCGATGTTGAGATATGGTATCAAAGATAACAAAGGTTACAAAAAATACATACACATCATGATTATACACCTGATATCTACTGAGTGTAACTGTGAATCACAAGACATCAAGTAATTTCATAGATCGATTGGGTCATGGTATGATTCAATCAAACTGTCATCATATTTCAATCCATTCGTAATCAATGCCATAAGCTGTCCGAAATCGCATCCGCATAACTAGAGAGTTGTAGATAGAAATGTTATATCAATGCACAGATGAGTGTGTATTTGCGAAGTTTATGCAACTGAAAATACTGTGGAGAGTTCATCGACGATTGACCCATGCATCTCTGCAGTTTGTAATTCGTGACAGGCGGTCATTCGTTTTTGGCATTGTGAATTTTCGACTGAATAAACGACAGTTGGACATGTCTGTTGCTCGTTCAATGACTCATCGACGCATGTTTTCAAATTATATGCAGATTTGGAATCAGTTCCAATTAGGATTATGGAACTTGACTGATGTTTTCGGATAAACTCAGCCAATCAAATTTTGAGTTATGACAAATTGAAGTGAAAATAGTTCGCTTTTTGCCAGAGCGAGATTACTCCGTTATTTTGACGAATTTATTTTTTTTTTTTTTTCGATCACAGTTTCGTTTTTTACTGCTCATATAATTGGTGGTTGTAAATATGCTCGGATTTTTTTATTAGGTGAATATGTACCTTGCATTTCATGACATAACCAAAATTCCGCATTTTCCGATCGAATCGAGTGAAATTCATTGAGAATACAGGGAGAGAAGATGAGCAAGGAGAAAAATCGAATAATCTGCGTACATCTTTCTGAATGTGGACGATAAAAATCTGATAACAGATCGTAGTTCCAACAAATATTCTGAAATAATGATGATATTTTCTATTCCTTCTTCTCCTTCGGAATGAACGACTGAGAATTCATCGATTTCAATATATAACCGGGATATTTTCAAAGTGTTCGATGCACGAAACGTCGCACAAAGTAATCTATGTCGATGGCCAATATATCAATCGGCAACCGCAGAATTTTTCCGATCCACTTGTGACGAAATAGGTGTTGAACTTTGAAACGACACGACCCGACTAATTGGTATTCGGTTTGGAGGAATTTCCTCTGTAGATGGAAACGGATTCCTCGAGCCATTTGGACTGCGTTCCGAACATTCCGAGACCGTGTACCGTGTGAATACTCGGACATTGCGTCAATCGGATTTTCATGCAACGGAATGGACAATCGGGGTTCTTGCTCACACGAATTTCTCGCGATTTCGCAGCAAATTCGAAATATTTCAACTTCTTTGGAATCCAGATTGATACCAATACTATGAAATCAATCTCAAATCAAGTGCCTTACATCCGAAGAATCTATTAACTCTGTCGAACATACAATGATGATTCATTCGGCATTCTGACAATCACTAAAACCCCTTGAATTTCGACATCCGCCATCTGCCAAAATTTTCTGCAATCGTTTGAGCTTGGACTAGCCTTCGCAGTATCTATATTGATTGCTAGAGTTCGGTAGTTGATCGAGATTATCATTTACTCACCTCAAATTTGTTATGTGCATTATGATGCAAACTCCTTTGGCTTTGAGAAAGGAAAATATGCTTCGGACAAATCACATAAATATGTGTGTGTGGTATACTAAAGCAGCATCAATTTGCTCTACCTCGACGATCTGTTGGAAGTAACCTCCTATATCATCTACTGAGGTCAGAGATGCAAAACGAAGACATGTCGATACTTTAATCGAAGATCTGTCAAGAATATCGGAATGGCGACCTGATATGATGATGTCTGGTACTTATGAATGCTCCTCCAATGCTTGGTATCACCACCAACAGCGCTATGTGAAAGAACTACAGTTTGAGGTACACTGCGAGAACTTCTTCACAATACTTCAGCAAATCCTCCACAATACTTCAGCTCTCTCTCCAAAGATACACTTCAAGTTCTCCTTAGTTATTCGATCCTACTATACTGAAGAATTCATTGACCTCTCTGGAACATTGTAGAAAAGTGGACGATATTTCCTTCTTCTATCGATATTACTATGGTCGTTGCTGATCCTGAATCTCGTTTATCATGCCACCACGTGCGGTTCTTAGTAGACGAACCAGACGAGCTCAGGCTGTTCACCCCTACACTGTCAGGCTCGAGACCTTTTTTTCCCACGGAAGGGAAACCTATAACGTTCGGAGACCGTCGTGTTAGCCAGCGGTGCAATTTTGGGAGAGAAGGAAGGTGTTGGAATTTTTCTTGAATGTTTGGAGGTTGTAAGCATCAGGAAAGACTTCACTAGGCAAAGAATTCCACAACTTTGCCGTTCTATTGATGAATGATGCTTGGTATAGCGATGTTCGACAGGTCACGAGCCTGACAGTGTTGGGGTGAGCAGCCTGAGCTCGTCTGGTTTGTCTACTAGGAATTGCACGTGGTGGCATAATAGATGATATTTACGTTGAGCACTGACCGTGGAAGTATCTATAACGTATCTACGTGGGTCAGAAACGTTTCTGGAAAAGCTGGCGTAAAATTCAAGGAAATGTTCCAGATACAATCGGAACTTCACATTTGAAGTCCTTCCACACAGAAAGAATTGACAGTATTTACTGAGTAGAGCTGATGAAAAAGCGCAGTACAAAAATCGATACATATATCATGTAGACATCTCATATTCAATCAAGAACACAACGTTTCCAATTATCAACACAAACATTTCAGCTAATCAAAAACATGTATGAACAATATTCGAATGCGAATCAAATTACCGAAATTTCTTCCTACTTTGATCTGCTGAATTGCCTTTAATTTCACGTTCGGTTGTTCATCTAGGGTTTTACCTCGCGAAACAAGGTGAATCAGCCTTTGTATGATAAATGAGGTTATGTGAGCGATGTTATGGAAACGAAGCACTGACTTCACTTTTCGCATAGTAGTCGAGAATGCCGCATATTAAAACTTCCAATTGCAGTTCAAAGCGGTAATTATAACCTTAATTAGCTTCAGTTTCTGCTTAGCGACCGTTTAAATTAGATTTTTAAAGCGTTCCAGATTGCGCCTTTCATAAAGATTAAAAGACCGGGTTCGACGAAAAAAGCGGGTGTAATAAATATTCAGCTCTTTCAAGAAGTCGGTATTTCTATCACAAACAAAAATGATTGCTAAAGAGGTGGATTCCGATCGATCGGCTTTTCATTATTTCCGTGAAGATGAATTGAAAGATCGCAGTCAGCTGAGGATAAGCAGGAGCAACCTCTAGGCAAATAGAAGGGTCATTCTCCTATAATTGTTTTCAAAATATTATCAGAAGTTGGTGGGTATCGAAATTATCCGAAAAAATGACGGGTTCTTATCAATTTCTGAAGAATCCCTTTATTCACTTCTAATTTTGTATACATATCATTTATTTTTACCCAAGAAGTATCGTGAGAATATTAGATTTCATACAAGGTGAACCATTTTCCAGATACAATTTCAGATTTTGGTGGTATTGACAAGATCGGAAAAATATTTGGAAATCATGTATCACTCACAAGTAGGGAAAAAGTCTAAGGGGTAGTTCATTCACAGAAAATATCATGAGGATATCTATGACATTTATGTGACGCCTTACTAACAGTTCAGTAGATAATACCAGTGTCAAGAAAATGCATATAGAGAAGAAAGCTTGTCAATACACAATGAAGAAAGTTATAAGGGGTGATACCATACTGTTATCACCCGGTTTCATGAAATTCGTAGTTTTATGGGGGATCTCAACTGCCATCCCAGAAACACTTTTCTTTGGAATAGCAGTCTCTTAATTTAGTGTAAATATGATCTGGAAACAAGCACAACAAATCGCAATGAACAAAGGAAAGACAGACGAAGAAATAACAAATAACTTCGAATGACCTTGAGTTAATTCCTCTAGTAGGCATCGGATTGTCACAGAAGTTTGAACTCGACCAGATGAAAGAGATCTTTGAAAAATGGAGAAAAATAAGAACCACACAATTTGAAATGATACCTCATACTGAAAGTTTGGTTGACTGTTGATTGTGATGTCTTACAATATCATTTCTGTTCGTCCCACCTCAATACTACGTTAGTATCTCCAGACATCAAATGAGAAATACAGTGAAAGAATTTTAGATTCCAAAAAGGTGTTTTTAGGATGGCGGTTCAGAGTCGTCGTAGTTTCCGTTTACTTCCAATAAGTAAACTAAAACAAACGAAGTATCTACAAATACATCCCGCAAATAACAACTTGCCGAGACTGGAAACCCGAAGGAAGGAAATGAGAGTGAAAAAACCTGCTCCATTCGACACTACGTCTCGAGAGGTTTTTATGCAACGCCGCATGGAAGTTCTGTTCATGAAAACCGGAAGTTGGTTGTTAGCAGATCTCCGTGGAGGATAATTAACATGTGGCGTATAAATAAGAAGCCGTACGGTTCTCTAGTTTCTATTCTGACAACCAGTCGAGATGCCGATCGAGTTTTTAACGAGCTCATAATGAAACCTAGACGCGATTCCGAGGAGGCGAAGGAGTTTCCATTGTGACTGACAACTTCTGCTTTTTTTGAGGTTATACAGGGTTCCCGTTTTTCGAGCTCCACCATGGGGATCTCAGATGTTATAACAGATACGAGGTCGGTTGGCAAAGTTGCACAATTCCATGCTAAGCAAATCTCTGAGAGGAAATGTGATATGTCATTCCTAAGTTTCGAATAAGTGGAACCTTCTTTTCGGAACAGGAAGCTCGATTTCAAATCTGAAACATTATCTCAACAGAAAGTTACTTTTTCTCTTATGAATATCTCAAAAAATGAAGGTTGTTCACTTTCGATCTACTTTCAACTTATTTCAACTCCCTGGTATACGAAAGTTGAGTTTGAGAAAATGAAGGCATTTTATCACAGTTTATGGAGGCTGAAAGGACCTGAAGATTTTACGTAAGCCTTTCTTCCAGTTTTTGCCAAAAGTTCACTGTATAACTTGCACCTATTGAACATTTGCTAGTTGAGAAAGCAAGCTAGCAAATCAACTGTCAAATACGAATTTTGTGGTGCCACGTGCTTCCATCATTTTTCAGTTAGCTTCGATTCGAATTCGTATGAAAAGTAAAGTATGTAACACGGTTTTATACTGTATGAACGTTTAATGAATTTCAATGAGAAAGGTATTTATACAATTTCAGTTATATAGTTTTACATTCCCTGAAGGGAATCAACAGGGCGAAATATTTTTCCCCGTCGGAATACAAAAGGAGATAATTGCTGACATAATAATTGATCAAGGAATCCACATCTCTGAAGCACTTCTCGTTCGTTTTTTCATTTCCGAGAGCAATAAAACCGTCTTCCCGCCTTCTTATGCACAAATGAAATATTTTATCATCCTGGATGACAGACAACGTCCCCAGATTGGAATTTCTAGATGGCCTTATAATGAATGTGCCATTTTGTCTGCTTTCCAAAAGAATTTCGGCGAGTTCCCTGCTCACTTCTTTGTAAAATTCCTCACTCGTCTCTTTGATGAACTCTACAAAAAAAAAAGGAAATTCAATCTTAATCATTCACGATTTGTTAGTGATAGAAAGCGTGTCATCGAATATTCAATAACATCGGGTTATTTTTTCTTGATATTGAGTTTGGTTCAAGGTCTTCATATCTTACACAAATGATACGCTCTCTTACAATCGATTCATTTGATATGCTCTTCATAACTGACAGCTGGAATTCTATTCTAAAAATTGTCACTTCCAAATTGTAGTGTGAATCATCGATAAACATCATCAGACCAATTTTTTATGGAAACTGATCGTGTTACATTGATTTATCAACTAACGAATGTGTCTCACTATTTACACCGTGAGCAGAGCAGGATAATAGAAGAAAAAAACACATTTTTTGTGCAATTCCAACTGAGTTGCTGAATTTTCAATGAAATCAATAGTTTGTAACAATTTCATTTCAATTTGTGATGAGTGCGATATTAATGATAGTTCTCTGAGTAATATTTTGGAATGTTTTCTCACTAGAACCTTTCAACTGTTTTTTTGTGATATTTCTATTTTTTGTCTTCTTGTTTTAGATCATTCAGTTAGTACCCTGTTTTGTATACTTTCATCAACACTTTTGTACATTTCCAGTAATTGGTTGTTCACCTGTTGGAAATAAAGTGCTATCTATCTATCTACCTCTCTATCTATCTATCTATCTATCTATCTGCTATCTATCTATCTATCTAAAATCTTGAAACTCACAATTGTAAAAGCGGATGCAGCAACAATTTTACAGCTCATGCTTGGGAAATGTGTAAATACGCCAGTGCCTCTCGTTTGTACTATAACAAGTGTATTATTAGTGATGATTAGCGGAACTCAAAATAGCGCAATTGTGGTTTTCCCAAGAAACATGATCCGTCTCGAAAAACAGAAGAAATCTCCGATAATCATCAATAACAAGAGTTCTTTTTGTTCAGATTATTTCATTAATGAGTCTACCGAATTCAAATTTGAACCAGGTATTTTTATACCTCTCGCATTGTAGTTAGCCGCAAGATGCAACTTGTATGCAACCAACAGTACCTTACGGAATGCACTGACCTAATGACAGTTCATGTTAGGTCACTGTTTGAAGTTAGGTTATGTCCATGATGTTATGTTGAGTTGATAGATATCAATAGTATGTGATTATGTAATAGAAAATATTATGGCAGTTCGCTTCTGGTGAGACACTCATAGTTAAACTACCCAGCCAATGATGAAGTTGAACACAAAATGGAAACACAGCATATATAGGTATCGATTACCCAATCAGAAACCGGAATATGAAATCAAAATCACGGTGTTTTCGATTATCAACACGATTTTTTTAACCAATTGAAAACATGTATCTTAGCATGAGTGAAATAATCATTTGTATTTCATTCATCATATATTCATACATACAGGGTGTCCCTCTAAGAACTTCATCGATTAATTTATGGAAAACTATAAGTTGGGTGAATTTAAGAATCTGATGGCAACACTAATTTGGTTGAAATATGGTATAGAAGATTTTTCCATTTGGAAACCGAATGGTTTTCATCGATTTTTCCAAAGTGGTGTTAGTTTCTGATCACCCAGTATTCATTTATGTTGATATAAACTTCCGGTACAACCGGAAACGAATTGCCCTCAAATTCGCCCTACTCATCTATAGTTTTCTATACTGGGTGGCCCAATGAAAACGCAACAAGGCTGATTTGGCAAAGTTATGGTTCTCAGAGAAAAAAATCGCTCGAAACGGTCGATTTTCATCTCGAGGGGGAATATTTTGCGCATGTCTTCAAGTTTTTCCCTTCAAACCCCTCGGAGGGGTGAGCTCCAACTCTTGAAACTCGAATGGGATAAGGGGTGAAGTTGAAGGCAATCGAAATCTCTTACTGGCGCTTCTTTATTTTTGGAATTCAATGCAGTAGTTCTTGAGAAAAAACGTTTATGAAAATGATCGGCTAGTGATGGAAAGTAACGCTTTTTTCCCTTCAATCCCTATTTCTCATTTCGTAGTTAGAACGAACCCACATGTTCTTCAGCATGATAAACAATGATTTCCAGTCTGAGGGGTGAAAACGTGAACATTGACTCTTACCATCAGACTCTTTGACGTAGCATTCGGTGCACCGACACAAAGAACACATTACATAAGCCGCATCCAACGTTTCGCTGCAGAGCCGGACTGCCAAATTGGCGAAAACTCGGAAAAACACTTTGGAGTACCAGCACATTTGTTCGAACTCGTCCATCGTCCATCGCAGCTTTGCGGAGAATCGTTGTTTATATCGTGCACTCGCAGTGAAAACGGATAAATAGAGAATAAAAACGTCAACATGTGGTGGTAGTACGGATGGATCAATTTCGTTGGGTTTTATTTTCTCTATGCCTTTTTCGACATCGAGTAGGAAAGCCGTTCCCACATACGGAGATTGGGCTTGTGTACAGGGTGTCGGGGATAACCGCCGATGAAAAACTTGTCCCATTGATTGGACAGGGATTCACGAGTACAACTATATACATGTGTAACATAATACAGGGTTGGGATAAAGTATGGAACCGAGTTAATATCTTTTGAACGAAAATAACGATATTTATGAAAATTTCCAAGTAAGTGCAACAATGGAACAAAATGCATCTGATGTACATTTTTTCGTTAATAATATACTTCCAGTTTAACCGGAAATGCCATCGACTTCTCTAATTCAAATGGGACACCCTATATAATGATAATAATAATAATAATAATGATAATGATAATAATAATAATCTCTCATGTCATTGAATCCCAGTTATTATGAACTAATTTTCGCAAACTTCCTTCTACTACTGTTTATGAATCTAACTGATGGAAGTTCAATTAATCATCAGTGGTTTCAACATATCTGATTCCTTCCATCAGGATTCGATCTTGTTGAGGTTTCGAGAGATTCGTTTCGTCAACCTCATTCTGACGCAAAATTTCATTAAAACAATATATTTCCCAGTGGCTCAAATCAACTCACACAATTATTGAAGAATGAGTAGACGATTCTTTGTAATGCTAATAATAATAATAATAATAATAATAATAATAATAATAATAATAATAATAATAATAATAATAATAATAATAATAATAATAATAATAATAATAATAATAATAATAATAATAATAATAATAATTATAATAATTTATTCTGTAAATGTCTTACGAGGCGAAACAAAAATGTCTTAAGAACAAACATGAAGAATCCCACTAAAACCGATGTTGTCACTTGTTCATCTATTCGTTGGTTATGATATTACGGATAATTCATTCCAGAGTGACTAGGATATTAAAACTTAATAATAAATACCTAATGGGCTGATCTTTGGAATATATATATATATATATATATATATATAAATCTATTAAAATCTATTAAAATCATTAAAATACAAGAATTTCTTGAAGGATATTCAAGAATATAGAAAAAGTATGGAAGTATAAGTATATTCCTACAGATTTTGGAAGAGCTTGTTATTTTGAATTCATAAATACTGAGTTAGGTATTAAAAAAATTGTAGAAACGAGGAATGTAGCACTCCAATCAACCTGCTTCGTAGATTCGAAAACAATGATTCATTTTTCAAGTAATTGTCCTATATCTCAGGTGAGTTCGACTGATTTTGTTAAGGAATACCCACTAAATAATCATCCTCTACTCAATATAATCTTCACTCATCCTGTTTTTTTTTTCAGCTCTTTGTGGGATTTTCTCTCCTCGTTTCTAATGAATAGAGTACAAGTTATCAAGAATTATTCCAATATATTTGTGGTAAGGACACACAAAAAAAAATATTTCAATTGTGTTGAAAACGGGAGCAGATTCGTTCCCGAAACGTCCACCAAGATAAGTAGAGGTTTCATTCTTATTGAATATATTTGTATTTCCAAATTTTTCAAAAACGAGGTGTAACTGACAAATAGAGAATTTCTCTTTTAGGTATCTAAAGATTTAATTTCAAGCGCAGTGACATTTTGGGACAGATCACAATATCTGTCCTCACTACAAATATATTGAAATGATTTTTAATAACTTCTACTTTTTTTTTTTAGAAACGAGGAGAGAAAATCCCACAAAAAGCTGGAAAATGAATGTACCACCTCCTCAAAAAAACTCACAGACAGTACTCTCTCGTCCTGCTTCAGAAGATTGACAGTTTAAGAACACCTTCCGGTATAGAAAATTCGAGTTCTGTCTTCCCCTTCATCGAAAATTGTATATTCAAACAAACGAAACGAACTGAATCCATTCCCAGTTGATTGGTATTCTGGGCACGGATATTTTCCATCATTCGACGCTGGAAGAGGAAGACACAATCGATCTCGCGTGATTTCAGTTTGTGTCTACCTCTGAGACGTCCACGTTTATTTCTCATCTCATACTATATTACTCCAAAGAGTTCATCGGGAGCTTAAGAAGCGTTCGATTCGCTCGAATGGTCTGAGAGAGTGAAGAAATTCTCCAGAGTTTGCATACAGGGTGATCGATGGGAACGGTTCATTAGACGTTCTCGGCAAACCAGAAAGAAACTCTACGAGGAAGAAGGAGAATGGAGGAAGAAACAGAAATAATGAATACCGTCATACAAAGAAAAGTAAGTTTCTTTGGACACATAATGAGGAGCGACAAATACATTGTTACAGGTTGATTCTGCCATAGTGAGTCAGATAACAGAATGAGGATAATAGGAACAAGAATAATGTTTTTTTTTGTTGTTACTTGCCCTTTTGGAATAAGTTTGGGAAAAGGCGAGTAACAACATTATTGAAGGAAACATTTACGGAAAGAGGGACCAGGCAGAGGAAGGAATTCGTGGCTGAAAAACTTGCGACAATGGACGAATATGACTTCAGCTGAACTTTTCAGAGCTACAGTGGATGGATGATCGTCAACGTCGTGAGAGAGCTTGACTAATTTTCGAAATTCAAACAACAAGTCAAACTGATTAATCTCTCCCTCTTCCTGAGCTAGATCTAGTCGACAATATTTAATATCATATATTTGTCATCGATGCAAAAATATTCGGTTTCGAGTAGATACTGGTTATGAAATCTCTGCGATATGCAGGCAATACAATACTACGAACTACCGAAAAATCGAGTCGTAAACGAGAGCAACGAGAATTTTATGCCTTGACGTTACGATAAAAGTACAAAACATGTTAGCGTCCATATTTTCCGAATGGTTTGCTACCGCCAACGATATACGCGAAATTCTCACGAGCGAAATTCCCAATATGAATATGAAATTCGAATTGAAACGTCCTCTGATTCATCATCTACGTGCATTCATGTACAGGGTCGGCAGAATTTTACGTTTTCCACAACTATAGGAAGCAGTTATGAAAGATTCAATATGAATCTCAGATATTTCTGTTCGTATCAGAGATACAATGAGAATTTGGTCATCATTATAGAAGATGAAATCATCAATCGTAATCATGGCCAAATGTGTTTTGCTAATGGAGACGTCACCTGATCGGGAAATATAGGTTAACCAGAAATTTTACGTGAATTTTGTCATACAATTTGTTCAAAACTAATGAGAACTCTGAACCATTGAATTCCGAAGTTGAATTAGTTCTGAGACTTTCCGGAAGATCCGGCAGCTCTGCTTTTATCGGATCAAAAAGGTGCAAAACTCACCTGAGCGCATGATTGATGAGATTCTTCTCAGCATAAAAATACCTATTTATTTTCACGACAACATAGTTCGATTATCATTTGCTCTTCTGCGACAGTTCCCGACGGCATTTTCTCCCATACAACGAACCATTGCTGGCAGAAAATAGAAGATGTGAATATTTTGGTAAGTCGTAAATTATTCCTCACAATATTCGATTCGATTTTATCCAATTCTCAGAAATATATAAAACAGCAGCTGAACTTCATTTTTTTGATTAACTATAACGATAGCCACGCGAGTTCGGATTATTCCTGAAATCAAAAGTACTGTGGACTTTTCTAAAAAAAATTTCGGAAGATTTTGTCTGCATTCTAGAAAAAAACACTCATATATTAGCAATACCGTGTATGATTGTGGAATATGCAGGGTGTTTCTTTTGAAAAACATGAACATCCTATCGATTTGTTCTCTAAGTCTGTTTTGGCAGAGCAACTTTCTCGCTCTGCAACATTATTGGTCCACCCTGTATACATATTTTTGGAGTCTCGTAACGCCTTGGTCTAACTAAGTTTGCCGGAGTATACGAAAAAAAGTCTCTGGTATCGGATGAATACATCGAAGTTCCAATCGAACCATTTCCAGTTTCTCGTGAAAACGCCCAATATTTCCGCCCCCGCTGTACATTGTGAATCACTAGTTTGTCAAATTATTTTCATCCATTGATATTTTTTCACAATGAAACTGCATATCCATTCTATTCCTCTCGAGATCGTCATGCGGAAGTTTCTATAATTCTCGAGGACAAAAACTTTCCAGAGTTCAGAAATAAATCACCAGAATCCTGAGAAATGGGGATTAATAAAATGTCATAGATAGAGATGATGATAGATCACACTTTCGAGACTAACGTGAACTTTAAAGCAGTGGGAAACATATTTTGATATTCCGATCGGGACAAATACTAGAAATGGGACATCAAGGCACAGAAGTTAAATATGCTGCAGAGTTCGATATTCTACTAGCATTATGTTCAGACCTCTCGAGAGCATTTGACAGCGTTGACACTTCGTGAACATGGAATAGTCCTTGAAGGATTTCGAAAATATGGAATGATAGGTGTGGCAAATAAAAAAAACCCACTTATTTGAAAGACAGCAACATGTGGCTGGGAAATATAAACTTGGGAACCAAGGAAGGGGTTCCGCAAGGATCAATACTAGGCCCGCTTTTATATATTCTGTATACAAACAATCTTCCCAAGGTTAGGACGTTAGATGATACTCCATTCAGTTTCAATGATGATAGTTCGGGGAATCTGTGAATGAGTCGATGTATGTTAGCTTTTTATCAATGCTATAAAATAAGTGGAAATTTATTTATAATTTTCTCGTTCCTGACATATAAGACACACCATATATCTCCGCATCTCATAGACTAGCGCAGGCGCATATAGGTACGAGCTGCAAATGGCTGTCTTTTGTTTTTTTCGGCTTCAGCTTCCATGTCGTCGTTATACATATAGTTATCATTGAATATATGATACATCAACGATATTTCCATAGATGAAAGAAATTCCATGGAAACTGGAAATCATCTTGAACAAGATGTTTCCTCAACAGTGATAAACAAACATTATTTTCTCATGTCATTGTTGCATCGATCCACTCCAACCCAACAGAATTATTAAGGACAAAGAGAAATAAGAGAGAAAAGCCCGTGAATGTACGTGCGCTGTGCATGCACAAAGAAAAATCTCATTTAACTTTATTATTTCGGAGTCTCTTCACTTGGCTGTCGCATATTCTTCATAATTGAGATGGGTAGATATAGAATGAAGTGTTTTCATAAGGTCTCTCTACTTATTGTGAGGCTTTTTTCTGAAGGAGGAAAAATAATATGTTTCCTTCGTCTCAGGAATTTTTCGACTCAGCTAGGGGCAGATGATCTCGTTCCAAGGGAATCATAAAACTCTTTATTATATTTTTGTGACATTATTACCAGCTTCGTACTATTCCGAGAAAAGATAATGTATAATGTTCTTGTACATGGTAAGTTACTATCCTTTGACCTCCCCAATAACTCTTTCATTATAGAGCTATCAAAGAAGTTGAATGAAGAAGTTGTTTGGTTGCATTGTGATTTTCTTTGAATACTACATGAAGAACGATTATCCTTTTGAATTTATCATGTGATGAATGCAAAACTCTCTTCTGAATGAAACACCTCATATTATTCCACATTCAAACAATAATTGTTGATTCGTCACTTTTTTATGAAGATATTCATGATTATTGACGCTGAATGAATCATGATACATACTCCTCTATCACAAATTTTCAATACATAAGAAGAATGAGGTTAGGCTAAATTTCTGAAATATGAAGAAATGAAAACGAACTGACAACAGTGCAGAGTACAAGTTGTATCAATCAAATCAGTGTGCCCCAAACAATTGAGAGTGGAAGCTTATACTTTATACTAAAGCTTATACTAAAAAGTTTTGCAATTCCATTCATCGCTCAGCTTTAGGAAACGCTCTGTATTCACATGCAAGCCTAGAATTTTTGCTGATGTGGGACCTGGAAAATCAACACATATTTCATGTGATCATATCATAAATGATTCGGCTACTCTTCAGTGACTTCGCTTGCATCTTTCCATTCGCAATAATTTAGTGAATTATGTATGAGCTTTCGAAAGATCAAGGAATGGAATTTGAACACTTTCTCGATGAACATACTTTGGTGTATAGTCATTCGTCTCAATCCTAAGATGGATTTCGGCGCTCTGTTACATGTCTTCACGATGTTGTTTGCGCCTATTCGCACCAACTGTCACAGTTTACATATGACATTCGACTCATGAAAGTTGACATATGACAGTTGACTCATGACATTTCATCAGGTAGGTGAAATATGAAAATTGACAGCGGCGCACATCTTGGGCGTGTTGGGAGAAGTCCGTCAAAGAGTGAGAGTGTTGAGAGTGAGAAAAACACTTCATTATATAAGAAATTGTTTGGGGTGAAGTACCTATAGATCTTCTGTGAATGGTAACTCTTAGAAGAAGACTGGAACAAAGTTTATCAGAACTTCAGGAATCAAAATACCAAAAAAATCATTCAGAGAAATCTCAAAATGTTGCTTGCAATATTTGTAATTTTCAGTATTGTCTTCACTGACTTTGAAATATTTCACCAAGATAGGACCTTCTGGCAAACATCATTTGAACATTCTACTACATGAAATAATCAGTCGTTTTATTGAACAAATCTAAGAGACGAGGTTCTACCGTCCAAAAATCAGTTCCAACTCCAATAATTCCGAGAAATCATTTATGCCTTGGAGATCTACTTTTCCTCCACTGTTCAAATCAAATCACTACTGCAAAGCCAGTCAATAAATTATGAATGCATCGTTTGGCCCCAAGAGAATCAACTCGAAACTTATCTACCGCAACTTCATATTCATTTCGAATCAATATCGTCCTTTTCGATTATCTTTCCCGTCGCAAACTTCCCGTAGAATTGGCCATTATTCCTGGACTCGACTGACCGTGCTACTGTCCGAACTCCAGCTAAGTCCTAATGGCGGGACTTGCAAACTATGTGCAGGTGTTTCGCCTGCGTGAGAGATCCTATCGAGGTGATATAGATAGTTCAAGTGTGACGGCTACTAACATCCACATGGAACAAGAGAATCATAGCTTGGTGTTTCTGTTCAGAGGCGTAACTGAGGACTCAAATTCAAGGATTCTCGAGCCTCAGACCCCATGCTGAAAATATGGGTCAGTGGTTTTTGAATTGAACAATTTTTCGGAGTTACCTACCTTCTCACTGCTCAAATCATCTTCATTTCTAGCTTGTTTGATTGGTTTCCACAAGTTGAGATTGAATAGAAATTTCCTTCTCCAGTTGAAGTGGCTTTAGGTATTCCGCGAGGTAGTATTCTAGGGCCTCCATTGAAAACTATGTATACTTCCAATTCGAAAGACTGGTTGCTTTATTTCAATCATCATGCTGATGACATTCAGATTTATTGTTCATTTAGAGGTGATAATTCAACTGAATCAGTCCGAAAAGTTTATCACGATTTGAAATATTTTTACAGCACTTTTGATGATATTGTTGATGGATCCTTTCTTGATAGTGTGGGTATTGAACGTTTGAAAAAACTACAAAACTCTCCTGAAACATGATTTGAAGATGCCAACTGAGATGTTTGGAAGTACGTGCTAACGTTTCAGGGTGTGTTGAGTATGTTGAGGATCCTAAGTCTTCCTCTAGCTGCGCCTAACAAAAGCTAGAAATATGCGAAGAAAAGACGGCTCACGAACAGTTGATAGAAATGGCATATTGAGTTTATATTTTTTGGAGGGATCATCATCATCAGTTTTTTTTCTTGACTAAACGACGCAACAAATCAAAGCAAGAACTTGGTCCCACTAAGGCCTGTGTGGATTTCTTCTCGACTAGTTCACGTTTCATCCTATTCCATAGAATATTATATCCTATAGTGATTTGGGAGTCATCAGAAACTTAAAGTCCCCTTGTAGGATATAATTCCACACTACAGCATCCAGGACAACAATTTCCATGTCATCCTAATTATCCCCATGAGAGAAATGTCTATTAGAAATCTTAGCCCTCTGAGCTGTGCTCACAAGGAACCCTAGCAGTGGCGTAGCTTATAGTAGGGCAGTTCCGGATATCATGGTAATGATAAACTCATTCAAAAAAACTGCTCAATGTATATATGTGAGAAATAATCCTCTCGATATTAGGGACCTGAACAAAAATTGGTCAGTCATTTTATAGATCCAAACTAGCTTTCTGGCTTCGACCGTTTTTCTCTGAGTTTTTATCTAAGTTTTTCAAATAATCATAGAAATTCTCCATTTCAGCAGAAAAAGAACGGATCTGCCAGCTGAGCTGAACCTAGAGCAAATAATGCGAAAATTCCTCATTCAGCAATACTCTTATATAACCAAAACTGGCTGAAACCGTCGTTGGTATAAACATATATTCATATATATATATACAGGGTGAGTCAAAAATGTGTACCGAGCTTTCTGGGGGTGATAGAACATTGAAAAATAAGTGTAGTTTGATGATTAATATCATGGCCCAAAATGCATATATAAATATAAAATATTGTTACCGATGAATCTCGCGATGAATAAAATCAATCTGCTGATATCATGTAACTACAAAAACTCAAATATCTCACGAACGGCTCAATTTTTTGTATTTGAATAAGAGCATCTTTTTCATGTAATTTTCTTCGCTACATCGAATGCTTCTGTTTTTTCACCGAAAATAATACAGGGAATAAAGTTTTCTACAAAAAATCATGACTCACCCTCTGAAAACACCCTTTATAACAATATCAGAAATGTGGAAGTGTGACGAAAAAATGTATTTTGACAACATACATTCATGCACAAAATTTCAATCGGGTGGCTTTCATCGTTCAGAAGTTATGCGGAGAAATTATTTTAATTTTATCAACTTTGGAAGGATATATCTCCCTTAATATGCATTTTGGGTCATGAGTTTAATCATCAAACTACACTTATTTTTCAAAGTTCTATCTCCCCCAGAAAGCTCGGTACACATTTTTGACTCACCCTGTATATATATATAGAAGAAAATTCACTCAATCTGCCAATCGGCCTGCCAAAAACCCAGATAGGATAATTGGAAGGGTTTTTGAGTAGTGCTTTCATTTGAATTCTAAAATATAGCATCTGATTCACCTTTCAGAACGAACGGTGTCGTTAGATAATATTTTCATATGAGAACATCATTGGAAAAGTGATTCCAGTTGAAAATTCGATAGGTCTTTACGCCCATTAATTGTATATGCATCCACCGATGTTTCCTTTTATATTTCTGTCTTCTTTATCTCGTTGTTTCAAGATGCAGTATCGCCAGTATTGATGATATGGATAAATGAAGCAATATTATCATTCTATTATCATTATTTCAAACAGCGAACATCTCTGCCGCCACGCCACTGAGCTTAAGGCGATCCTTCTTGTTATTTATATTGTGTTTCATGAAGCCATCTTGCGTTGTTAATTCACTTCCTGAATTGTACGTTGGAATTTATCAAATGATGTTACAGACATGCCTCATCTTCACGAGGATTAAGCGTCCTCGTTTATAATTGGGCTCCAAACAAACTTCAGAGTATATTTTTCATCTGCGAGTCGCTGTTTTCGTGCAGAATTCTGGCCTGTGTGGATGATTTCTCTATATTCGTTCAGGTCAAGTAGAATGAATATGATAATGATTTGACAATGATTTCATCAAATGAATGATGTCATGTTGTTGTATTCCGATATGAACTTTGCATTTTATCGATTATTGTATGTCATGACCAAGAAAACCAAAACTCATGGATGCAAAATATTCTATTCCTACTCTATTCAATTTGAATTGTACTCCAGGACAGGTCGAAAGTGTGCTTTGTAGGTCAAGATGAGCTGCTAAAGTGTGAGATACCTCTTGGCACGGAAAAGAAAACCAAGTTTTAGTGAAGCAGTTTTCCCATGAGAGAGCGCTGTTGGTGGTGACACCCAGCATGGATAATAATGACTTCATGAGAATAGTGGAACTTGATAGCATCATATCAGGCATTTTATGATCCTGGTGAAGATACAAGCTTGAAGCGTGAACTCTGCTACCAGTTTTTCAGATCCTCATTTCGAAACCTTCATTTTACATCCGACAGATCGTTGATATGGAGCAAAGACAAAATTGGTTACTGGATAGAAATCACAGATAGTTATCCAATCAGATATTGTTCAGTTGAAAACAAACACACTAAGTTTCTATGGAACGGCGAACAACTATACGAAATATCCATCTGAAATGAATTTAATTCTTCTGAAAGAGGAAATCTTCCAGTCGAGTTTGGGAAGTGACAACATCAGCAACAGTTTCAATATCATCAGGTACTGTATCGGAAATTTAACAACCATTGTGATACATTTGCTAATACACACTAACACAATCAGAACACGCAAGTGGAAACAACGTTTTTTATATATTCTGTTGAGGTTTTTGATCTGCATCGATTTGTATGTCAACTGTCATAAAAATATGTATTGCGCTTGCGTTCATTCTCTCAATCGTTGATTTTCAATCGTTAGATGATTCTCAAATTGAATGACAGATGGAACTTTATAAGACGCTTATTTCGATTACAAGTTCATCTTTCTTGATTCTTAGTTGTTAGTTTAATTCTTAGTTCAGATGAGATCATAAACTCGCCATCAAGGCTGGACAGTGACATGTTTTTTTCGAGACCTATTCATCAGTCAGTATGGAAGAAACCAGAGAGAAATACTCACTTTGAAGTAGAAATCAGAAAAGGGAAGGTAGCAAGTTCTCTCGAACCTCTATGGATTCAAGTGATCCGTGCAGAGGAATTAACCTCTTTTTTTTCTGCCTGGAAGGTTCAGATGAAACCAGAGTGCTCTGATAATTTGATGGACGAATGATTCGTCGGCCATGTAGCTCGACGGTTGCGAGTTTAATTTTTCAATTCCTCTCCTGAGGTCGTGAATATTCACAATTTTCCATTTCCACTTCACTAAATAGGACCCGACCATGATACAGAGATGATAAAAAGAATGTTTTGTTCCATCACAACGCCAACAGAATTTTCCTCAACAACAATAATGATAACAATAATAGGGTGTGTTCATTCGAGGAGTAGTAACAATATTGGAGGAAGAATTGAATCAATTCAAGTAAACACAATAGTAAGCTAAAAAGTAAACCTTCGCTGAGTTGAACAAGAGACGCAAATAAATACTTACACAATTGATCACAATACAATGAATATTAATGTTATATGCTAAAATAACGCCAACACATCTTATCAGTAGTCTTATATTACTGCGATAACAATTCCTCAGAATATGATCCTGACCTTGTAATCAGCATACGCAGAAACTGATTGTAATATCTGCTGATGCTGACATCAACCATTATTTTCTATAAATTCACGAAGAATTATATTTTGAGTTAGTCTTGAAATAAAGCTCATTCTGAACACCAAATATGTCGGTTTAATAAAATAAATATTTTTTAAAAAGTTACTTTTCAATCTGAAGAGATAACAAATTGGCGCAGTCGTACGGATTTCGTGACGTTGCTAGAACACGGAAGCAACCTAACTAGTGACGGTGGATCCCAATCCTTTGCCGAAATCAAGAAGAACCAACAACCCAAGAAACAAACAAGAAACAAGAAACAAACAAGAAACAACAAGAAGAAACAAACAACAACCCGAGGGAGTCATCACTCGAAGAGCTGTGGAAGGAACACCTGGTGAAGCCCCTGGCAGAATCGACGAGAACACGACGAGCTCACCAATGATCACGATCCTGTGAGTACATTATTGAATCGTTCGAATCAAAAACCATCAATTTCAATTGCACATACCGTTCAATTATCCAATCAACCCCAATTACAACCCTAACAACCCATCACAATGGAAGAACAAAATCCACCTATCGCACCAGAACCACCAGTTGAATTGGAACCATACAGACTCAGCGAAGTATTTTCCATCATACCAGAGTATGATGGCAATCCAATTTTCTTAACAACTTTCTTGCAATCCTGTAATACCGCTTACAGAATGGCAGTAGACGAACAACGAATCCTAGTCGTTCTTCACATAAAAAATAAACTACGTGGACGAGCTGCAGAGCTAGTGAATTCGAGAAACCCAGCCACTTGGGACGAAATTAGACATCTTCTAGATGTACATTTTGGCGATTCGAGAGACTTGACTTCATTAATTCAAGACCTCCAAAGAATACGTCAACTTCCCGGCGAAAATGCGATGACATTTGTTCAACGCTTACAAACCCATAATGCAAAAATGCACGCCGCTGTGAACAAACAAATCATGCCACCTGATCAAAAAGCCTCTCAATCAAGACTCATAGAAACTATGAGCTTGAATACCCTGTTGACTGGACTAGATCCAAAATTAGGTCAAATAATTCGAGCAGGTAATCCCGCTGATATGCTGACAGCAATATGTCGTATCAGACGAGAAATGCAACTGAGCTATTTCGAACATCAAAAGTTTCCAAACTCGCAAAGTAATCGAAACCCAATCCCTACACGGAAACCAATGTCTCATCAGCAAACAAAACAATGTTCCTATTGTGGACGCATTGGACATTCATTCCAAGAATGTCGTGCGAGACAAAATTCCCAAAATCGACCTCAGTACCCGCCTCGATCTAATCAGCCAAATTTCAATCAAGCTGGACCAACACAAAGACCACCTCAGTTCATCAATCCAACACAAAGACCTCCGCAACACGTAAATCAATACCAATCACAAAATCAGTCCCAACAAAATCGACCATCAATCATAAGACAAAATCCAAATTATAATAATCAGAGACCATCAACAATACATCCGAATCCAAATTTCAACAGATCGAATAACCAACAAGCTCATCATTTAAATTACCAACAATTTGATCAATATTATGAAGATTACCACCAAGAAGATAACTATACAACTAACAATTCTCAAAATTATGATCAAGACTATTATACTGTTGATAGTCAAAACCAACAATTCTATTATGACCAAACTGTTGATTATCAATCTCCATATAATCAATTTTCGACTCATGACCCGGACTATGACAGTGCACCAAATTCAGATGTTCAGGATTTTCAATGCGGACGCAACCCTGGAGACCCACCGAACAAATCACAACCGAATGTTATGGACAATCTCCAAGCACAAGTCCAGACTCTGAACTTGGACAGTTACGATCCGAATGTGAACTTCCCAGAACAGAAATTCATATAAAATCACTTTTACCCGTGAATTCGAAAAACCTCTATTATATCAAAGACATCACTAACACTTTTAGAATTCTCATAGACACAGGTGCAGGACTTTCGATATTCAAACCAAAAACGTGCGAGAAATATCAAAGACGTTCTCCCGAGAATATTTCAATTCAAGGCATAACCGACCAGAAAATCATCATTAATGAATCCACTCTGATCCCTTTCAAACAAGAAGACCCACACAAAGTTTATATCCATAATATAGATATAGAATTTGACGGCCTCCTTGGTTCAGATTTTTTAGAACATTATAATTGCATAGTGGATCTGAAAAATAAACAGTTGATAACCGACTTCAAAACCGTCCCACTTTTTAAGGTAACTGATGAAAACGATACTACACCGACAACCGATGATGTATCCAATTTCACGCAGTATCGCAATATAGTAAACATCGAACCACGAACCGAGAGAATCTTCAAATTAAAATGCAATCTTTCAAATACTGACGCTATATTGATAGCCCAGGAAATCGAAAAAGTAAGACTTCCGAATTCAATTGTGAGAATTGATAGAAAAGGCGAATTTTTAACCTCTGTTCTAAATATCAATGCTGTACCAAAAACAGTAGATTTTTCCAAATTAACATTAGAACCACTCCAAAACCTACCAGTGAACAACTTTGGTATACAAAATTTGAACACTGACATAATCATCGATCGAGAATACGAAATAAAAAATCAATTGCGTCTTGAACACCTCAATGAGGAAGAACACGATCTTGTTACAGAACTCTGTTTAGACTTCTCAGATATTTTTTATCTGGAAGGTGACAAACTCACCTTCACGAACGAAATTAAACACTCGATTGATACAAAAGATAATAGACCTACATTCACCAAATCGTACCGATATCCTCAGGTGCATAAAGAGGAAGTTAAAACACAAATATCGAAAATGCTTGATCAAAATATTATTCGTCCATCAGTTTCACCATGGTCATCTCCTGTTTGGGTAGTACCCAAGAAGCTAGACGCTTCTGGCAAACAGAAGTGGCGAGTAGTCATCGACTACCGAAAACTTAACGAAGTGACTATTGACGATAAATACCCCCTCCCGAATATTTCCGATCTCCTAGACCAGTTAGGCAAATGCCAATATTTTACCACCCTCGATTTGGCTTCTGGTTTTCACCAAATAGAAATCGACCCTGAAGACGTTCAGAAAACGGCATTTTCTGTAGAAAATGGTCACTACGAATTTGTTCGTATGCCATTTGGCTTAAAAAACGCCCCGTCGACCTTTCAACGCGTTATGGACAATATACTGATGGGAATCCAGAACGAACGTTGCCTCGTTTATATGGATGATATTATTGTTTATTCTCCAACCATTCATGAGCACATCGCTCGCCTTTCAGAAGTTTTCAAACGCCTACGGAAAGCAAATCTAAAAATACAACCCGACAAATGCGAATTCCTCCGCAAAGAAGTCGCATACTTAGGACACCTCATCACTCAAGATGGCGTGAAACCAAACCCCTCTAAAGTCGAGTGTATTCAAAATTTTCCTCAACCCAAGAATCCGAAAGACATAAAATCATTCCTTGGTCTTTCTGGATACTATCGGCGATTTATTCCAAATTTTGCAAAAACATCGAAACCTCTGACAAGACTTTTACAAAAAGACATTCCTTTCAATTTCAATGCAGACTGTAAAGAATCATTTGAAACACTTAAACAAGCACTAACTACATCTCCCATTCTGATATATCCAAATTTCGACGAACCATTTCTTTTAACTACGGACGCCAGTGCATTTGCGATAGGCGCAGTTCTATCTCAAGGACCAATTGGTAAAGACCTTCCGATTGCTTATGCATCGAGAACATTGTGTGTAGCCGAAACTAAGTACTCTACAATAGAGAGAGAACTTTTGGCAATAGTGTGGGCAGTGAAACACTTCCGCCCATATCTTTTCGGACACAAATTTAAATTGGTTACCGATCATCGACCCCTAACTTGGCTCTTTTCAATAAAAGACCCTGGTAGTAGGCTAGCTCGATGGCGCTTGAAACTAGAAGAATACGACTACGAAATTGTTTTCAAACCTGGAAAATCTAACAAAAACGCAGACGCACTCTCCCGTATCAAAATCAATCATTTTCATCAATGCGCAAAACTACAAACGAAAATACATCACCTTGACGATCCTATCACAATCTCCGACTCTGAAGAAAAGCCAGATATCACAGACAATCCCGTACCAATCGAACAGACTAATGAACCCGAACGAATTCAGGAAGAATTCGAAAGATTCACTCACCTTTATATGACAAAATCGATTATAGACTATTCGAAAATCGAATATATAAATTCTCAACTCCTCGATAAATCAAACAAAAATATAATAACTTTCCTATGGCAAAACAAATTACAAGACTTTCACCTTACTATCAACGAAGATCTACTCGAAGATGATGATTTCGATAGTAATACTATAAACATATTCAATAGTAAATCAGTTAAAAACCGAAAATACTATATCATCGTCATTCCTTATGATCCGGAAATAGTAATAGAAAGATTATTCCATGTACTGTACAAAAACAGAAACCATTTAGACTTATCAAAAACATACTTCGTCGAAAATAACTTAGAATTACCTATTCTAGAAATGTTTTGCTTCATTTTCCACGATAAAGACATCAAAATTAAAATCTGTCAAAATATCATAAGACACCCAGATCCCGATCAAATTCCAATAATTCTAGATCAATACCATACAGGCAAAAACAATCTCCATCGCGGAATTAACGAAACCGTTAGACGAATCAAAGAAAAATATACTTGGCAAGGAATAACTAAAGACGTTGAGAATTTTATAAAAAATTGTGACATCTGTCAAAAGACAAAGATATGCCGCAAAAATTTAAGTACCCCATTCGTTATTACAGAAACCCCAAAATCACCTTTCGAAAGAGTCAATATCGATCTTTTCGAAGTACCAACCAAAAACTACGCTTTGACCATTAGAGACGAATTAACTAAATTCACGCAAGCATATGCTCTAGAGGACAAATCGGCTAAATCAGTAGTCAATACCCTTCTGTTGTATTTTCAACATTATGGTACGCCACTGAGAATTCATTGTGACTACGGACGAGAATTCGATAATAGGCTATTGAAAGACCTCTGTCTTTTATACGATATCAAATTAACATTTTCCAGTGTCAATCACCCACAATCCAATGGCTCACTTGAAAGATTCCATGCGACACTAATCGAAATGATTAGAGTCAATTTGGCTGAAAATCCGAACGAACATCCCTTCAATATACTTCCCTACGCTGTCATGTGCTATAATACAAATAGAAATAAAACACACGGTTTTACTCCATACGAATTAGTATTTGGACACACAGCTTCTAGAATGCCCGATACACTCTACAACGAAAAACAATTGATTTCAAAATACGTTCGCGACCTGAATAACAGAATTTCTCACTATTACAATATCGCCCGTGAAAAGACTCAACAAGCGAAGGAAAAAGCTAAAATTCGATATGACAAAAGAGTAAATGAAAACTTACACGATTATAAAGTAGGAGATAAGGTATATGTTAGAGAATCCCAGATAAAAGATAAACTCCAAAATAAATTCAATGGCCCATTCGAAATACTTGAAGTATTCCAAAATTCAGCAATACTTGTAAATTGGAAAACTAGACAAAAAACTAAAGTAAATTTCGACAGACTCAAACCGTATTTTGACATCTAGATTTCTTTACAGGTTCTTCCTGCTATTCTCAGCAGCTGAATCTCAACACTCACTCAAGCCCATAAACAACACAATTGGAATATACTATCACGAAGAATGCACAGTGAAATTGTCTAATGACAAATGGACGTTGATTGTTTATAAAGATCTCGAACCAATCAAGAGTGCTTTAGACAAAAATGACAAAATCCTTGAATCAATGCTCAGTTTATTCGACACTCCCAATCCTCGTATGATATCCTTCAAAGCCCAAATCAAAACCCATACAAGTCTTCTCTCTCAAATCTCTAGTTCACTAGGCCTGAAGTATCGTGAAATATTTGCAGATACAAAACAAAGCTTTTATAGAACAAAAAGAGGAATTTTCAATGGCGCAGGCTCCTTTTGGAAGGCCATCACTGGAAACCTAGATGCTTCCGATGGAGAATATTTTAATGACTGTATCGATAAAATAGTGAAAGATGAGTATCAAATTGAAAATTTGATGAAAAATCAGATATCCGTTACTACTTCTGTTATAAAAAGTTTCAATAACACAATCCAAAAATTGCAAATAGATGAAGCCACATTCAATGACAATATAAAAAACATAGAAAAATCAATCTACGATATTTCTAATGACATATCGTATATTGAAGCCCAATTAGAAACTTTAGAACTTTGCGAATCACTAATGGAAAGCTATATGTTCCTTGAAGCAACATTAGATGATATTTTGAATGCAATCACGTTTTCTCGATTAAGAATAATTCACACTTCGATAATTACACCGAATGATTTGGTTAACTCTCTTCAAGACATTTCCCAATCATTATCAAGAAATAATCTACCAATACCAATCTATCTATCAACAATAGCTCAATACTTGGAAATTATGGAACTCAAAGCATATCAATCCGATACTAAACTCGTTTTCTTACTAAAAATCCCATTAGTCGAACCAGAAACCTATACCTTATTCCGTCTATTCCCAATTCCAATATTGGATAATAGAACAGGTTTTCATCATATTTTACTCACAAATCAAAAATACATCGCGAAAGATGACGATTCAATGTTGTACGCATCATTCAAAAATTTGAACAGATGCAAAGACTTAGATAGTCGAATACGGATCTGTTCCGATGTTCTGCCATACCCGATCGACAGCAATGCTATCTGCGAAGCTCAACTCCTTCGACAACAATTCGGAATGCCGAAGACATGCCAATCCTCCGTCATATTCGCAAGAGACTACAACGTTCAAGAAATTGCTTTCAATACGTGGTTGATCGCTCTATCAGACCCATTGCCAATAACAATCAAGTGCTCCAACAGAGACACTATTACTAAAATAGCCAATACCAATTCGATCCTCACCTTGCAGCCAGAATGCAACGCATTCATAGGAAGTACGAGAGTACATTCGAAATACTTGGTGAATTCATACAAGAATGTAACCTATAAACATCAACCAGTCATCATACCATACGAATGCTGCAAACATCTACCAGAGAAACATAAAATTCCAGATCTGAAGCCACTAAAACTCAGTAAACTAGATACTGAAGATTTGAGTATTGCCCAGCACAAATTGAGTCAGTATTCCGATGATTTAGACAAGCTGATAAATCAACCCTACGTGACCAAACACATTTCTTGGTTCACGTATTTAACGATTGCTCTGATCATTCTTCTAGTCGTACTATACATCTACTGTAAGTGCAGACGCAGAAGACCAGTCATGATGAGCATCGGGGGTTCTGATAGTCCACCTCCAGCTCCACCGAGAACGTCGAGAATATCTCAGAGATCAGCCCTCAGCAGATTCATTCCTAGAAGACGCCCAAGTGTCAACATCCGAGAGAGAGTCGATGAAGAACACGAGTTAACATCCACATCAAGGGACCTCGAGCTGACATCATCCACCCCGAAGGACCTTGGATAAAAGTTGCCGCAATCAGCACCAACTTTTTATTATGATGGGGAGTTGTTATATGCTAAAATAACGCCAACACATCTTATCAGTAGTCTTATATTACTGCGATAACAATTCCTCAGAATATGATCCTGACCTTGTAATCAGCATACGCAGAAACTGATTGTAATATCTGCTGATGCTGACATCAACCATTATTTTCTATAAATTCACGAAGAATTATATTTTGAGTTAGTCTTGAAATAAAGCTCATTCTGAACACCAAATATGTCGGTTTAATAAAATAAATATTTTTTAAAAAGTTACTTTTCAATCTGAAGAGATAACATTAATGAACATATCAAGACATAACATTCACACCCAATTGAAGTCAACAGATGTATGTACAAACTCTAGTTTCAATATCATATTCAACGATCAGTTGAGATTGAATAAACGTCAGTATGGTGACACGAAGTTGAACAATGTTCGATATTCTTGCAGGGTCAATAATCCACTGTATGTCATGAATGGTTTTTCTCGCGTAAATGGAATGTGTATACTGGTATGACAGTTATGAAGCTCATTCGAAAGCTCTCCAGAAGAGGGCGACACTTTATACAAATAGCTGGCATGACTGAAATGACATTGCAGATTTGTATACAAATAGCTTGGGTTTTGCTCTTGTTATCAGGCAGTATGCTTATCAATTGAGGAGTTCAAGTTCAAGTCGGTGGTTCTTCTAACCTTGCCTTATAAGAAGTTTTTGATTTTTTTGATATCTTCTTTCCATATCCGAGATATCTCCACTGTCAACTCCGAAAGTTGACACACGGTATACTGAGAGGGTGAGGGTTGTGTTCAGGATGTCAGGCCCCACACCATCCTCTAATATTCCTCTGAATGAGATCGAATTAAATTTGTTCCAAACATCATCACTTTACCCTCTAAAGGTCAGCTCTGAGAATGTGAATTGATTAATCGAAGTCTGGCATATTGATATTTGCCCAAAGCTGACCCTCGTTAACATAGCTGTCAAATTCGATTATAATAGATGTCGTGTTGTGGCTTTGTTATCAGAAATAGTAATTATAAGCCGAAGGACGAATAACAGTTCTTCACAACTGAGAGGTATATCCTCCGAGTTGGCTTCAAAGCATTGCGAACGTTCAGGATAGGGAAACATAAATGAAATGCCTCTTGTATATTTCACGAGAAAAGCTCGGACACGTTAACCTTCGTATTTATAATCCAGCTCTTTCCAACACCATTATCACGACATTCTTAAAATGAGAACATCCAGTTGTTTCATCTAATTCAAGTAGAAAGAACCATTTCTGAAAATGACAATATGCAACACTATGACCTTAGAGATGGTAGTTTTCGACATGAAAGGCTTTGGAGTTGCTCAAAGTGTTCCCATTTGAGAACAGTCAAGAAGCCGCCACAGAGATTTTCTAATGACGTCGTTATCAAAACAATGGTGTCAGAAGAAGCGCAATTAAATTTTGAAATTGACGTGTCCGAACATTTTTGCGTGAATTGGACATTCATTCACGAATATATATATATATATATATATATATATATATATATATATATATCACTTGTATTTTTTTTCGAACTCATATCCTTACTGATGGTTGCTGGAGCAACCCTCAGAAGCCCCGAATGGCTTGTGCGAGTGAGGGAGACTAGGATCTACAGTTTATACAAGTGGAATCCAAACCACTGTGGCATTTGGGATAGTTTTATGTAGAACTTTATGATATACATTTTACACACATAAATGAATCCAACGGCCAGCCAGGAATCGAACCCACGACCTCATGCTTACTATGATGTCGCTTGACCATCTCGACCACCTGGCCGCCTATTCTTTATTTGTATATTATACATATATTCTTCAGTCACTTGTTTTGAAAATTATATATATGGCCTATTTTCAGGTTGAGAAGTAATTCTTCACAGACACCTATAGCTTGATGATAGTCTTGGACAATGTGCGCCAGCTATTGCACATTTTTTTAGGAATATAGTTCAACAGATCTTTAACGTTATCATGCATCATGAGTATATCATTAGTATCATCAATCAAGAATAGTCATTATCAGTGGGTGATATCATTGTCGTGATTTTGCATTGAGAGATAAGTTACATGCGGAAAAAAAGCTCTTCAAATCTCCATTTTAAATTATGTGTTCAGTCCTCTGAAGTCCCAATTACCCAAACTGGAAGTCACAACGATGAATTACCTTTCTCGAGCCGGTAAAAATGAGACGTCACTGTCACCATGCACGAAGGTACACTACTTCAGACCTTAACCTAGGTCACAAAAAGTCCGCAGCGATCGAGTCGCCTCAGTTCGCCAGTCCAGAAACGTTCACATCCGAAGCATTCGTCTTGGAGGAATTCGAATGCAATCCGCGAAGGTCGCCTCGAGAAACGTGCTCAGAACATGCTCCAGGCGATCCGATCTGAGACTCTGACTCCGCGCCGAGCACCGGACTAGAACTGCGGCTCCAGATTGGCGAATTCCGTCGAAGGTGGGATGGCGCTGGCGCACCGCCATCGATTTTGCCGGACCGAACCTGTCCTGGCCTACTGGATGTATTATACATGACCCACTCGAAGGTTGAGGAAGAGGAGTTATGATGATCCCGCTGCTTGGAACTGGAGGAGGGAAAAAAGGGGAGATTTTCGCGAATTGAGGTGGCGGATCCTAATGATTCGGGACAATTAGAATGCGGAGAGGCGTCGGAGCAAGCCGTGGGAATGGAAGAAAAGCGGGAGGATATTTATGTTGAGGAGCGGGAACAGTAAGAAAGCGATTCAAGTTTCAACAACATAGGATGATCGTGTCTGTTCGTCGGACAGTGCTGATACTCGGATAGTTGTGTAGAAAGCTCAAAAGAAATACCTCTGTGTGAGAAAATACAATACAATAATCCGGCCCTGTTAGGGTCAGGCATAAATATGAGGGTGTAGTCTATTCTATTGCATCTCATATAATAACTGGAGGCAAGTCACTTTCTTAGATCGTGATAAATACTATACTAACCTGGTGAAAAGCAGGAGGATATCAATATTGAAAAGCCGGAACCGTAAGAGAGCGATTCAAGTTTCAATCAACTAGAAGTTGACGTAATAAGTCCGGAAAGGACATCTTCACATGTTATAAAGGTTGGTTCATCTGAGCATTTTATAACATTTTCATTGTCTAATGAAAAGAATCATTAACCACGTCGCATACTCTGAGATTGTTTCAATATTATGAGTGTAGAAGTACCCGATTTCTGCAATTCATCTCAGTCCTAGAATTGTGAAACGTACAGCTTGAAGGTCTAGGTCTTGAGGGCGACCATTTCCAGACAGGAGACTAATCCACTAAGACCAGCGACAAAAACGGATGACAGGCTATGATATAATCTTTTTATATGGAGTCCGTCCCTGACCCTTACCGGAGTGCCATTTTTTAGCACCTATCCAAGAAATGCCTACATTCGTACTATCAGTTTATCAATCTCTCCCCCTTGACAATGAAATCCTTTCCTCTCACTATAGGGGCGGGAGACGAGAGCGATCTAGAGATTGATGGTCGAGGAGCCTTTTTTTGATTCGGCTTAGAGGTGGACGACGATCGATCCGAATAAAAAGTGGCTTTGAATATTAGTGATGTGAACTCACTCTCGAATTTTTGTACCGATTCGTTACTTTTGATGTCAACACCTGTTACTTTGCATTCGGTACTTCGATTCTTCAGTATCAGGCAGTAAGCTCATCAATCTTTTATTTATCATTATTACAACAGAAATGAAATAATCGTTGTCACTTTTCATCTGCACAGTATTCTGAAACTTTTCTCATCATCATTATAGGTCGACAGCTACCATGCAATCCAGAAAACAACAGTCAGGAACAAAAGAACCCGAGCGGAGACCCGTTGGATATGATATGTGCGCCTATGAATTGTTATAAGTATGGCAACCCTCTTACCTCTCTACCCTTCTTCTGTGATGATACACTATGCAAGAGCCAACTTGGGCGAGAGCATGATAAAGACAAGAGACAAATGAAATGACTGATGTGAGGGTAGCTGACAAAAATTTTCAGAGGGCGACACCGAACCAAAGATTATATATAATATACATATATACTATAAATTATTCTATGACCGAACGTTCCATCATATTGTATCATGTCATTTAAGGCATCGGAAGAAGAAGTTTTTCTGATGGTGATTTTCAATGTAGAAAGATTCATTTTCGATGTATCAAGTTCCTATTCTCATTAATTATGACGAACTTGTTTGGTGAATATCAAGATTCGATGGTGCTGAAATTTCCTAGGTCGGTCTGGTTCTCATGGACGTTGGAAAATAAATTTCATCAAGTTTCCATCTTCCATTCTCGTTAAAATTTGAATCCTAATTCGATTTTATTATTTATTGTTGAGGATTTTATAATCGTACGCCTATGATACTCGGTTGTCTTCGGAAATGCAAGCTATGTCAGCTACACTCACACCATTCAATTTCGTTGTTCTTTGTCAGTTTTCTGTTCTCTGGTCATTTTCATTTGCATGTCCATTAGGTTAGGGACAGGATCTCTAACAAGTTCAGTCAGTTTTTCCCTCGTTATCAACGTGTTTGCTACTATTATTCATCAAGACAGTGTTCAAGATGCCTAAAGACAAGTCTAAAAGGAAGGCAGAGACCTCTGATTCAGACTCGGGACCTGAAGATGTGAGTATACATTTCTTGTTTGGTTGTTATGTTATCGGTGGAACATGTAGCGTCAGTATGGATTGTTGAGACTCTTCAGCAAATCGATTTTTCCGCTATTATGTTCCACGTGGATTCATTCATCGATTGCTTTCCACACACTTTCGTTTGATAATATATTAAAACCTTCACCTCATGGCTTAAAGTGACCTATCAATGAATGTGTAAAAATTACATTGATAGCTTTTCTTCAACCCTATTTCTGCCCCACCTATAAAATTGAATGTGTTTTGTTTCAGAGGCAACCAGTTAAGAAATCAAAGTCTAACACAAAAAGTAGTAACTCCGAAACTGCATCAAATGAGGAAAACTCATGGAGTTTGGGAAAGAATCGCAGTGTGAGACTAACTGAATTCAAAAATAAGTGGTATGTAGATATACGAGAATTCTATTGCGATAATGGAGGAGAAATGAAGCCTGGTAGAAAAGGAATTATGCTCACAATGGAGCAATGGCAGAAATTCAAGGGCATGATAGATGACATTGATGAGGCTGTTAAAAAAAATGTGTAGCTTAGTGTTGAAAATACTGTTTTCAGTCTCTTTCAAGTTGAAGTTCCGAAATTCTTTATGAAGTGTTATCATTGAGAACTACTTCTAGTTTTGTTTTCCTCTTAATTTATTTGATTTTCCTCAAAACTGGAGTGGTTCAGGTTTATTTGTAATTCAAAAAAAATAATTACATTTGAATGGTTCACAATATAGCATTGTTAATAATTTGTTGCATTTAAGGAAAGATAAGTTACTGTTCAGTCAGGAATATAATATTTCCTTGTGTTTTTATCCCAACAGTTCTGAGATGCTAGTTTTGAATCGGAACAACATGCAATTTAAAGCTAGCAATTTACAACTGAAGACTTTTGTTTCCTACAAGACTATTTCTTATGTTCGTAAAGGTCACTATGAAACTAATATTTCATAGATAGTGATAATGATTGATAGTGATTTTATAAGAAAACTGTTTTGTTATATCTAGTATTAATAAAGTTGAGTTCTGGGTTCTTTTACTATTATTTCTTAGCAATTGATAGTAGGTATATCTGAAAATTATATAAGAAATTTTTTCAGGAGTTTGCTGTCTGCTTTTGTAGATAATTATGGAATTCCATTTTTGACTTTGTGTGCCTACCCATTTCTTGCAGTATGAAAAAGTGTACTCAGTGTAAATTTATTTTTGTGGATGAATAAGAGTATGGGTGATTTGAATTTTGCTGTTGTAGGGTTCCCATCAGGTTTTAATGATCAATGAATTAAGATTTATTTTGATTATCAACTTTCCATACCTCGTTGAGAAAAGTTATTTCGGCGCCTATAAACTTCAGGTCGACGTCGGAAATTCTGAGTACTACCATTATCAGCTATGTTCATACCAGTAGAGAAATGATAATCGACACAGAACCAGCGGTTTATCGACCAGATCACAGAAAAGCTAAATAATGACAGGTTGTTAACCGGTTCTGGTCCACATACACAGGTTCCCATGTTCCCAACCTTTTGACGTATAGACATTCGTTTATTGCTCTGAGGTAGACACTGTTGACCTTCACACATCACAAGATTTCCAATTCGTATTTCGTCACATACTATTCAATAATTATTCATTATCAGTTTATTCATATCTGTTGAGAACGCAGCTTCTGGTAGTGCCAGTCTCGAATTCTTGAAACCTGCAATTTTAAGTGGTAAGTGTTCTCCATGTAAAGTAGTATCATGACTGAACATGTAGGTGCTATTCATTTTGTTGATTTTTTAAACATAGTTTGTTAAATTGATAAACATTCCTCTCCTCGCCGGCTGCACGTTTTTTCCCTACTTTTTTTATTACTGGAAAACGTGACAGTCTCTGGCAGTATATCGTCTCTTGCCAATGATAGGTGAGTTTCTTTGCAATAGCAGGTGCGTATGTCTCTACTGATGGTATTGTATTCAAAATCTTGAGTTTTCGAGTCCCATTCTTCGTCGAAGATAACTAGACCGCAACCTAACCGGTTTTACAGTTATCTGAGTATTCTGACTTGGAAAACATCCAAAGGTCTGGACTGTTCATTATCTTTCATAATATTCATCATACTCAAGTGTTTTCTTGTCTACTCCTCTTTTACTACCAATTAATTATGACTGATGAATAATTATTTTGAAATTGAAATAGTTTTATTCGTCGTTTTCTTCATTACATTGCACAACTTTGCATAATGCTGGGTAATAAGAAGCAGAACATAATTCTGAATATTTTGGCTATATTTATGTGAAAACTTCGCAGTAGGTAGGGAAAAACTCGAGGAAAAACTTCTCAGTTTGTTGTTTTCGGATTCATTCCTTAGCTATTTCTCTACTTCCGTCAGCTCTATCTTTATACTTGATCATTTCTCTGGGATTCCTTGGGATTCACTCCTTGTTATAAATAAAATGAACACATTATGATTCTCATTTTATTCATGGGATTATTTATGATTCATATGTGATATATATACCCGGAAGAACAAATATCAATTTCTACTTATTCAGTTTTGGACGTTTTGGGAACAAATTTGCTCTCGTTTGCAACAAAGCTAGGGAGATTTTGATATTCACATTTTTTTTCAAAATCTTGGAGAATTAGTTTGTTACTGACTATCAGTAAAGAATTTCTCATATGGATATCTAGAGGGTGAAATTCAAATACATCTTGGGGTAGACAGTTGATCTGTTCCCACTACACTATTTATATTTTTGATGCGTCATTATAGGTCAAGACTATTTCTAATACTTCCCATTATCTATCTCGTGATACTTCACTTATAAATAATGAGTCCTTATCTTTTATAACACATCTGTCTAAATATGAATGTTTTCTACGAAAAAAATAATGTCTCAATTAATTATTAATTATTGAAGTCTTATAATATGTTGTTTTGGTGCTAAAAGTAAATTGTTCCTAGTACTTATTCAATTAAATGTGTATAAAGAGATTGTCCTCTCATGTTATGTAAATAATCCAAAGAGATCAATAAAATTATCTATCTATCTATCTAATAAGACCCTTATCAAACCCAACAAAATGCGAAAAATCTGAAGGTTTCGAGAGCAACCCTTACGCCCATTCCCTTTCGAGCAGATTACAAATTCAATATTCTCAACTTAGCTGGATTTGATATTTTCACGAACAAATCTGGTTCCAATGTCAATTTTTTATTTCCATTATGCAGGAAGTAATCTTTCACACCTGATTCAACATTAATTCCTCACCTCTTTACATTTCCAATTATTCATATGGCAATGAAATTATGATTCACTCAACGGGATTGAAATTTCGTTGCAGGTGAATTGATTACAAAAACCATAATTTGTCAGGTGTTTCAACATTGAATGGTTTCTACTCTAATAAATTGATTTATGAATAGTCATTGATCTATTGTGTATGATGTGAATTACTGAGTCGACAAGATAGTTTATACAGGGAATAAGTATTATACTAATCATCATGATTATTATTGAAGGAGAACTCGAAGACGATGATAAATAATCACATGATTGAACTCAATTAGTATTAAGAATATTTTCAAGATATCATGAGACATTATAGGCTTCGGAAATTCGAAAGGAAACATTCTTCAACAAATTATTTTTGTTCTAGTACATATTCAAGGTATTCATGAGTATGTCGAGTTGTATAGATGTATTATACTGGGTGTCCCATTGATAATGGGACATATAACTACTGCAGATTCTCCAAACTGAAAATGTTTCTATAAAATTTCTGGTAAAATATCATGACAATAAGTTTCTGTAATTGTATTTAATACGAAAGACACGCGAGGTGTCATTTTCGTAATTGGTGGTATTACATTTTCATCAGTCCTTTCATTTTCGTGCTGGTGTTTTTTCATTACTCGAAAGTCTCTCGGTGAAGGTGGTTTAATATAGTGTACATTTTCTCGTTACAGAAAAAATATGCGGAGGTCTGTACTTCCCAATATATCACTTCAATCCTGACTAGTTTTATAGACCACAAAATAATGGATATGCAATATTTTCTTCATTGGCTATTTTTCAAAGCTTTCCAAAGGTTTGTGATTCAGATTTCACATCCCCGCAAGGGAATTTTGGAGAAATTTTTCAGAAAATTTGATCCGATATTAGAGTCACAATTTTAGATATTTTTTTTACCTAACTTACAGTGGCTGTAGCTCGGAGGGGGTATTTTTTAATTACACATTTTTTTTCACGAAAAATTCTTATTTTCATCCGAACAATACGTCTTTGCAATATTTTCGAATCACCATTTATAGTTGAAATGAATATGAGAAAATGAAATGAATGAATAATAAATGTGAATTTCCTCAACATCCCAAATTTCTTTTGTTTCAGCAAAACGATGCCCGTCCCTTCGCTCCAAAAACCCGCGCCAGTCTTCAAAGGCACAGCCGTCGTGGACGGCTTGTTCAAGGAGATCTCCTTGGAGGACTACAAGGGCAAGTACGTGGTGTTGTTCTTCTACCCTTTGGACTTCACTTTCGTGTGTCCCACCGAGATAATCGCCTTCTCCGATCGCTTCGAAGAGTTCAATAAAATCAACACGGCCGTGGTCGCTTGTTCCACCGACAGCCATTTTTCGCACTTGGCTTGGATCAACACCACCCGCAAACAGGGAGGTGAGTGTCGACGGGGTTATTCACGACAAAGTCATTTTAAAGTCATTTTGCTTGGAAGCTATTCAGAATAGAAGGATGTATCAGTCATATTTAACAATCGAAAATCTTCTGTTGTGGATGAAGTACTGGCAATTGTGATTGAAAAAGTTTCACATATAATTAGGAAACCAATAACTCATATCATAAACATATCATTTGATTTTGGGTTTTTTCCTTCAAAATTGGAATTAGGAATATATGAAATTAGCTAAGTTTAGGTCAATTTCATTAATACAGCGAATGATGGCGAAGCAAGACGTTTTAGAGGAAATATTTTCTTGAAAATCAAAGACAATGCTATTTGACATTGCTATTTTATTGCTATTTGATCATAATATTTCAATATTACGGTATCAGGAATAAGATCGGTGCAAATACATTTCAAGCTCTATCTATCGAGCTTGAAATCAGCGACAAATATATTACTATTGAAACAAGACGCAGAAAAATCTTTGGTCGCCACATTTGTTAGTTTTTAAATAACCACAAAGCATATCTTAACTTGGCGTGGATCAACACCACTTGTAAACAAGGAGGTGAGCAACTGTAATAAACATTTTTTTTTAGATTTCATAGAATTTTCACAGCTTTAAAATGATTCTTTATTTCTCATCATAAAGATCACGTATCTATAATATTCAACTGTCAGTTTGCTTCATGTTTCTGATTCTAAAGAACTTCAGAGTTCAGAATAGACGAAAGATATTATGACATTCAAGTTCAGAGGGTTATCAATAATAGAATAACTGATAGAAACTATGGATGAATAGAAACAAATAATTCTTTTTGTTTCCATTGAACTACTCAAAGACGCTAATACAGTGGAATATTTTCCTTGATTCCTCAGAGTTTCAAAATCATGTATTCTCAAATACATTAAACACATGACAGGTTGAAATTTTTCATTGCAAAATCATCTTTTAGATGCTTCCAGCAAAAACTACATCACATGCATGTATACATTTTGAGTTTTTCAATATTCATTTTTATGTGGTAATCAACTTGATGAGGAAGTTTACTCTAGATAAATTCACATGGAATTTGTTTTTAACTGATTAGTTTCACCTTATTGTGGTCTGTTATGGATATTGAATCATTATTCCTATTTTCAAAACCCTGTGGTTGATAATTTTTGACACGGCAAACTATGACTTGTTTTATGAAACCAGAGCGAACATTAGGTGATTTGATAGCGTCATATTATAGGATGATCCTGAAAAATCGTGCTTTGTCAGAAATATTTTCAGATGAGGGACTGAGTAATTATAATAACTTCCATTTCATTTTTTAGAAACAAGAGCTGAAAATTTTTTCTTTCAACTGATGTTCTGAAAACATTGAACTACATCGGTGAAAAGTTAGCAGCCACCTCCTTGTAGTTATAATACCAGTGACATCATAAAATTAAAGCACTAAAAAAATTTAAAACCCTCGAAAGATTTAACACTCCATCTGAGCAATTGAAATAATGTATATTTAACAGTTTGTGAAGATGTTGACCTTGGAGCTGACATCTCTCAAAGGATGTTAAGATGTGAAGAGTTTTTTGTGAAAGGAAATCATCTTGAGTACCGTATTATATGTTTGAAAAAATAAGTTCCGAGATGAAGATGTAATTGAATTTTAATGATTTCTAGGTATTGGGCAGATGGCTATCCCAATCCTATCTGATAAATCCATGTCTATTTCTAAGGCTTACGGTGTTCTAGATGAAGATTCTGGTGTTCCCTTCAGAGGCTTATTCATCATCGATGGCAAAGGTAAGGTTAATTATTTAACGGGTGCAGATAAAAAAATAATCCTTGAAAGTACATTCTGAAATTTGGCTCCATAGAAGTGGTGGTAGTTGGCTACAAATACATCAAAAAAATTAAATGACTCTCTTGTTGGATAATCATTTCAAATACCTTCCCAACAAAACAGTTTTTCAAAATCTATCCAATAATAACGATTTTACAGAGGTGGTGAGTTCTTAATGTGGACACACTGTATGTGTCTCACTCTGACGTTTCATGTGATATTGTACTCCTGTGTAGTACTTGTGTTTATAAATTGGAGAAATAAGAAATGAATTGATGATTTTTTTCAGGTATTTTGAGACAAATCACCATCAATGATCTCCCTGTCGGCCGTTCTGTAGACGAAACTCTTCGTCTTGTCCAGGCTTTCCAGTTCACTGATGAGCACGGTGAGGTTTGTCCAGCCGGCTGGAAACCAGGTCAGAAGACCATGAAACCCGATCCCAAGGAGAGTATGAATTATTTCTCATCAGCCAACTGAATGCGTCGCGTCTACTTTTTATTATCGTTCTTTTGTGAGTTTGGAGCTTTTTTATGTCCGCCATTCATCTACACTAGGTTTTACCAGAGTTGGAATACGATTGTATTTAGCCGTCGTTCATTGGGAAATATCTTTCCAGGACAGTGCAAAAGTGATATTTCTGTCCGTATGTGTGTGCAAAGGATCATAATAAAGTATTTTTGATTTCATGTTTGACCCTCTTTTCTTAAGTTGCGAGTATTTTTTCAAGAACTTCAAAGAATATCACCGTTTCAGAAGTACAATGCAAAGAGCTATGCATTGCATCCAAAATTCATTCAGTTCTTGTGAATGATCACATTCAATCCTCTTATTGAATTTCACTACACTGTCAAATAAATCATATTACTTTGTAATACTCAGTACCAACCTCAACCAGAGTTTAAAACAAATTGAAGAATTGGACCAGAAATCAAAAATTCAAGTGAAATAATTTCTTGAAAATTTTCAGTATCTTCTGGAGCATCTTGGCAAAGCTTTAATAAACCAGTAACAGGCTGAATTAATTCAGTTATTGGAAACTATAAAGGTTTCAGGAAGAGAAATAAATTTGTTAGAGGCATATTATGTCCATGGTCAGATCATTATTGACACTTGAAAATTACCAATTTTCTGAATTTAGATTTGTGAATAATCTACTGTAATTTCCTATCTATCAAACTTGACAAACTCATCTGCAGTAAAATTTCATTAATCACATTCCTACTTTTCTATTTATTGCCTCCATGAAGTAAACTTTGAACATTCTTATTTCAATTTATTTACAACAGTTGTAGGAGATACATGATACACTAGAGAACACACTGCAATCATTGCATTTGTATTACCACATGAATATATAACGTGACCCATATTTTGCTTCTGGTTTTGGGACATCTGCAGGAAGACCTGGAGTTGCATCTTCATACACTGTAGGTCCTTCAACTGGTGGCCTAGGCCTATCAGTTTTGTGAACGTGAACTCTGGCATAGTAATCGTAAGGGGGTCTTTCCATACCCATATTATCTAGGACACATTTGTCAAACACTCCTTGAGTTTTTCGGCATCTGGAAGATTCAATGTGTGATTATGAGTGAATCTATGGTGCTGGTGCACTCACGGTACGAATTTTTGGTCAGGACTAGACTTGTCCAGGCAGTTTACATACTGCATGAATTCGTCAGCACAAGTTTTCTTGACTTGCCTGAAGAAATTCAGTGCACAGTTTGTGATAGCCTTGCCTTCATTGATGCAAGCTCTTGGATCCTTCAGTTCATTCCTACATAGTATGAATTCCTGGAATGATCAATTCTTTACTTACTTGACTCTGATTAGGTAATACTTAACCTAACATTATTTTCGAACTCGCAAGCCTTCCCTAGATGGAAAGCACCAGCTTTGAGAGCTGGGCCTGACAAATTAACTTCTTGTACAGTTAGTTCTTCTTCGGTCGGGAGAATTACATCGTCTGTTATACCCATATTTGTTACAATAATAATCTTAGAAAATACTCAACAGAATAACCTGAAAATTGAAAGTTTACTTTGAAATGTCACTGTCAAAACACGAAATTTATGAAGGTCAGTTATGTCAATCACGAGTCGTTGTCAAGACGCTTATGCGAAGGCGTAGGCAGAAGGTTGCGCTATACGCGCTATACGAGCTTTTAGGCAGCGTGCTGATTGGAGGGTGCGGGGAATAAGAGTGCCACAACTACCAACATAAGAAGGTGAAATATAAATATTGTCAATGTATGGACACCCTCGTCGGAATTCTAATAGCAGAGAGTATATTATATGATAGGTGTCTCAAAAACTTGTAAGCTTCGTAGGCTACCACATATCATCTATTTCCACATCAAATATTTGATATCGAGTTCTTGTATTGCTTATTCTGTTTGTATTATGAAATGAGTTTCAGGGAATCCAAAGAAAATATATAACCCTCTTGAATTGAATGACCATGATCACTACTATGAAGGTAACAGAAATATCACTTGAGCTGCTCAGTGAGTTGCTATTCCTGAGCGTTCGATCTGATGGTAAAAATATATTTTCCAATAAACGACAGCTAACCCGACTATACACAATTTCATGTGCATACGGATTTTTCGTGCGAATTATTGCTACAGCAGACACATAGTAGAAATATCAAGTGGAAGTAATGTCTCATAGGGCATTTGCAGAGATATACCGTGCAAATTCCTGTAGTCGAAGGTTTCAGCGTTTCAACCACAGTGCAATGAAGGATATTATTGCTCTGAGGTTATTTCAACCTCGTATCCCTCTGCACCGACATTTTGAATCTTCGTTGCTACATCATCTCTTCTCAATTCAACTTCAATCCGATTAATCAATCAATTTCCTCAATCAACTAGAGATTTTCTTCGTTAAAAATTGGAACTGCGTCGTAACGCTCGTTCATTCAGAGATTAGTTACCGTACAAGATACGCGAGTCGTATGATCTCACTGCAATACTTATTTTCAGGTTGTGTATCTTGAAAGCAGATGTCGCTTGGGAGGCGTTAGCTTATAGTTACTCTATAAACCACTGTGGCGACCCAGGGCCGAAAATCCGCCATCTTAAGGTAAAAAAACGTACTTTGATTTTGAGTAAAACAGTTTTGTCAAAGTATTCCATGAATTCCGTGTTTCAAAATAGCAAAAATTGAACGTAGGAATCAAATTCTTCGTAGGATTGGACAACTATTTGAAATGTTAGTTCTGACCAGTACGTACTTTTCGGTCTTCTATGAATCAAAACATAATGCAGAAGTAGAATTCTAAAATACATTTTCACTAATATGATTTTTCTGATATGATGCCAATAAAACTTTCTAAGGGACACAATGTACATTCGAGGTTGAATAAATCATACGAGAGACACACGTACTGATATTTTACTGACAATGAAAATGATAACAGCGTGTAACAGTTGAGTTCCTTGATAAAGTCCATACTTAAAACTATCGAGATATTCACAAATATCACAGGTGGCATTGGTCCCGGTGCCGAGACTTCCGATCGGGGGGATGAGGCCGGGTCGCGGGGGGCCCGTCGACGACGAACACGCACCCCGGGCCCCAGCAACCCCCGGGACCCGTGGCGGCTCCTAGGGGCTCCCCCGCCGACTATACGGAGCTCTCCTTGTGCGGCGGGGGCGTTTGGGTGCTGCAGTTGCGCGACTGCAGCATGGGGGCCCACGTCACGTGGTAGGGCTTCACGGGCATCTGGGTGGCGCAGTTGCGCTTGCTCGATTGCCGGGCCGTTATGGTGTAGGGGACTATCGTCGCGTTCAACAGAGCTTCTGGAATGGAAAGGAAATCTCATTTTCTCCATCTTCATCTGTTGACAATACTATAAAGGCAAACCTATGATGTTCGACTAACATTGTGTTAACTAGCGGTGGGATTTAGGGGAGGCAGGAAGGTGTTGGAATCTTTCTTGTGAACTTGGATGTTGTAAACATCGGGAAAAACTTCACAAGGCGAAGAAATCCACAACAGCCTGAACTCGTTTGGTTTGTCTACTAGGAATCGCTCGCGGTGGCATTATAGAAGATATTCACAAGTTTCTCATCTTCTACCTCATCAATATTTCGAGGAAATATTATTTGCACTACTATCTATACCTAACCACAAGTATAGTCAAATATACGTATGAAGGTACTGTACATAAGATTGCTGTGGTAACAGAATTATTATGATATATATATAATTGATGTCAGATTGAAAAGGAGTAGTTTCGTGAGAACAAGATATTTTATCACAAAATAGTTCCATTTTTCCAAATGATATTTTCTCCCGACAATCGTCACTGCGTTCTGTTGATTTATCATAGTTGATTTGCAGAGTAGTTCTATTCAAAGTATCTTGTTCAGCTGCAGACTGCGCCATTTTGTGATAAAATATCCTTGTTCTCACGAAATTACTTCTTTTCAATCCGACATCAATCATATATATATCATAATACTTCTGTTACCACAGCAATCTAATCTATCGAAACCATCTGGAAGTATTCAAATGTTACGAAATGAAATTTCTTGATTTCACGCTAACAAATTTGCGAAAACAGCCAGTTGAACAATCGAAAGTGTACAAAATATTTTTTTGCATCATTGTACTATACATGGTGGCTCAATGGAAACGAAATAAGGCATGCATTCCACTGAGAGATCAAGGAACTGACATTGAAATAAATGATTCTTCATGTAATGTTGGATAGGACAGGATTTGAGAAAAAAAACACATAAGGCACTTCTTAGATGAACATCGTTCTAACAACATAATGAGAAATAGTGATGTAAGAGAAAATAGCATTACTTTTTCCATCACCAGCCGATTATTTTCATAAACGTGTTTTCTCGAAAACTACTGCATTGAATTCCAAAAACGAGGGAGCGTTGGTGAGAGATCTCGATTACCTTCAGAATGATGTACCACTTGACCCCTTATCCCAAGGGTTGGAGCTCACCTCTCCGAGGGATTTGAAGTGAAAAATTGGAAAAAATGCGCAAAAAATTCCCCCCTCGAAAAAAAAATTGACCGACTCGAGAGTTTTTTTTTTGAGAACGATAACTATGTCAAATCGGCCTTGTTTCGTTTTCATTGGGCCACCCAGTATGTGTGTAGTGTCTCTAACTCTCACAGTTCATTCAGTATTCTAGCTGAATATGTATGTAAAATGGACAAGGATTAATTCCTGATAATGTGTTTGCCAAAAAAGTTTTTGCATCAAAAACAAAAAAAACGGAATTGTGTTTCCATATTTTCCGCATTGATGGAGCACCTCTTTATTTACCGAAAAATGTTATGCTTCCAGAATTTCACTATACCAGTTATAACAATAACCACAGTATTTCCATATTTCATGATTATTTCAACATACATCTGACGAATATTTATCGATATGAATTTTCGATGATGAATCAACATTACGAAGTGATTAACAGGGCCATTCCAGGATATTGTTTTTTTTTTTTCTATGCATGTTTTTCCGTAATTGATGATTCGGTGGATGGATTTCAGAGCAATCCATCCATATAACAGAAAATAACGTCGAATAATTTCGAATTCATGTCATCAAAATTTCAAAGAAGTCATGCACGGACCGTCAATCTGTTTCGCGTATAGGATCGCTTGAATTTTGCCGATATGCAATAGATTTGTGAAAAAAATAACCTAAAAATATTCGGAAAATACAATACAAAACACTCTAAGGTTAATAGAAAGCAAAGAGTAGTGGGCTTACTGGTTTCCTCATGTGACGTAAGTCTTAGTCCCTCTGGCGAGGACCTTACTCAATCCGTGATTCTTTTGTTCGAGCGTGAAGAATAAATATACCGGGTGTCCCAGAGCTTTTAGGGCAGCAGATATTTCAGTCATTAGCATAGCAAACAATCCCGGAGAGTTGAGAATTTTTTTTTTTTCAAATTGTACCTCCATGTTCGTTTTGTCTCCTGAAAACTGAAATATCTGCTGGAAGAACTTGAATGCGCCTTAGAGTGACAGAATTGTTTCTGAGTTGCTGAATAAGCTACGATTTGACAACCGTTCTCTCTTCAAACCGTGAGGCCATCCTGACCATCTTGGTGACTACTTGCAGACGAAGGTTATAACGATAAATCGATGTTAGTCGTGACATAATTCGACATTTTGAATATTATCATCTTCGATAACGTTTCCGAAAAATGTATGAAGAATTCCTCTATTCTCCCAAAATCGGGGCGAATAGTTTTTTTTTTGTGTTCCGAAAGCAGCATTTCAAAACCGCCAGAGGGAGTAGTTTTACCGTCTCGAAAAGAGGTTTCTGAAATATTTCAGGCCGCCTCTGGACCCCACGCTTCAGCGTGGATCAAGTTCCGATTCCGCAGGGAGCACAAAACGAACTTTCCACATATCGAGTGACGGCTGGGAAGTTTATAAACTCGTTTGCGGTCCCGCTCCTCCCGAAAGGACGCCCTAATTTACCAGCAAAAAGTTGATTAGTCGTTTTTCTTCTCGAATGATTTATATGCAGACCAGCATCGGACACATTGAACAGGGTGTATCGTGAGAAGCAATTGACCTCTTCATCATTCGGAAAGAGCGAAGAGAGTTTTACCATCTCCCAACCCTTTTTCCAGTGTCACCAACGCAACTGACCAAATGTGAAGAGATAGTTCGTCATCTATTGTAGTCAGAATTTCTGCAAATGACTTGAAAAATAGCACTTGGATCAATAATAATATACTCTTGAAAGGGAACCACCTCCTTCACTGTTCTGACATATGTCAATATGGTATCTGTCGTATCTCTGAACTGAGATGTTTAACTCTGAACAGAATCGAAGTCTCTGTTCTGTGAAATCAGCAAATGACATTATTCACACAAATGAGAGCTGAAATCGAATCTTGCTAACAGAATAAGTGAATACCGATCAGAAAATCATTACAACGAGGAAGATTTTCCCATTGAGTATTGACTCCGTTGAGAAGTGAAAAGAAATTGAAGTTCATGTCACTTTTCTTCTGCCAAGTTGTCAACTGTCGTCCTCAAAAACCATCACGGAAGTCTTAGTTCTGTGATATTGGCATGACAATATTGATTGAAGAATTCCAAATATGTCTAATTGATGTCAGTGGTGTCGGAAAAGAGTTGAAATGATCAGTTTCGTCGGACATTTTAGTTTATCGTTGAATTTCCGATTCAAATGAATATTTCTGTGGAGGAAATGTGTGTTTACCATTATTCGGCGCATCCGGTATGAGATCTGGATTGTTATCATCAGAAATCGTGTCTGTGTACAACGGTTGCACGTGAGGAGTGAGAGGGCTTTCTTCCATTTTCGGACTCCTCGATCTGGGGTTCCTCACCGGACTATCCACCTGGAAAATATACGAAATTTCAGCACATACGGTGACATAAACGCGGTATCTGTTCCATTCATTTCAATCTCTATACCCATAGGAAATATCAAAGAACCGATATAAAGGTTACGTGCTCAATTTTGGCCATAAACAAGATGGTCCAAACGGAATTTTGATATCTCCATTGATTTTCCTCAACATTCATTCACGTTGTCATTATCTGAAGTATCGAAAACCGATACACAAGGTACGGGCTTGATATTGGAAAAACTCGAAATTTTCAGAATGGGAATTCGATATTTTCTTTAGTTTCTGAGATATGAGGAGCATTGAAGATGAACTAACTATTCCTCTCGATGGAGTACTCTAAAAGTGAGAACGAACCCGCCAATATCTTTCAAATTTCCACTTCATCTCTGGAATGATTGGAAATATCAAAATTTAATGAGTGTCATTCTCAATGTCTCCAATAATCCAGCCCGTAATAGCCTATATTTTTGTATGAAACCGATTCTTCCGAGCATAGCCCATGAAAATGCCCAATTTTGCCCACTCTGTACATTTGCTCGTTTGGGTCGCTTTAGATCCCATGCGATCCTGACGATGCGCGAACTTTGATTTTCGGGGAACTCTTTTCTGATCCCACCTATCATTTCGGTCGAATTCAGCTCTCCCTCATCAAGAAAATCGATTTGTTTACGCAGGATCGCAAATGAAAAAATCCAAGTCGGCCGGGACACCCTATCTCAGCGGCGTCGATTTGTTTGCTCACCAGGGGGCACGATAAACATCGGCCATGATTCGAAACGAGTCGAGAAAGAATTCTCCGAAAAATCTGACGCGTGGGAAGATGTTCAATATGATTGTCTGGACTACTCTAGACGATCAGTTTTTTTTTATTTGTTCATCGAAAAATATAAAGAAGGGAATGCTTCCTGAGGCTGTCATCATTTCTCCTTCTTTTCTCATTCTTTACATCTGGCTTCATGAGTCTTTCGGTATTTGTCCTAGCCTTAACAATCATCTCATGAAATTTCTATATTCCCCCTCCACCTCAGAATCCTTTGTATCCTTCATGAACACTATTGGAAAACTGGTTGAAGTTGAACAGAAATTATTATTTATTATTATTAAATACCTCGAATTATCGGTGGGACTTGAGCTTCTAACATTCTGAATACATCGTGTAGGTATTTGGTATATTCAGTCAATGTTCATTTCTGGTTTGCATCTTCATTGGGATTTTTCGAATCATTTATCTCCCTTCAACGAATATTTCAGTCATTTTCTCACAGAATGGATCGAAGTTTAGGTGGAAATGAAGGAAAAGCAGCTGAAAATGATCACCAACTCTGGAGGGAGTTACAATGTCTATCACAAAACACAGACAGTACTGATTCCCTGATCTTATAACCCGCATTTTATGTTTCACTTTTCCTTCTCTTGATTCAGTTGTCCTATATTCTGATAAATCGTTGACAAGCCCCTGTATTGGGCGCCACTTCTGCCAATGTCCCAGACTGAAACCCAAATATTCTACCATTTTCGCACCGAACCAAGTATTTTCCACGAACGATTGAGATATACTCAATTCACTCACCCTGAATCTCCTCACGGCTATGATTATCGCCCCAACGGCAGCTGCAACGATGAGGGTTGATCCTGCAGCCAGCAGGATGTACAACCAAGGACCTGACCCTGCCTTTGAGCTGTCATTCGGTTCTGTTGAGCGTCTTTGCTCCTTGAGACCTGAGAACGAAATCGAAAGACACCTTATTCAATATGAATACAACAATGCAATTTTTGGTCGCGATCATGCGAAGGGCTCTCCCGATTTCGGTGAACAAACCATTTTTCTGGACTTATTACGGTAGATTCTTGCACCAGAAGAATCAAGGATGGGTTTACTTTGTTTACAACTGAAGAGGAATTCTCTCACCAAGGCATTGTCGCTTGAATGGGAACCAGGAACCTTTGGTGTATCTCACCAAGCATTCAGATGGCAATGATTGAGGCTAACTGAAATCTATTGACTCGACTGAAATCACTGAAGAGATCCCTTGGCACTGTACGATTCGAATGATTCAATTTGATTGAAGGGCATCACTTGCTGAGGTTTTGTCAACTGAATGGAAACAAGTAACCTTTGGTTCGAACATTGGGCAACCATATTGACCCACTCAATGCCTGAGGCTAACTGGAACTTTCCGGTTCTCAATCGAATGCAATCACTGAAGAGATCCATCATAGTCTTGGCACTGAATGATCTTGGTTTCTGTCTACTAGAAGCCTTATCAGTCAACCTTTTGGTAGAGCTACCTCATCAGCATCCCAATTGAGGATCTACATAGTGGCCCTTGATGGAAGTCAATAGTTTCCTCTAAAAACTCTTTTTCGCCCTAATTCCTCTTACAATTAGACAATACTATTAGCAGTCTGTCTTCAGTGATTCCTTTTTTTGTGCTGCAAGTGATGATAAAAAAAGAAAGAATATGTTGGTGGTGGTAGATTTGCTTATTCAGTTCGACGGTTTCTCAGGGTTGTGGTAGAAAAACTCACCTGGCACAGGCTGTGTTCGGAACGACAAAGGCGTTGAATCCCTAGAGACACCTTTCGAATTCATCGATCGTATGGTGGCTTCGTAGTCCTTGGATGGATCCAGATTTGATATGTTGAAATCCGGGGTAGTCGATGTCGACACGTTGGCAATGATTGATCCTCCGGAGCTCAGAACGAGCAAGAACTTCTGCCGGAGTCCTGTATAATGACATGTCATAAAACAAGTGCTGTAAACGGTATCAGGTTTCTACGACCATGACAAAATTTCCTAAAATGTATTTGAGAACTTTCGATGCGGCGGTACTGAATTCGTATACCAAGTGCCAAGCAGGAGCAATCTTGAGGACGATTGATGATTGATGATGATGCGGATTCACTCGGCAACAATATTCCCAACCAAATTTCCGTGTACTCACCCGCAATATGCGCCATATGATTTATTATTGAGTAGAGCGAAACATAATAGAACCTGACTGAAGATTACTTTCGATTCACGTTCTATAAGAATATCCATTGAATACCATGATTATCTACGGTCCTGGATAACAACAAAACTGAATAATGGATGGAGGAAGGAAAGATATTTGGAAGATTATTCCATTTCCCCATGATGCCGTAATGGCTGGTAGATGGAATCATTGGGATTTTATGAACTTTCGCGAATGAAAATTAATTTTAAATCACTTCGACTGAATTCGGGATGAATAAATCAGGATAGAATCAAGAAAGTTTTTCGATTTCAATCCGTGAATTGCTCTTCCAGACGACATTATTCATCGACTGTCCATATATTTGAAATATTTCATCGGAACATCATGCATTAAAAATTCCCGATTAATTGAAAAGTTTAATCTCTGTTACACTGTGAGTTTTATTATTCATTTTTGGAATGCGTTCAATTTTGTGCGCTGAATAACAAATTAGTTTGCGGTTGTGACCAGTTTCACTGATGTATTAGTTTTGGATGTTGTTCGAAATTGATGTCGTTGTGATAAAATACTAGTTTAGCTATTTTTGTAAGCGATCGATGAAAATAAATCATGTGTCACCGACCGAACTGTCGTAGAGGTCAGGAGCATACCATGATAGTTGTGAAGGGTACGGTAATAATTGTTTTTGCGAAAAACACATTTCAATTTGAGCTCTATTCCAAATGGCTTTGTGGTTTTGATCCTAAGATTGTGCATGTGTTGGATCTCTTGATCTTTCGTTCTGGTACCACCAATACTTTTCTCACTCTTGTGAACCAAGGGAATTGTCTTGATGATATAGAAACCAATATATCTATCGAACCAACCCACTTCCAACGATGTTCCCACATCATTCACCGGACTATTTTCGGCATCATTCGAACACATTCGAGTTATTTTCCACTGAATTCATGGCTACTAGAACAATACCACGCTTTTCGGATATGTTAATCAATAAGCGGCATCTGTGTAACACCGTGGAAAAACTCTCATAAGAAAGTGCGACGAATAAATCTCTGCACTCTGGAATAAATCACCCTGAGTACCTAGTTGATCATGATGGGGTCTCCGATATGGAAGTGGAATTAACACACCCTCCGGGTTCATCGAGCATAGTTAGTGCAAGTAGTCACATGAGTGCACATCGGGCACATCAAGGCACAAAATGCGAACATATTGTGGTGGAAACAATGTTCTGAGCGAGGAATTGAATATTCAACGTGCATCAATGTACCTATGTTAGTCGGAATCAGGATCGGGAATAGTATTCCAATCATGCATCCCGAATTAATCGCCAGACAAACTCCACCGAGGTCTCGAGAGAGGGATTAAACTCTGGAGAAACTGCAATTAGTTCGGTATTGTCTTTGAGCAACATCATTATCGCACTGGATTCGACTCTTTTGCTCACGATTCACTCCTCACTCCACACTAAATTGACAGCTCATTCGACCAGAGCTCACACACTGCAGCCTTTTTGACCGTGGCCGTGTTTTCATCAGTATTTCTTTGTCCCGAAATGTTGTTAGTACCAAGGTCTTCATTCTCTTCTTGCTGAGGCACCTGCAGTCTCAGTTTCCTCGATGCCTTTGTGCTTTGGGACCCACTGAAGTGTCAACTCGTTCGGGTTTGCCAGGACTTTCAGGTTTTGACAGTCTTTCAACATTCTGTATCTTTCGAAGCAACTGATCGATTTAATTTTTACCGTTGGCAATAAATCTTTTTCAAACAACGTGGTTATTTTTTCTTGGTTATGACCCGTATCTCTCTTGGCGGTATCTTTTGACACACGACATTGACTTTACATGAACTACCTAAAGCCTCAGTTACATGAATAACGTTGACGCCTATGTGTCAGCGAGGTCGAGTTAAAATTTGTTGGGAACAACCGGAATTCAAGTGATGAAGTTGAATTAGGAAGCATAATCAGAATATCAGGTTCATTCCTCCAAATAACGGGAGCCGATTCTCTAACAAGATCTGCTTGAAGAATTTATAGATGAATAATCGCATAAAAAAATACTAGTGAAGAAATGGAGCGTATTTGATAACCTCTCAAACTGAGGATGGATGAGAATGAATTGTATCAGGCTGAAGTGAGTTTGTAGGGAATTGAAATAGTTGTGGATGATATCGTTAAGAACTTACCTCCGTCGAAGCCTTTTTTACAAGTCACCAAGACGAAATTGTGGGTCACGTTAGCAACTGCGCAGGCTTGTGGGGGATCTGGTTTGCCAGCAGGTACGATGTGGAAAGTGCATGGTATCGTTTGAGGACCAATAGCGTTTTGACCCCAGCACTACAAAATAATCAATATTAAGGGTTATGAAGTCGAAAATGATTGATTATCATTGAATCATGAGGTTTCCGTGGGTGGGTAGATTTATTTGTTTCGGAGACATCCACAGTTTAAGAAACACTGATCACTGAGTGTCATCTCATAAATTGAACACATCATAGAAACAACAACTTGAATAAAAAGAGTAGATATTTATACAGGCTTGTGAACTGTAGACTAGGTGATACAAATCATCAACATGAAATAGGAAACATAAGAAAGTTATTATCACTTTTTGGGTACCTGAATGATGACAAGACATCACTACAACAAATTCAAGTGTCGTTTATTCAACAAAGTAACGTTATTTGGGGACTTGATTATAAATGATCTAGTTGCCTGGTTTGATGACTGATGAAAACGACACAAACCTGTATGGTACCATAATCAGCAGCAACTCTTGGCACGTAGGTGAGCACGCTGGTACTTCCGACTTCCTCGGAGAATTCGGTGAGGTCTTTTGCGATTCCCGGAGTACTATTGAAACTCCACCGGAAGGAGTTGGCCACAGGTTCAGCATCGAGCTGAAAAGAAATGAGAATTGAATTTGAATTGATATTGAATCTTGCCTTTTGTTAGGTTCTTTGTACTTTGTATACAACCTCTCAATAAAAGCATTCATTATTATTATTATTAATTATTGCACGTGAATGAATGTGTGTGAAGTATCAGTATATTTATATTCCACTGTGCAAAACGCTTTCGACTATCAAGTCATAACTGGTGCTTCGCATTAGGAAGTCAATGTTTTTTCTATTTTTTGACAACACGAAAGCAGAAGGATAGAGGAGTGAATAGAGGAGGATGAATAATCAATGGGGTAATATACGTTCAGAAATAATTCCGACTTCATTTTGAATTATTTTCGAGTTCAACTTTATTATACGAGAACAGAAAAAAGGGTTCAATTCACTGGGTAAATCTGAGGGAAAGAACGCAAAGCAACAAAATAAAAATGTAATCGACTGGCAAAGCAGGGTTATGGGTTGCTGTCTGGGTAATTGAAAATCGCGCGCCTAATGTGCTGGTTAAATTAGAGGCATTATACAAATGGACGTTAGTTTTGTGGGGTAACTGAGCTAATCGAAAAAATTGTCGACGATTGCAGGATCTTTGTGATTGCGTGGTGAATACTGTCGACATCGATACCCACAGGGCGTCTTCAATTTATTCAATTTATTCAACAAAAGCTATAAATTTTTGTTGAGTCCGGAAAGCGATAAAAGGATATAACCTGTCCTAATCTACTTCATTATCGGTATGTTTATACCCGGCTTTAACTTATGTTATACTATAGCGGCTTCTTGAATTTTTACAACCACTCCAGAGAGCGATTCTGCAAGATTTACAGTCATTTCAAGAAATGCATCTAGATACTCTCGCAATTTTATACTCTATAAATGAAGACGATGCCGTCATTGCGATTTCAAGTGAAGTTTTCAGATTGAGATTTATATCATAGCTACAGATATATTTCGTATAATCCATCATTTTCAACTAACCCCAGACTTCAAACATCCCGCAAATGCTCACTGACTTATGAATTCAGTCGAAAATCACATGACACACATGATATGAATGAGGTTTGAATCATCGGGAATATACGACCGAGACTCACTTAGCGCATTGACAGTTACATTTCCCTCTGCTACGAACACTTCATCTCGGGAAATGTAGAGAGATGTCTAGCATTCGCTAGAATCAATTGCTAGATTCATATCGCCCGATCCTGCACTATCGTAGGATAATAATTCAAACAGATGGCATAGTAATCACGCTATGTCCTTTATCGTATCTTGGTGGAATGAGGATCGAAAATCTAGTAGAGTTCAATTCATGCAAGTTATGGAATTTTCTACCTTCCTCCTCATGCTCAGGACCTCCAAATTCAATGAAATATTTAAATGTCTTCCTGTTCACACGATGTTTCCCGAACATTTCAGGTATTTATTCCAAGCTGTCAAAATATAGGAAAGCTAACTGGTTACTTTGTACGAAAGCGCTAGACGGATAGTCGGATTGTCAGTTTGAACTGGCAATTAGCCCTGAGTGTCAGTTTGAACTGGCAATTAGCCCTGATTGAATTGACAATTAGCCTCAATTGTAAGTTTGAACTGACAATCAGCCATGAATGCTATTGCAAAGTGGCAATTAGCCCTAGCTGCCAGTCAAAACTGACAATTAGCCCTAATTGTCAGTTCGAACTGGCATTTATCCCTGATTGCCAGTTTGAACTGGCAATTAGCCTCAAGTGTCAGTTCAAACTGACAATTAGAACTTATTGTCAGATTGAACTGACAGTTCAAACTGGCAATTATAAAAAAATGCGGAAAAATAATCCACCGGAAGTAACAGAGCTTCAGTTCGCTCCATGTAATCGCCCTGATACTCTAAATAGATGGAAATCTCCCTCTTGCTCAATTTTTTTCATCAACCGAACGTGTGCCCGACCTAATCCTTCTTATAAATATTCAAATGTGCAGTTGATTGAGTTCGGTAACTCGGGAGTTTTCCTAAGCATCTGTGCCAACTTCGGCGTACCTTGGCGAACGTTATCGATGCTGGAAAACTCCGCGGAAGTTTGTGGCCGCTTTGCCGAGTTTTCTGCGAAATAAACTGCCGGAATGGCTCTGGAGGAAACGCTAAAGATGTCGCGGATTTGTTTCGGAACGGAAGAATACATCGAGATGTCCAGCAGGGAAGGTGTACAGGGTGGGCGAAATCAGGGGCTATCTACATAAAATAACTCATGGAATTCATCATGGAAGTGATACACATGTTTCGAGGACCTCAAAATGACTACATGAGAATTCTCATCATACCTCGATTCGTCTCAAAGATACAAGGGGGAATTGACAAATTTCAATTTTCTGCCATGGCTATGAGAGATTTGTAAAAATGAATTCATCTTCATTTTGTGGTCTCGCTTCTGGAGCAAGTGAGAAAAGCTCGATTGGAATTTTGACACCTCCAATCGTTTCAGTTATACAGAGGGAAAAACGGAAAAACTCGGAATGACTCGATTGGAATTTTGATTGCCATCATTTCTGGAATACAGTGGGAGATTGAGAAATTATCGATTTCATTCATATTTTCTTCCACCAGGCAACATGAAGGAAATCTGATATACATTTCAAGGGCTCGATTTTTGAGATATTCAAAATGGCTTTTCTTGAATTTTGATCTTCATTCATTTCTATGATACAGGGGGCAATTGATAAATCGTCGGGTTCATTTATCATGACTCTGATAGATTTGAGAAGACTGATAAACATATTATGGACTCGGTTTCAGATCCACATGGCATTAGAATGTTGATTTTTCCATTCTTTTTTAGGATACAGAGGGAAATTAGGAAATTGTCAATTCAATTCATATTTCCTTCATGACTGAATAATTCAAAAACGTTGGATTTTCAAATTGAAAAATTATTTCTTTCAAGAATATGTTTTCACCTTCCCCTTCAACCTCTCAGAAGTGACAGTAACTTTCTTGAAATATACTGATTATTATCTAAAACACAACATTCTTCTATTGCAAATTCAGTGTTTCAAAAAACATCGTACTGCTGTATAAGTAATTGAAAATTCTTCCATATGAGCTATCACAAATAACCTCACTTCAAGATGGTTCTTGTTCCAAAACTGGAAAATCGACATTTTTCAGGATTTCAACAGGGCGAGCGATGACTTGACCTGAGTGTATCACGATGGATTCAAGATTTTCCGCAAGTTGTTGTCCGTGAGAAAAATACTGTACACAACTCGTTGGGAAGTACATTTATTGCAACCATTAAGAATAGCTCTGCTGAGATCATACCTCCACCTCCTGAAATGTACCTAGATGTCTCTCAGGGTACATGATTTTTCCCTCATATCAATCATACAGTGCGTCCATAAAGTAAAGCATGACGCATTTTTGCCCACCCTCTACTAATTTGGAGCAACGTATTATACATTCTTGGAATCAGTTCCGGCTATCTGGGAATTGAGAAAAGGGGGTTCCACTTGAAAAAAAAATGGCGATGAAGTCATCACACAAAGTTGGTTCACCCTGTATAATAGAGTATGATTTGTAAAAATATTGAATCGGAATCGAAAATCTACATGTTTCCGGATTTTCCAGTTCATGAATTTATGCGTTACTTTATGGACGCACTGTGTATTGAGACAGCTGAAGAGTGAACTGAATGATGAATGATGAATGATGAATGTGAGATTTCACAGTTATACCTTTGAATACTCCTGATTTAATCGAAGTATAGTAAAGAACTCACGGTAAACCATCGAATTAGTACTCACGTTGCATTCGACCTTGAGAGGTTCGTCCTTGGCTGCCCCCACCACTCGCTTCAAGGCCCCTTCCACGCAAATCGGTTCGAACTTTACTCGCAGATGGAAAGGGGCACTTCTCGAAGTGCCTTCTTTGTTTGAAGCCTCGCAGCAGTATCGACCGGAACTAGCACGAGTCACACCCTGAAAAAAAATCAATTGTTCCATCGAGGGATGAGAGTCAAATAATTTCGATTACGAAGGTCGACATGGATTTTGACATCAATAAGAGGGTATGGAATTTTGAGAGATTCATCGATTTCTGGACAAGAAAAAATATATGGCCAGAAATAGTTTGCTTTTATACCCAGAAGAACGGTTCATCTGCACGTATTAGAAAATCCACAGTTCAAATTTTCATTGATAAATCGATATGAATATATTTAAACATGACTATTATGGATTTTTATGAGTTCCTCTCCCACCTCAAGTCAGAGAAACTGCCATTATCTACTTTACTGCCATTATCTATTTTCAAGGCGTGAACATACTTTTCTCCACCAAGGTAGTCTTTCACATTCTATGAATTTTAAACACAAAGCCACCTATTATCATCGATCTGAATTCACATCACTGTCATGATACTTTGTATCATGAAAATTCAAAACGTCTCGAAAAAAAGATGGATTCGAAGCCTCATAAACCAGGGCAAATAGTGGAACTATCAGGTGAATCACACATCGATTTGATTTCTTTTCAATCACATAACCTAACATTCAACACAGATCATCAGAACCGCCAACTGCGCGGTCATTGACAGGTACGATGTAGAGTTGACAGGGTGGTAGGTGGTGGGAAGGAAGAGAGTGCCACTGCTACCAACATTTCGAATAGTAAAATAGCAATATTCACGCTCTCATGCTAGTGTTAGTTCTCCTAAGTACGACCAGAGGTTTTTTTTCGACTTCATACAAATCAGTAAGCAACATTTGTACTTTCAAAGACATTCTGCGCTCCATAGATCCAAGGTTCCCCAACATGTTATCAGCTAGTTTCAACTCATGTGTTCCCTGAATATCCAGAAACTACTCTTTCAAGACTATGCTAATTTTTTTTGTGTCGGGCAGTAGTAATTTATTTTGAAAATCCTTCACAGGCGAAATGTTTCTCAACTTGTGGACCAACGAAAATTCCAGCTCCAACTTTTGCTTCAGACAACTTTGGAAAGACCATGTGGAGCTTAGAGATCGTTCAGATTACGAGCAGGCCGATTACAAAACGAGTTAAACAACTTTGAAACTTTCACTCTGTCAATTAAATGAATTCAACATTTTTTTCCACTCTTCACACTCCTTGAGACAAATCGTTCTCTTATTTTTAGATTCAGTGAGCACTAACTTCGAATGCAGCATTCAAGAAGTAGTTAAAAGTACAAACTTTTTATGCACTTTTAATTCAATTCCTTCAGTTCCAACCTGACGTTCTCTTTACTCTCTTTTTTTACCTCCGAAGAGCCAGTGTGGAGCAATTAATTTAAGAATACGCTCGGTCCATTTTGAGGAAAGAATTTGCGCCCGAGAGATGCGAAGCGAGATTGAAAATGCATCAGCAGGACTCGCAGAAATGTTTCTGGTTGTGATACAGGGTGTATCTGAAATTGGAGGGATAAATGAAGTGGGTGATTGGAACGGAAACGAGATCGAAGATTACACCTTTGTCGAAAAAGAAACATCTCTGGAGATGGAGCATTGAAAAAACAAATAATCACTACACCGGTCGAGACTCCGCATATGTCGACTGGGTGAGGTCACCAAATAAAAATTAACTGTGAAAAAATATCATCTAGATTGTGAAGATGCCGCACCCTGTATTTCGACAGCATTTCCGCCACGTTCCATCGGAAATACCTTCCGAGACATCGGAAATATTGCTTTCAAGAGCGAAAATGAATCGCTCATCGACTCAATCAAGCCACCCAAGACCCGGAAGGAATGTTTGTGAAAAGGAAACAGTCACGATGCTGAAACGTGCTTCCAGCTTCAGCTCCGGTCCAATCTGACCAGTGTTGCCGGTTCATTTTTCAACTCAACAGTGGAAATTCTGCCAGAAAAATATCAGTAGATGATTTCGAATGAATAGACTTAGCAACACCTGGTGTTTTCCCACGAGTTTCATGATTCTGATGCGAAATTCGGGATATGGTGGAATGATTTATACCAAGACGTTGTCCAATATGAAACTTAATTTCTTATTCAGAGAAAGAATTCGTACAGGTTCTTCAGTTTCGGAGCTTTTCCGAATTTTGTATTGATATCCACAGGAAAAGCCAACATCAGGGAATCACTCTGTTTGTGAGGATATGATTGAATGATGAAAAAACAGTATATCTACTGGTGAAGCAAGAGACCTGGAATCTCTGTACGAAACGCCTTTTCTTATATTGTACACCTACGCCGAGGCGAATGTAAACATCTGAAGTTATTTCCTTCCCGGATATTCCTCTCGAGGCAGGCTTCCCCAGATATCTTTTTATTTTTGTATCGCAGTTCGATGCTTGCACAATTCAATTTCAGACTCGCTCTTGATGGGATGGGCAGATATCACACACGCAACGTATACTTCAACTCGCACAGATAATGGCTGCTTCGAATTCGAGCAAAGTTGAATCTCAATTCGTTCTTCAATGATAGACTGCACCCAATAAGTTAGGGAGAAGAATCATGGCAGAAGTCCATGATGTTATAAAATGGAGTGAACTTACAGAAGTCATCTTTAAAACTTCAATCTTGGTACTTCATGGAGCTTCAAACTCTCACATGACTACAATACGTCGAGAAAAAATTTCCATATTTATTTGATTTTTTTCAGTAGACTCATGTATTCCGATTTCACGAACCCGAATTTCAGGCGATTCTCTTTTTTTAAAACCTAACGTCAACAAAATCAAATGAATTCATTCACCATCCTTCAGAAAATCAAAGAAGAACTTATTAAAGGGCTGATAAGAAGTCCTCATTCTATTGACTCAAAATGAAACTGATGTGAATATGTGATACAGCGGAACATATGTGAGGTTAGTGGAATGGAGTAGGATCTTTCTGATGTATTCGAGGCTACTGTTAGTCGCGATATGTCATTCACAGATCGTTTTATCCACATCGACTAATCCCGCTTTCGTTCGCATCCATCCACTCGAGATATTCAGCCTCGGGACATGTTAATTAACCCTATCGTGTGGAGTGCATCTACCCGTGAAAAATAACCGACCTTTTGATCTCCATTCGCGCAAAAAACACATGGAATCGTCGGCGCAAATGTTATCCTGACCCAGACGTAGTCGTTTTCATCTATCTCCGTAATCCACGTTCATTCAAATCAATGGTCTGCAGATACACGACCGAAGAATTCATTGATGTAGCGGTGTTTCTACCTTCGATGATTTTATTCTTTAGTCGAAGTCATCCGACGCGTTTTCTTGAAGGACACTAACTGGTTTGAGATCCTGTCACCTGCATGATGAGACTTACTGTCACTCACTTCATTCTCTGTTTCGAAGCATCTCATGTGATGTGTGATCTGTGCACTTCTAAGGTTGTCTTTGATATTTCAACTGTCAACTTCATACGTCACTCATCATACGTCTTTGTTGGATGACATAGAGACCATCTTGAGAATATACATGTAAACAGGAAATCAAAAAGCATAGCATACTCTCGAAATATATCGAGACCGCTCTCATTTTTTACAATCGAACCAGTTACCTGCCTGATCAGACGATGTTCAAATCAACTGTAACTTCATTTTCTGTTGGATCTAGAAACAAATTCATTTTCTGGGATGAGTGAATCACGCATTTCTCAAGTACTCAGGGTTCCCAGGTTTTTAATCTTTGAAAACGTCATCTGTCATAAGTCATCTGTCATGTTATACGTCATGTGTTATACGTTAACCGTTAACTTGGAACATTTCTCATCATGCGTCAACTTGAGACGTCTCTCATCATGCGTCATCTTTCGAATATCATGGCAACTTTTTCGAGAACTCTCATAAATACATGCACTTATGATCATGGTTACAGAAAACCTCACAGCCGACTACCAAGTATCCCCTTGGAAAGAAATATAAGTGATATTTGATGAAATGGGTGTTTTCTTAGGAAGCAGTAACTAAATTTGAGTCACCTGTCACCTGTCTAATAAGACGGTGTCTCAGTTTACAGTTATTCATTTCATTTTCTGTTCGATCAAGAAGCATGTATTATCATCTGTGATGTGGGAGCTATATATTTCTCAGGTTGCCTTCGATCTCTATGATACTACATCTGCCGTAAGTCATCTATCAATGTCGTACATCAACTGTCAACATGTTGACGTTATACGTCACTAATCACGTCATCTGTGCAATATTGGAAATGTATATAGGAAACCAAAGAAACGTATACCTAGTATGAAATAAAATGCCGCTCTTTTGGCGTATCACAGATATGTGAAATGAGACGATAATTCTTCTTACCTGAAGTACCAATGTTTGGTTAGTGACTATCACACCTGCTGTGGTATTGCTGAACAATCTCTCTCCATCTCTCAGCCATCTTACACGAGTGACCTGGACAAAAATATAAAAAATGAGTACTGGTTCGAAACAAAAGAGTTGGTAATAATTTGTTGAGCCTGTCAGATATACAAAATTCCCGTGGATATTCGATCTACCCTGAGATTTCTGAAACATTCACGATGATATTGTAAAGACGCACGCATTGTATATTGCTGAGATAATTTCACGAACCGAAATAGCCATATGGAGGGACCTTGGGACATATCGTTCGTTCTGGGGATGATTTATCTTTGAACTGTTGATTCGATTGAAGAAACAATTCATTCTCTGGCAGCACTCAATGATGAATCCGCAAAGCGTGAGATATTATCTCATTACAACATTGGGGAGACAGATCTGACGGAAAAATTATCGAATCCTAAACTCCTCAACCATGATATTCAAATGGAACTTCACTAATTTCCACCCCGCTAAGGATTGTGACAACCACTCCGAAATTTTCGATGATGTCTGACGGATCATATCGCACTTCACTTGTTCGAAATGAATGATGCCAAATCCGATATGAGCCGGAAAAATGCTGAGGTAGAGATATATATCACTCGTCAAATTTGAATGCCATTCTTGAACACGGCGGTTGGATTTCACAGAATAAAAGTGATATTTTGTTCTCGGGTCAGAACATATCTGCATTATTCCTGATGAATGGAACGGGACATTTTGCGCTGATTGTGAATGTCGGATGTCCGTCAGTTTTATGATTCCAGTATAATCCGAGTTAGTTTTATCTTCGGACTACATGGAGGAAAAACCCACAATGTTCGAGGATCACATGGATTGGAATATATAAGAAATGTATCCATGCATGTTTCGAATACGTTATTTTACCGAATCATATTGCATGGACCATTTCAGAAATGTTTCCAAAATGACATGTGACATTTCAACGAGATGTGTGAAGGAACTTTTGGATGTTTCAGATACCTGAAGTGGGCTAACTGCTGTGTTGGGAGGTGTAGATTGGAGGTCTCAAGTGATGCAAAAAGGAGCTCGTCCAGTTCGTTTGACGACATAGACGAGATTTCCAATGAGCATCGACCATGGATATATCTATGAAAAAATGACAGATTGCTCATCTTCATGCGTTGTTCCAGGTGGATAAATTCGTCGATTGATTTGAGTGAATTTTTACTGAATAGGCGACTAGTTCTCTTCTGAATAGAATCTAGAAGCATCAGTACACCAGGACAGGTACAATAGAATATTTGTAGCAGTGGCACGAATATCTTCTACTATCTTTCAAATATCACACATATTTTCTTCTCAACTGCTCGATAACCGAGACGCCGAAATGTTTCGCAAGGTGTCATCCATCAAATGTCATCTATCATACGTCAACTGTCAAACTCCATGATCCTTCACACACCAAGTATAATGCACACATAGGATATACACACCATCTCTCAGTGTACGAATTCGTTCTTGTTAATGTGCCCGAAACAATTATATCCCATCCATTAATATCCTGTCGCAAACACCATGAATACTTCATGTTTTCATTTGGCCCGGAGCCCAACTGGATGATCCGTAATCGATTCCAATACGCGAAATCCATCATCGAAATGCGTGACGATTTGTATCAACTTGTCGACGACCATGGCTGGATTGATTAGATTCTAACAATATTATTTCGGACGAACCAAACAAACTAACGAAATTTTCAATGATTTCGTATTGGGATTGTTTAGTTATGTAATTATCTGTCAATACAATCGGAATAGTGTTTTGACAGCTATGAGAGCGACATTGAGTGTCCTACATTAATTCTCAATTGAAAAGGCTTGCTGATGAACGACTGATTATATGCAATTTCCAATCATTGAATTCCTTAACCAATAGCCTCTACAAGTTCCATTTTGGAATTGGAATTTGGAATTGTCACATCTCACGGACCAAAAGCTTCCATCATCTACCATTTTTCAAAGCGTGCAGGGAGTTTTCTTCACTGAGGTCGTGTCTCACATTTCATGAACTAGTAGTTTTTCCAGCTTTTTGTGGGTTTTTTCTCCTCGTAGAACACAATTGGAATACTCTTCGCAAAATTTTTTTCAATGTTCAGTCGGTTTTGACACTGATAAGGGACAATTTGGCAGACGGAGGAATTCTGGTTACGAGGTGTTTCCATCAATTGATATTGAATTTTCCATTTTCATATTCAAGTTTCAGAAGTGGATGCCAAGTTCTATCTATATCAACTGAACAAGAAGCAATATTATTGTCTCCGTTCAGGAGAATGCAAGCAGACTCTTTGATTTTCCGTTTTTGGTTGTTGTCTTCTTTTCCTATGATCTTAATATCACTCCAATCGGCCATATGTTGTCCATTTTCAGTAAGGATATGTTCAGCTAGTTTTGATTTGTCAGTATATCTTTTCTTTATATTGTTCTCATGCTCTTTCATCCTCACTGATAGAGGCCTTCTAGTTTCACCGGTATGATATTTTCCACAAACACATGGTATACTGGAAATACAATATTTTGATGGTTGTTCTCCATTTTTTGGTTTTGTTAAAGAAGTTTGCGAAGAAAAGTATCTCAATTGTGTTGAGAACAGGAGCTGACTCGTTCCCAAAACGTCCACCAAAATGAGTAGAAGTTTTATTCTAATAGAGAAAGATAATAAATAGAGAATTCCTCTTTCAGGTATCTGAAGGTTCAATTCCAAGAGCAGTGACATTTTGGGACAGATCACAAAATCTGTCCTTACTACAGATATATTGAAATAATTTTTGATAACTCCTACTTAAGATTTCAGAAACGAGGAGATAAAATCCCACAAAAAGCTGGAAAATGAATGTACCACCTCCTCGAAAAACTTACAGACAGTATCGTTTTTTTGGTTTTAAAGATATTCACTTGGTTCCATACTTTATCCCAACCCTGTATATCATTTTCACACCATCATTCTGAGCAATTATAGCAGAATCTTGGGCGATAATTCCAATAGACAACGAAGAAGCGAAAAGAGCACGGAATGTGTGAGGCAGCTGCTCTTTCCAGAAAGGAATCGACGTGTTCTTTTTCAATTCGCCGAAGTGTCGCTCGGAAATATCTCGAGAAAATTGGCTTCTTCAGTCCGTCCCCCGATCCTTCACTTTGTCTCTATAACAATATCTCCGGGCGGAATCAGCAGATGCCCTTTTCGCGACGACAAGCAGAATTCATTATTTCCAGCAATGTCTCCCGATCATTTGCATAGGCTTGTAACGAGGATACCTCCGCAATGCCCGATACATAAATGATGAGTATGCTAATATCATTTATGATATAGTATCTGGAAGCGAAAAGAATTAGAGTGTCCCGTGGAAATGAGAGTGTACCTCAAACCATACAACATTCTACCTGTTTCAATATTCATGGAAGATGTAGAATCGAAAATATTCTACAGTACAGTGTGACCAAATCCATAAAGATAGATAGATTGGACTTTGCTATAATACTCCAGATGCTAGTCTATAGATCCTCCATATATCTGGGAGCTCTCAAATTCTCTCCTACCATCGTTAGAAACCTCATTATTGACAAACTTTCTTCTTCCTGACAGAATCTTGTTCTTGTTCTTCTGCTAGACCGATCATACTCATATGTTTGTTGCCCTATCAGGTATTGTAGTAGTATTCTAGTTCTATTCCTTTTCTGGCTCAGCAAATAGTCTGTGAAAGTTGGCATGAGTTCTCTGATTCCTGATGAGTCATTCCACCATTCTCGAGATTTATTATGCACCCGTTTTCTAACTGTTCTCATAGTTTCTGCTACACAGCAGAATGGATCTGGCCCATTTAGATCTTCACTTGCTTCTTCTTCAGCTAAGAAATCAGCCACACCGTTGCCATTATAACCTGTAATAGGCAGCAAGGTGGTCGAGATGGTCGAGCGACATCATAGTAATCATGAGGTCGTGAGTTCGATTCCTGGCTGGCCGTTGGATTTGGGTTTTTTTTTTATGCGCTGTACAATGTATGACATGAAGTTCTACATAGAACTCTCCCAAATGCCACAGTGGTTTGGATTCCACTTGTATAAACTGTAGATCCCCGTCTCCTTCACTCGCACAAGCCCTTCGGTGCTTCTGAGGGTTGATTCGGTAAATAAGGAGGTGAGTAACAATAACAATAACAATGTGATGGTACCTAGGCTGATGTCAGTCTATTCTGACTGCCCATATCTTTCAGGGCTTCCAAGCAGCCTCAGAAGTTGTCAATCAACTCGCACTGAGTCAACTGGTTTCATTGCTGCTTTTGCTTTTTCTAAAAACTCCTGCCTTATCAACTTTTCCGCGCGATGATGATTGAAACGATTTCCGCTTGAAATACCAACTCTATATGGAAGATTCCAGACTAATTCGAATGGAAAACGTGTTGTGAGGAACAGAAGTTCTACTATTGAATCATTCAGAAATCTCATGACTCAAAAAGGCACTCTAAGATTTTTCCAAGTCTGAAAATGGTATGCACAATGCACATTTTTTGAGAGATTTGGATGCGAAATCCAGCAGTGAAATGTTAAAAAAATGCGAGCATTCGTTTTGAAATATTGCAATACGTGTGCGTACTACTTTCCACTTTCTCGATGTCTACGCGACTTTCTGAATGATGAAACAGAATTCTCGAGATGGTCGTAGGAAAATATCATTGAGCTACGAAATATTGTCAATCCATTTCCGAATCCTTCCCGAAACAACGATAATATCAACTTTTCCCGAATTCCTTCCACAACTGGAACTCCTCTCAATATTCAGTATCCCATCTCCTCTGGTTTTTCTCGAAAAAGGTAGGTAAGCTTTCCTCCGTCTGCATACATTTTCATAAGTCTTTCTAATTACAGAAGAGTTGCTTCGAGGAATGGAAAGTGGCTTGCCTATTAAATTCCTCCGTTCACGTCGGGGACGAAATCGTTTAATTAGGCTACGGTAGGATGAATAGGGGTCGTCAGTTTTCGATTCGCTGAGTGATCTTCATCTCCAGAGTGCGCTATTCAGACTTGAATGAGAAATAAATGTATTTTTATAGTGTATTTTTCGCAACCTAGAAACTGTCTTCACTGGTCGAAGTGAAGAGATGATGGGATATTGTTCTAGTAATCACTCTATATAACTTACAAAATTCACCAGTTGATCACATATTCTTAATTCCAGTTTCAGCCAAGGATACAGATATTCATTCAGTGGGTTGTAATTGATTTTATTGGGTTTCCATGGTGAATTTGCTCTTGTTACTGATTGCGTGGTGAGATTTTCCTTCAGTTCGATAATAAGATCCTGCCTATTTCAGCTTCTATCAGGTTGGCAGAAGTGGAAGAACTCGCGTAAAGAGTGAACATTAATGAGACTGTTTCGGAAGAAGTTCTTCTCTGGATTGCTCTAAAATTGGTGATGTTCATTAGTGATGATTATTTACATAATCGAATTGAGGCGATTCGATTATTTGAAAAATCGGATCATCATATCATTCCAATTACGTCATTTGTCACTGACAGTTGTCATGTGTCACGTCATCCGTCAAAAATATTATTTTTCACTCACCAAAGCATGTACTACTTTTCATTCTATCTATGTATTCCAGTTTCCCCATTGATTATTTATCTGGGAAAATATTTCATTGAAATTTCCTCAGTTTTTCAGATCAGTAGAAATTCTGGCCTAATCCACAGGGTTCTTTCAGAGAGGTGTGTCAAGCTAAAGTGACAACTGATACATGACAGTATTGACAGCTGACAGCTCGAGTACATTCACAAACCGGTTATTTTCGGATTACACCGATTTTTTCAATAAACGGATTACCGATCAATTTCAATTCGAATCATAACATCACTACTATGGACTGAATTCACTGCTCCATCGGAACCTCGAAGTGATGTGTCACGTAGACGAGCACACCACTGATGACGGAAGCCATATTGCTGGTCTTTCACGATTTTTGAGCTCTCTCATAGATATATTGGATGAGTTCGATGTTTTTTTTCCATTTCTATTGATTCAGAGATTACAAATAGTAGTGCAATCCGTGTATAAATGTTAGGGTGTCTTGGATGTTTGGCCTTCATCTGGGATTGGACAGTCGTTAGAGTCTATCAGTTGGTCTATGAACGAGGATGATTGTAGGATAATACATTCATTTTGAACAAGGAACATGAACTCATTCTTTCCCAGCAGCCTAAGGAAGTAATAAAACTGTGGAAACGTCTACTACTCGAAATTGTGTAGTGCAAATTGAGCTTGATATCTAGCGACGTATACGTGAAAACGTAATGTTCAAAACCCTTCATCGGTCTACCTCAAGCATTATCCATTCATGAGATCATAATGTCCATTGTTTCAGGTCACGAGTCAAATTAATTTCCGGAAAGCAATAAGTGTAGGGCTGTCTCATTATAACTCTCATTAGTGCGAAGTTCAGCTCCAGTTGGATATATATACGTTGTGGAGGGGTCGTTATTTTCTCATAAAGGTGTATGACGACCTCTCTGACCACGGGTTACAGGTTGTCCATGAGGGCGGGTCGTTTGGGAGGCGAAAATGATGGGGAAAGTCGTCGAATGGTAATTTGGGCTAGGTGGATTTTTCATCTGGAAGGATTTCTCATTTCCGACCTCCTTCATCCAGTCAGAAGCTCGTATGGAAGCTTGCATGCAGCTTCTGTTGTATGGAAGCTTGTATAAAGATTCATACGATCGAGACAAAACCGCTTTCACTGATAACGACGGATATCTGACAGTGATGGATAGCTAACAGTTCACTTTTCGCCTTCGTGTTGAATTTCAAATTCGAATCGTGTTCCACAGAGTTCCCAAGGAAATCATCGAGATCTTGGGAAGCCTCAACAAGGTATTTCAATTTGACGTAATCAAGTAGGCAGGAGTCTACAACGTTTTCTAGTGGCTGGGGATGAGAAGTTGGAACACCAGTCTATTCACATCATGAGTGTCACGAAATTTTCGATGAGAAACAGGGTTCTTCACTGGTAGTCAAATCTGCTTCATTCATTTGGTACAACCATTCAACAGCCAAGGCCCAGAGATCTAGAGAAATGAACAAACCACCTTTCTGATTATTCTGTAGACCGTTTCGATGCTTTCCTTCTGCACAACGCTGCTTCTACTCATTAGCAAATCATTGATTCACTCTATTTGACTTGGATCTCTCAGACGTCCTGTATATTCGCTTAGCTCCTGTTTCACCCAGATGGAATAGGAGTCCATAAAGCAGGTTTGAAATTTAATAAACAACTTGATGAAAAGTTAACAAGCGTAAAAGCTGAAATTAAACAGATTTTGCTCGTATAACGAGGAGAATACAAAGGAAGTGCAGAATTTTGGATAGGTACGGATGTTCGTAGCTCGCAAAAAGCCGAGAGAGAATCCGTATAATTTCACCTTCTCGTGTATGAAAGATCCTGCTGCCATAATTATAGTTAATGAGCTGTGGAAAAGAATTTCCTCGATACAGCCCAAAATCAAGATCTCAGATTGGTTCCTTGAAAATCAAGTAGTGAAAGAACACCTTACGTTCTCATTATTCTTTCTCATCATCATTACCTCGACATATAGTTCAGTCAGTGATTTTTCATGGTTTGACGATAATCAAATTCAGTTACGATAATCCATTGGAATAACCTATCAATGTCGAATTGAACTTCAAGAAGTTTCACCCTCGGTCATATGATATGACTCTACTATGACCACGTGAATTGAAAGATATCGAATGCTATTCAATTCTGAATGAAATATTCGGAATCAACATTAGAAAATAAGTTATACACAGGTCAAGCTGAATTCCACTCAGTGCCCTCACATCTGACGAGGACGAATTATTATTCCGAAGGATCAAACTCACCCAAGGATTAGCAATCAGATGGCACTCGAAGTAGACGTCGGCGCCCTCTTTGATGTCGTTGGCATTCAGACCATGCCCCAAGGTCATCGTCACTTTCGGCGGATAGAAGACCCGCATCATCCACGTCCTTGTCTGTTCACTGGAAAATGACGTCGAATCGATGACAGATCACGATTACCAACGGTGCATGTGGTTTCTCTCTGACCTTGATGTTCGTAAGGAAGTGATTGGGAGTATAATAGGCCAGTTCTGGATCATCCAGAGATTTGACTAGCAATCACAAGTAGGCAGACAGAAACCGTATTAGGGAGGCACCAGAACTGACCGATAGACGTCACTATTAGGCGAGAAGATACGGCTCTTTGTCCAGTGGAATCCAAATCCTGACAGAAGATGGAGGATATGGAGGAGGTGTAGAAGATCGAGAAGATTAGGAAGATGGAATAGATGAAGGCAAAGAGATGAACCAGACGAGAAAGATGAACAACATGGACCCGATGAACAGAAGATGATAACGAAGTGATTAGAGATGATGGAGATGAAAAAGATGAAGAAGATGGAGAAGATGAAGAAGGAGAAGAACATCAAGAGGAAGATGGGAAATACTATGGAGGACATACGGAATGAGATGAAGATTGATTCAGCCCTCAAGACTTTCCGGAAGATTGATCTGAATATGAAGGAAAGTGAAGAGAGAACAATCAGAAGCTGCCAGTGATGGAGATAGAGATCAACTATCTGCATATCAAATTGTAACCGATTATATTCCCAGTCAGAAGTGAACAGTCTTGAGGAAAAAGTCGAGACCAGGAACTGATACATGTAGATTATGACGAATAGATCAACTGAATCAAAGATGATTCGAAAAATTATATGGAGAAAACAGTTGGAAAGATAGAATTCATTCTACCTAGATTTCATTAGGATACTAAAAAATAATCGCTTGATGTTGTTGGGTTATACTATGAAAAATGAAATAACAGAGCATAAATAACTCATTCAGTCACATTTTGTGCAAATCAAGAATATCTCGAGCTGTAAATATTCTCAATACTCTGAGCAGTTGCCTTGATAACTCTTAGTTAGTAGCTCCAGAATCTGAACTTTGATTTCAGGAATTGAACTATCCTCGGCGTGATTTGAAGGAAAAGATTGAAAGCTCTGCAAGTCAGTATGGGGACGTGGATGAAGATGAAGGTGAAAAATGTAGTTCTAGAGACGAATTGGTAATTGAGGATATTTATGATTCATGACCGAAAGATTGGAAAGTAAAAGAAGTTGGATGTGAAATCAGTTGCTGTTAGTGATGAGGATACTATGAAATGTCAGGAAATACTAAATAGATAGCGAAATAACAGCATGAAGAACTCTTTGTGCCAATCAAGGCTGAAGCTTCTGATAGTTGAGGAACCAGAGATGAACCTGTGAAGTTACATAATGAAGACGTTGCTGAATGAATGTTTTCTGGAAGCAGATGCAACATACGTGGAGAGCTTCCACTATTCTCCATACTCATATCATTTAGACAAGGAATATACGCTTGTGGGACGCAAGATTGTTGCCTAACTATATAACAGTAATTTTCAGGGCCGAGGAGAGATTTTGAGAACATCGAACGATTTCACAAACTATCTGAACTATCCTCGTCGTGATTTATTGTAGATGCACTCACCTGAAGGGAATCCGTTGATTGAAAGCTTTGCAAGTCAGTATCAGCCCGTGGTCTGCGGAGGTGGGCGTGAAGGAGAGAGTGCTGGTGGTGGTATTCCCGTCGGCGCTCACTGTGACTATCCCGCCTTCCAGGGATATCCCGTCCTGAAACAATAAACGGCCAGTTTAACGAGGTTATTATTGAGTTAACCGCGAGTTGCGAGAGTGTTTCGGGAGAATCTCGAATTTCAGTGTGGTTGGGAAGCTCAATTATTCATGGATTCGATCGAATAAATGACTGTTCTCGATGTTATTGGTATTGCCTTCCTGAGGTTCAATCGAACTGTTATACAAACATGGCTGATGATTGCTTTGGTCGCATAACGAAGACCTTCCAGAAGAACTTTTATCTTTACAAGGTGGCTGATGAGTTGTCTCCAAAATGGAAGCCCAACTCACCCTTCAGATTTTCATTCTCTATATACCATTCACATTTCAAGGTAATGAAACAGGAAACTGATACTGGAGAGCACACTATTATATTCCCGTTTGTTATTTCGAAAGGTAAATACGTACTCCATCGCCCGTATCCCAGTTTATAACTCACGGAAGCATAACGGTATAATTCTATTTGTGTTTCAGAACTCTCTTGTAAGCACCTTATCATGAAACAAAACAATCCATCCGCTAATAGAAATAGGTACATCCCTGTTTTGTACACGAAATATGAGTGAACTCAAGTCTCCAAGAGGCCGTTGAGTAATAACTGTTTTCAATTACGAGTATCACTCAATATACTAAATCATGAAATGGAATTCCATTCAACAGTAATAATTTCAAAGGTAGGATGTACGATATAAATTCGTTTGAAGCAACACTGCAACAATTTCCATCACTGTTATTTCCTCCTGTTATTTCACAATTTGAAAACAAATATGACTGAACTGACAATACACACTATATACGGACATGGTAGCTACTTTTTTTTTTAATTTTGTTTGTTCCTGCTGTGTTTCCGTATTCACTCTAACATCATCACGGGATGCGATATTTAATTCCATAATAATGCGGGTTGATCCATGTTGTATGTAGGAACAAACAAAGCGATTTTATGTTCATCACGAATTTGCAAAATCGCATCAAGGATTGATATTGTAATACGTATTATAATCCACATTTTCGGTTATGTCATGTTCTTGTCATTAGGAATTTGTTTTGGTACGCAATCTAACTCCCCATATTCTATGTATAAACTTGGACAGTTCGACAAATGATGATTGTACAATCAAATCAATGTGATTCGATCTCCAAGTTCGAATTATTTGTGGACCAGTTTTCTGAAAGCTACTACGGCAGAGATTCATTCCAATAAAATATTGCGCATATTTGTTATATTCTGCAAATGATGATGTACCAACCCATGAATGAGAAAAAAATTCATCAAATGAGCTCCTCTGAATATGAGTATGTTTGCATAATATATCAGGAAACATGAACATAACTACTGTTTTGATGTCATATCAATGCTTGTATACAATCTAATTGTAACAGGCTTCGCGAAAATAATCATCCCAAAGAGGTGCTCTCATTTTTGCAAATGGCGTCATGTTGAAGAGTAAATTGTGAAGAAAATATACGCCAAAAAGTCATGGAGCTTATACTCCTCAATAAAGCGAAATAGTTGTGTCTATGTTGTGAGCAAAAAAGGGGTCATTGGTTCTATGTAAATAAACCATAGACCTTGATGAAGAAATCGCAAATGTATACTCCTGAAGTATTCAGAAAAATGATGAAAGGACCATGAATATCATTCACAAACAGAACTCATCTCTAGTTTTCTTCCAGTTTTTAATAATTGCCATCTCCAAGTGAAAATGTGTGTGGTTTTTGTTGTTTCTATCGACACGTTCAACATCCCTAGGTGGTATGAGGAGACATCATGATAATGATCTAGTTTTTTTTATCAGTGGACAACACGAAAGGGACACCTATAGTGTTCGAGGAACATCGTGTTAGCCAGCGGTGGAATTTTGGGAGAGAAAGAAGGTGTTGGAATTTTCCTTGAAAGTTTGGAGGTTGTAAGCATCAGGAAAGATTTCACTACGCAAAGAATTCCACAACTTTGATCGGCTCTTAACCCAAAGAATGCATCACCTTCGCAATCACCCTCCATAATGTCGACAATTCGCTCTGACGCCGCATTCTGCTCTCCGATCTTATTCCCAGAAACTAATAATGAAATCATCTGCCATTATGGTCTCTGTAAGTCCTCGCCAGACACAATATCAAGTTTGCATAACTCGCCATTCTGAACATTGTTCCTCCATTGTTGGTTCCGATAGTTTCCTAATCTCGCCGCATTTCGGTCGAATGACCGACCGAGCTATAATAGTTCCGTGGAATTTTTGTTGTTCCGTGGCACTTTCTGATGTGGAAATGGTGGCAATTAACCACTCGGAGAGAGTTTCCAGAGGAAATGAATTCTAGATGGATGTGCATGAGGATAAGTGAGCAGGGTTCTTGGCTTCAAGTTCATGTAACAAGTGAGTGGACGTGTTGCTTGGAATTTATTTTTGAGTCGAACTCATATACCAAATTTTGTCGATCTGTCGCATGTCGCGAACCGCCCTAGCGAGGAGGAAATGATTCTGATAGTCGTATCAGGAGAGCTGAAAAGCGTAGGGTGTGTCGTAGCAACCCTACGCGTCAACCGGACGAAAATTTTCAAATTCCATTCCTGAGACGGAATCAGGAAAAGAGTATCAGGAAAGCAGAACGTTTGAGGGTTCCCAATACCAATTTGGGAAATTTTGCACTCATCATGCGATAGGGTTTTTTCTATTATTTTCTTGGTACTCACATATTTCGACCTCAGGAACCCGAATTCCACAATGAAATCGTGCGCAAACTTATAGTTTTCGAGATATTCCAGGAAAAAGTATGAAAATTAAACTTCTTTCTTCGGCTCGTTTTGGGCAGGAATGGAGTTTCTTTTCTCACACAGGATACTCTTCATACCTTCCTTGGACATCAAGAAGCCAAAAAGAAGGGAAAACATCCTCGAATTTGTTGAATCAACGTTCTTTAACATCTTGTAGGAAGGTGGATCCAGCATTTTTCATATGGACGGCGCTGTCAAATGATAATCTACGTCAGAATCACTAGTTCTGTGAGTCAAAATATCACAGATGCACATTTGACAGCGCCGTCCATATAAAAAAAGGATTCATCAAAGATTCTAAAGACGATGAATTAAACTGATTTTCATACTTTTTCCTGGAATATCTCGAAAACTATAAGTTCTCTCCTCTGATTCCCGCTTTTGTTTAAAAGTGTATTGAGGTTATCTTATACTGTACGAGAATATTGTTAGTGTTTTCAGGATTTTCGTCATGGGTATCATTAATCTAACCAGTTTTTCAATGCTTTCGGCGTTTGGAATTTATTATTCAAATAATAAAAAGAAACGTCAGTATTTACAAAGCTCAAATGATTTTTGAATGTTGAATATTTTATGACCTAAGCCATTATAATATCTCGAATCTCAAAGTGATAAATGATAAATGTTAAATGTTAAAAGTTTTTATAAAGCCACCATAACATCACGATACGTTTTCATTGCTTCAAAAAGACTAATATTTGGGAAAGATAATTATTGTAGGAGTTTGACAACATTGATAAAAGTGCCTAGAAAGGAAATGAGATGTCCCGAACAGTTCGAGCTATTACGATCTATCAGTTCGATTGGGTTTCTGGATGGATCTCTGAGTTGAGATCCAAAATGAGGCATGTCAGTCAACTTTCAAGACGACGTCGTTACATGATATTTCGATGTGATGATTCCATTAATTCAAATGAAACATCCAGGACATTGTTAGTGAACAATAGGAATAACAATACATTTTTGTGTAGAATATGCTAAGAGCTAGGTGATTCGAATTCAAATAAGACACCGTCGTCAAACGTAAATGCACGTTGAATATGACCGCGTCGCATTGAAACTCCCGTCCCGATTGAAGCTCGCTATCCGAGTTGCGGTCGGTAATGAAGTCACGATCCACTCAAATTATCATCCTAATCATGTGATGTTCCAACAAACACAATGATATTGTGACAATCTCTAGTTGAAGCGCCTTTGTTTGGGAATGGGAAGCTCATATGAAGCAGATGTTTTTGGACACCAATATTCCAGAGGGCACTGGAGTGAATTTCAGGACAAGTTGAAGAACGTTGATGAGATTTTTAGTTTGCGTCGCATTGAACCCTACCTTTCCAATTATTGTGGTTGATGTGGAGCGAAACGAAGTTGATGCGAAGACAGATCCTCCAGATCTCTTCAGATGAGACCCCATCTACCACCACATGATCAATCTATCGATACATCTATGCGGGGACACTCGGTAGAAAACGATATCGTTCATATATTCATCAAAGCTCACAAAGTCAATGCCATGAATGTGTTCAGATCGTTCAGGAAATATTTGGTGCGATGTGGTTGATACGAATTGGAAAATAATAAAATTACATTCCGAGCGATTTTCACCTGATAGACGGAACAATCCTTGGAGTGAACAGGATATATACGGAAATGAAATCACAAAAGTTCTCTCATTCGCAATAATGTTCGAGATGTTTCATATTGGCTTTTTCTATAAGCGGATTCCGAGAGGATATATCTAGATGCAGCTGTTGCAGCAAAACTACCTGGCGAACTTCTAACAAGATCATCGGAGTTTGCGACAATAGTTGTTTCTAACTTACAATATATCTGGAACATATAGAGTGCTTCATATGCCCGACAGTGCTTCGTTTTCAACTGTATGACCTATTCTAGGAAATATAATCATTTCTGTTCCATTTTATATAAAGTCTTTTCGAAATGGAGCGATTTGGTCAACAATCATCATCAAGAGATTGGAGAATGTGTTCAAACTGCTACTACGTTGAATAAATGTGTATGATTTCTTTATAATCATCATTTCCCATCGGGAAAATATATCGAGAGGGATAATTTGTATATCATCCATTCTTCATTTGTCGAAAAAAAAAGATGGTTAAAGAAGTGTATTCATCAATGAAAAAATTATCTCATGATTATCGGCTACAAATGGTTTTCAAATCATGATGAATGACCGTGTACGTACAGGTTGTACCAAAATATTGAAGTGATCTCAGAGATTCAGACAAAAGGTTTTTGACCTACTGAAGTCGATGAAGTTCGATAAACGATATCGAATGAGTTCAGAGTGTGTTTGAATGATGAATTGGTGGCAATAAAATATGGCATCCCACAAGACAGTACCAATCGTGACGTTTGCTATTCTTTGTCTACATCAATAACTCAACATAGGCCCCAGAATTCCATTTGATTCTGTAAACTGACGATACTACTTAGGTAAAGTTGGAAGCAGTGCAGGAAAAAATAGTTGTTTCTGCCTCTGGATCGACATGAAAACTCTAGTTCAGCCAGAAGTTGTAACACAGAAAGTTTGATTTTTTTGTATCACCTTGGCTTCAAAACTCACATGGTAATCACACATTGAGAACCATATCCTCCCAACTCACTTGTCCGCTTTCCAGACATATTGAATATCGAGTTCGTATTGAAGCTCACCAAGGAACTGTTCCATAGTGTGATGACTTGGGAATACTCCTTCATTTATGAAGAGAAATTCAACAGAAAAGGCATGAGCACGAAAAATAGTTGTTGAAAATACTCCATAAAATACTTCGTCTGTATTGACATTTTTGCATAGTTTCGTGATGAGTCTAGTTTCGTATTTCAATGAAACTCCCATCTCTCACAGTCAGGATTATCGAAAATTGATAAGTAGTACACATGAGACGATTACCATAATCAGCATTTCAACCGAATGCAGTTAGCGAAGAATTTGCATAATAAAGTTCATAATTTATGCCGCACGCTTGAGAACAGAATGCAAAGGGAAGAAGAACAGATACTCGTTCTTCCGGGAAATTGAAATAATGAATCGTGAATCTGATAATCCAGCTCACTTCTGATGAACTTATCTCATAATACAGTTCGAAAAGTGTGTTTGATATAGGCACAGAATGTTCGTACAGATTACGTATACAAAAGATATCAGTATATGTAACCTTTCGGCTATATGCATGAATTCTTGGAGATGTGAGGTTAGGTTACGTCGGATGGCGAACATCACGTACTGGGTGTCTCAATGAAAACGAAAGGCCCATTTGACATAGTTTTCGTTCTCGATCCGGTCGATTTTTATTTCGAGTTGTAAATATTTTTAGCATGTTTTCCAATTTTTCACTTCAAACCCCTCGGAGGGGTGAGCTCCAACCCTCGAATCTCGAATGGGATAACGGGTCGAGTGATACATCATTTTGAAGGTAATCGAAATCTCTCACTAACGCTTCCTTGTTTTGAAATTCAATGCAGTAGTTTACACGGCTAGTGATGGAAAGTAACGCTTTTTTCCCTTTCATCACTTTTTCTCATTTCGTACTTAGAACGATGTTCATCTAAGTAGTGCCTTAGGTATTTTTTTCAAATCATGTCCCATCCAACATTACATGAAGAATCATTCATTTTGATGTCAGTTCCTTGATCTCTCAGTAAAATGCATACCTTATTTCGTTTTCATTGAGCCACCCTGTATAAAAATGATAATGAAAATAAGTGAATTAGCAGCACGTATAGCCATATGTTCTGCCTTGTCATTTTACAGGTCAACAACGAATAATAATATCATTCACTAGCTCGATCTATAAATAACAAATTCTTACTGTGACTATACAAAAAACTGTCACTTCTTGCTTGATACTTCAGAGAGATTTGAATGATCGAAGAATGAGTTGCACACCAGAACAAATGGAAAATTGAGATTCGGCTGTCCTTTCGAATTGGCTCCACTCACCAATTCAGAATTGATACGCTTGCATAACCCATCATATTAAATCCTAGGCGAAGCAAAAACCATTCATGAATTCGAAGTGAGCAATTAATGAGAGATTGTATGCGGCCGGGTCTCAAACATTCTTTCCGATAGAAAGAAGGAACAACAAGAATTCGCTGTGTTATCTGCATAGCTCGATCTCGATGGAGAATCTGCGAACTTTCCAATGTTCGAAAGAATTTTCAAGTGTAACTTAATATCAAGTCCATAGTTTGAGAAGTTAGTAGAGCGTTTCCGACTGAAAAATAGCAAGCCTGCCATCAGATATCGATTCGTATCTATAATTTCTATAATTTTATGAAGCTAAAATATTGTTGGAGGAGAGGAAATTAAGTGAGAATTATGTAAGTTCCGCAACAAGAGAAAAACTATTGAGCTATATGTGGGAACACATTTCATGTTTCCAATACAATGAACTGGGTTATATTTGGAATATATACTGGGTGCCCAAATGGAAACGAAACAAGGCCAATTTGACATGGTTATCGTTTCCAGAAGAAAAAAAAACGCTCGTGCCGGTCGATTTTCATTTCGAGAGGGAAATATTTTCTCACTTCAATGCGAATCGCCAGTTCAAAACACCAATTTTTCCACCAATTCCAAGAGATTCGAGAATAATTCATAATTACAGGATTTTCACGCACGTTTTCCGGAATCATTGGCTCAGTAAGGTCTGGAGATGGAGTTGGTCAATTGACGACAATTGAAACTGCAAGAGTTTCGAGATTTGCATTGACGTTAATGGTGACCTTGTGGAAGTAATAAAACTAAAGTTCAGTACAAAATTGCGATTGGGAATACAATCCAAATTACTAAATGATGGTGCATTTTTGGGTACCGATTTCCGTGACAGAAATAATATAATACTATATCACTATTTTTAGTCTTGAACAATTATAGGGTGCCTTGGAAATGAATTTTCACTCATGAATTTCCTGTATGTCTACGACAACCGTTCATGATTGGTTGAGAATGAAGATTAACAGGGTCGATTCAATTCGAATAAGTTCAAAATTGAATTTCTTGTATACTTTTCTAAGGAATTTGCGGAAGTCCATTTTAGACTCTTCTGAATCGAATGGTGTTATCAATTTTTGTCATGAAGAATCATGGAAGAATAATCATAGTGGTCGTGATATTTCATTTAGAAAATTTTTACTCGAAATTTATCGATAAATTGAAAAGTTTCTGGTGAAACCAGCAGGCCTCTATCAGTAAGGATGAAAGAGCATAAGAACAATATAAAGAGAAGATATACTGACAAGTCAAAATAAGCTGAGCATATCCTTACTGAGAATGGACAACATATGGCCGATTAGAGTAATATTAAGATCATAGGAAAAGAAGACAACAACCAAAAACGGAAAATCAAAGAGTCTGCTTGCATTCTCCTGAACGAAGACAATATAATATTGCTTCTTGTTCAGTTGATATAGATAGAACTTGGCATCCACTTCTGAAACTTGAATATGAAAATGGAAAATTCGATATCAATTAATGAAAACACCTTGTAATCAGAATTCCTCCGTCTGCCAAATTGTCACTTTTCAGTGTCAAAATCGGAAACATTGAAAAGAGATAACGAAGAGAAAAATATTTCAATTGTGTTGAGAACGGGAGCAGATTCGTTCCCGAAACGTCCACCAAGATAAGTAGAGGTTTTATTATCATTAAATATATTTGTTTTTCCAAATTTTTTCAACAACAAGGTGTCACTGACCAATAGAGAAATTCTCTTTTAGGTATCTAAAGGTTTAATTTCAAGCGCAGTGACATTTTGGGGCAGATCCCAAATCTGTCCTCACTACAAATATATTGCAATAATTTTCAATAACTTCTACTCTATTTTTTAGTAACGAGGAGAGAAAATCCCATCAAAAGCTGAAAAATGAATGTACCACCTCCTCGAAGAACTTACAGACAGTATTTCTGGTGTTAATTCCAAATGAAGTGGGTCACACACACAAAGATCAAAATATATATCAATACGTTCATAATCATGTGTGATACTGTTCTTGTTCATGTTTTTCATAGACTGTTTCATACAATTGTCCTTATTTATCATTATTTTTCCATTCATTTATCAATAATGTAAATGTTCAAGATTGGCTTTGAAAGCAGCAACAATAGCTGAACCTTAATATTTTTTTGTGTACATGATTTCGAAAGGTGAATGAAGCCGTATCATTATCATTGTTATTACTATTATAAATATACATAATTAGGTATGTTCTCGCATTGAAGCACGTGGCGTATTGTCTTCGGCTTCCTAGCTTACATCAAGATAATCTCTGCTTTCTTCAATCATCTGTATGATTACGAGACACCTCGATTCCGCAAGAAAGAATGATTTTCGAGACACGATCTCTCATTCGAGTACCGTGGGATCACAAATATTGATTTTAATTAGCTTGGTTTGTTCCGGAGCACAAATTGTTTTTTTAATCATGTTTTAATTTGCTCTCGATATCGAAACTCGACGCAATTCCAGAGGTGGTATCAACAGGAAAACTTCTTTCTATAATCCTCATTTGGATAGCAAAAAATTCATGTTTTTCTGCTTCTACTTGATAGTAGGAGATTGAGTGCCGAATATTAGATGAATTCACCTATTTATCAACGCTCTCGAAAATTCGACTTGCGGTTAGTGTTCAGTGTTTTTTTTTTGACAATATTCGGTCAAACCATTTCATTCTGTATGTCGTTCAGTAGTTCGTGAAAGGTACGTTTTTCACTGGAACTGAGTGGAGATTTAGAGAAGATGGTTAGCCCACTCTTTCGATTGTTTTGCCGAAATAATCCTCGATTTGGAACGATTGATTTTCATTTTGGAATGTGGGGCTCTTATGAACAAAGACACATACCACTATAGTTACAATGATTGGAGTGGCCCAATTAAAATGCAACGAGGTATGCATTTTTCTGAGAGGGAACTGCCATTGAAATAAATGATTCTTTATGTTATGTTGGATGAGGCAGGATTTAGAAAAAAAAAAAACACATAAGGCACTTGGACATCGTTCTGACTACGAAGGAAAAAAAAACGTTACATTCCATCACTAGCCGTTTATTTTCATGAACGTGTTTTTTCGAGAACTACTGCATTGAATCCCAAAAACAACGAAGCGTTGGTAAGAGATTTCGATTACCTTCAAAATGATGTATCACTTGACCGACCCCTTATCCCATTTGAGATTCAAGGATTTGACGTGAAAAAGTTGAAAACATGCGCAGAATATTTCCCCCTCGAAATGGAAATCGACCGATCCTAGCGTTTTTTTTTTTTTTTTGAGAACGATAACTATGTCAGATCGGCCTTGTTTCGTTAGTATTTTGTTGACTACGTTGGCCCTTTTCGAAATATCTAGATTTCGCCTACTTCGTTTAATGTTATTGGGCGACCCTGTATGAATATCTGTCCATGGGTAATATATTCAAAGATTCTCCGATTTTCTAATTGATATAACATTTCACTTTTTAGCGTGTTTGGAGGATTTGGGTCGATATCATTTTTCATATTTTCTATTCTTCGATGGAGAACCTCTATTGAGTATTATTTTAGATTCAGTGAACATTTGTTTACCTCAGGAACGCAATATCGAAAATTATCACGCAGAACATCATTTCCAACTGAATGCTTCAATAAGAATCCGATGGCAACAAGCCAAGTGATGATATCGACAATTATTGAGAACACCGCAAGTATATTATTAAATCAATTTTGTATGAATTATATTGGTTATACAGAGTGGCCCAATGTAAGCGAAACAAGGTATGCATTCTACTGAGAGATCAAGGAACTGATATTGAAATAAATGATTCTTTATATAATGTTGGATAGACAGGATTTCGAAAAAAAAAACACATGAAGCACTTCTCAGTGTCACTTTCTATCACTAACCGATTGATTTCACATAAGGGAGCGTTGGTAAGATATTTCGATTACCTTCAAAATGATGTATCACTCGACTCCTTATCCCATTTGAGATTAAAGGGTTGGAGCTCACCCCTCCGAGGGGTTTGAAGTGAAAAAGTTGAATGAATGCGTAAAATATTTACCTCTCTAAATGAAAATCGATCGGTTCCAGAACGATAACTATGTCAAATCGGCATTTTTTCGCATTCATTGGGCCACCCAGTATATGGAACGCAAGCCTAGTCCTGATTGACTGATGAATTTCTGATAAGGATGTATACTGATGAGAGCAAAATGATATCTGATTGTAAAAATCCTAGCTAGCGATTTTGAGCAACCTATTATGATATCATCTCACGAACGAGAACACGAATAGGAATAGAAACGCACTAGTGTGGAAATATTTGGAAAACGCACGTTTGCAGGGATTTCACTGCTAGTACCATCACATATGGTAGGTACTTGTTTCCAGATTGATTTTGCGTCCTTGCCTTCCAGAAAAGGATTCTACATTACATTATTAATTTCAAATCGAAAGATGATAATCATGAAACGTCACCGTTCATAACAATGACAAACAACACAGTTGACGTTGTCTCAGCTGAGTGAAGTTGAGAAATAATCCGAAGGTTACCGAAATTATAACAATTCATCTTCATGAAATCGGCATTGATATTGTCTCTCAAACTATCGAAAGGGTATCTGCTCGGGATCTCTCGTTCCTGACTGACTTTGACAAAGTTGCAACTTATAGGAGATATTATGGAGTGCCAGTTGAGGTTGAGGTTTTCAGTTGAAGTTGTGAATGAAAGCGATCGTTGATTTCTCAAAATTGTTCTTGAAGAGAACATCAACATTTAAGTTGTACACAAATATCTAGCAAAAGTGTCAATTTCTTTGTCTATCGTCTAACGCTCGATCGAATTGCCGCAGAGAATCCGGCGGAAATATACAGGGAAAGAAAGCCTTTCACTGCTTCAGATCCACGCCCAAGGAAAGGTATAAGAGGCGAAATCCAACCGATGCATTGTCAGTAGTTGTAGATGCACTCTCAGTACGAGCAGGATGAAACTAGTCATTGTAAGTGTGATGATTTATATCGTTATCATTAGCGCATTCACGGTGGCGGTAACGACTCGGCTTTCGAAGTGTCAGATGATAGAGATTAAACTAGAGTGCGAGGTGAAAACGCTATTCGAGAACGGATAATCGATTTGAGAGCAGTGGCGTATCTATGGGGACCCGGTGCACTTCCATTTATCGCTATCTTTGATGGTTATGTTGGGATGAAACATTCAAGGTTCATCTTCACAATTCACTCTTGGGCGTATTGAAAATTGCAGTTTCCTAAAACCCACATTGAAATTTTTGTTTTTCATTGAATGAGAGAAAAATAGAAAGTGAACTATACTCAACAATTGAACAATATGTGAACATTCTTCACCATCTTCCCAAACAAATCAAGAAATTCTTCACTGTACAATTCACGAGAAAAGTAGATAAATGTCTTAAGCAACCGAAAATATACGATGTTCATTTTCTTTCAATTGAGCTTCATGAGTTGACTCATTTTATATCCTGCAATGATCAAAGGAGTAATTAATTCATGATAGAAATAATATTATTTTGCGCATGTTTTCAACTTTTTCACTTCAAACCCCTCGGAGGGGTCAGCTCCAACCCTTGATTCTCAAATGGGATAAGGAGTCAAGGTATACATCATTTTGAAGGTAATCGAAATCTCTTACCAACGCTCCCTTGCTTTCAAAATTCAATGCAATAGTTCTCGAGAAAACACGTTTATGAAAATAATCGGGTAGTGATGGAATGTAACGCTTTTTTTCCCTTTCATCACTATTTATCGATTTGTAGTTAGAGCGATGTTCATCTAAGAAATGCCTTATGAGTTTTTTTTTTCAAATCCTGTCCTATACAACATCACATAAAGAAACATTAATTTTAATATCACTTCCTTGATCTCTTAGTAGAATGCATGCCTTGTTTCGTTTTCATTGGGCCATCCTGTATATGATGGAATAAAACATTCATGGACTATTTTCACAGTTTACTATCAAACGTCTCAACAATTTCAGTGTACCATGCCAGTTTTATCATTCCTCTACACTTCTTGTTTTCCATCGAATGAAAAAAATATATATATACCGATTTTTTCAACACTTTTCATGCAATTTTTATCGGAATTGACATCTTTCTCAATGAAATATCCTGTATACTTTGTTCGTTTTCAATAATTCAAGTCATCATGATTTCAAATATATGTGAGTTTCAGTGTACAGTGAGGTCAGAAAATTCCATTTTATTATCTATTTGTCAGGAAATGATATTCCTCATCGAGATTGGAGCATGGCAAATCTATGGCATCTGATTTGTCGAGATTCCAAATTCGTGCAAGACAAAACAGAAATATTCAAAATTACAATCACAATTACGAATATTAAAAACGCATTTCGAAACTCATTGTGTATGAATCTCATAATTGGTTCAGAAATTTCGTAGTTTCTACAATATTTCTGACAGTCCGGAAGAACATTTTCTACCCTGTTGATCTGAAGAGAAGTGGCGATACTGTCAAGATGAATGATGGAAAATTTAGAATTTTATTTTTATGTCATGAAAGAAAGAAAATGATGAAGATGGGTTTAGATTTATAAAACTAGCACTGTACATATTTTTCTATCATTTCATCTCAATGAACATGACGTGAAAAAAAAAATGTTGTATAGTGGAGAAGTGAACGCAAAAAAGACTTTGTTAATAGGAAAACATTTCCAGATACTCATTCTCATTTTAGTCTACTTCCATCCGAACTTATCAAATGATCACCTATAGCATTCATGAGTTGGATTGTCGTGATTTTCTAATCACCCTGTATGATACCACACAAATTCGGGTTGAGCCAACGTAGCAGATATCAATTGAATTTTCCAAAAATTTTGAAATATTTCCAATGATGTCACGTTATATGAATATTTGCGAATAGTCACAGAACGATTTACGAAAATACAAGGTGATTATTTCGAATCGAAAATATAGGAAGAGAATTCACTTTATGAGCCCGAAGCTATGACCACCTTCTAGTTGAAAGAAAAACAGTATATTCGATAATATTAAAGTTACTTCTATGAAATCCGCAAAAACCTCTCATGCACCTTGTATATATATATATATATCTACATTCAGATGTTTTGGTAACCAAAACACATCAGATAACTTTCCTCCATCGTCAAATGAAAGTCTGTTGAACCAGGAAAAAAGAGACCCTTTCTCAAGAGCGACAGATCTACTTTCGTTTAATTTTTTTCTATTTTCATTCACAATCGTTTTTATAACTGAGACTGTCCATGACTAATTGATGTAATAACATATGCTTTCACTGCTACAATCTATCACTATTTATACAAGATCATTTAACATAAATGGACTGCAAGGTATTATGTCTCTAATTCATTCACGATCAAAACAAGGTTGGGCTTCCATACTTCCGTGAAGCATTTTCTCGATTCCGATAATTCATTCATTATTCGAATTTTATCTCATAATTTGTTCATTGACTACCATCAGTTTTATTATTCATGAATTTGTTACTATCGGTTTTTGGTCAAAAGATTTCTTTCGGAAGAAAAGCAGTATTTGCATGAACCAAAATATGATATTCTATCGATATTGAGGTTTCAAATTCAAGAGAGATATCATAAGGATATTTCATTGGTCGACTTTTAAGAATGTACGAGGATGTATGAATTTTTTGTGAAATTTCTATTGTTCAATTCAGATCAAATGAAACATAATGGATGATGAATTGATCAGGATGTTCAATGTTGTCTTCGATGACGACAGAAACTTCATATGTATTATTTTATAAAAACATTTTGCAAATGTAGAGTACTTGTGAGTTTTACTTATAAGAGATACCTACATGTTGGCCACTCCTCTTGGTCTTGAATTAATACTCAAAACTGCGCATTTTATCTTCACAAATACATCGAGATATTCAACATCAGAATTCAAAAGATCTGTTGAAAAATTAAATATGATAATCCATTAGGAATATAATGGAACTCATGACTTGAGATTGAAATACTTGGGAATGTCAAAGAAGTTTCGCTGAATGCCTTAGTCCAACTCTGCACAGACATTAGCAAGTTCGGAATGTTTGATAATTATAAATGAATTAATCAACTTGACGTCTTGCTAGACATGATATAGTGGCCAATTATAGGAAGTTCGATATTGAATTACTCAGTTCAGGTGTGTCCATGAATATGAATGGAAAAAGATGATTTTCATCGCGATGCAATTCAGAAACAAGAAATACCTTGCTAGGTTCACAAGTGAATTTATCATTTTTGAGAAATTATATTCGAATTCATGATTCGTGCTGGAAACAGTAGGATTTGGGATGATATTATTTTATAATTTCTCAGCATTGCATGATACTAAAATCTCAGAGTATCATGGTAGCATCGAGGTGATAGCGAAAATAGGCTACGTGATATTGAGCATTCTCAAAATTATTGCAGATTGAAGTTGAATCTCTTTCTGAAGCTACGAAGTTAGTTAACTATTTGAGGGAATGATAGTAATAATGATACCGATATATAATTCATTCGCAAGATGAAATCATTGCATATTGCAGGTAAACTAGGATAGTGAACAAATTCAGCTCAATCTACGAAGTAGAGGAGGTATATCAGAATACACATATAGTACAGGGTGAGTCAAAAATGTGTACCGAGCTTTCTGGGGGGATAGTACATTGAAAAATAAGTATAGTATGATGATGTTCATGGCCTGCTGAAATATCGTCACCAATGAATCTCGCGATGAATTGTTCTGCTGAAATAATATCACTACAAAAACTCAAATATCTCGAAAACGGTTAGGAGTACCTTTTTCATGTAATTTTTTTCGCTCCATCGAATGTTTCCATTTTTTTTACCAAAACGGAAACAAGGAAAGAAAATGTTTCAAAAAATCATGACTCACATTCTAAAATCACCCTTTATATATGATAAATGTAGAAGTCTAATGAGAGAATGTATTTTAACAATATACATTCATGCAGAAAGTTTCAATCTAGTGGCTTTCACCGTATAGAATTAATTAGAAATTATTTCGATTTTATCAACTTCGGAAGGATATATCTCCCTTAATATGCATTTTGGGCCATAAGTTCAATAACACTATACTTATTTTTCAATGTATTATCACCCCAGAAAGCTCGATACACATTTTTGACTCACCCTGTATATCTGTGTTACACATAAATTCATGAATACATATTATGTTGTATCTGGCATTTGAACCAGATACGTTCACTACAAAACTTTCTGAAGTACTCAAATATAAGCTCGATATCATAACAATTGTTAGTGATATCGTCAATTTCACGTAACAGTTCATACATTTCGCTCATATTGCAGAAGGATATTATAGATGATAGGAATTCATTTCTATTCACTGATTTGACTTCATTTTCATCAATTGAAATCCACACAATCACGGTAAAACAATTAATATCTATTTGCACCAACAAACACACGAAATGTAAAATTCGCAATATCTTCACCAGAAATGATTTTTTTCATATCTCTTCCAGCAATCGAAGATTTCCCCAATATATCTTGACTATTCATCAAGGCAGCTGGTTTTTCGATTCCATTATTGACATTTCCACAATTATTGTTCGTGTAAATTTTCGAACGTAAATATTCTGACCTGTGTTGACGATCCATTTTCGAATTTCGCAGGTGCCCATTCTTCTGGCCTTAGCTTCAAACCGTGCATACGGTGTATCCGTAGGCTACTATGATGGAAACGAAGGACAACATGGTGGCGAGCTCCAGAATTACGGCAATGACCATGGCCAGAATGTAGGAGCTGCAGACTATAATGGACACGAAGGCGGTGACTATCAATCGAACAACATAGGCGATCACCAAGCGCTGGTTTCCGCGACTGATTTGGGTCACCAAGGTGGAGGAGAAGGTAAAATCACGTTGTCCATATCTCTCACCCTCCAATTTTCCATCTGCCACTTTTCAAAAAAAAAACAGAGAGGAACTTTGAGTAACCTCGAAGAATTGTTGTCTATCCACTAACATCTTCACTACTCTTCGTTCACTTGTTTTCTCATGCAATCTGCACCAACTGCCAATTTCTCTCACAGTATCAGCTCAGAAAACGCTGATACAGCAGTCTTTCTATGCTCGATAGTACCTTCATCCACCTGTACCACTAGAAAACCAGTTCAAGGTATGCCAAGTCGGGTGGATTTTACTATCCATTCCATGTAGCTCATCTCAGTAAAGTAAATCCAATTTACCAACCAAGAGCTTGGAATCCATTGGTTATCCTGCTTCTGTATTCATAGTGGCCAGTGACTCATCTCTTCACTTTATTTCTTGAAGTCAAACTTCAATTACATCGCCTCTGATCGAGAATCCTATCGATCCTATCGAGAAAGGAATAATTATTATGTTCGTATCAGAGGAGGGCAAAAGCTAGATGAGATATGCCTATTGAGTCAACAGAAATTTTTTAATCCAATTTCCTAGACGTAATCTCATAGATATCCACAATATGGAACTCTGCACTCTACGGATAACTTCCAATGTGATCTTCACCATCACTTTTGCTCAGTTAAATCAGTGGACGGTCATTTTCATTCTGTAGTTTGGGTAGATTCATCCAATTCCAACTCAACTCAATTGGACGATTCCCCATGACTTTCGAACTGAGGAACAACTTGTTCTCATTCAACATCGATTGATGATCGAGGAAATCAACGAACAACCAGTCTGAAACCAATTAAGAATGCGTGATGAACGACAATAACTAATTTATGACAGACTGACATGCACCTGATATAGTTTCGAATTGATTTCCATTGCGAAAACTGCTCCACGAAAACTTGGTTTTCTATTCCGTGCAAAGAGATACTTCACATCCCAGCAACTGCTTATGATCTACAAAGCACAAATTCGACCTGTCCTGGAGTACTGTTCACATGTTTGGAGCTCAGCCCTCCAACGGAAATATCATCTATCATGCCACCACGCGCGATTCCTAGTAGACCAACCAGACGAGCTCAGACTGGTCACCCCTACACTGTCAGGCTCGAGACCTGTCGAACATCGCTATACCGAGCATCATTCATCAATAGAACGGCAAAGTTGTGGAATTCTTTGCCTAGTGACGTCTTTCCTGATGCTCACAACCTCCAAACTTTCAAGAAAAATTCCAACACCTTCCTACTCTCCCAAAATTCCCCCGCTGACTAACACGATGTTCCTCGAACATTATAGGTATCCCTTTCGTGTTGTCCACAGATAAAAAAAAAATCGAATTCACATTTATTCTTGCGTGAATCCACCTCAACGCGCAACATGTTCAGCTCATTAATCCGATGAATCTTTTAGGCGACGGAGGCCACGTCCCCCAATGGCAAGGAGGCTTCCAAGCCAGCCACAACCTCGGAGAAGGAGGCCAAGATCACGGAAGCTACATCCAAGACCACGGCCAGTACTCAGACCACAGCGCTAACCTCGAGAACCACGGTGTGGACTACAGTGGAGGCCACGAACACGCCGACCTGCACCCCAAGGTCGAGTACGAACACCACCACATCCCCACCAAGACCATCGAGCACACCGAGATCCAACACATCCCGGTGGTGAAGAAGATCGGCGTGCCGGTACCGCACCCCGTGGGGGTACCCACCCCCCAGGTCATCAAGGTGCCGGTGCCGCAACCCTACGCAGTGCACGTGCCTGTCCCGCACCCCATCTCGGTGCCGATCTACAAGCTGGTACCGCAGGAGATCGAGAAGAGGGTGCCCATCGAGGTGGAGAAGCTGGTGCCGGTGTACGTCGACAAACCCTTCAAGGTGGAGATCGAGAAACACCACGTCGAGTACGTGGACAAGCCGTACACCGTCCACGTGCCGGTTTACAAGCACGTTTACCACCACGTTCCCAAGCACGGGGGTGGTGGACACGGTGGGGGACATTGATAGGGCGTTTTGACTAGTAGGGGTACTACGGCTAGTCGTTGACTGACGATGTTTTTTTTGTACATTCGCTTCATTAGGTTATAGATTCCGCTCAAGTTATTTATCAAGCCATCCTTCATTTTGTTTTGTTTTGTTGATTGTTGAATAAAAATGTTTTTCATATGACGGCAGTTTCATTCGCTTCAAGAACACGCTTCAAGACGAACTACAATTCTGTTCAGTGGCCTTGTAGTATATGGGCAAACGTCATAATTCCATTCGAATATATTGCGAAATGAATGATATGCGTTTGACAGATTGAAGGATGTTTCATGTGATGAAATACTAGATGGGTTGAAAAACTCTTTTATCGAGAGAACACAACCTGGAACTGTTAATATGAAGATGATGATGATATCGTTATATTGCTCATTAATGAGATTCATTTATAACACTATCATAGTTTATCGACAATACAACACTGACTTGACCTCACCGATTATGTAATGATTCCCTTTTTATGGTTATTTCGTTCTTCTTATCTGTTTCAGAACAATCTTTTTGCTTCTTCCATATTCTAGAAACTTATATTCCTGCCTCTGTTATGGCACTTTAGCAGCCTTTTCTTTTCCTTCTTCGTTCAATAATTTCAACTTAATCTTCAAAACACCTCTCTTTCTTTTTTCTTTCCCTTCAGCTTCAAAAACACTCACTCTGCCACTCATAGAGGAACCAGTTCATGATTAATCAATCACAAGTATATTATATTTTACCAAGGTATAAAATTTTGAAGAAATTCAAAGATGAATCGAATGAAGTTTGGTGTGTGTGAATCTATGGAGTTGTGAGCTAGAAATTTATATCGTTGGAATAGAATCAAACTACAATGACCAACATCACGAAGCAGACTTTCCGATCTCCCTCCGATAAGGTCATTGTTCTCATCATAGGCGTGCATCACCAGGTGATTTTGAGGTATTTTTCACATTTTTTTACAAATATTTCCTTTAAATTCCACTAGGAAAACACTTTAGCCGGTGAGGACAACTGAATGAATCTTTGCATTCCAAGGTGATTCACCCTATATATCGCGAATCTGCAATGGAAGAGATGGAGTCCATTCGCATGGGTAGCAATTGATACTCCTCCACATAAAAAAATCAGGATACGAAATTTCGAGTTGTGTATAATCGTCGTTGTATATCAATTGCTGAGCAGTCCATAATAGGAAACTCTCTCATCCTCAGACTGATGCATCTCCAAAAAGTGAAGATATCTCCCACGACAAAGAAGTCGAGTCCATTCTCATGGATTTCGCTGCGAGCAACTGCCTGGATGAGGACTCTTTCACGGACCTTATCGTCTGGAAATCCCCCCTTATCTGGATATTTTCTGCATTCTATGAATACAAGATGCAGCCAGTATGGAGTTTCTCGGCCTCGCCTGGGATACATCAGCAGTGGCGTAGTGAGAGTTGATGAAGTGCAAATATCGGGATCAGTTTTCACCTGTTCGAGTGTGATTTCATCACCTCTGTGAGAATTCTTCTTCCTGGACGAAGTATTTGTCAGTAGTGATTCAAAATTCACATACACGCGATTGTTTGTGAAAAGTTTCGAACCTATCTCAACCCCAACGACACATGGATCGAACCCATCTTGAGCGATAAAGTGTAGATGTCATTTTTTGTTGATACTCTGAGTCTCGAAACATTCTATGGAAGGAAATTTCTACTGCATAATTTACTGAGAAAATCACATTTCCTGAAATAGTACGAAAATATGGCTCAACTATTTTGCACTCGTTGAAATAGTATACGATATTGAAAAAGTTCAGTAGGGATTAGGAAGTCTCGATTTCTAGGTCTGGAAAACAGAAAATCAATCATCTACTAGGTCAACCCAGTTTCTCCATGGGAAAATCGAGAAATGACAGTATCAGGGTGTGGAAGCTTCAACATATATGACGACATTATGAAAGATGGACCTGGAAATCGCTGCACTTTGGTGTCTTCGTCGACCTACACCACTGCTTAGAGCAGTATCAGTCTTATTTTTCTGCTTTATATGGGTGAGATTTATCGAAACAGATCGTGCCAATGGATTGAAATTGATTCAATATTGACATTGGCTCACCTTCAGATCGTATCGCTCGGATTGGATGATGTCGGGCAGAGTTGAGTGGATTTGCAGTGGAGATGTGCCGGAATCGAGACAATGTGTCAGAAATATTCCGGGTTTATGAATCATAAACAGGAACAGCAGACGTATCTGGATAAATGTGTTTGCCACAATTGTGGCCTCTCTCTTGTGAGCATCATCGACTATACAGTTTATAGGAAAATAAACAGTGTTCACTTCAAGTAGTGCATCCAAAAAACATATCTTTTTCATTCTTCAGACTTCAGTGATAACAGAAATATATATTTGATATCAATTTTCGCATGGTGAGGAACGAGAAATGAAGGAGTCAGAGACAATAATCGAATGTACTTGAAACACACGGAATGAGAATATAGAATACGCGTTCGAATTCATTCTTCCAGAACATCGAAACACACAAGTCACAAGCACAAAATATCTTCATCAACTGAAACAGGGCGATTTGGAATTCGTTTTTCATGACCTGGGGAACAAGAAACTCAGTCAAGAAGTCGATATACAACTCTCAAAATATGATCTGATACAGGTATATTATCGAATATACTTTGCGATACCGTATATAAATATATATATATATATATATATATATATATATATATATATGTATATATAGTCAGCAGGATATTCCAAGATCAAGTAGATGATGAAGTTTGAGTTCGAGTTTCAACTGATCATGTCATATTTTGATAAGTTCTCATTGTAGGTTCCGTGTGAGTCTTTCGATTATCGGAATTATTTTTGTAGAGTTGTGAAAGCGTTTTGATGCAGTTAGCAAATACCAGAGGGAAACTCGAATTTGTTTTCTTTGCCTCGGTTTCTTTCATTTTCCGTTGGTTATCGTTGTTTATTGCAAGACACGCTTGTCGAAGTAAGGGAATTGAGTAATGATGTGTTTCACTGTGAGTCGTTGATTACAGTGGGGACATCTAGGTTGTCTTCCTCCTGAACATGTTCAAGCTCGTTATTATTGGGGATATGTGGTTCTGCTGTTCAGTGGCACTCAGCTGCAGGTTTCACTTTGAGAAAAAAAAAATCCTAAATCCACTGGGATTGCTCTAGAATTTTGCAAACACTCACTTACTCAGATACACAATCACAGTGTGGGATCCCTCTTGAATCAGACAATCAGCTCACACCATAATCGACGAGATTAACAAATTCCACACTGAACTACATCTCCTGTTATTGTTGATACTCTCGCACCGGGAATCTATCCGTTATGTATTGTTCCAAGATTAGTGATTCGAAGCTACTATATCCTCGTAAAAGGAATTTCAGCAGATGAATGTTCATGTCGCATTATTAACTCCCTCAACATATCCGTCTTCTATTTATTCTGCGAACATTCGTAGAGCTACAGACACACAATTTTGATGGATTAGTGCTCCTTACTATACTGTGTGGGGAAACATCAATCAAATTAGTGTGACAGTTGGAATATTTCGTCCTAGTTCACCTACCCGAATAGGAACGAAGATGAGCCATGAGCGTGCTGTGTACGAATTCGAAGGGTGAGAGTGTGTGGAAATTGATAGTCCGCAAATAGGGGCTGCTTCTCGATGAAGTCACCTCCAGCAACGCTCTCTCATGGGACAACCAGGTCTGTCAGGTCCAATGCGAGGACTGCTTCATAAAAACTCGACTTTGTAGCTTGGTGACCCTGCGGAAATTCGACCTATCCGTGTTTGCAGCTCAGCCACCAAACGTGGCTGAGCCCTGTTGACCCCTCGAGAACATTATAGAGAAGTGGGCGATCTTTCCTTGTTCAGAAATCGTCTTTCATTTCGCCAAAAACTAAGAAGAAGAACGGCACAGTCGTGGAATTATCTGACTAGTTAAGTCTCTCCTGACACCTCCAAAGTTCCAAAAATGATTGAATAATTTGCTCTTACCTCCTACACTGTCAGACTCGAGACCTGTCGAACATCGCTATACCAAGCATCATTCATCAATAGAACGGCAAAGTTATGGAATTCTTCGCCTAGTGAAGTCTTTCCTGATGCTTACAACCTCCAAGCTTTCAAGTAAAATTCTCTCCTTCTCTCTCAAAATTCCACCGCTGGCTAACACGATGTTCCTCGAACATTAAAGGTTTCCCTTTCGTGTGGTCCACAGATAAAAAAAAAAGACATGAAGAAAGATGAGAGCCATTATGGATTCTGAACACTTCGAACACTGTATGGATTTGAACGAGAAACACACAGTTGAAATTCTAAATGCAAAGAAAAAATGTCCTAGGTTGTGGAGTCATTGAGTTGGGAAATGCGAAAGTTTTTTGCTGTATGTACATGGTGAGTTTCTTGAAATTAAACCCCTTCTCGACATTCATAATTTGAATTTTGATTTGTATACCACGTTCTTCAATTTTTCTGAAAAAAAGTAAAATCAAATTTCGTCTGTAGGTTATTTTCCAAATGGAAAAATATGTATATTTTTCACATGCCGAAAAAGTTCTCAAGATTTTCAAATCTGTTGATACCACCAAATTTCATATTTGAATTGGATGATTGAAGGAAAATGATCCAATTGAAGTCATTCGGAATTGAACAAAATGAAAAAAATGTCACTTTATTATTGATTCTCCATGGAAATATGAAGGCCTTTTTTCCAAAGCCTAATCAATTCACATTGTGTACTATAAAGTGCAGATCCATGAATCGGTATTCTGTCAACTTTCGTAGTCACATTGGAATCAGAAAAAAAGCTCTTTTGACCTTTTTTCATCAAGAAAGAGAAACCTATAATGTTCGAGGAACATCGTGTTAGCCAGCGTTGGAATTTTGGGAGAGAAGGAATTTTTCTTGAAAGGTTGGAGGTGAGCATCAGGCAAGACTTCACTAGGCAAAGAATTCCACAACTTTGCCATTCTATTGATGAATGATGCTTGGTATAGCGATGGTCGACAGGTCTCGAGCCTGAGAGTGTAGGGGTGACCTGTCATTGGATAAACTTGAGAAAGAAAAATTTGATTCCCGTATCTGAAAAATAAAAGACCATCAACATCTCCTCAAGTCCACGGAAAAAATAGAAGAAGGGTATAGATATCCAAGCCAATCGCCATAATGAACACAACGAAGGATTCCCCAAACCTCTGAATGCTAGTTGAGCCGTTCGCTAATTATTTCACACAGAGGCACAAGAATATTATAGCCATTATGCTATCTTCTTAATAAGCGAAAGTAGGGGGCCATATTGCGGTCGAGTCCAGACCGAAAGTCTGGCTATCTACCCGGAGGGATCGAAGGGAAAGTGGGGCGATTAGGAGTTTCTGGGGGTGCGAATTGCGAAGCGTCATCTCCGATTCCACATCAACAGAACGCCAATTGTTCCAATTTCTATCCATATGGGGTGGGACTTCCAGAAGTTTCCTTCACTGCTCACGAAATATTCCACTGCGAATATCGTTCGATAAATATAGAAGATACGAAAATGACCAGCTTCACAATGAAATGGAAATTTTATATCTTCAACAGTTATGCTGCTCAGTTATCAATGCTTTTTCCAGATGAAAATTGTACAAAATCGCCAGTTATACGTGAATGACACTTACTTGGGCAGATACGAGTTTATTGATGTCCTTGTTAGACGAAACTTCCAAGATCATTCAGAAAACGTCATCATGTTGGACGTGCAGATGGCTGGTATGAATTCTTGGAGTCCACGTCAGTGCTTTTGGTTTCTCGGTGAGTTTTCCATTCATAAAAAGGTTATTGTATATGTGTCAAGTGGAAATTCGATCACTGTATATTATATACCATCCATAGACGAACAGTTTTTTTTAGGAATCTCGGACCGAATGGAAAATTTCGGTAGCTAGTTCACCTTGACTGTTTGCAATTTGCTCTCAGATAGAGGAATTGGAACATTGAAAAATCAACAAGCTGGAATCGAAAGACTTCTTGCTGGAACGTACTGTCAATTATGCAAATGGGCTGATTCATCAAGGCTGAATCAAGATATTCTTCATGAAGTATGACAGATGACCGATGGCAGGTGACAAAATAAGTTTCGACATGTTTTTTATGCTGTCATACATCAATTGTCAATCATTTGGTGAAATTCCTCCTTCATACGTCAAATTCATGCCTTATGCATCATACGTCATTTCGAAAAGAATGAGGATGGTCCACCACTGACTTGGAGATTAACTTTTTCAGATTCTGAATTTCCCAGAATTCCAAAATCAAATCAATATGAGTGCATTTCGGAAAACTCACTGATTTATCTAGCCGAATCATGAAACTTCCGAAATTGAAACACTCGAGAATCGAAAAGCTGGAACTGAGGCACTTCCTGCTAAAACGTGAGGTCAGTAGTACAACTAGACGCTTCTAGATCAAAATGGTCGCTGTAGCGTATGACAGATGACTTCTGCAGATGAGAGAAACGTGCATCGGATATGCATTACACTGAATCCATTTCACTTCACTCCACTTTCTCATGATTTCCACGCTATCATCAATCATCATCATCAAAATCTCAGTTTCTCATTTTCTGAATATGTACATCTTGGATTCTTCAATACCAAATCCATAAGGATCCATCTCGGAATGCTCACCGATATCTTGGGAACATAAATCTCCATCAGAATCACCTCCAACTGAGTCACAAAACTTTTTCGTTGATAAAACATTGATTAATGGGAGCAACTTCAATTTGTCACTCCGGCTAACTCCGAAGTTGTTCGGAGATTTCATCGCTATCGAAGAAGTAAGCTCATTGTACAGTATTGAATGAAAGTTTCCGATACATGGCGTGATGTATGTACAACTTCTGGACTAAAGAAGTTGTGAGAGTTCGATTTCTCGAATTGTTCTCTTCTTGTGTAGTTGGGATACTCATGTTTGCTGCATGACTGTTTTTTCTGACTCAGGTGAGAGTTCTTGTAGTCGAGAAAGAATCTCCTTCAGTCATCTGAAAATGCTTCGAAAATTTGAAGAAGTGTATTACATGACGAGTGTGAAAATTCTACATATCTCGCATAACTGATACACTTCTGTCTGGAGATCTTTCTTTGTTATGTCTTCACAGGGAATCACGAATTGGATCATCACTTCTAAAAATCGTATTTTGGTCCCGTATCCTTAGATTTCAGAAGAGCATTTGACACAGAAACACCAACTTATTTCTGATGGAATCATATAAGTACAGCTATATGTGAATGTGAATTCCCAGAGACATCATCGGGAGTTCCACAAGGTTCGTTATTAGATCCGTTGTTATGCACAGTTCTTTTTGTTTCACTACTTTTGTTCATCTTTCATGTTACTCTTATTGATAATGGAGAGTAATCTATATTCATATATACAAATATACATAACTGTTAGTGTTCACAGAGCGAGTTCGATCCTTTAGTTGGAATTTCCCCGTAGTGGAGAAAAACCGAGACAGAGCAAAAAATTCCCAGTTTCTCTTGCTGGATGCAAATTCTGAATTATATCAACTCGGACATTCAACCACCGGCAAACTAATTATAACTTGAGATTCGAAGCGATCAATTGAACGTTAGGGCGAGCTGGAATCCAGAAAAGTCGTGATCAGTCCCAAGTTTTGCATGTGGGTTGAAGTTTGTTCGAAATTACCGATTGGATGGTAGACTAACTCCCATCAGAATTGCACTCTCTTTAATTAGAGCATACGAAGTAACTCGATTCCAAGAGGAAATACTTCAGACCTGAACTCTCGAAAGAATTCATTTACAGTATCTGGAATATTTTTCAAAGGAGTTCATCTTCGAAACCTGACAAGGGCAAAACATGACATAATCGATATCATCTATCTGATATAAATCGCTGTTTCCTATTGACATCTATCGACATGAGATATCACAAAAACTCCTTGGGATAATAACTCTCCTAGTTGTATTCCAGAAAGCGTCAATTACATTTTGGGAAAGTGAGAAAACACTCATCAATGGAACGGCAAAGTTGTGGAATTCTTTGCCCGATGCTTACAACCTCCGAACCTCCAAGGAGAGTTCCAACACCGCTGGCTAACACGATGTTCCTCGAACATTATAGGTTTTCCTTTCGTGTTGTCAACAGATGAAGCAGTTTTCGCAATGGACCTCACATGATCGTCCCATGAGAGACCTCTGTTGGTGGTGATAGGAAAAGTGATACCTGATATCATCATATTGGGCAAAGTGTGAGCCGTTTTTCTATTGGAAATACTAAATTTTGAGATTCCCATTCCGAAATTCTTGCCAGATAACTGGAGTCTTGATCGAAACAACCAGGAATGGCATGAATTGATATGTGCTACTAGACAATTGTTCAAAAAAGATGGAATCAGAAACAAGAATGAGCATCTGGATGAATCCATTCAGGAACTTCTGGAACGTGAATGATTTCGCTGATGAATCATGTCGACTGTGGAAGCAAAACCCGGCTCTCCATCTAGAGGAATAAAGAAAAACACTGATTCCCTCCGATATTACTGATGTGACCCGGATTACAACAGATCTACATTCGTCGGGATCCCTCACTTGGAAATCGTTAATCACTCGAAATCCTCACTTTCCAATCTAACTTCGGAACTGCGCTAAGGTTTATTAGGTGAGGCGTTGCAGCCAGCCGAGTGTGATATATAAGATTTAGGGCTATTGTCGAGCTCAACACGGTATTGTTTCTGGTTCCCCCGATATCGATTCCTGGACAAGTTCAGAAGTTCGGGTGGGGTGGGTCAAACAAGAACACACAGGCTGATTCGATCGAATTTAATGCGTAGCATTAACATTTTTCGGAAACCTAGCTCGAGTCAACTCGCTCGATCTCTTCGAAATTTGAAGCCTTTACACAATTTTTCATTGAAGATCCATGGAAATCGTAGAATCACTGCTAACTATCAAGTTTTGCTGATGCAGTTCCTTCAGGTCCAATAGACCGTCAAGATCTGAGATATATTTGTATGCTATATCAGAAAAAAAGGAAAAAGTCCTACCTACCTTACCTACCTTAGGAATACAAGATCATAGGATTGCATACGAAACGAGTAATTTGTCGAAAATAAAAAGAAAAAACTTCCGAATTCGAAAAATTGTAAGCATTCTGGGTTGAATCTTCAATATTTATTGGTTCAAATTCGAAGACAACCCATAGGGAGAAGTCCAGTGGCGTAAGATCTGGAGAACAGGTCCACTATTTCCAATCTACCCACTGACTAATTCAATTATCTCGATCAACTATCTTCACAACTATGAGGTAAGTTGAAATCAAAATAAACATGGGGGTGCAATTTGAAAAACAAAAGTTAGAGGTGGTTTCTCGGGGGTTGTTTGCCAGGGGGTGGATTTTGCTATGCTGAATGAACGAGCTCATAGTCTCCTGAGACACGCTTTTTTTCGATTTTTTTTGCAAATAACTGAAATATCTGCTGGCCCAAAAGCTATGTGACACCCGGTATAGGTAAAGCTGGTTGAACATTCAGAGGTCACCTTGTAGAAGGAAGCAATATTTTCAATGATGATATCGGAATTTGACATTTCTTTACCCTACACAATGGCGTTGTTTCATTTGAAATCCAACTCCAACGCGACCATTATCAAGTAATTTTTTCAAATACGGCTCTGAAATTCATATTTCTTTTTCTGGTACCTTCTGGTTCCTCGAGATTGATGACGCATAAGACAATCGGAAAATATCAGATACAAGGAAGATAGACTGGTGAAGTTGAAGTATATACACAAACTTGCTCATGATGTCCGTCAAAGATTCTTCTTCGATCGTGAGAGCGCTTTGTTAGGTTATCATAAGAGTAAATTATATCTTTACTTCCATCAGCTTCTACCAATAGTATAAACTTTTGATTCCCCATTCAAAAGAAGTTCGACATATTTTCATGTAGTCATGGTGTTACTCTACGATCTATATCAAGATTACTAACAAATTCCAATTTACTGGCACAAAAAGAGAAGAATACAAAAATGTTATGCGAAAATATTGATTTAAAAATGATTCAATTACGAGAATGAAAATTTCATATCCACTGGAAGACCCTGCATCTCTGTTAATATCAACTCCTGAACGAGCTTAGGGTAATGAAAATCATAATCAATATCAATAGGAAAAGGAGCTCTGATGACATAGTTTCCACAAATCGTCACGTCTTTTTATCCATCATAATATGTGAATGTAATTTCAAAATGTCCACAATCAGAATTTTCCATGCTTAGATCAATTTTCCACAGATTTTCGAAACCGACATTCGAATCTACTCACTGAACTCGACATGTAATTTCACAAACGAATCTCAGTGCTTGCCTCCTATGCGAAATCGAATCAAACTTGAACAGTACGAGTCCTCCGTGATATATCATTAAAAAATCTTTTGATGCCCCATGGAAGCTATCCAAACAACCTTGGGGGCATTTCAATTATGGACTGGAATCTAAAAAACGCCAGAGCATCTCGAAAAAATGTATTCAAAGCCTGCCTCAGGCTCAATTTGCCGGTTCATGCGAGAACTTTCGAAAGCCCATCTGTTGTCGGATAAATATAAAGATGGTCTGAAGAGGGATATACATGGGCTGAATGAGACCTCGTTTGCTCTATGTGTACGGATTACAGGACCGTACATTGGAAAAGTTTCGGAATTTGTGTAGTTTGTGAGATCGTTATTGGTATCAGTTTTTGAACTGATCACGTTGAGATGAAGCTTCGGGAAGTACACAAACAAGAAGAGAAATTTTTTCTGTCTAGGCACTTTGATAGTCTCATCAATGCATGATTTTCCGTGTAGTGATGATCTTTATCAACACACGATTTTTTGAAGATTTTGTCTTGGGTTTTCCAAAGACAACAACGAACGAACAGGGAATCGACAGTTCAAACATGGTTGTGACTCTAGCTACTCAAGATATATTTGTTGAATGAAGCAGGGAGAGGAAGGATGACCTCGAAATGGTACTAATTTACGCTGAAAAATCATCGGAATAATCGAATATTGAAATGAAGGAAACAAAAATAATAGCAATGACCAATAGGAGAACATTTCGTATTTCTACGAAGCAATATTAGTTCATTGAAAGTTCCCAAACCATGAGATTGCTTCAAAAAATGACAGAATAGGTAGATAGATAGTTAGATATATACTTCATTGTCCAAGAATTCCCACATATTGACAAAGTAAGTTGGAAATATAGCTATAAATGGAAATTCGATTATTGGTAGAGCTTACAGGCACTGTATCTGCTCACAATGTTTATCAATGGTACAACTACTGCAGATTTCGAAAGGAATGTCAAAACTGGTGGAGCTATCTCCTGCAATCATCGGAATTCCAGAAATATCATGAAGAAAATTTAGGCGCTGTCCCTTGAAATTCATCTGATATGTGAGTTCACTGATAGAAAGATACATTTCACAGAAACTCCAAACATCTATTAATTCTACTAAACTTTCCGCTATACCTATTGTGTAAAATTTTGGTCTAATATCAAAAACGAATCACTTTCGACTGAAATTTCCCTGAATGATCATTATCAATTATTATAAAGATGTCTTCATATAGTTACGGATGTTCAGATTGACTCAGTCTTCAGTTGAGCTGATAATAACAACCTCTTTACAACATGCAACGACTTCGGAAAGATCCAAAAATGAGAAGTAAGGAATGTCGTCCAAACTTCCCACAACTCTGGACTGACTCGACTCTGACAAGATAACATCGAACCTCATAACATCGAAGGGACTTGGCAGATCTCTCACTCCCTGATGGCTATCTTGAGGAGAAGAATTGTTGCCCTGTCCCTCATGGAACGACCATCATCCAAAATAGCCAAGGTCAACCATGGATCATAGTTGAAACACCTAGAACGTTGTGCCACTAGGAAACTCATCTTGAGCTTTGATAACCGTTTTCTAGATGACTCACGGAACATCATTTTGGGCTGAGTACGACCCTGACGCAGAGTAACGGTCCAGAAGCACTCCTGTTGCTCCGTTATCTCAGAAGGAGGCCCTCCACTCTCAAGATGCTTCAGGAAAACGTGAATGTCACCTCTTTAGTCTGCGCAGAATGGTAATTTTGCGACTCTGATTTTTATCCCTCGAAACGTGCAGGAACTTCGGAGAGTATGATCATTCGTATCTTTGCCTAATCACTGACGAGCTGTTGCATTTACATGGGGAAGAATGGAATGTGGTGTCATATAATGTATGTGATGCACCCACAGAACTCATATTTTTAATTATAATATATGAGTTCTGTGGATACAACGCAGATATTCCTGAAAAATGTACCCTGTCACTTAGAATCATTTAGGTCACAATGCTCTGCTTCATCAGATCAGCGAGATGGACACGACTGAGGAATTCCACGAAAGTTTCTGCTTGGAAACATCATGATTCCTTGGGTGTTATTTTGAGAATTCAAGGTACATATTTATCGGATAATCGTAGCTTGGAAATTTCGAAATTCCTAATTATTGTTTCGAAAATCTGAAAGAGAGCACAACCACTGAGTCGGACCTGTAGAGAACGAATCTGCAATCGAAATAACTGAATTCGTTTCGATAACGAAGTAATCTCGCTCCTAAGTGCGTTTTTCGCCAAAAAGCGCAATATTTTCACTTTGTCGCGCCATATTTCCGGAACGGTCGGTCTTACGGACTCGATCGACCCACCAATAGATTTCTCGTTCAATTTTTATCTAGATCACAGGATTTCAAACGAATCGATCGGAAAATGGAAAATTTTGTTCATGTCAGAAGATCCAAGGTACATATTTATCGGATAATCGTAGCTTGGAAATTTCGAAAATCCTGATTTTTCTTCAAAAAATCATAAAAAAAATCACAACTACTGAATGAGACCATTAGAAAACGAATCTGCGATCAGAATAACTAAATTCGTCTGGATAACGGAGTTATCTCGCTCCTAAGTGCGTTTTTTGCCAAAAAGCGCACTATTTTCACTTTGTCGCGCCATATTTCCGGAACGGTCGGTCTTACGGACTCGATCGATCCACCAATCGATTTCTCGGTCAATTTCCATCTATATCACAGAATTTCAAACGAACTGATCGAAATTTGGGGAATTTCGTGTATGTCAGAAAATCCAAGGTACATATTTATCGGATAATCGTAGCTTGGAAATTTCGAAATTCCTAATTATAGTTCGAAAAATCTGAAAAGAATCACAACCACCAAGTCGGACCCGTAGAGACCGAATCTGCAATCGAAATGACTGAATCCGTCTCGATAACGAAGTAATCTCGCTCCTAAGTGCGTTTTTCGCCAAAAAGCGCACTATTTTCACTTTGTCGAGCCATATCTCCGGAACGGTCGGTCTTACGGACTCGATCGATCCACCAATCGATTTCTCGGTTAATTTCCATCTAGATCACAGGGTTTCATAGGAATCGATCGAAAATGGGAAATTTCGTTCATGTCAGAAGATCCAAGATACATATTTATCGGATAATCGTAGCTTGGAAATTTTGGAAATTCTTAATCATTGTTGAGAAGATCTGAAAAAGAACCAACTATTGAGTCAGACCCGTAGAGAACGAATCCGTGATCGAAATAACTGAATCCGTCTCTATAACGGAGTAATTTCGCTCCTAAGGTGCGTTTTTTTCCAAAAAGAGAACTATTTTCACTTTGACGAGCCATATCTCCGAAACGGTCGGTCTTACGGACTCGATCGACCCACCAATCGATTTCTCGTTCAATTTTCATCTAGATGACAGAAATTCAAACGAATCGATCAGAAATTGAGGAATTTCGTCTATGTCAGAAGATCCAAGGTACATATTTATCGGATAATCGTAGCTTGGAAATTTCGAAATTCCTAATTATTGTTAGAAAAATCTGAAAAAAATCACAACCACTGAGTCGGACCCGTAAAGAACGAATCTGCAATCTAAATAACTGAATTCGTCTCGATAACGAAGAAATCTCGCTCCTAAGTGCGTTTTTCGCCAAAGAGCGCACTATTTTCACTTTGACGAGCCATATCTCCGGAACGGTCGGTCTTACGGACTCGATCGACCCACCAATCGATTTCTCGTTCAATTTTCATCTAGATCACAGATATTCAAACAAATCGATCAGATAATGAGAAATTTCGTTTATGTCAGAAGATCCAAGGTACATATTTATCGGATAATCGTAGCTTGGAAATTTCGAAATTCCTAATTATTGTTCAAAAAATCTGAAAAGAATCACAACCACTGAGTCGGACCCGTAAAGAACGAATCTGCAATCGAAATAACTGGATTCGTCTCGATAACGAAGAAATCTCGCTCCTAAGTGCGTTTTTCGCCAAGAAGCGCACTATTTTCACTTTGACGAGCCATATTTCCGGAACGGTCGGTCTTACGGACTCGATCGACCCACCAATCGATTTCTCGTTCAATTTTCATCTAGATCACGAAAATTCAAACGAATCGATCAGAAATTGAGGAATTTCGTCTATGTCAGAAGATCCAAGGTACATATTTATCGGATAATCGTAGCTCGGAAATTTCGAAATTCCTAAATATTGTTCAAAAAATCTGAAAAAAATCACAACCACTAAGTCGGACACGTAGAGAACGAATCTGCAATCGAAATAACTGGATTCGTCTCGATAACGGAGTAATCTCGCTCCTAAGTGCGTTTTTCGCCAAAAAGCGAAATATTTTCACTTTGACGAGCCATATTTCCGGAACGGTCGGTCTTACGGACTCGATCGACCCACCAATCGATTTCTCGTCAATCTTCATCTAGATCACAGATATTCAAACGAATCGATCAGAAAATGAGGGATTTCGTTTAGTCAGAAGATCCAAGGTACATATTTATCGGATAATCGTAGCTTGGAAATTTCGAAATTCCTAATTATTGTTCAAAAAATCTGAAAAAAATCACAACCACTGAGTCGGACACGTAGAGAACGAATCTGCAATCGAAATAACTGGATTCGTCTCGATAACGAAGTAATCTCGCTCCTAAGGTGCGTTTTTTTCCCAAAAAGAGAACTATTTTCACTTTGACGCTCCATATCTCTGACCCGCCGATCGATTTCTGTGAGATAGAAATTCTTCAACTCTTCCGTGAGTTATTCGAATATATCAATTTCTTTGCCAGTTATGTTATATACGATATTTCGCTGAACATATCTGTTCTCGATGATTATATACGAAACAGTATAAAACCCTGTATAAACATATGTACATTTTTTCTCGTTCATCTTGCGTATATCATTCAAGATTTCAATCCACCGAATTCATGAAAATCCGGAATCACTGAAACTGAACTGAAGTTCTTCTGAACGTTAACTCGCGAGATCAAAAGGGCGAAAATATAGGAAATATGAGCTCAAAGAAAAACTCATCCCCACCACCGTCGTTGCCCCTGGTTGATTTCATTCGGCTCGAAAGCTCCCGCTGATTGAATTCCGGCAAGAAATTCATTCCTTTCCGGCGAATGTTCATGCTGAGCATACCGTTCTACTTTATTAGGAAAAATGAAGGAGTATTATGTCAACGAATAAACAAACAAACTATAAAGTGAAGTGACTTTTGTGATACAGGGTGTGAACAGGTAGGTAAACAGGGCTTCTCCGAATGGTTTTCACGGAAATATACCACATATCCCATTTCGATACAACCGAAAAAAAAATTGTATTACGTGTATAAATTCACATTTACTGATCATAACAAAACTTCAGGTTACCTGCAACTGCAATAGATTGAAGACTGAATTTGGAATAAATAGCAAACATAAAAAAATATAGATGACTCACTCGTAAAGAATAGAAGAAAGCATAAAAGATATCCAACAAACATAGTGAATGGTAACATGACAAACATTTCGAAATATTTCAGTTGATGGAAAATACACCCAAAATTCAAATTATTGTGGATAATTATTCAACGTTGAAGAGGACAAATCTGATAGACTCAACTGACAAGTGAAGTGATATGTGACGTGTGATCATAGAACGCTAAAATCATCCAAAGCATCTGAAACGTAGTTCCGATGATTTTCAGTTTCATGCGAACCGATCCTCATCAGAAATACGTTACAGTACTCGATTTTTTTTAAAGAATGGATATGTGAAACTTCTGCGCTATTGGAAAGTAATCCATTGGATCATAATGAGATGATTGTCGGTCAAAATCAGAATTTCGCAAATAAGAAATTGATTTTTCAATTGGTTGTGATATTGGGTAGTTAGCGATATTTTCCAGTCAGCATGTATACGGTATTTCCACTCATAATGCCTTTTCATCTATATTTTGAAATAATTCATCATTACTAGCTTCTCATCGAATTGTTCAACAATTTAATTTCCTCTTCGAACCTTTATCTTATCTTTTCACCATTGAGGAGAGTTTTCAATTATTTTGCTCCTGGAATAATGCTATCCGGATGGAAAATAATATCAATAATCACCATTTTTATTGATGGATGCTTGGAATGAATTCCAGGAATATCAATTTCCAAATTGGTACATTGTTTAATCAGTTATTGAGAGTAGATACATTGTTGTGAAACAAAAATAAAATGAACATAACATAGTTATTCCAATATGCGCAATTAATTCCAAAAATCTGTTTTGCGATGTGTTGAATGAATCTATGTAATTTTCCGCTACGCAATTAGCTGGATTTAATTAATTGCTCATCATTCCTAGCAGACCTATAACACATAGTGGTAGACAACAATTGGCCGACTGTGTTGATCTTGAAGCTCAAAAGCATTCAGGATTAGAACTTCATTAGTCAAATTTTTGAACTATCATTATCGAGCTGATCCAATGAAAAATGAAACAATGATACAATGAAAATAATGTGCGATTCGAATTTCAATTTGATTCAATAGGAACATCGTAAGGATCGAAAATCAGTAGTGAAATCAATTTCTCTTCAGAATTGACATTACTGACCATAGTAATCTCTTTCGGGATTCGGTAGATTGAGTTTGCATTCCTCCAGGAGCTTTGAGGTTCTGAGTGAAAGTGGTTTTTGGATACATGTTTCCACTGAAGGAACTACTGATGAAAATATCGACCACCTTATACAGTGAACATCGAACACATGTTTCGACGACATGCGAAGAAAACCGGTTGGAATCAATCAACGTACTCTATTCTAATATTCGCGAGATATCGTGTCAGAATCAGCGGAGGAATGTTGGAAGAGGTCCCAGAATCAGAAGGTCTCACATTGAAGAACAGAGACTTCACGTATCGACACGTCATGGGGTTTGAACCTTCAGAGAATGAACGAAGATTAATATTGAAAGGAAAGTCCGTGGAACGATTTCGAAATACAAGTTAACATGCACATTCAATTTTACTCGAACGGAATGATCAATGAACTGAAATGATGCTTATCTATTGATTAAAATCCAAATCTGATCTCCAACAGCCTCGAGACAACAAAGAATGATAACAGAAACTGTCAGAATGAGACATTTGACATTTATATTGGTAATTCTCAACAAATCACGTTCGACGTACTTACTTGGAACCTGTCAAGAATGTCAGTTCTCTGTTTATATTCTAAATAATCTAATGGAGAATTGATGAGGTTGAGATCATCCCCCACAAAAGACTAGATAATGATGAATGATTGATGATTCAGGATGAGTTCCCTAATTCATGACAATTTTTCAAAAGAACTATTTACTGCTGAGAGATTTCCGTTGTTTACAGTTGTTTGCGAATTTTTATCGTACCACAGGCCATAAAACTCATTCAACTCATTCAAGTCCGTTCCATTTTTCCCCGTCAGGAATTAGATTATTCCTGGTAGTAAATCCGCCTTATTCAATCTCACTCAGAACAATAAATAAAGGAGAGAATTGGATTGCACAGTGGTCCAATTTTGACGCACAAGACAAACAAGAATTTGTAAAAATGTGTTGCCTCCTTTGTGGAATCCATCTCGAGGTTTCATCTATAGGGATTGGTGGGTTCGCTTATAAGGCTCAGACGTTGAATTTTCTGTTTATTGTGTTCGTCATGGAATCGTTCCAAGGGATATAACAAGCTGTAGAACGTGAGTTGTTTGAAAGATCCACGAATAAGAAAAAAACTCCTCCTGTAACGAGTAGTATTCTGATATCAGTGTCATATATTCTGAACCTCCTCTGGAAATTTTCATTCATGACCATTTTATTTTCTTTCGAATAAAGAATATTGCAATTACTGTGAACCAAATAACTCATGCTCGACAATCACGTGACGAAAAGGGTCATGTGGATCGATTGATGGGGGTCATTGATGAAACAAGAGAAACAAATCTATTTCAGATGACACGTCTTTAATTCGGCAGCTTCCTGGGGTATTTTTTTCCCTTCTGGGCATGTAAGCGTCAATTCATCCGGTTGTCCAATCTTTTTCTCTTATTTTCTTTGAGAAACGCCAATCATTATCTCGCAGTGCTCAGTCTTTCCTGGTAGATGTCTTCGGAAATAAAAGGCATGGGGTTCTCTCGCGATTGGATTGATTCCGTTGATTCGACCATCCAAAAGCATTGTTTTTCTCCCCGGAATCCTGAATTTTTTTTGCTCCTTGCAGATGTTTTTTTCCTGCTCAAATCTCGCCATATAACTGGATGAAGGATCAAAGTAGCTCATTTGATCCTCAAGTACTGAGGTCAGATTTATAGCACAATTATCGAAACTTCAATGTGGCATTTCCATTTGACAATTGAAGAATTTGACTACAGGTCAAGTGACTTTGATGATTGTCCTTCCAGAGGTGCAAAATAATATAGAGAGACTTACACACGTAGCTACGTAGCGGCGAGTACTATACTTTCTCTACGATCACGAATACAGTGATTGTCAATAAGTTCGCGCCATATGGTTACCTTTTATATCATCGATTCGACAGAAAATGTTATTCTTGATGAAAGGTGATGCATTGTGAGAAAGTCATACATATCGTAAAATTCCTGGAATTCAGAACGGTATACAAGGTAGAGTGAAAAATACAAATTTTGGTTATTCGTAAAGTACCATTATTTTGTGCAATATCAGAGGAGTTCATTCAGGAAAGTAGTTCATGATTGGAAACCATATTGAATGGGAACAGAACATGTAGTTAATCAATATAAAAACTGAAAATCGCTAATTGGGAATGTTCGATATGCACCATTTGTGGGTATCTACACGAAACTATTCGATTCGAGAGTCGATGAGAAAACCTCATCATGTGGTCCTGTATAGATCATAATATGGCGCGAGGTCGCAACATTTGGGCTGAGATCGTTCGACCACAATAACTACCCCATAAAAACATCGACTTTTCGGAAAAAAACAGGAAAACGAACATAAAGATTTAGGAAAGACCGATATAATCCTGCGTAAATTCCTGTCATTTCCAGCAGGGCATTCTAACGAATAGCCAGTTCGTTGTCGTTAAGTGCCTTGAAGGTCACGAGTGACCCAATTAAAGATCCATACCGATAAATCAAATGAGGAGAAGGCGCATGAAAATGTCATTTGTGTTGACGATGGATGACAGCCATTGGAAAGACAAATTCTCTCCACAATGTTATTCCACTCATCTCGAAATTCTCGCACAATATGACCAATCATGACATGAAAACAACTTGTACTATAGCGACCTGAAATTCATTTATTTCAGAAATGGAATTTTCTGATTCAGTGCATAGTAGCAGGATTTGATTTCGTTTTGAAAAGTGATTCCTGTGATATGTTTCTGTCCATCTTCAGGTTGTTTTATGATATCTTCTGATCATACTGTTGACTCTAATGATTTTTCCATTCAATTCCCTGTCATTATCAATGAAGTATCATCTGCGGAATGCTGTTGCTGTGTTTCAAGTACTCACGTATGTCGCATGAATGACTTATAACAGAGGTACAAGCACGGAGCCTTGTGGTATCCCATGTTCGACCTTTTTTTGATCACATTCGATATATTTCGAAATGGCACATTGTAAGCGCTTATTTAGATGGACTCTATGAGTAATATGGAATTTCTTCTGATCCCACAAAAATCTCACTTTCCTAGAAGATATCATGTGAGACACAATCGAAGGTCCTGTGTGAGGTAACATGAAGTTTTTTTTCCTTGCTCGAGACTCGATTATATCTTCATCAGTATCTTGTCGAGTATCTTGTGATTTCACCAAAAATATCTACAGTTATTTATATTGGAAGATTCTCCTTCTTCGGGATCAGGGCTTGATTCGAAGCATTTGAACACATCAGGAGAGATACTCGTTAGGAACGTTGAATTGTTGCCAATGGTTTTTCGAAAGGATCAGGCGTCAGGTGACTATTTAAGGCGAAGAACTCTATTTCTTCGGAATTTCTCAATGATCCTCCTCTCACATAGGCGATTGTCACAGGCTCTAGAAAGAATGAACTGATCTATGATAGATACTTAGAAAATTGTTGATTTTGGCGATGAAGTCATTTCAAGGTCGATTTGTTCTCGTCTCCACATATATTATATATATCAAAATAAGTTTCTCCTTCTTTCTGAGGCATCCAGAAACTCGGAGATACATTCACCAACTTCTCCCGACTATCAGGAACCGTTAGTGCAGTTTCCTTTTGTTTTGGCAGCGAGTCCACTTCCAGCACTAGCCGAAACTAATTTCCCGTACCGCTAGGATGGCCAGATATAGTGCCTGCTGGAATTGTATTTATCTGTGGCGTGTTCGGACAAAGACAAGGTCACACTAGGCTGGTGACAAATCGCGGTGGAGGAGATTGTATCAGATAAAGTTTTCCACTTCTGTCTTCCAGTAATTTCCTGAGTTCGCGACAGGTGATCCATTCTTTTCTTCATCCAATGAGAAACAATGTTCATCTGAAGAAATATTCATGTAAGAGAAGTGGACATTCATTGCCATTTGAGACTTGAGCGGTCCCGAATCTTCCTGACTATACTACTATGACCTTGACAGGTCGGATGAGCTGTCATCGATTCGTTCAAGTCCAAACAGATGTGTAACTATCAGGACGTGTTTTGATAAGGAAGGCTACGGAGATTCTCTGGATTCTGTTACAAATATGTGCAATAACAGTGACAGAGAAAAATATTTCAACGAATCAACTTGACTCTCTGTCGAACATATTTGATTTTTTGTTGGTGAAATTGATCCATCTGTGGCGTGTTCGGACGAAGACATGGTCACCTCAGACTGGTGAGAAATTGCGTCGTGGGGAAACTATGTGATACAAAATTTTCCTCATACGTCTTCCAATAACTTCTTGAGTTCACGACAGGTGATTCATCGTGTTCTCGAACTTCCGTGCTACTCATTCAATAAAAAAATAATGTTGTCCTACAGAAAGTTTTTTTTGTGCTAGAACAAATATACAGTGCCGCTCCTAACTCACGTTGCTTCAAACCCCTCTGATTATATTACTACGACCTTGACAGGTCAAGTATACTGCAATGCATCGGTGATGCCGAAACAGAGAATTGGTTTGTAGCAGGAGAGTAACATGTGAAAGAATATTTGACAAGATAATGAATTCATCTACATCAGGCCAAAATACCTCAGAGTTCAGAAGCGGTGTTTGTTCACCAACTTGGATACAGCTCAAGAAATCTTATCAATTCCGAAAGGGTGAGAAAGCAGACACTATTCTACTCCTTTTGATAGTTAATGTAGATATGCCATCAATCATCACTCTGTCGGAAGTTGATAATGGACTGAATAACATCTTTGATTGTTCGGATTGTATACATTCCTGGCGTTATTGAACAAAAACACAGTCACGCTGGACTGGTGACAAATCGCGGTGGTGGAGATTGTATCAGATGAAGTTTCCCACATCCATCTTCCAGTAATTTCCTAGCTCCATGGCAGGTGAGACTTGAGATTGCCATGCCACCTATTCAATTAGGAAAGATCGTGACAAGACAAGATTAGGAGTTTTTTCTGGAAGGAGTTGATATACAGTGCTACTTCTAACTCAGTTGACTCCGAATACCTCCAACTATAGTACTGAGACCTTAACAGGACAAGTATGCTCTCATCCATCGAACATCGAATAGACGAAAAAAGAGAAAACTGCACTCTCAATTGTTTGATTTCTAATTTCGCCAAAAACATGACTAATGCCATTTTTCTCAGAATAAAATCCTGATGTTCATTTACTGAAAAAATATAGTTCTACGCCCATGAAATGATAAACATCATGGATTTCATTGTCCCATGGAGCTATTCCGATTTGAGTAGAATCTCATGAGCCTTTTTTACGTTATGAAGTATTATCTATTCGAAAATTGTAACTCCAGGGCCACCTAACACCTATACTAAATATATTTCTACTGAGGTGGAATAATGAGAATCGAACTGTTCTGGTGTCAGGTTTTCCTGAAGACGTTTCAGGGACAACCTGAATATTAGAGCAGAGATTTTTCTATTCAGTGACTATTCCAAACTCCAATCAATTTCCAGAAAAACAGCTATTTCTTTTTTTCAATAATGCAACCACAGAACTGGTACTCAATGATTCAGCTAGAAGTAATCAAAAAATAATAATCAGTGATTCAAACAATCGACCTGGAGCTCTCGGATTCCAATCGGATCATTAATGCTTGATGAGTTTCCTTGAAGTTGAACAGATGCAACTCTTCCCGATGAATTATTGAGGAGAAACGGCAGACTGCGGATTCTCCTGATGATTTTTTTCAACGGGTTTCCTATCACATACCAAGTTTCGTTCAAGTTATCGAGAAGAAAGCTTTACGATAAATAAATGAAAATGGAATGACGTGTGTGAGTCTCATGATATCACTTTCGGGACGGATCACTCACTAGTGAAGAGTCAGTAGCAGTTATAAATAATCCAATCGATTCAGATTCATTTGTTGTTCCTACAGGTCGAGCGGTCGGTGGTTCTGCCAACTTTACCAATCGAAGTTTCTTCTCCGGATAATTCCAGAGTTTCCGGCTCGTAATTCATCAGACTCTTCTCGAGGTCTGCTAGGGATTATCGCCACTCTCGATCTTTTAATTCAATAAGAACCGTTATCGGGTATCAACGTTCGGCATGATATTGGCGGTTCGAAGAGAAGGGAAGTATTGCTGTCTCGGTCGGAGAGAATGGATCTCGGGCACGGATCGATAATCATTAAGGTGGGATGATCCGATGATACTCAGTACTTCCGAAGGATTCACGAGATTATTCAATGGAATTACAGGACTTCCTCCTTCGAATTCCCAGTGAGGTCGTCAGTGACAAAACTCAATTCGTTTCAATTAGGTTTGTGGGGAAATCCGAATCCAAAATATGTAGACCGGTCGAACAACCTCACTGAGGCTGCACCGTTGGAGTATAGATGACGATACGATCGATACAGTGATCTCCACTATATCCGCTATCACTGATAATAGCGGAAATCATATAGCGATAGATAGCTTACGGTTCAATTTTTGCATTCCTGTTGGACTCTCAAATCGATTTGAGTTCACAACAGATGTTCGAAATCAGCCTCACGTTTGTTCATGCAAATTTTCTCACGATGAAGTGAAAGTTTGCAAACCCGCTGAAAACTATCTCGACGCATCGCAAATGTTTTCATAGCCATAAGCTTTCTATTTAATATAACATGGGAAGGCCATTACGAAACACGAATACCGGCTGAAGGACTGAAATAACAAATTTTTGTTTGAACTTCACAGCTACAACGTGTTCGAAAGCGTTGGGTGGTTCCCCGAAGTGCGAGGCGTCTGTTGAAAGCACTTCAACATGAGGTCGTTGACCTGTGGGCAGTGGTAAACAGAAGTTATAGCAAAACTTTTTAATTCATTAAATCTCAAGATGATTTTTCTCTTTCGACAATAGTGTATCCTTTGATTCTGTTCTGTTCTTTCCTCTTACATCACCCCCTCCAATCAGTCGTTCCGATTTCAAGAATACCCTGTTCTTACTATATCAATCAATATCATCTCACCTGCTATGTTACCGGTATGTGACTGCTATGTTGCTACACCCCACTATCCGGTTCCTTTCTTCCACCTCTCTCTCGAGATGTGAACTTCCGGAAAGCAGTCCACGTCTTTTTAAAATATTCCCGAAGGTGCTAACCTGAACGTTCGCTCTCCCAGCGTTGTTCTACTTTCGAAATTATGTGACCGCGCCCATTCCATTCCATGGAAACACAAAAACTTTTCTTTGTCCGTCTGAATTCACGAGGACGGTTGCCAGGCGTGTTTTTGTAACCCTTTACAAAATATGGAGTTCCTCTTGTTCATTCAGACAGGGGTGCAGTTCGCGAACGATTGTAATTTGTATAACTTTTTTTTTGTTTGCATTCAAGAGCTGATGAAAGCTCATCTCTCTTCTGTATGGGGATTATCCAGAGTTTCAGATGGAATTATATCTGAACCTGATGGTCGAGGTCGATGAATGGGCATGTTGAGCGAGAAAAAAATCATAATTCGATAGTATTCTCCGAAACTAGCTTCCTGGTACGAATTCATCTGAATATTCCATAATTTATACTCGAAAACACAATGATTTCGATTCTGTATTTTGGCTCCTGATTGACTATAATACTTCGATAGATACTTTTATGCAGTGTTTCCTTTCTTGTATTTCGCTTCCTCATTAATTGGGTAGTTAAATTGAAAAATGGATCACCACGTGGAAACTGTCATGATATTTCCTATTTTCCTGGTAAACAAATGACACTACACTAAATTCAGTCCATATAGGTCGTAGTATCGTGATAATCACATACTATCAATCATCACGAACTGTAACCAAACATTGAATATCATTAGGTTAGTCATTTGAAGACATGATGATTATCAAAAAACTATGATGTTTTCAAAGAAATTCCTATTTCGATAATAATCAATCCACTTGTTTCATTACACATAACAACATCATAACAAAGTTTGGGTGCATGCCACCATTGGCATATTTTTGAACCGATGCAAATCATCTCTCGAAAGATATTCCTCCGGTTCGGCATAGAAATTTAATACTTCCCAAGAAATGCTACACTTCCGAGCATTTTTTTGATCGCTTTTTGGGTCTCTTCTGGAATCCAATTAGGTTTGAATCCGACTACCAGTTCGCCTTTTGTCCATAGAAATTTTTCTGTCTCTCGGAGTACGAAAACTTCGTAATTTCTAATGAAGTTCTTGCTTTGAATAGAATTTATATTCTGTATTCATTCATCGGGTTGAAATCGTGAGAATCTAAATTGAATTCATGAAACGGAATGATATTCCGTCGAAGGCGAAAATCTCGGATATCTAAATACTGTCAGAAAGATCTTGCCGAGAACACGAATCATGGTGGATCCAGAAGAATATGTTCTCATGAGAAAAAACATTATTGAATGATAATAGCTAGAGAACAAAGGTTGTAGAGATGATAATCGTAGTTTTTGTACAAGAATTGATGTGGTGTCCTTATAGCACGTGAAAGAAGTTCGAGCACAACGCCTTGGGTACAGTGCTCTGGCAGAAACGAGGAAAGAACGTCGAGCAGACGTCGAAATGAAAGAGCGTGGAAACAAACAGCATGCTTCTGTCAGGAACGTGAAAGATCGTCACGCTTTCCGATGCCACGTATGTTTGGGGGTTTGGTGCATTTTGGTGAAGGATTTCTTTGGGTTTGCTAGATTTTGGCGAAGTCGCGTATGTTAGGCTGATGTGTTTTGGCGAAGTCGCACATGGCAGGTTTCGTGTGTTTGGCGAAGTCGCGCATGGCGGGTTTCGTGTGTTTGGGCGAATTTGCGTGTGTCGGTTTGATGTGTTTTGGCGAAGTCGCGCATGGCGGGTTTGATGTGTTTTGGCGAAGTCGCACATGGCGGGTTTCGTGTGTTTGGGCGAATTTGCGTGTGTCGGTTTGATGGGTTTTGGCGAAGTCGCAATTGTTAGATTTGATGTGTTTGGCGAAGTCGCGCATGGTGGGTTTGATATGTTTTGGTGAAGTCACGTATGTTGGGTTCGAGGTGTTTTGGTGAAGTCGCGCGTGTTGGGTTTGACGTGTTTGACGGAGTCGCGTGTGTTGGGTTTGATGTGTTTTGGTGAATTCGCGTGTGTTGTGATGTGTTTTGGTGAATCCGCGTGTGTTGAGTTTGGCGAAGTCGCGTGTGTTGGGTTTGATGTGTTTTGTAGGACGATGCGCTCGTACATATCCTGTTGGAGTTGATATCTTACAATTGGCTATACCTCACAAACGGATGATATCGAAAAATGCCTAAAATCGTTCCGAAGAAAAAAAAATCGGAATTATCAATGTTATCGATATTGTCAAAATCATCGATCTGATCGATAACTGCTGATAGTTTTGATAATCTCGATATCACTGATGTTGATTCTCTTCGACCAAGTATCATTTTGTTGCATGGCATAGCCCAGCTTTTGTAAATCTTCCTTCGATTACAATTTGCTTGCATTTTTTCATACTGTGTTATGATAAAGTTCGTATTCTTTATATCTTGTGGAATCAGAACGGTTCGAGATCAAGCAAAATGGTTCACATTTTGTTATATTCACCATGAGTCATCATTTCGATCTGATTTTCAGTCTGAGCAAACGCTAACTGATTTAACATCTGGCCTCTAAAATATTTTCACGATATATTTTCAATACATACTACATGGGAACACATGACTGAGCATCAGAAAAATGATAGAAAAAATAGGTTTGATAGCCTTTTCAAAAAGAATATTTAGAAAGTAATTGTTCAAGTATTTCTGGTTCCACCGACTGACTGATCTTTCACATTTCAAATGGAGCACTAATATTTTGATTTTTTTTTAGAATCTCCAGGAATTTTTGATAATATCGATAATATCAATGTTTTCGATTATATCGATTATTTCCTAAATTATCTATGATAGAGTAGAGTAGAGTAGAGTAGAGTAGAGTATATTTTATTCGACCATGTTATGTACATAAAACATTTATGGCAAGTCGCATAGGCAATATGACTTCATAGTCGAGAATATAAAATGATCATAATGATAAAATATTCTATCACTACAAGTATTAAATAAATTTCAGCTGAAAATCAATGTACTGACTTACAGTATAAGATAACGATAATATCGATTATATCGATGATATCGATGAATATATATTTTTTTTTTCAAATTATCATCGGTAATTGTCGATAATTATCGATATATCGATAAATTTCCCCCACCCCCTATCGTTTACCACCCACCCACCACTCACCTTCCACCAGGTGATGATCGCAGGCGGCCTGGAGCCGACGCACCTGCAGGACACGTCGTACCTCCTGCCGGCGCTGAACTCCGGCTGGATGCCGCCCCCCAGCTCGACCTCCAGCGGCCTGAGGTACATGTCGACGGCGGCGCGCACGATGAGCGGCGGCTGCAGCCGGCTGTTGCCAGCTTCGCAGCTGTACACGGCCAGCAGGTGCGCGCGCGTCAGCTTCTCGATCTTGAGCACGCCGCGCGACTGCCGGCGCGCCGGGAAGTAGACCGTCTCGTCGGTGACGAGGTCGCCGTCCCGGAACCAGGACACCTGCGAAGCCGAAATATGTTTATTATTTCATCTGTGGACAACACGTAAGGAAAACCTAATAATGTTCGAGGAACATCGTGTTAGAGAGCGGTGGAATTTTGGGAGGTGTTGGAATTTTTCATGAAAGTTTGGAGGATGTGAGCATCAGGAAAGACTTCACTAGGCAAAGAATTCCACAACTTTGCCGTTCTATTGAGGAATGATGCTTGGTATAGCAATGTTCGACAGGTCTCGAGCCTGACAGTGTAGGGGTGACCAGCTTGAGCTCGTCTGGTTTGTCTACTAGGAATCGCGCGTGGTGGCATAATAGATGATATCTCCGTTGAGCACCGACCATGAAAGTACCTATAAAAAAGGCATAGATCGCCGACTTTTCTACGATGATCTAGACAGGTCAATGATTGGGTGAGTGTTGTGTCATCGACTAGGCGAATAGCTCTTCTGAATTGAATCTGAGAGCTTCAGCGTATGTTTGGGGGCTGAGCTCCGAACATGTGAACAGTACTCCAGGACAGGTCGAATTTGTGCTTTGTAGATCATAAGCAGTTGCTGGGATGTGAAGTATCTCTTCTCTTCACAAAAACCAGGTGTTTGTGAAGCAGTTTTCGCAATGGACCTCACATGATCGTCCCATGAGAGAGCACTGTTGGTGGTGACACCCAGCATGGATATTGACGACCTCATAGGAAAATTGGTACCCGACATCATCAAATTGGGTATTGTGTGATCAGCCTTCTTGGTGAACATACAAGCTTGAGTTTTAGTTGCATTGAACTGTACTAGATTCTCAGATCCCCATTTCAGAATTCTTGTCAGATCCTCATTTAAAGCATCAACCTGTCTTCGCCTTGCACCTCTGGCCTCGTTGGATGATATAGGGGCTCTAGAGGAAAAGGCGGAATGAAGTGTACTATCATCCGCAAAGCTATGAACTGGGCTGGAGGTCACATTCAACAAGAACAAGGAGCAAGAACAAAGTTGGTGCCAAGACAGAGCCTTGTGGAACACCAGCATTGATCGTCATTGTATCAGACGAGACCCCGTCTACCACCACGTAGAGTGATCTATCTGCAGGAAAACTCGATAGTAAGGATATTTCTCTTGTTTTCTTTGGATGACCTCCTGCAGCTGAATCCAGCCTTCTTTTGGAAATTTTGGAGTTTGCTATTCTGCCATTTATGAATATCAAAAATTCCATTTTATCGTTATGAATATATTTTTCAGGCAACTCTTATTCATCGATTGTGGTTACCCAAGATGGCCGGTGGTGTTTCCTCTTCCAAATACTCCATTTTTCTATTGACTTTTCCTTAATTTCTATCGGAAAGCTCATGATGAACAAAAGGAAACTTCTCCTATCGAAAAATGCCCTGATTTCGAGCTCAAAGAGACGAAAAATGGAGTCCATAGATATTCTCCAAGCAGTTTGGGAATGCCAGCATGATATTGTTATACATGATGTACCTACATGATCAGGTGATACATAGTATTTCTTTTCAGAAACGACGAGAGAAAATCCCATCCTCATGATAAATTCATCATCATTATCGGAATGTCTTCAGTATCTCACATGTACAGGGTTAGTCACTATATTTTTCCCCTCCCTTCAACTAAATCATTGATAGAGAAGCTATAAGAAATATCAGAGAGTCGTAGGGTTTCATATTCGATACCAGGAAGTACCAATTTTTCTCATAAGTCACGTGATGAATGAATGTTTTTTTAATGAAACACCCTTAATAATTTTCATCACAGGCTCAAAAGAAAACGTACGTGTTCAATAACGATCGAGAAACCTGACAGTCTCAACCAAATTGGGATGCACTGTACAGTTACCAAAAAAATCAACTCATTCCATCCGACTCTAATATTTTTTTTCGAAGTATGAATAGAGATTTTCAAAATTACTTGAATCGGTCCAGCCATTGTCCTCATTTGACCGATTCAACTGGAAAACAGTCAATTCATGAACGAATATCTCCTCAACATTCCGTATGCCAACAAAAATCCGCAGAATTCACTCCAAAGTGGGTGGGCACGACCCCCAAAAACTGGAAACTGCGTGAATAGAACATACTTAGTCGAACCGCAGCAGGATAATACGTTAATAGCGTGCTTTTGTTTTTACAAAGGGCCAAATTTATCATCCGGAGCTTTTCGCCCGAGCGAGAGCCTGCCATTCTTTCTCTCCGGTGAATTCCGCAAAAATTTCATATCCTGAATTTCCAGCGTCTGCAGATGCTTGCCGTGGAGAAAAAATGCCGACTCGGTTACCCATTCATAAAACATTCCGGACGAAAAGGGAATAGGATTGCCGTGAGGAATATTCAAAGTGGTTTTCCAATGAACACTGATATTCTTTTGTTCCGAACTTTCTGAGGCGTGGGATGGTTTCTCATTATACAGTGTGGAACAGCCAAATGGAATGAATTCGACAATAAATGAATGAGGGTGTGTTGGGAAACGCATTTTTTCAAAAAAATTAAATTATATAGAGTGTGTCAAGTGACAGTGCCCAATACCAACTTTCCTATTTCGAATGGAACACCCTGTATTTCATTCCATTTTTAAATTTCCACTGAAGAGCTCATTTCATCGCTACACCACACTTGGCGTCTGGCGGAAATGATAACAGAGATATAGGGTGTGACAAAACGAGATGAATTTTTTGTGTCAAAACTATGCATTATTGGTCGAAACGACTTGGATGTCTCTGTCTTAATTTCCGATGTACTATCTACTGACATCCCTTCGAAACAGAGACAGATACAGGATGATCAATTTTCTGAATTCTGCACCACCCTATATATGTTTCAATCAAATTACAATAGGTAGTGAATCAAAAGTCAACACAGGGACATGTACAGTTAGGGAAGAGTACAGTTAGATTCAGTTTCTGGCGAGGATCTTGGAATGGAGATCTGAGAGTTCAGTAGGGTGCAATGCAGATCGTATCTCCACCATCCCGGTGGATCCTAAAATACACAAGTCATTGATGTCAGGTACCACTATTGTCAGGTATCACCACATACACATGTTAGATCCATGGCAAAAATTGCTCTACAAAAAGCATGCCTTTATATCTCGTGAGAAGACGAATGTACTTTAAATCTCACCAGTATCTCATGATCTGTCATGATCTGTCATGATCTATCATTGGAAGGACCACTTGAATGTTATGGATTGTATCTTCAAACGGCGTATGTATTATGAGACATTTTCCCTTCCATGTACCGCTTGGAATTTCAGTGTCTGATAAAATCTGCTCCAACTCAGCTAACTCCAATCGATCGAAAGTGTACCTCACCTAGAGACTATCACAATATACACAGTATGATTAGAGTCACTGAAAACTATCGATCTGATTGATGACCTACATCGATCCGAACTGATCTATTAGCCCAACTGAATATCCAATGATAATCACTCTCTCCTATGTTTCTTCGACCGTTCTTTCGTGTGAAATGAGGTCAACCGTCGTTAAACTGTATCAGACAAAAAACACGGAGGCAAAAAGAAATCCAGCTTGTTCCGTGTAACCAAAGAAACGAAGTGAAATCCATCAATCTTACTCCAGCAGATGGTCTCTAGCAGTTGATGGCAACAAACAGGCATCAATGGAATGGACCTCTTACATATTTCATTTCTTGATTTCAGTTCCTACTGGGGATGGAACGTGATGTATGAACAGATGGACAGTTGCGTGTCTGCCTCGAAATGGACATTTTATTTTCAGGGCATTTGTTGTCTAGACCGTCGACCTGTGACAAAAGTAGATCCACCTATGATCGAGGATAAGTATTCGATATGTTGTCCCCAGCTGGACCAGTTGGAATTCGAGGAGGAATATGAGATGAAAATACAGAGCACCTCGTGAATTTTAGCAAGTCAAGATTGATGCGATCGATTTACATTCCATTTTTCCTTCATCAGTAACGAAGTCAACGTATCGAACTCCAAATTATCCTCCAATTGTGCGCCGTGTATATGAAAAATATTGTGGAATACATTCAACTCATTCAAGATGGTATTTTTGGGTTGGAATTGAGTTCGATTTGAGTGTGATAATGTTGGGGAAAGTCGAGAAAGCGGTGTTTCCATATCCTGCATCCCACTGTTTCTGACGGAGTTCAATGCAATTTTGAGTTTCCGAAGTGACAGGTTGTACTCACAACCAAGACAACCGAGACAAACCAGACGAGCTCAGGCTGGTCACCCCTACACTGTCAGGCTCAATAAAAGTTGTAGAATTCTTTGCCTAGTGAAGTGTTACCAGATGCTCACAACCTGCAACCTTCAAGAAGAATCCCAACACTTTTCTCATCTCCCAAAACTCCACCGCTGGTCAACACGATGTTTCTCGAACACTACAGGTTTTCCTTTCGTGAGCTCAAGAAATAAAGAGAAGTATGATTACATGAATTCAATCTCTCACAGGTTCAATCAAGTTTGAACCACGAACATAAGAGGGAACTCCGTATGTTCACTCCTTGAAATTCTCATTCGAAACATTCAGAACATCTAATATTTGAATCAGAATATAGACGGCACCTTGGACGGGAACTATGAGAATCAGACAAAAACCGATCGAGGTGTCTTGCATTGATTTCCCTGAAACAAACGATGGCGCCAATGGCGATTGTCTATCTTTTTTGCCTTCCGGATGACATAGCTCTTTCGACATGACAACGTCATCAAAATTCGTGATGATTTTTTCGATGACTACGTGGAAGAGCTGTCGTATCGATTGAGTTAGCGGTAGGCATGCTAGATTCCCATCCGTACCTGTCGTCGACAGCCTTTTGTTTTGATAGGCTATTGTTCCAGCGATAATGCCAGTGAAGAACATATTTTACGGTCTCGCGGGATCGCTTTGAAGGGATTGTTCTCATCATGGTATAACGCCGTTTATTTTTCCAGCAGTTGATGGAGAATTTTCATTCACCTCAGAGTTGATTGGATTTCTATATGCGGTGTTTCTACTACTTTGAGGGCACGTTTCGAAATCTCTCGCCTGGTACGAATACTCATTGATAGAGAACTATCGATATCACAACAGCAGTGGTTCGAAATTTCATCCTTGGATGATGCTTTGCGGGTTCTTATCTCACCTCCACGAGTTCTTCTAGATAGATGTATGGATGTTTATCGAGTTGATTCACAGGGTGGGCCAAATCCGAGAGTGATTTCATTTTTCTAGATTTTGAGGGAGTTTCTATCCTCGTTTCTGAAGAATGAAAATGGAAATCGTAGTAATTATCTCGATATATTTGTACAGATATATCTATAATGATGAATTCTTCATCCCAAAACTCACATGAATATGCAATTCCGACATAATTCCCTCACTGTTATTTATCAAATAAAAAGTGCCCACGAAGTCGACACGATTATTCCCTCATCATCAGAAATGCAAGTTATGCAGAAGCGATATCCGAAAGAGAAATCGCATTTGAATCTTCTCGAAAGACATTCTACTATGAATTTCTGCTTGTCCTGAATTTTCGTCAACTCCAATAACTGATTCAAGATTAGCAATATGTAAAAGAACACTTCATTTGGAAATGAAATAATCCCCTTAGTTATCGATCCAGTGTTAAAAACAGAACTGTGTGCTGCGGTCTCTTCACATATAACAGATATAGGACAACAAATCTTCCTGGAATATATCAAATCGATTATCAGGATATGGGGTAACTCTTGATCATTCAATCCAAAAGATAACGTATGATGTCATGTAAAAGCGCTCGGGCTTCATTGTTCCGAAGGAACAACTGTTTTCCTCACAGAAATGTTCGCTTCGTTTCATTCCTGATCCGGATTTGTCATTCTTATGTGAACACCACTTTTAAATACATATTCTCGTTCGAAGAGTAAAAATCAAACACATCACCACGAGCGCGCGCTAAAAAACATCTGATTTCTCTAACCTCACATTCTTTGGAGAATACCTAGTTGGTAGAACTGGTAGAACCAGTGTTGCCACCCGTCACAGTGAAACACACCGGAATGAGTTTCATACGCTGATGCGACATACTTTGCCAATAAAAACAACGTCGGAATTCCTTTATTCTTCATCACAGATACTCTAGACTCTAGATGTATCGTTAAATAATTATGATTTCGTATCATGTTCGCTTCCTCGAAAGACTCCATGACAGCAAGTACGTGCACTCGAGGAGCTTTCAAAATCCCATTTCGGATACAAGCAAGTTACATTACTCAACGACCAAAGAGCACTGCACTGGAAGTGTGTTATGTTCCTTGCCTAGAGTTTATGAAAGGGTTCATGCATAATTCAGGTGCAAAACTCAGAAATTCAGAAAGAACGATATTAATCATAATGCATTTAGTATTTCGATGCTAAATCACTTTAGAGCGCGAATAAAAGAAACACACGTGGAGTGGGACACCCGCTTACACTTCGGTATGTGACCTAGATCTTGATTCTAGATCGAAGAGTTGCCGTGGTTAACACAAGAGTTCTTTGCGAGACAGGATTCCTCACAACGCATTCGTTGTTTGTGGATATAGGACTAGTTGGATAGATTCGAATCTAAAACAGATATTTACTCTGAGACTTTGGAATCAACGTTGTATTGGAGGTTCCTTGCATCGTGGAAGGAAATCCGATTGAATAGGTCATGGTTGAGAGAAGAAGAAAGAAAGAGAGGAATAGAGAGAGAGAGTTAGATTGTTCTATTTATCAGCTCAAGGTGGACGCCATGACATCTAATGATATTCATGGCTTTCTCATATATTTGTATCCTGAACTTGAGAAGAATGAAACATAGATATTTATTGTTTGAGTTCTTCAGATAGCAGCACATCATTCGTACGAGAATGTTTGATATCATTCAATATTATTCTGGAGCAAATATAATGTATGTGAAGCAAGAATGAAATACAACGTTCCATTCACAACCACAAACCTTCGGAGTAAGTATCGTCGGAATTTATTATCGGAAAATGATTTGACACTATGAATATCAGAATTATTCCGTTCGAGATGGACAAAAAAATTAAATGAAATGAAATTTTCACTCAGAAAAAGAAGGGTATTCTTCAATACGATCGTATCTCACAATTGTCAGTTTTATACGAAGTCACGGTTTTGAAATACTCTACCAGAATGACTGAAGTTGGTTCATCTGCATTATTTCCGCCAGATGAACCTCTCCTGCAGAACCAATTACACTGGCGACTCCCAAAACACAAGCACCCACTTCTTTACCACACGATGCGGTCATAATCGACCCAGCCGAAAATAAAATTACTCCAATACTCGAGCAAGAACGAGGTTTCTAATTTCATTGGGAGGGTCTCTTGAAAACGCCACATTTCACCACAATATTAAATTCCGCGTTACAAAAACCCCGTGAATTCAATTATCGCTGAATCACACAAGAACGCGGAAAAGAGCGAAAGGTCAATATGATTCGCGTGATCCATTACTCGATAGGGAAATGGCATTCTCTTGCCGGAAAATATAATGCGGAGTCATGGCTTCCTTCGGATGACATCTCGCCGAGGTTTTTTATATGAACGTGAATAAGGTTGATTAGGAAACGTTTCAGGACCACTTTGGTATATTGGAGGATTTTATAGATTCGATGAATCAACGGAGGAATATGGCCCTCTGGTTATTCAAACAAACGTGAGAAGTCAGTCCAAGTGAACCCCAACAATATAAGACATTTCTCCTGAGATAGCTCGTTTGGAGATGAAATATATGAAATGAAACCGCACCACGATTTATGTTTTGTAGGTACAGTTTCTGGAGAATTTTCTCTCCAGGACTTACACCTTCTCGAATTGTACTTCAGAGGGCGTCGAATTGATTCCAGAAAACGTCAGATGAGTCTCAGATTGGTCATTTATATCTCAGATGGTATCGATTGGATTCCAGGAAAGTGGGTTGAATTCCGGAAAGCGTCACTTTAATTCAACACTCACGACGATTTCAGAAGGTGTTGATTGAATTCCGAAATATTCAATTTGATATCGAAAAACATTTGACTTTCAGAATGGTGGATTGTAATGCAGAATACGTGGATTGTATTTCAAGAATATTAACCTGAGAGAATTCTATTTTATGAATTCCTCCGAAATTCGAATGATCTATTCATCATTTTTTCTGAAATACAATTAACTATTCTGGAGTTCAAGTGGGATTTGGAATTGAATAAATCGTACTGGGATACAAGTCATGCTTTCTGGAATCGAAATGACTTTTCAGAAACTGAACTGAAACTTTCTGAAATTCATCTCACTATGATGATGATAATAATAACCGTCTTTATCATTCCCAAAGAGGAAAAAACAAAACTATATTATATTTAGAATTCATGAATGTTCGGAAATAAAGAGCGAAGTTTATTTTTTTATTGATGAAATACAGTTGATACTCTTCGGATTCACCGGGAGATGTCCAAAATTTGACTTTCATTCAGTCGCTAATAATCGAAAGATCGATGTGACTCAAACATTGAATGAATAATGAGAAATGGTGTACTATCAGTGGGCTCAGAAAGCCATTAACAATAATTCCAGAAGCTTCCTTCAGCAAACCTGAATCAAAACATGCTTATGAGAGGAGGAGGAGGTATTCCTACCTTCTGAGTGCTTCACAGATCTGCATGAAATATTGCGAGACCTTTTTCTCACTAGCTCCGAGAAAAAACAACACAGTAGACGTTCACGAGCTAATTTTCTGCGCATGTTGATGCCATATTGGATTCCGCCTCGGGTCCGCTTCCAGAGCATAAACCCACCTTGGATTCATTATACCATTCGTCGTATGTACATATGGAATTGATAATTGTGCACATTTATCTATACATCCTGTTTTCCGAAGGAGAATATTCTTTGATGATTATTCATGTTAGGAACCCTTCAAAACCGCTTGCTTTCCTGTATACTTCTTCGGGATGGGATTCCCAACTGTTATTTCGAAGGGGTTGGGAGTGTAGGAACGGATTGATAGCGGAACTTGATGGAGTTTGATCGATTTTTCACTAGCGTATGTTGGATTTGATCGATTCTGGCGAAGTTGTGAAAGTTGGGTTCCATGCGTTCTCAACTGGGTCGGACTGCCCTACAATAAGCGCACTATTTTCTATTTGACGAGACATATCTCCGGAATGGTCGATCTCACGAACTCGATCGATCCACCAATCGATTTCTCGTTCAATTTTCATCTAGGTCACAAGATTTCAAACGAATCGATCGCGAAATGAGCAATTTTGTTTATGTCAGAAGATCCAAGGTACATATCTATCGGATAATCGTAGCTTGGAAATTTCGAAATTCCTAATTATTGTTCAACTGAATCTGAAAAGAATCACAACCACTGAGTCGGACACGTAGAGAACGAATCTGCAATCGAAATAACTGGATTCGTGTCGATAACGAAGAAATCTCGCTCCTAAGTGCGTTTTTCGCCAAAAAGCGCAATATTTTCACTTTGTCGCGCCATATCTCCGGAACGGTCGGTCTCACGGACTCGATCGATCCACCAATCGATTTCTCGTTCAATTTTTATCTGAATAACAGGAATTCAAATTAATCTATCAGGAAATGAGCAATTTCGTTCATGTCAGAAGATCCAAGGTATATATTTATCGGATAATCGTAGCTTGGAAATTTCGAAATTCCTGATTATTGTTCAAAAAATCTGAAAAGAATCACAACCACTAAGTCGGACACGTAGAGAACGAATCTGCATTCGAAATAACTGGATTCGTCTCGATAACGAAGTAATCTCGCTCCTAAGTGCGTTTTTTGCCAAAAAGCGCACTATTTTCACTTTGACGAGCCATATCTCCGAAACGGTCGGTCTTACGGACTCGATCGATCCACCAATCGATTCCTCGTTCAATTTTGATTTAGATTACAGGATTTCAAACGAATCGAACGTGAAATGGAGAATTTAGTTAATGTCAGAAGATCCAAGGTACATATTTACCGGATAATCATAGCTTGAAAATTTCGGAATTCTTAAATATTATTTGAAAAATCTGAAAAAAATCACAACCACTAAGTCGGACCCGTAAAGAACGAATCTGCGATCAAAATTCCTGAATTCGCCTCGATAACGTAGTAATCTCGCTCCTAAGTGCGTTTTTCGCCAAAAAGCGCAATATTTTCACTTTGTCGCGCCATATCTCCGAAACGGTCGGTCTTACGGACTCGATTGATCCACCAATCGATTCCTCGTTCAATTTTCATTTAGATCACAGAATTTCAAACGAATCGATCAGAAAATGAGGAATTTCGTTTATGTCAGAAGATCCAAGGTACATATTTATCGGAAAATCGTAGCTTGGAAATTTCGAAATTCCTAATTATTGTTCAAAAAATCTGAAAAAAAATCACAACCACTGAGTTGGACGCGTAGAAAACGAATCTGCGATCAAAATTCCTGAATTCGCCTCGATAACGGAGTTATCTCGCTCCTAAGTGCGTTTCTCGTCAAAAAGCGCACTATTTTCACTTTGACGCGCCATATCTCCGAAACGGTCGGTCTTACGGACTCGATTGATCCACCAATCGATTCCTCGTTCAATTTTTATTCAGATTACAGGATTTCAAACGAATCGATCCTGAAATGGAAAATTTAGTTCGTGTCTGAAGATCCAAAGTACATAGTTACCGGATAATCATAGCTTGAAAATTTCGGAATTCCTAAATTCTATTTGAAAAATCTGAAAAAAATCACAACTACTGAGTCGGACCCGTAGAAAACGAATCTGTGATCAAAATTCCTGAATTCGCCTCGATAACGGAGTAATCTCGCTCCTAAGTGCGTGATTCGCCAAAAAGCGCAATATTTTCACTTTGACGAGCCATATCTCCGGAACGGTCGGTCTTACGGACTCGATCGACCCACCAATCGATTTCTCGTTCAATTTCCATCTAGATCACAGATATTTAAACGAATCGATCAGGAAATGAGGAATTTCGTTCATGTCAAAAGATCCAAGGTACATATTTATCGGATAATCGTAGCTTGGAAATTTCGAAATTCCTAATTATTGTTCAAATAATCTGAAAAAAATCACAACCACTAAGTCAAACACGTAGAGAACCAATCTGCAATCGAAATAACTGGATTCGTCTCGATAACGAACTAATCTCGCTCCTAAGTGCTTTTTTCGCCAAAAAGCGCAATATTTTCACTTTGTCGCGCCATATCTCCGGAACGGTCGGTCTCACGGACTCGATCGATCCACCAATCGATCTCTCGTTCGATTTCCATCTAGATCACAGATATTCAAACGAATCTATCAGAAAATGAGGAATTTAGTTTATGTCAGAAGATCCAAGGTACATATTTATCGGATAATCGTAGCTCGGAAATTTCGAAATTCCTAATTATTGTTCGAAAAATCTGAAAAAAATCACAACCACTAAGTCGGACACGTAGTGAACGAATCTGCAATCGAAATAACTGGATTCGTGTCGATAACGAAGTAATCTCGCTCCTAAGTGCGTTTTTCGCCAAAAAGCGCAATATTTTCACTTTGTCGCGCCATATCTCCGGAACGGTCGGTCTCACGGACTCGATCGATCCACCAATCGATCTCTCGTTCGATTTCCATCTAGATCACAGATATTCAAACGAATCTATCAGAAAATGGGAAATTTCGTTGATGTCAGAAGATCCAAGGTACATATTTATCGGAAAATCGTAGCTCGGAAATTTCGAAATTCCCAATTTTTGTTTGAAAAATCTGAAAAAAATCACAACCACTAAGTCGGACACGTAGAGAACGAATCTGCGATCGAAATAACTGAATTCGTCTCGATAACGGAGTAATCTCGCTCCTAAGAGCGTATTTCGACAAAAATCGCACCTTATCTCATAACCTCATCGCGGATTCATAAGGAGACAAACTGCCCTTTTTTCTCCGCCCATGGCCTTCGGGCTGCGATAAACTCCCACGGGAAAAACTAATTAGTGCGGCTCTCCAGTGGGATTGCAGAGGTTTGAGGTGTTTTTCAGACGGCCGAGAGGGGGAACGTGTAATGCCGCCATTATGAAATTAGCTGAGGCGACACAGATGGAAAACTCTTGCAAAGCACCGGAGAATCGTTCGCAAAATTAGTCGCTAGGTATCGCGAGGAATTGTCGGCGGTGCTAATTTTCATACTATATTTTGTCCACCCTCTACGGCGGTCAACTGAAATGATCTGATGCTACAAATTTACCAATGAGTGAATAATATTGAATAATGTTACATTGGATAGTATTGAATGATAGTCGTCGAATGTGAGTAGGGTATATAGGGTGATTCGAAATCAAATGTGGAAGTTCCAGGAACATATCGTTGGGATAAAAAAAAGCTTTTTCTTTGTAAACATGTGTCCTAAAATGCACTCCCTTCCAGGCTACGCCACTGTGAGTTAGGTGGAAGAAAGATCATCTGAAATTGTGACTATAATAACGGATCAGATCTTCTGAGAATTGGTATGCTCTATGTGAACCCAGTTTCGGGAAAGTTGGACAGACTTGTATTGGCCGAAATTCCATTTTTTCGAGGAGAAACTCTCTTCTAGGACATAGAAAAATCCACAAATTTGGTAACAGATAATAATCAACGAAAAGGAAATGACAAACCATTCATTATTACCAAAATCAACAAAACTTCCATGGAGGTCGTTCAACAGTTACTGCGTACACATTTACATGAGACTCATTCCTCATCGTCTCGATCACCTTATCAAAATGGCGTGTCACAAGGTTCTGCACTGAGGCCAGTTTCATTCATTCTCCACATGAATCAGCTATCTGTAGTTTTGCAAGTGCTCACAAGGAATAGGATATCTCCAAACTCTACTCATTTTCGAAAAGTGTCAAATCATAAGTCGAGATCAGAAGAATTATGACAAACGGGGTGTGAATATACAGGGTGATACCTATGTTGGAGCTCCATATCTTTCAGTGAATGAACGATGATTGATGATGGTACAAACGTTTTCTAAACACAATGAAAATACACATGTATTCATCTTCAACAATCAACAATCACAATCAGAACTGAAGCTCGCCGAGTGAAACTCTATATACATATGATCTACAGGGGATTGAAGTGAGGGCATTTTTCCGAGCTGCCTCGAACTCCAAAAATATTCACAATATTCACAATATTCGAACAGAGATGATCAACTTGATTGATTGACAGATTCAGGTATGATCAGATGATGGAAAACAATGGATTTACTCACCTTAGCGAGCGGTTTGCCTGATGTAGCGACGCAGGTTAGTGTCAAACTAGCCCCTTCTGCATAGGCTGTAGTAATACCATTCCTCACCGGTCCCCAATCGTCACTGACTTGGACGTTTGAAGGAGGCACTGAAAAAAAAACCACCCATTGAAACAGAAATCGATTCCATCATATTCGAGGGTGAGTTTATTTTTGTTACCGACTGCGTGGTTGATTGATTTTCAGTGGATTAGCCTATATACCTATACTCCTGTCATCATCATCACCATCGTTATATACAATTTTCAACCAATTGAATGTCACATGAATACAAAATGACGAGACTTTTCGCACATTTCCTTCCGAAGGATTTCAGTGTATCACAGTGTTCAAACGACTGGGAAGGTTATTGAATGAATTCAAACCAGAACTGATCAATGATTAGAAACAGATAATCCAGTTCCCTTGTTGATGCCTTCAGAGTATCTTTCTTGTGAATAGTTTCTAATATTGCGATTCGCATGATCTCAAGAACATGAAGTTCAATTTTACATTACCTCTCAAATCAATCAGAATAGATTAATCGAGCATTTAAATGCAACAGCACTCTAGGATATTCATTTACATTTAATTTGTTTCATTTGCTCCAATTCCATGCCGTTATCGAATAACCATTCGTTGATATTCGTCAGGTCTTCATTAATTACTCCAACCGCACGAATCGCCCGTTCGAACGAGAATCCATCAAAAAAATATGCCACCTCATCCGATTTTCTCCTTTTATAGCCTCGTTTTGTCTGACACATCGTCATTTCAACGATGTACAGAAGACTGGTGCAGTCACTGATAGTGTTTTGTTTCGCCAAAAACGCCAACGGCATTTTCCGCTACCAAGTTATGAAAGTTCCCAGAAGATGGCGACATTTTTGCAGATTCCTGTATACATTGTTGATGTTTTGACATTGTTATTATGTAGTTTGATCATGAGTGGAGAAGTAAACCGGAATTACTACTTCTGAATCGACGTTTTTATAACACTGATTGTGCAATTCACTTATGAGTTCAATAATATCCATACAATGAAAATACTTCATTACACTTTCGTTCGAAGTCGACTGGAATTCGCAGCAATAGTTTGGATCCTGGTGAAAACAATTTGACGAAATGAATTCATTTCATATTCATATTATAAAAGATATGGCATTTTTTCGGAACACTCATCTCATGACCCAATTAGACTAGAATTCAATATATTGAATCTTAAAAATAGAAGAACTGAACTATTGACCTACAATACAGAATCAACAAGAAGTTTTTGTTATCATATCTTAAACTATATGTTGCAAGATTCCGACCGAAAAAAAATGTATCCCATATTCACATAGTTCCTCTACTGATAGATAAAATGTCAACACCATGTGTCAAAAAATTCGCCAAAAACGCCAACGGCATTTTCCGCTACCAAGTTATGAAAGTTCCCAGAAGATGGCGACATTTTTGCAGATTCCTGTATACATTGTTGATGTTTTGACATTGTTATTATGTAGTTTGATCATGAGTGGAGAAGTAAACCGGAATTACTACTTCTGAATCGACGTTTTTATAACACTGATTGTGCAATTCACTTATGAGTTCAATAATATCCATACAATGAAAATACTTCATTACACTTTCGTTCGAAGTCGACTGGAATTCGCAGCAATAGTTTGGATCCTGGTGAAAACAATTTGACGAAATGAATTCATTTCATATTCATATTATAAAAGATATGGCATTTTTTCGGAACACTCATCTCATGACCCAATTAGACTAGAATTCAATATATTGAATCTTAAAAATAGAAGAACTGAACTATTGACCTACAATACAGAATCAACAAGAAGTTTTTGTTATCATATCTTAAACTATATGTTGCAAGATTCCGACCGAAAAAAAATGTATCCCATATTCACATAGTTCCTCTACTGATAGATAAAATGTCAACACCATGTGTCAAAAAATTCGCCAAAAACGCCAACGGCATTTTCCGCTACCAAGTTATGAAAGTTCCCAGAAGATGGCGACATTTTTGCAGATTCCTGTATACATTGTTGATGTTTTGACATTGTTATTATGTAGTTTGATCATGAGTGGAGAAGTAAACCGGAATTACTACTTCTGAATCGACGTTTTTATAACACTGATTGTGCAATTCACTTATGAGTTCAAAAATATCCATACGATGAAAATACTTCATTACACTTTCGTTCGAAGTCGACTGGAATTCGCAGCAATAGTTTGGATCCTGGTGAAAACAATTTGACGAAATGAATTCATTTCATATTCATATTATAAAAGATATGGCATTTCTTCGGAACATTCATCTCATGACCCAATTAGACTAGAATTCAATATATTGAATCTTAAAAATAGAAAAACTGACCTATTGATCTTCAATACAAAATCAACTCTGAGTTTTTGTTTTCACATCTCAAACTAAATGTTGCAAGATTCCGACCAAAAAAAAAATGTTTCCCATATTCACATAGTTCCTCTACTGATAGATAAAATGTCAACAGCATGTGTCAAAAAATTTCTGCAACCACTCACTACTCCTGTTGATATATCCACTGTGAGTTTGCTCGAAAATGAGCTTCAAAAATTGTATCTACCTTGATGTAACCTCTGATTGTTCATCCTTCGCATGGATAATCTCGGTTGATTTTTCTTTCCTTTTCTATATTGTATTTGTTTCTCTATTGTTTTTCGAATATCAGTTTCATGAAAGGGAAACATGTGATTAGGTTTATCAACTGTATGTTCCTTTGATGGATGAGTAAATGAATCCTACACTTCATTCCGCCTTTTCCTCTAGAGCCCCTATATCATCCAACGAGGCCAGAGGTGCGAGACGAAGACAGGTCGATGCTTTGAATGAGGATCTGACAAGAATTCTGAAATGGGGATCTGAGAATCTAGTACAGTTCAATGCAACTAAAACTCAAGCTGTATGTTCACCAAGAAGGCTGATCACACAATGCCCAATTTGATGATGTCGGGTACCACTGTTCCTATGAAGTCGTCAATATCCATGCTGGGTGTCACCACCGACAGTGCTCTCTCATGGGACGATCATGTGAGGTCCATTGCGAAAACTGCTTCACAAAAACTTGGTTTCCTATTCCGTGCGAAGAGATCCTTCACATCCCAGCAACTGCTTATGATCTACAAAGCACAAATTCGACCTGTCCTGGAGTACTGTTCACATGTTTGGAGCTCAGCCCCCAAACATACGCTGAAGCTCTTAGATTCAATTCAGAAGAGAGCTATTCGCCTAGTCTCACCAAATCATTGACCTCTCTAGATCATCGTAGAAAGGTCGGCGATCTTTGCCTTTTTTATAGGTACTTTCATGGTCGGTGCTCAACGGAGATATCATGTATTATGCCACCATGCGCGATTCCTAGTAGACAAACCAGACGAGCTCAAGCTGGTCACTCCTACATTGTCAGGCTCGAGACCTGTCGAACATCGCTATACCAAGTATTATTCTTCAATAGAACGGCAGAGTTATGGAATTCTTTGCCTAGTGAAGTCTTTCCTGATGCTTACAACCTCCAAACTTTCAAGAAAAATTCCAACACCTTCCTTCTTTCCCAAAATTCCACCGCTGGCTAACACGATGTTCCTCGAACATCATAGGTTTCCCTTTCGTGTTGTCCACAGATAAAAAAAAAAATACTGATTTTGTTGTCATTTTTGTGAGGCCATCTAACAACTGACATTTGTGTGATTTTCCGATATAGTGAATAGTTATCAAGTTGGCTGTTCGGTAGAGTGTTGGTTGAAGAAATTAGATCGACAAATAGATAGAGTAACTGCACCAGAGTGTTCCCTACATCGTTGTCAGCCCGTAGGTGCTTGTCCTGGAGAAAAAAAGGACAGCGTGCGATATGTCAGGATGGCGTAACATAATTCAGTGAACTGCGGCAAAAATGGAACAGACCGTGGTTCTGTATCGATCTACTATTTGTGACCCATTTCGCTTCTAGTATTGTTCGAAAATGATCATAAATAATTCCGGATCTTTCTCATATGTTATCGTGGAAGGCGTAACGTCGAGGAGCTGTTGAAGGATTGCTGTTTTTCTTAGGAGGGTCATCGGACGATATATTTTTTATCGTAATGAATGGTCAACATGAGATCTGAACCATGGAACAGTATAAGACTTTTTTTCACATCATTTTTGTAGGTTGCATTCGGAATATCAAAATAGTATATTAAAAGTTCATAACACAATGAAACATAATCATCTAGGGAAATTTCAAGGAAATGATTGGACTGGCAGAAATGATTCGTTTCTGAGAGTTGACAGATATTTGACACAATATAGCGGAAAGTTAAGTAGATTCAGAAGATGCTTGAAATTTCTGTGAAATGAACCTTCCTCTCAGAGAATTCGATGTCAGATGGATTTCAAGGGAGAGCTTCTTATGATCTCTTGCTAATTTTCCTGGAATTCCAATCAATGTAGGATATTTACACAATTTCTGCCATTTCTTTCAAAATGCAGCAGTTGTACTATTGATAAACAATATCAGCAGATTCTACAGATACCTATTCTGTGATTATCTCTAACTATCTCATAGTTTCGGAATTTTCGATGAACTATTATTGCTTCATCGTCAGTCTCAACTGATGTCTCAACTATGGAAACAATAACTATATAAGTACCTGCCTATGTTACGAGTTGTATCCCTCTTTTTTCAATAATACTTCAATTGAAAGAATGATCTATTATTATTGGTCATTTCTATAATTTTTGATTCCTCCATTTCAATATTCGATCATTCCGATGATTTTGCAGCGTCAATTAGTACCAGTGTTGAAACATCAAAATCTCACAGCTTCACCATGATGGAGCCATTAGTTCCACTCAGAACTCTACCACTTACTAGAAACTCTTCAGGAGATCGCTTTGAAAGAGAACCTGGGACACTATCACTCATTGTTGATTCAATTACCTATCAATTTCAATATAAGAAGTTCGATTAGATATCTGGGATCAATAGCCAACCGATTTTCATTCTGATTATATCCATGATTTTTCATATGATCAATGAAAATCTTCATCAATATCATTATATACACAGAGAAATTATAGTTACCATAACAAAAGTTTAAGGTCGTATAGGACAGAGACATGATGTTATAAATTCTCTACTAGATCGACCTTAGAGAGAGAGAGAGGAATTGAAACTACTATAAGAAAGAGATGCAGTGATCAAAAATCAACTGACTGTTGGCGTTGTCAAAACATTTCGATGTGCCATGCCATTGTATTGGGAAATACGACATTTTCAGAGATTTCCATCCGAATCGAGGTAAACTAAGATTATTCACTCATATCTATTGTTTTGCCAAGTTTATTGAGTGTGTCAAAACAAAGTGTGTCAGTTTCACTTTTTGTTTGGATATTTTTTTTTATCTGTGGACAACACGAAAGGGAAACCTATGATGTTCGGGAACATCGTGTTAGCCAGCGGTGGAATTTTAGGAGAGTAGGAAGGTGTTGGAATTTTTCTTGACAGTTTGGAGGTTGTGAGCATCAGGAAAGACTTCACTAGGCAAAGAATTCCACAACTTTGCCGTTCTATTGATGAATGATGCTTGGTATAGCGATGTTCGACAGGTCTCGAGCCTGACAGTGTAGGGGTGACCAGCTTGAGCTCGTCTGGTTTGTCTACTAGGAATCGGGCATGGTGGCATAATAGATGATATCTCCGTTGAGCACCGACCATGAAAGAACCTATAAAAAAGGCGAAGATCGCCGACCTTTCTACGATGATCTAGAGAGGTCAATGATTTGGTGAGTGTTGTATCATCGACTAGGCGAATAGCTCTCTTCTGAATCGAATCTAAGAGCTTTAGCGTATGTTTGGGGGCTGAGCTCCAAACATGTGAACAGTACTCCAGGACAGGTCGAATTTGTGCTTTGTAGATCATAAGCAGATGCTGGGATGTGAAGTGATATTGAAAATTGGCGAATAATTGTCCTGTTCAGTCTTTGACTGTACTGCTGAAAAAATTCGAAAAAGATCAGAACGTAGCATTTCGTAGTTAAGTTAACGAATGATGTTGAACAAATTTCAAAAAGACCTTAGTTCACTTCTAGAGAGAGGCGGAGGAATGCACCTGATGAAAACAGCAAACTAGAAAGAACTTCACTCTACCAAGTTGTGGGAGTTGATCTATCCTGAAGTTCATAGCCTCCAAACGCTCAGGAAAAAAATCAATACCTTCCTCCTCTCTGTCTGGATCGCATTCAGCAGTTTTGAGTCGAAACTCAGTCGACTCGTATACAGTTGATAGCTTCCAAAACTGAAATACCTTCTTGTTTTTCAATTTCCCACGCTGAATAGCGATGATCGATAAGCTCGACTGCGCTCGATGGAATCAGTGGAATTTTTGCGAGGCAATCAATTCAATCGGATTATTTTTTCCATTGTCAGGATTAAAATCGCCTTAGTCGTAACGAGAAACTCATGGCTCATGGCCGGCAGCTCTCATTAAAGTGGATGACTTTCTCCCGTCTTGTCTTTATTTTACTGCCAGTAAAAAGTGCCGGATTATTCTACTCGGAATCTGGATGTTCTCGATTGAAAATGCTCCTGAATAGATCCGGCTGGATTCGATAATAATAATAATAATAATAATAATGCTTATTGACATGAATAAAAAAATGTTTACACTCAGGTGAAATGCAATAAACATGGTTGAGTCACAGAAGTGTATAACAACTATGAGTTGTTATACTACTTGTGCGTGACTATATATGCTACTACACATTGAAATATTATTACAGAAAGAAATTAAGAAGGTTTTTGTTAGTTGAGGAGTAACATAATATATAAATTAACAAAATAAATATATGTAAATGAACGAACAATATAGATTACAGTTAGAAATAGGAATGACACTATCAATGATTATTGAATTAAAAAATATCTAAAAATATATATAATAAATGTAATGAAATCTCAAAAACGAAAGTGAAATTATATAAAATAATCCAACAATAAATGTAGAATTTCAGTTCAAAAAACTAAGCTAAAATCACATAAAATAATCCAACAATTATGTCAGTTAAAAATAGATATATTCATTAAAATACATTCACCATGTTAAAATTGTGTTAATATACCTACATTCACTGAGTTTTTGTGGAAAAAAATAATAAAGACCAAACTAGCAAAATTCATGAGTAACTGAGACTTATGCATCATGACGAGACAAATATATATACATACATATATACACACATACATATACATACATGTATATATACATACATATACACACATACATATACATACATATATTGTTACCAATGGTATAAATTATGTTTCAATCATTAATACATTTTTTGATTAACAAGTTCATGAAAAGGTGATCTCCCATTTTCCACAATCCACATTTTCACCTTTTTTTTGAATTTGGACATGTTATAGTAATTCTTCAGGTAATCCGGTACCATATTATATAACCTAGGTCCTAGGTATGTTGCATTCCGCTGACCTATGTTTTTTTTACAGCACGGTATTACGCTTTTATTTTTATTTCTTGTGTTATGACTGTAGTTTGGATGTTCTAAGATGATATTTCCTTTTTTGACATTTTTCAAAATATTCCAACAGAAGAGTTGTCTGATATCGAGAAAACTGGATTCTTTGAACAAGTTATCACTTGGGTAAGTGTGAACCTTATGATGAATAATTTTTATTATATATTTTTTTAAGACATTCATTTATTTGGATTCCGAGATATTTCATCGACTTTCCTTCTGGTATTTCATCACTTTCTCCTATTTTTATAGGTCCCATATTTGGTAGTTCATTTGTGTAGGAACAGAAAGGCAAGTATTTAGTTTTTGTAAAATTCAGTGTTAATTTATTACCTCTAAACCATTTTTCTATTTTCAGAAAATCAGTTTCTACAAGATCCTTCAGTTCCGGCCATGTATTGGATTTATACAGTGTGGCTGTATCGTCTGCAAAGCTCAGAATATTTCCTTGTGTTTTCATGTCGAGTAGGCCGTTAATATAGATAGTAAATAATAATGGTCCCAGTACAGTACCTTGTGGGACTCCATAGGAAACATTCTCGTATTGGCTGGTTCCACCATTGATGCTCACCCTCTGTTTTCTATCGGTCAGATGATGAGCAAAGAGTCGACGATTTCGCGGAATCTACGCAAACATGCATGGCTTTTGACAATTCACTGTTGCCAACTGTTGATTATGACATTACATTACATTACATTACATTACATTACACAGGATGAGAAGATTTGTATTAATTGGTGAATCAAGTGAGGTGAAATTTGTATTCGCTGTGTACACGTAAAGGTTCGATTGAATTGCAAGAGTTGTATTAGGTGTGAAACTATCGAATTTTGACCCTTGCTATGCATTGGTGTCACAAGTGATATTGAATTACAATGCGAAGCATTGTCTTAGATTTTCAAAAAAATATTTCGAGCAGTCATGAAACCGTGAAAGAGAAAAATATATCTAGTCTACGAACCTGTGGGAATACAATCAATTCGATATGAGAAACAAACTCCATTGATCCCAGAAAGCTATTTCTACTTGAACGTGGAAGCGGAAAGGAAGAATAATATTTTGTTATATGCTGTATAAATATTTCCGAAAAGAGAGCATCACTGGAAGTAATAAAGGAAAAATATTATTATATCGTCGCTATAAACTGTGGCATGAATATATCATAGGATGGTTTCATGAAATTTTGATTTCGAACATACTCATGACTAGGAAATTCACTGGAGAAATGAAAATATGCAGCATCGAGAGCATAAACTCCAGAAGGGAAGTTTAATTTTCTTCAAGAGTAGTAAAGAGAGCGTAATAAAGGCTGTGAATTCCTTGTTATGGATGTATTTTTACGGCTAGTTTCATCGAAAGTAATGGAAATCTTAATGTTCGATTCAGGCCCGAATTGAACAATTTCACTTTCATTTAATTGAATATAGCTTTTAATTTTTTTTCGCAATGACATATTATCATTTTTCAATGTGTTATACAATAACTCGTATGGGAAATCATACTGGGTGATCCAATAAGAACGAAACAAGGCCGATTTGACATAGTTATCGTTCTCAGAAGAAAAAAAACGCTGGAACCGGTCGATTTTTATTCCGAGGGGGAAATATTTTGAGCATGTTTCCAACTTTTTCACTTGGAGGGGTGAGCTTCAACCCTTGAATCTCAAATAGGATGAGGGGTCGGTCAAGTGATACATCATTTTGAAGGTTATCGAAATCTCTTACCAACGCTTTCTTGTTTTTGGAATTCAATGCAGTAGTTCTCAAGAAAACACGTCAATGAAAATAATCGGCTAGTGATGGAAAGTAACACTTTCTTCCCTTCCATCACTATTTCTCATTTTGTAGTTAGAACGATGTTCATCTAAGAAGTGTCTTATGTATTTTTTTTTAAATCCTGTCCTTTCCAACATTATATAAAGAATCATTTATTTTAATGTCATACCTATGCATTTCCGATCTTTATTCCTAAGAAAGATCGCAAATAGACAGTAGCCTATTTGTTCACAATTCAATATATCAGTTGTGAATATTTGACTTCTTCAACATTCGTTAACCAATCAGAAACGTCAACATCCTGAGCATCTGCAATCTTTTTGTATCTATCTTAGTTGAGTAATATACTCATTATTCATCCTATCATCTCCTGCACGGAATCAATGAAATGTGAATAATATTTCATAATCTTTACATTTAGTTCCACTCAATGAGATCTCAACCAGTAACTTTTCATTCCGTTGAGGTCTCTATCTAGTTGTTAAGCTAGTGTCTCGTGATTTTTCCCATACTTCGAGATGAGTGTATCATCGGAAAAACAATTATTCATCATGGAAAGAGTTATCAATCGAAATGAATTGATGGTGAACCAATTATAGTACCTTGGCACACCCAATATACATCTATGTCTCATCTGTTTCTGGAAAGTTCACTTGATATTTGTTTTTTTTTTTTGTTATCTTCTTTCGGGATGATTTCTCAACTATTCCAAGACGACACTCTCCGTTCGATGTGTACGAATTGGAATTTGACGTCATGACGTATTTTTCGATGAGGACTAATTCTTTATCTATGATGAGGAAGCCGCTATCGCAGAAGTATCAACCGAGTCCTTCGAGACTGATAAAATCAGCCTAACCACTAGCTCTGACCGTCTGGAAAACAGATATTATACACCCGAAACTGTAGATTTGGGAATTGTAAGCTCCCAATAAATCATTTCTAGTCATGGCAACGAATTCAGCTAATTTATGTTATTCCGATGGTAAGCCGGGTTCATTTTGGATCCAGGCAGATATCCCATGGCGGTGCTCCGACGATCATTACAACAATATGTTATCACCAAGAAGGGATTAGGTGACCATTTTCAGGGAAATATTCCATATCACATCAACATAAAACTCGTTGGGAGGTCGAAGCTGCGATTCACAACTGAGAACTCAACTGGTATCAAAGTGTTTTGAAAAATACTGATGTCTCAGAAATGATATCAAGAATAGACCCCTTCATTGTGAAGAAACGTTGAACTAACTCAATGTTCCATGTCTTTTCCAGTGTCTTCCAGAGTAATGGGTTTTTTTGAGAGATACGGTATACTGGTTAATGTACAGTATGGATTCCTAAATGAAAAAAGCACTACCGATGCTATTTTCGACTTCCTTGAAAGAATATACATGAGCATCAATGAAAAGGAGGCGTCTGCAGCCGTTTTCCTTGGTTCATCCAAAGCCTTTGATTGTAGGAGTCATGAGATTCTAATGCAGGAACTTCTTCATCATGGGTTCCGGGGAAATGCCTTGGAATGGTTTAGTTCGTACCTTACAGACCGAAAGCCAAAAATATCATGAGGTTCGTACAGTTCAAAGATTGAAACAATTGTACGAGGAGTTCCTCAAGGGTCGGTCTTGGGCCCTATCCTCTTTTTGCACTATGTAAATGATATGGCTCTTCTGGATATATCTGGAAGGTTTACAGTGTTTCCAGGTGACACTAATGTTTCTTGGCACAATGTAGATCGTGCTACCCTGGTCCAATCCATTACAACAGATTTAGGATAAATTGAAACGTGGTGTGCGAATATGCTGTCAATTGACATTTCGAAAACAAATCTGATATTATTCAAGTGGGACGTAGAATTAGATAAGATAACTCTCATTTTAGACAATCCAGACATTTTAGACAAGATGTCAGGTATTGTATGGAGTCCTTTGAACAAGCTAAAGAAGAGGATCAGGTATCAGCGCATTCGTTACCAAACACAACTACAAATACTAATAACAACGAATATCTTCCTGATGCAATGTCTATCTGCATTCATTGTCCGTCATCAGATCCAGAAATATCGATTGATAGATGCAGAATCATAACTAGGAAATGGACGAAGCACTTATACCGATTGCAGATTCTCCTAGCGATACCCATGACTCATACTGATGAAACCCAATATTTCGCAGAGACTGGAGGCAACGAGAAAAAAATCACATTTGGCAAACGAAAAGCGCAAAGCCCGCAACTTCTGATTGAAGCACTAGAGCACCAAAGCTTTCGCGTAGCATGAATACCAAGAAGGAAGTAGATGCGAATTTATGGGGAATATCGATCCCACTCATAATATGGAAATATTAATACCGAACGATACGTTCCGCATAGGAATTCGACGATGAATTGGCGATGAGAAGCGATGTCGAACATTATCACAGGCGCATGAGGATAATGTTTGTTTGAGGCACAGGATCACGAGCATTCTTCTACTGACACGAAAATATTAGGCGTGTATATATAAATCCTTTATTCAGCTAGAACAATAATAGAAACACGTAGGAACGACAGTAGATGAAAAATATCACCATTAAGAACAAGGCATATACAAAATAGTATGCTCTTGCATGAACAAGAAGTTGTTTGATTGCATTTTTTTGAGTAACAAAAATGATGACCATAAGTTTTTTATCACATCTGATTATTCATTGAGATGTTGCTGTCCTTTGGGAGGAATTGGATCCCGAGCACTCTTCCTACTTCCTCATTTCATATTCGAATCATTTCTACTCCTTGTATTGCATGTCATTTTACAGATTGTACAGATTTCATTCAATGAATTGGAATTATAGCTCAGTAGAAGAAATCTGCAATCCAAGACATGCTAATAGTATTCGCATAATCCTGTTTTGTGATTTTTCGAACCTGATTCGATATACGAATAGTACTGTTGAGTGATGATGTGAAGTGAGTTAGTATGAAAGATTTCGAAATAACGAGCGTTTTTCATTGACGTATTTTCAACATCTATGGAGATGGTTGAATGAAATGGTTTTTATTAATATGCTGTTTGAATTTCAGTTGTCTATGAACAATAACACCAAGATATTTGATTCCATCTACTTAGTCAAGCAATGAGGTTCCGATTCTCATGATAAAGTTGTAATCTTTGAATTTATTATAGTGGTGGCCATTTCCAATTACCTTGAGCTCAGCCCCCAAACATACGCTAAAGCTCTTGAACTCAATTCAGAAGAGAGCTATTCGCCTAGTCGATGATACAACATTCACCAAATCATCGACCTCTCTAGAACATCGTGGAAAGGTCGGCGATCTCTGCCTTTTCTATAGATACTTCCACGGTCGGTGCTCAACGGAAATATCATCTATTATGCTACCACGTAGTAGACAAACCAGACGAGCTCAGGTTGGTCACCCCTTCACTATATCGCTATACCAAGCATCATTCATCGATAGAAAGGCAAAGTTGTGGAATTCTTTGCCTAGCCTTTCCTGATGCTTACAACCTCCAAACTTTCGAAAAAAATTCCAAAACCTTCCCACTATCCCAAAATTCCATCGATGAAAAAAAAAATAGTTGTAGATCTGTAAAGATCTAGAAATATGTAGAGATATAGAGATCTGTGGAGGCCTTGAAATCTGTTGTAAAGAGATTCAGCAACAATATTCATTTATCATCTGACAGGAAATGACCATGGACCAGGAACACTTCCTTGTAGCACACCAGACTCATTCACTGTAATTAACAGAGAAAATTCCTTCGATTCTGAGCTTTCATTTGATGAATAATCTGAAAATCATTCCAACATCATCATATTTTGAATATATTCGAATGAAAAGAAAACCTTTGTTTTTGTTTGATATCATCGGTGAAATCCCTTCTCCATGTAACAAATTCAAATTTCAAATTTGAAATCTGAACTAAGCAGGTGAAGGAGCAGTAGTATAAACATTGATGTAATGAAGATAATATGTGATGAAACTAGTGATAATCAATTTGAAAATACTAGTTAAATTGTGACAAGCTGGCTGAAATGGTAGAAATACAATACAAGCCCTCCAGGCTCAGCCATTCGCACCAAATGTATACATAATGTATGTATAATTCAATATCAGATGAATAATATGATCGCAACATGTATATACCTCATTTCTGAATAAATTAACTGAAACTGAAAAAAAAGCACCGTTCCTATGAACCAAGAATCTTTCAATTCATTCAATTCATTCTCCTATCCACCTTTTCGAAGGAACTCTGTACATCTTTTCGAAAAACTTCCGTTGCAGCCCACTCATTATCCTCAATCATTCTGATCCCTCGCATCCAGGAATTCAATTCATCAAAACACCTCTCGTCGGGATAAAAACCTGTCATGGAATAACGATTTCCATATGAACTGTTTCTGCATGATATTTCCTCGCCTGGAGTGTTTCATTTTGTTTGACAGTGAAAAATTCGCTTTTCAATTACCTGCGCTCCACATATGCCAGCTTCGCGTCGGATAGCGAAACTCTCCACATGAATTGGGAAGCGATCTCGTTGGAGGGGATTCCCCAACGTACGTTCAATCATCAGATGATATCCGAGAAGACAACATACAGGGTTATTTTCTTCGATAGGATACATAACCGATATTACACTCTATTCGAAAGAGTGCAATTCGCCTAGTCGGTGATACTCTACTCACGGATTGATTGACCTCCCTAGAACATGGAAAATCAAGGCAAAATCATGGGATTATTTGCCTAGTGAAGTTTTTCCTGATGCTCACGATCTCCAAACTTCCAAGAGAAATTCCGATACCTTCTTTCTCTTTCGAAATTCCACCACTGATCGACGAGATTTTAGGATATCCTTAGATGTTGTCAAGAGATGTTAAAAAAAATGGAATTCAACTTTATCATAATCGACCTGGCGCACCGCATGACAAGAGGAATGATTCAATCACTAGTTGTATAATTCAGTCGAATCGAACATGGAAACGCGGCATCAATCCAGGTACGGTCCTTTTTTCAGGCTTTTTGCAATGTGGAGGCGAAATTGAATCCAAGTTCTTGACCTGACAGATAAAAAAATTATCATTCTTCAGTTTTCGCGATTTTGACCTGCGAGAACTGGTGTTTCATCAAAAATTGTGATAGTCATTGTTGAAGTGGGTTGAATTTCCAACAATTTGAAGCCAGAACGGTTCCCAAAGTACCTATCCAGCTTTTTAAAATTTGGTCGAATTTTCAAGTCAAGTTACTAGATTGTAAGCAAAATTTCGATACTATTGAAGTAGCTGAAGGCCTAGAATTGGTTGAGAGAGCTATCGATTCGTCTGGACGTGCAACAGAAGAAGGTGCAGTCAGCTGATCACTGCTGGTTGCCTCTCCCTCGTTTGCTGTTTTTATTGGTTGGAATCCTTCGCCTTTCTTAAGGCGCGAACTATGATCAATTTGAAATTTTTTTTCACTGATATCAAATTCTGATCTCATCTGAATCTATCGAAACAGATATTAGTTGAACAGGACAATGATATCTTCGACTATATCATACATAAATATTCAGTCGGTCGTACAAAGTCATGTGTCAAGCAAATCTCATGACGAATCAACTGTTGCTGGCTTCCATTCCAGTCACGAATACGACCACATCTAGTTGGAACTGAATCACCTCGACGTAGATGTAAATGTATCACAACGTGATTTCCCAGATGGAATGATCATCAGAAATAACGAAATTAGGCTATCGGGTTTTATCGAGATTTATCAACCGAGGTTCCGATAATCCACCTACACTTCGATACAGACCTCGGTACACATCCTCTGGATAATCGCGGTTTGATTAATAGAGGGATTTGTCGGTGTTACAGATACCCCGAGCTCGCATTCACCGGGAAAGTAATAATGATCACTCCGTGATCATGGGATATTGTATGAGGGACGGTGTGGAGAGGACTGTAACGCGTTTCTAAATCTGCCGATTTCCCCAGTTGGGTCTCAACCAAATTACCATCATGTCGAATCCTTGTCTGTCTGTCTTTTTGTTTATTCGTCCGAGATGAATTCCATTTCCAAAAATTGTAGAAATGAACTGCCCCATATTCGGATTGGGAAAATCGAAAATGTCTCATTTCGTAGCCGTCATAACTTTGGATAGAAAAAATCGATTCTCGATGTCTTCTGAGATTCCGATAGCTCTTCTTACTGTGTACAACATCAGTTTTTCGCTGTGATACTACCGTTTCCAAATTATGAGTTACAGTGTGACATCTGAAAGTATGACAATTTTCAAAAAGTTTGAGGTCATCCCGTTGGCATTTTTTTTAATTCGAAATATCTTGTAGTGGATTGATGATGATCCACGTAAAAATCGAAATCAGAAGGAGGAAGAGTTAATGTCCAGTCGATTTCGAAGGAAGAAGATCGATAGTAGATTCAATCATAGCATTCATCATGCATCAATAACTGCAAGTGTGCATTTTTTGTGTATTTCCACACTAGTGTGTTGCACTTTCGGTTCTTCTGCTGCCGTAGTGAAATGGGCTACTATCTGAACAACAAAAATGTTGAAATCAATGTCGAAAGCCCTGTTTCCATGGATAACCATATGAAAACTACTATTTTATAGCGGGACTAGGTGTCCGTTATGTCAAACTTTTTCCATTTCTGGTTAACAGATTCGCTCGAAAAATCACTCGGATGAGGAGGAATGCGATATTCTTTCTGTCTGCTCATCGAAAACGGGCTCGGAAACGAACTTTGATCATTTGCACCACTAATAATCATCCGAGCGGCAAGTCCTGTCTGTCCATGTAGTATTTTTCGGGAACGAAATTTCCATCCTGCGTGGCAGCAACGTCCCGTCACAGCTCGATCGATCAAACGTTAGGAATTGGTGGAGAAGACGCGGAAAGTAATAGCTTTCCAGGAGACCGATGGAAATGCTTTTTCTGCAAAAAAAAATTCTTTGCGAATTTTTGCGCTCCGATGAACATACTGCGAGTGCGAACTCTTTCGTCACACGATCTTATTGCAGAGCTTTTTGTCGATCGCGAATTGACGAGCAGGCTCGTGAGACCTGTGAAATAGAAAATCTTTATTAAATAGAGAATGGAAATGAATGGAATAACTCATTTATTCAATCTACAACTGTCTAATATATAGATTTTTTTCTACGACAAGAAACAATCACCGAAAGCTTCTCCTTACGCACAGTTTGTATGAGCAAAAGCACGGTTTCAGAAGGAATGTTGATTCATTCCGTCTTTTAGATGATCTTCCAATGAAGGTACTCAAAAATGGAGGCCTCGACGAAGATTCATCGGAGTTTCCTTCTCTTACAGCCATACTTGCGTGATTGATTTATCTTGAATCGCTCATGTTACTTTGATCGTTCTGATTTCTGCTTTCAACCTTCCACGCTTTCTCGTCATTCCTATCTTTCCGTAAAATGGCATCTACCTAGCTATACCGGGTGTCCCAACGAAAACTTTCCACCCGGATTTACTGGGAAATGACAGATTATTTTCGGAAACGCTGAAACAAGTCGATTTTAATTTCTAGGGGGACACATGTTAGTGATAAATTTAGTCGAGCAACTTCATCCCCCGAACGGGGGCGGCTACCCCCTTGCGAATCATCATAGGGAACTTGGGTCGAGTGATACATCATCTGAAAGCTCTCTTTATTCTTCATCCAAAAGTGTGAAATTTTTTCAAAATCGAATGAATGGTAATTGAAACTAGTGTTGTTGACAGGTTCAATGTAATTAGTCAATATCTTACCTGTTCTTATACAAATTCAATTTATTAACTACTTTAAGACTCAATGAGTGGACAGATAGACAATGGCAAAATCCCATCCGGTCAGGGAACCCAGTCATCCCACGAAAAACGAAAACAAATTAGTCAAAACAAAGTAAGTAGCCAGGCTGAGACTATTAGTTGCGAAGATCTTTCAACCAAGTATCAGGTTGTTGCCGCTATTTGCGAATACAACAATACAAGCGGAAGATGCTCACCCCAATTGTGAGCGAAACGGATGGAGATTATTCGGCAGACAACCTCCATTTTCAACAAGATGGAGCACCACCTCACTATGCAGTAGCGGTTAGAAACTTTCTGGATGAACCATATACCAATCATTGGATAGGGCGACGAGGACCAATTGAGTGGCCAGCTAGATCACCGGACCTCAACCCGTTGGATTATTTTTTATTATGGGGGCATCTCGAAAGCAAAGTTTTTGCCACTCCGCCAGAGTCACTAGAGGATCTACGTGGTCGAATTGTAAACGAGTGCGGAAGCATAACTCCAGAAGTATTGGAAAAAGTTCGTAATAGTTTCGAAAGTAGACTTTATCATTGTATGGAGGTAGGAGGGGCTCATTTCGAGCAATTAATAAATTGAATTTCGATAAGAACAGGTACGATAATAATTATTTGAATTAAATATATTACCACACTAATCTCAAGTACCAGTCATTCGATTTTGAGAAAATAATGAACGTTTGGATAGAAAATGAAGAGAGATTTCAGATGATGTATCACTCGACCCAAGTTCCCTATGATGATTCGCAATGGGGTAGCCGCCCCTGTGAGGGAGATGAAGTTGCGTGACTGAATTCATCACTGACATGTGTCCCCCTAGAAATCAAAATCGACGTGTTTCAGCGTTTCCGAAAATAATTTGTCATTTCCCAGTAAATCCGTGTGGAAAGTTTTCGTTGGGACACCCTGTATAATAATTCACATTATAGTTGATTTTTTATATCCTAATTGTTGTTCATGAAATTGGTCAGTATGGCTAACGAATTGTATGATAATGACAGTTCAAGCTAGTAATGCATGACTCAAGCGATCTGTCGTATCCGAATAAAACTACACTTTCGCAGGATATTTCTCAATATCTTGTCACTGTTAGAATTGGTAGATATTGGGTAAATGACCATGATTTGTCTGAAATTTTTGTATCTTCCGATCCATTCAATAATGTGCCTCAAAGTCGGAAACATTGGAGCTGCAAACGAAATATAAAATAAGTCAGATGAGATAGATCAAGTCACAGGTTAATTGTGAATTTGTGACCAATCTAACGTTAGATGGCGTAGCGATAGCCGTACCAGAGGATTGGAATGGAAACAATCAGAAGGGAATGCTAAGATCTCAATTCACATTTTTTGTCACGTATTTCGGCGATGCCTTCCGTCGTACTATAGAATTCAGTCAAAATGATACAAAACTACTCATATTCTAATCTTCCTGACTCTTTGACTACTTCCTGTAGGACTTGAACACCTACATAAAGGATTCCTTCGTTTAATTCCGGATATTTCGAATAAGCCAGAGCACTCTCAAATTACTTCTTCTCAGCGGAATTACTAATCAGTCATCCACTTCCTTAATTGATGAGGGTAATTTCCTCATCACAAAAGTCGACAATTTTACACGATTCCATTTATGAATTATATCCTCAGGTGCCCACTCATTTCGATTTGTCTTGCATGGAGACTTGAACTGCATAAATCCTTCAGGCGTCAGAGGGAATTTCTGAAAACGCAAAAACCGACTGCATCCGGAGAGTTTACGAAGTATTCCATTCAAATTGCAGTATAAACAGAATTCGCTAACAGCCGCTGCTGAAAAACCTTGAATCATTTATATCCATCTGAAAGTAGTCACGCACAAAGGGTGAAAGAATAATTTCCTTTCACATTTTCACTTCCTGAAACTATCCGAGGTACGTATAGGAAAGATGTAGAGAAAATGATGGGGCAACTTTTTTCTTGTGAAACTGATTCTTCATTTGAAACAATTGAATTTCAAATCGGAATGTACTCTTCGAGTGAAAACACTGGAAACAAAGATCAATTCAATGAGTTCACCCCACCGAATGTAATGTAAACCAAGTGAAATTGAATATATGGAGATAAAGATTGATGATCAGTAGGCAATGCACGCCAATGATGTAAACATCGACTTCAGAGGGGCTGTGGCAACTGTTGATACGAGCTTGTTGATACGTTGACACTTCCTAGATCATGGATTTGTGAATTACAAACCACAAGTCACTCCACAAATCCATTTGGAATCATCGTGGCATCAATTTCTCGTATGGTACAGAGTTTTTTCTTGGAAACACGAAACAATGCGTTTCTTTTAGGACCCAGTATATACCGCCCAAGCACTGAATATACTTTATTCTCTTTGGAAAACTGAAGAATGGCTATTATCATCTCGAAATACCATCAAAGCCATGATAAATCGGAAGAGAATTCTTCTCAATACCCGAGATAAAAGAGGATGAACAGGAAGCGCCAACAAAAATTGCCAATTACCTGTTCTGAATCGATTGGATATGTTGTTTTGGCTTTGGTCGTTCAAGTAATTACAAGTGCCTACCAAGGGAGTCACTATTGGTCAGTTCATCTTTTTCTTTAGTAATAATAATACGTTCATTTTCTAGCTCTTCGTGGGATTTGCCCTCCTCGTTTCTGAAAAATGAAGTAGAAGTTATTGACAATTATTTCAATATATTTGTAGTAAGAACAGATTTCTTATCACACCAAGATATCTCGGTGTAAGATGAGTAGAGGTTTAATTCTCACTAGACAAATTTGTATTTCCAAATTTTTTTAAAACAATGTGTCACTGACAAAGAGAAAATTTCTCTTTCAGGTATCTAAAGGTTTAATTTCAAGCGCAGTGACATTTTGGGGCAGGTCACGAAATCTATCCTTGCTACAAATATATTGAAATGATTTTTAATAACTTCTACTCCATTTTTCTGAAACGAGCAGAGAAAATCCGACAAAAAGCTGGAAAATGAATGTACCACCTGTTCGAAAAACTTACAGACGGTACATGATAATACAATTTCGACAAGGTGGAGTGTTTTTCAACATCTCTGCATTCGAATAATACGAGAATACAAATAACTGGATCGATTAATCACATTTTCTACCTTCACGTACCAACCTATCAATAATCAAAATCCGAGAACGATAAGCTGATCATTGATTTAGCTGGCAATACTGTCATCAGGTAGGTGTATTCCTCGAAAACATGTTTGACGTGAAACTAACTCACGCGAGGAGAGAAGATCCTACGTTTGAAATTTGCAGCATCATCAGTCGTCAGATCCAGTGAATCCGAAAAACATTCTGGTTCGCGATTGGCCGTCATAAATACCTTCACACATTTTCATTCAATTTCCATCATTATTTTGTGTTCTGAGTCATGGAAACATGCCTGATTATCCACTATCGAATGGAAGTGAATTGCGTCCAGGGCAAGATTCCGCCAATTTAATCAAATCCGATTCGCGGCATTTCCCAGTTCTCTCTGACGAATAATCCATCAGTGTCATATTAGGAGAACGCGGTGGCCGATTCACAGGGCTCTATTTCCTCTAGCGATCCATCTGTTGACATACGGAGTGAACTGTGGTGGCGACTCGTCATTGAGAATGAATTATGTTGGTAAAATACCGAATATATCACGCCAAGCGCCAAGTACACTTATTTATTTTTTCAGACCTCGTAGTTCTGCGATGAATCCTCAATAATTGGGTATTATTTCGGGAAATAAAGAAATTCCTCTGAATAAACTCTCCTTCATAACATTTCGTTGAATTTCATGAAAGAAGGGCACTTCACTCTTGTGCTTCTTATCTATTTTTCGACCTACCCTGTATGTTTCCCGACTTGCAACGCAAAAGGCACCTAACTTGATTATCTAGATAAGTTTTGGAAATGTTGCGCACTTAAATGAACACAATGTTCAGTTGAAGTAACCGGAAGAAATTTTCCTACTGCTGAGCTGGCAACACTACCGCGAATCATTCGATCAAACTCCCGAAGAAATCCCTGCCGATTCCCGAACTTCATAGAGAGTTGATCGCCGTGTGGTCGAAGTTATTTCACGAGGTGATTGTGACCCCATTGAACATTGACATGGTCATCTCTAGGATTGCGGATTGAAGTGGAATTTCGTTTTCACGGAGTGATTGCTTGCTTCCACCCGAATCGCCTGGAAATGTACCATGTTCCGGGTGTGCAGAGCCAGGATTGCCATAAGATCGAATGGTGTCAGCATTGTTACATCGAATATAGAAAAAAAAAAGAACGGTTCCTAAGTGTATTCATTGATACATGTCTTTTCAATCTCAGTTTTTGTATCTGATATCATCGATTTGCATCATTCATAATGCACTCAGTTATGATAATATCAGGACTTCTTCCAGTATCCATTGCTTCAAGAGGAGCCTGAAATTGTGTTTGTGTATAATATTTGTGTATAATATTGAGTATATTGTCAAAAACTTATTTTATTTTTATTCGTTCACACTTCTAACAATATCCTTGAGAATGATCAATTCCATTTTATTATTCACTATATTCAAATCGAATGTAAACTCATCCTAATCTTTGATATATATCCGTGAACCTGATGAGCCATCAACAGATTCCATCAACATGAATTCTCCCAAAGATTGGAGATCTACACAATGGGATATGGATGGTCTTCCAACTTCTTTGAAAAGTTGAAAAGGCCTTGGGTAGTATCACTATTTTGATACTGTAGTCTCAATTATATTTATTTTGCACTTATCACGCGATGGTTTTTTTTTTCTTGGTACTTACGTATTTCCACCTCAGAAACCCGAATCTCACGATAAAAACGTGAGCAAACTTATAGCTTTCCAGATATTCCAGAAAAAAGTATGACAATTTACCTTCTTTCTTCGGCTCGTTTTGGGTAGGCATGGAGTTTCTTTTCTCACACAGGATACTTTTTATACCTTCCTTGAACTTTCAAGAAATCAAAAAGAAGGGGAAATATCCTCGAATTAGTTGAATTAACGTTCTTTAGCATCTTGGAGGAAGGTCGATCCAGCATTTTTCATATGGACGGCGCTGTCAAATGAGAATCTATGTCAGAATCACTAGTTCTGTGATGAGTGAAAATATCACAGATGCACATTTGACAGCGTCGTCCATATGACAGAAGGATTCATCAAAGATGCTAAAGACGATGAATTAAACGTCTCAGAGGATGTTTCTCCTTCTTTTCAGCTCCTAGAATGTATGAGGAAGATATAAAGAGTATCTTATGTGGGAAATGAAACTTCGAATGGGTATGGTGCGTATCCAAAACAGGCCGAAACAAGAAGGGTAATTTTCACACTTTTTCCTGGAATATCTCGAAAAATATGAGTTTGCGCACTATTTCATTTGTGAAATCCGGGTTCCTGAGAACGACATACGTGAGTACCAAGAAAAGAAAAACGGAAAAAAACCCATCTTATGATAAGAGCACAATTACCGAAGAATGAAAGTTACCACTTTTTCACTTTCTGTTATATCAGAAGATGTGTTTGATAATTCGCTGTCAGCATTCTGAAGAACTAGTTCTTGAACAATAGGGATATAGATATGAATATGTGAGAGTTTCTCAATATGTCCTTCTCACGAGCACAAATACTGTCACAGAATGACAACAACGTCAACTTTCTGTTAGGATTCGAAAGCGTCAAAGACTACTTTGTTGAGCGCTTTTAGAACGAATTATATGATGCAGAAACACATTACAAAGTTAGGAAATTTCTTATATCCTAAGGACTCACCATAGATTAAACATTCAATTAAGCGACCCCTGGGTCAATCCCAACATCATTATTATTTGAAACACCATCCTAGGAAAATCAATCCCGAAAACAACTTCGTCTAATTGAAACGAATTCGGTGCAGAATTTTTCCTCACCTTTCTTCAGGCATAATTGATGGGCTTCGGCAAAGAAATTGCATTATTTAATGAGAATAATCGACCAATTAGGAAGGTCGTATACCACCGGGGGTTAATTTCGTAGGAGTAGTCTGTAAGGAAGTATATAATCATTTGGGATAGAACTTTACGTGAAGTATTGAATGGTGACTACACTTTGATAATCAGGAACCCTCATTAGATGATTATTTATTTATCCATTCATTCCAAGTTTGGGACAAGAATCCATAAATAGAGGATTCCAGGTTATGATGGTGTTGTATAGGTTTTGGCAACCATATAATGGCCAGGAGTTGTAATGATTTTTGTCCTATTTCTCCTCCAAATTACACATTATCGCATTCGTAGCTTTCTCTGATAATGAATATAATGGTTCCGAAAGTTTTGTCCGCTTGTGTTTACTCTAGGCCTATCAATATCAAATGAAATCAGTAGGATTCCTATTTCACAGGAGAGAATTATCATAAATAATAGAGAAATTTCGTTCGAAATCATCGAAATTGATCAGCATAATAACTCGATAATGCTCGAAAATTCGAAAATGTGGCGAGCTCATATGTACATAATTTGCATCTGTGTTGGTGAATATCTTGTTACAAGGCAAATAACCATATCAGATGTCGGTTTTGAAATTCTATCTCGTGAATTTTGATGGATGTGGATATTTTAATGAATTTCCTACCAGAAATTCGATGATGATGATCAATCAACCCATCAATTATGGTCATTTCTGCTATCGAAATTCACTGCAAAGACACACACAGTTGATGGCTTTCTAATTGACCATATGGGACGATAAAAAATAATGATACCGATAATGTCGATAGTGATAATATCGACATCTATACTAACGCATCGATATCTCGAGAGAAGATTCTTCAGATACTCCTAATCCACTAACTTTACTGTGGCACATCGATAAATTTCCATAATATCGTCGTGAACTTCGATTTCCGAACTCCAAGGAAATATTCCAGTTAGCTGGAGTTCTAAGTTTCTGGAAGAGTTGTGAGTGCCAATTGGATGCTTCTAGATTGTGGAATTGAAGGAGATTTCAGTTCGTTTCCGAAAGTTGGTCTGGATGGCTGGTCTGCAGCCAGAGTTTTCATTCATGACCCTTCTTCAGGTGTGAAGTTCTGCTATCGGGCTAGATAGACCATGAAGGTGTAGAATATTGAATCGCACTGGTGATATTTCGATTATGAACTTCTCGAAACAGTCGTTGTCGTTATTTCAATAGGAAACATGACTGACATTTTGAAAAATACAGTAAAAAATCAGGTTTGCAACAAGTATAATTATTCTTCTATAACTGAAACAAAAAATAACTAATTGGTACAACTATCGAAAAGATTGACATTTATGCTCCTCACCCACTTTTGATGCGTAAATATTCACTTTTTTTATTCTCGAAGAAGTTCCATGTTGCTGCAGATCAGATATTTCTTGAAGAGTGGATTCAACAATTTCATCAGATATTTCAATTTGTTCGGAAGAAGATGGACGATTCAATTTTTCGTTAGAAAACTCATTTTTGTTATTCAAACTATCTTCTATTAAGGGTGTTCCAGAACCATGGGATCAAACTCCTAGGAGTTATTCAGTGCAACAGTGAAAATCTAGCGAAGTTAAATCGGGTGACCTAGGAGGCCAATGAACTGCTCCACTTCTGGCAATCCAACGGTGCCTAAACCGCTGATTTCCTTCTGTGTGAAGTATTTGGTCTGAGAAACTCCAGTAGAAACAGCATTTGAAATCATTCAAAACGAAGATCAAATTTCGCCAAAATCATGTGCGACGTTTGAATCGGTGTAATCAGGTTGGAGGAAGACAGAGCCCCTATATCATCCAACGAGGCCAGAGGTGCAAGGCGAAGACAGGTTGATGCTTTAAATGAGGATCTGACAAGAATTCTGAAATGGGGATCTGAGAATCTAGTACAGTTCAATGCAACTAAAACTCAAGCTTGTATGTTCACCAAGAAGGCTGATCACACAATGCCCAATTTGATGATGTCGGGTACCACCACTGCATTGCGAAAACTGCTTCACAAAAACTCGGTTTTCTTTTCCGTGCGAAGAGATACTTCACATCCCAGCAACTGCTTATGATCTACAAAGCACAAATTCGACCTGTCCTGGAGTACTGTTCACATGTTTGGAGCTCAGCCCCTAAACATACGCTAAAGCTCTTAGATTCAATTCAGAAGAGAGCTATTCGCCTAGTCGATGACACAACACTCACCAAATCATTGACCTCTCTAGATCATCGTAGAAAGGTCGGCGATCTATGCCTTTTTTATAGGTACTTTCATGGTCGGTGCTCAACGGAGATATCATGCATTATGCCACAACGCGCGATTCCTAGTAGACAAACCAGACGAGCTCAAGCTGGTCACCCCTACACTGTCAGGCTCGAGACCTGTCAAACATCGCTATACCAAGCATCATTCCTCAATAGAACGGCAAAGTTATGGAATTCTTTGCCTAGTGGAGTCTTTCCTGATGCTTACAACCTCCAAGCTTTCAAGAAAAATTCCAACACCTTCCTACTCTCCCAAAATTCCACCGCTGGCTAACACGATGTTCCTCGAACATTATAGGTTTCCCTTTCGTGTTGTCCACAGATTGAAAAAAAAAGATGGTATCATGTACAGAAGGCAAAATTGAATGCATTGAATCCTATTTAGGCAATTTATCGTCTTTCTGAATTCCAACGCATCTCAGGGCCGTAGTGACACTTTTCCCCCTCTGACCCCTAGAAATTTGATCCCATAGTTTTGTAACACCCTGTTTATGTTTCTATTACGGAGTCAGATGATTTCCATTCATAGTTGTACAAATAATGTTGTTTGTATTTGGTATATAAAATTCGTGTTTTCATGACTCAAACGAGAGATTTTTGAAAACCAACACTCCCATGTGCCATTCAAAAAATACTCATTCCACGCATTTAATACAATTCTGGCTCATACAATTGACCATCTATATTGTTCGCGCTACCATTTCGTGACGAATAGACATACTTTCGACTCAATGAAGCGTCGGTCATAAAGCAGAGCAACTCTATTATCTTCCTGTTTGAAATCGATCGATGGATTCGCACGGGCCACAATGTGTGTGTTGACAACATAAAGTCCCAACGTCGGTTCCAGCGGCTTTAATGAAGGGTTTGTCCTCTGGCATCAACCGGACTCCAGATAGAATACCGCAGGAATCAGTTGAAGAAATAAATACTCATAGTTCTGAGCCTATACACGCCATAACTAGATCTGAAACTGGGGTTGGAATCCAATTAGGATTGTAACAAGGCAGTTATGGAAAGGAATGAAAGCTGACGTTTTTTCGATTCCAATATAAGTAGAACAGTCGGTGATATTGAATCACGTTAATGAGATATTTCAGTTTCGAAAAGGTTCGCTGCTTCCTCTGCTATCCTCACTCTCAACGGTGTTGTCGGTTGGAAGGGAACACACACTAACAACACACTGAATAACAATAATAATACTTTATTTTCCACTAAGACAATATTACGAATTGTATAGGGAATTGTCAGAACATAGAAAATGAAAAAGAGAGAATGTAGTAGAGATGATTCAAAGAACAAGACCTATATCTAGTCTAAAAATTCTGTCAACGAATAAAAACATTTTCGCACCAAAAAACTGTTTAGGGTCTTTTTGAAGAGACCAAGATGCTCTGCATTCTTTATGTGGTCAGGAAGTTTTTTGAAAATTCTTCTTCCGATGTGCTGAGGTCAGCTGGAAGTTACTCTTAATCTAGCAAATTTTACATGAAATTGATCTCTAATCCTTGTGTTATGGTGGTGAACATTTTTATTCGCTACAAAAACTGACCTGTTTTTATATATATACAGACATATTTCTGACATATACAGGGTGAGTCAAAAATGTGTACCGAGCTTTCTGGGCGTGATAGACCATTGAAAAATAAGTGTAGTTTGATGATTAAACTCATGGCCCAAAATGCATATTAAGGGAGATATTTGAGTTTTTGTAGTTACAGGATATCGGCAGATTGATTCTATCCATCGCAAGATTCATCGGTAACAATATTTTAGCAGGCCATGATGAATAATTTTGTTCTCAATTTTGACGTTCATGTCATCAACATTCGAGTCAACATTGTTGTAGTCGATTTGTTCGTGTGGTTTTTCTGTGTCATTTATCACTGCGATTATCAACTGAGATTTTAAGAAATATGGCAGGTTATTCGTTCTCTGAACAAACTGATATGCTTCTAATGCTTGGCGAGTGCGTCGGAAATGCAAATGCTGCTGAAATATCGTTAAACCGATGAATCTCGCGATGAATAAAATCAATCTGCTGATATCATGTAACTACAAAAACTCAAATATCTCACGAACGGCTCAATTTTTTGTATTTGAATAAGAGTACCTTTTTCATGTAATTTTCTTCGTTCCATCGAATGCTCCTGTTTTTTCACCGAAAATAATACAAGGAAAAAAGTTTTCTACAAGAAATCATGACTCACCCTCTGAAAACACCCTTTATAACAATATCAGAAATGTGGAAGTGTGACGAAAAAATGTATTTTGACAACATACATTCATGCAGAGAATTTTATTCGAGTGGCTTCCATCGTTCAGAAGTTATGCGGAGAAATTATTTTAATTATATCAACTTCGGAAGGATATATTTCCCTTAATATGCATTTTGGGCCATGAGTTCAATCATCAAACTACACTTATTTTTCAATGGTCTATCACCCCCAGAAAGCTCGGTACACATTTTTGACTCACCCTGTATATAGATACTAATGTTAACACATTGAAATCTTCAAAGAGTGGTTTACAAGACTCTCTGGCCGAGACCTTTGAATAACGCTCATAAATCTGATCTGGGCGCAAATTTATGAGGAAGAGCAGGTTTCGTACTCAAATATATTCACCTTCAGTCATTGGATGGGTCTATGGAAGGATTCTATGAAAAAAATCACCAGTCAGAAAGTGAGAAGTGTAATGAAAGTTGGAACTAGTATCCTCTGAAAGAGTAAGAGGTATAGAATGATGATTATACCCGTAAACCTAAAAATGGCTGATCGAAACGAAATTCCCAATCTTCAAGAGATGTTGGATATGCAAAACCAGGAAAATAATTGGACTGGTTATTCAGATTGACAATGATAAGGTAATCTCTAGATGATATAATCGACAAATGACATCGGATACTCCACATGATGACGATATCATCAGTCACATACAGAATGAAGAACATAGGAAGAGGCAGTCAGTGTGAAGCGAAGAAATTGAAGTGAGGACGGAACATCTTAGGAGTTTTTGTGGAGTATATGAAGAAGGATGAGCATACGGTGAGCTTTCCACTTCATTTCTTCAGGCAGATTACCTCAATGAAGTAGTTTCCGAATTGTGAATCTAACCTAACCCAACCTAACCTAACCTAAGCTTACCCAGCCTGATCTCACCTGATCCCTCGATCATAGAACTGACAAATGACATTTGGCACAAACATATGAGAGATGTTATCAGTCACATATACAGGGTGAGTCAAAAATGTGTACCGAGCTTCCTGAAGGTGATAGAACATTGAAAAATAAGTGTAGTTTGATGATTAAACTCGTGGCCCAAAATGCATATTAAGGGAGATATATCCTTCCAAAGTTGATAAAATTAAAATAATTTCTCCGCATAACTTCTGAACGATGAAAGCCACCTGATTGAAATTTTGTGCATGAATGTATGTTGTCAAAATACATTTTCTCGTCACACTTCCACATTTCTGATATTGTTATAAAGGGTGTTTTCAGAGGGTGAGTCAAGATTTTTTGTAGAAAACTTTCTTCCCTGTATTATTTTCGGTGAAAAAACAGGAGCATTCGATGGAGCGAAGAAAATTACATGAAAAAGGTACTCTTATTCAAATACAAAAAATTGAGCCGTTCGTGAGATATTTGAGTTTTTGTAGTTATATGATATCAGCAGATTGATTTTATTCATCACGAGATTCATCGGTATGACGATATTTCAGCAGCATTTGCATTTCCGAAGCACTCGCCAAGCATTAGAAGCATATCAGTTTGTTCAGAGAACGAATAACCTGCCATATTTCTTAAAATCTCAGTTGATAATCGCAGTGATAAATGACACAGAAAAACCACACGAACAAATCGACTACAACAATGTTGACTCGAATGTTGATGACATGAACGTCAAAATTGAGAACAAAATTATTCATCATGGCCTGCTAAAATATTGTTACCGATGAATCTCGCGATGAATAAAATCAATCTGCTGATATCATGTAACTACAAAAACTTAAATATCTCACGAACGGCTCAATTTTTTGTATTTGAATAAGAGTACCTTTTTCATGTAATTTTCTTCGCTCCATCAAATGCTCCTGTTTTTTCACCGAAAATAATACAGGGAAGAAAGTTTTCTACAAAAAATCTTGACTCACCCTCTGAAAACACCCTTTATAACAATATCAGAAATGTGGAAGTGTGACGAGAAAATGTATTTTGACAACATACATTCATGCACAAAATTTCAATCAGGTGGCTTTCATCGTTCAGAAGTTATGCGGAGAAATTATTTTGATTTTATCAACTTTGGAAGGATATATCTCCCTTAATATGCATTTTGGGCAATGAGTTTAATCATCAAACTACACTTATTTTTCAATGTTCTATCACCCCCAGAAATCTCGGTACACATTTTCGACTCACCCTGTAGAATGAATGAGGATAAGAAGAAGATGAAGTCAGTGTGAAATCAAGAAATTGAAGTGAAGAAGAAAACATCTCAGATCTTTGCAAACGCAATCTCAGCCCTGAATATCAATCAGTTATGACTGATCGAGAATGGAAAACCTGCATCTCATGGATATGCACACGACAGAAAATATCACTTTGAATTCCGAATAATGTACCCGAAACAAGCCGTTTCGGTTTTTTGTCATGCTATAAATTTCAATAACAAATCGGCGGGCCGGATAATTTCGTCCATTAATTTTCATATTAATGGCAAAATGGCACCCGAAATATTCGTCATCTCCTCGTGAAACATCAAGGGCAGCTGTGCCAGTCTGCAATAAACAGTATACCGAGTGGTGGTTCGACGCCACTTTCTACAACTGCTAGACCAAGACGACAACAAGCAGAGTAGGAGATAAGATTAATTATACTTGTATTTCGCTGTGTTGAAGCATTGGCGTACGGTTGGGGCAAAAACCATGATTGCCCTATGTAATGGCTGGAAATTTCCACTCCGCTGTGAAAAATCCCTCCTATTGATGGTGGTATTACCAATGATAAATAATGGAGAGAAATGAAAGAGTTATCTGTGGGATCACTATTATCATTACCATCCCAAATATTTTCTCAATAGATTAGTCAATTAAGTCAACCAAGTTTTTTCAGTAGCTCGTAATTTAGTAAATTCTGTAGGTTCTATGGATATATAAGATGAGAGCTCTGAAATTCTCCTGATCCAAGGATAATTGAATGAGTATTCTGTTCCCCTCGGAGAGAAATCGCACCTACGCCAATGGTGCTACGACGGGAAGAGGTTGTTATAAACGGTCTGAGTTGGGGTGGTTCTCGGGAGGTTTTTTAGCATAATTAATGTCTGTATTATCCCTCGGGAAAGATATCAGTGTGCTGAAACTGGAGAACCGAACAAGATATCTGAAGATCGATATTGGCCGTGAAGGAAAACATGATCGAATGTCAGGAAATAACTGCTTTCGACAGCGAAATTCTGGATGGATGACAATTTCTTTATCCACAAAGACAGAAGTACAAACGAGACAACTCTGAAATGAGACAAGTAATTATTCGGAAGGAAAATAGTGTTTTTGGCCTGTTTCGTCGAATGATTTTTCAAATAATCGCAAAAGTACTTCAACTGAGCCTGGATCAGGATTTTCTCAACCAAAGAGAGGAATGATATCTGATTATCATCCAGCTAGCTTCGAGTGAGCTTATTTTTGCTGTTCATGAACAATAGAGAATGAGGTCGAACCTCTGTTGAATAGATATTGGCTATCCTTACACAAAATATTTTGTTTGGTTTTGTCTTGTCATGATTGAGTTCATGTTATCTGAATTTTGGTGGGATCAACATATTGTCCAGTGTCAGATTAGAAAAATATCATTCTGGATCATCCGATTTCACGATCTAGTCATTCTTCTATTCATGGTGCTTTCTCAGGTTGAAATCTCCGAAACAGCTTGACTTAGATAAATTGAATTATATTATTATTGAATTATGAGATCATTCCTCTGAAAATCATAGTATCATGAATAGGTCCATATATTCATATTGATAGAAGACTAGATTTCTCGAGCTGTTGGCACATTCCCAAAGACAGTGCAAGATTTGGAAACCAACTCAGAAGATCCACACGGTATCCTGTAGAAGTATGGGAAGCGAAAATACTCCATCAATATTTATGACATACAAATGACAAATGTGGAGGAGAACTTCTCCGAAGGAAGCGAATCTCGTTTGGGCCTCTGCGAACATAAAATACAATGTCCTGTTCAAGGATTCGACCTCAGGGTAACCGGAGTGCTTTCGGGAGATAATAAAAATATATTGACCTGCCTTTTTACAACGGTGTTCGATCCACACGAGGACTAGAAATTTTATTCCAAGGCGTTCAGGTGGTGTCTGAGCTTCAATTTTATACAATTTTACCATTTTCACTAAGCGAATTCCATCATTTTTTGGACTGCTCATGCGCCACTTTGAAATCTAGAGGTTGTGAAGAGAAGAGTATTTTCATTTGATCTTCAGACAACCCAAAAGAAAATCCTATAATGTTCGAGAAACATCGTAGTATGAAATCGAGTTTCCGAAACCATTGATTCTCGTTCAACTTTTAATTTTTGTGAAAACTATGATGTGAGTCTCAACTTTTGAACGTAAGTACGCTTCAGGAGTTTCCCTCAGTTATGAATGCTGTGACACCATGTAAAATGGCTCGATAATACAGCATCAGACTGGAACGAATACGTGGAAATATCTGATCACGTATTGCCGATCGATACAATTTTATATCAGTACATAATTCAACCATCCCACACAATAGTCGAGTTATGCGTGTAGGTGTATAATATAGTTCATCAATTCAACCCTAGTCTCGACCCATAAACTTTCCTAATCAAATCCGTCTCAAATAGCGCCCCTATTCCTCGTAAAACCAAAACCATAAATTGTCGAAATGATGTCGTTGTTCAAATTCATTCACAGAGTGAAAATGCGGACCAGACAGATATATACCTGTTGACTTGTCAGTTTTCGTTTGTGAATGCAATTTGTTCCAGTGTCGAGACCAAAAACGAATTATCCACCTTGCTAGATTGATCATCCACTGCGTTATGGTTGAGAGGAATGTGGTATGATTGATTTGATGATGTGAAATAGAGGAGTTGCATTGTTTAGCTGAGGAGAGATCACTCAACGAAGGCTTTTGTAAAACCATCGATTGAACCTATTCATCACACTTCGTTCATAAAAAATTATCATGAATATAACTACGATGATCAGAGTGATCATCGTAGCTCTCAAAAACTATCGAACAGTGTTTTTCAGCTCCACTATCGCTGAAATGGGTTGACAGACAGTTTTCATGAAGAAAAAAATATGCGTCGACATCGAAAGAGAAAGAAGAGAATGCCGACACGCGCTGGATGCTAACGCTGACAACTCCGGAGTCGGACGTCCACTTATTGAATCCGGATGTTGGATAACAACGGAAGTTGACGGGATTTGCGCCGTGGGAATTCCTAGAGGAATAGTTATGCTTATTATATCTGCTCAGCACCTCTTTGACGTGCATTGTCTGTCGGTGTTGGGTATGAAATGAGATCAAAAAGTCTCAGAGAAGAGACTCGCTGGTTCTGAGGATCGAAGATGATGAGTGATATGTTTCCACTCAGAAAAGGTGGCAGAAGAAATTGGGATATCAGATATATAACAATAATTACTGTAAGAGTGGGTGGAACAGGTTTTGTGTTCAGCGCCATCTAACGGCGAAGGGTCTAAGGTAGATTCCTTAGGAACTATCAGAAACCTGTAGTTTCTGGTGCCATCTTACACCCTTTCTCCTCCCACTCTTGGTCTCAAATGTATATATATTGTCACGAAGTGTTCATAATTTGTCAGCAAATCAAGGGTGACTGATGCGCATCTAGAACATTCCATCTTCTTTCATAATTTTGAGAATCACGTATGGTTCCTCAGTTTAATTGAAATTAGTGAATTTTTGTGATATCTATCAATTTTTTGTAACGTTATTCGAATATATGTATATTGTGTATGATCCAACGTGGTGATATTGATTTCTATGGTATTCATGAAACCATTATCAATTTAATCATTCCAAAGACGGTCCTGACTATGAGTTCACAGATTCCGAAAGCGATTTCCATGGTACCAGCGGAGTTCTCTGCAGACAGAACACCCTGTATATTTCACTTTCCGAATCACGTAACGGATGTGACTACGTATGTGACTACACCGGGTGTAATGAGTATGCAGGACATAAACAAAGAAATCTAGCTTAGAATTCTGCCTATCAAACGATATATATCCTGATATCAAAGAGAAGCAGATCTATTTGGTCGCATTCAGCGGGGAAAGCTTTCCGAAGTTGAGAGTGTGACTCTAATGGCCTGGATCGTGATGTACATAGCGATACACAGAGGGATGATTTTCCTCTAGAATCGAGTTTTGTGTATGGTGGAGTCTGATATTATCGTGGATTGGTGGTGACTTTGACGAGATGGACCTATTTTTTTTTGTGTACGTAATGTATTCAAGGAGACGAGGATCTACAGTTTATACAAGTGGAATCCAAACCACTGTGGCATTTGAGAGAGTTCTATGTAGAACTTCATGTTATACATTGTACAGCGCGTAGAAAAACCCAAATCCAACGGCAGCCAGGAATCGAACTCACGACCTCATGATTACTATGATGTCGCTCGACCATCTCGACCATCTGGCTGCCTAATGGATATTGATTATCAATAGACATTTCTCTCGAATCAAGTCAATTCAAAAAATGCCAAAGACCAACTCTTCTTCTTCTCACATTCTCTGACCATACTCTGATCATTCATCATACCCTGATTGAAGTGAGGTGGATCTGCTGATAAATAAAAAAAATGTCCATGTGATACAGTGGCAGACCATTTTCCACGTAAAAAACGCCTGTGATATTCAATTTTTCATGAAAAAAATTCTGAATATCCATTACTCCTGAACCTTCATGATGAATGTATTCAGATACGGAACTGTTGAAATTGATGTGTACTACGTTTCTAGCAGAAGATGAAAATCATTGGAGAAAAAATGAGAGCGTCACTCGTGGTGAGAGAAATCAAAATGCCCATAGGGATGCACGTTAGATTATTCGGCACCATCTTTGATGTGGAGAGATCTACGAAGTTCGAATTTTATAATTTTGTTGGGATGCTATTCGATATCTGCTTTTATGGCATGGATTATTATGGCATGGAAAGATAACAATTTTGGGTGAAAACATGACGGCTTTTTTTGCGATAGCTCTCTCGACAGCATTTTCCATGTAGAAAACGCGATAAGATGAGAAAAAGAAAATGGCGGCCAATCTCTTATAAATTTCATGACAATCCGTTCTTGTACTTTGAGCCGAAAAATTCCTAATTTTTTTCTCTTCATTTCAACAAACAGAATGTGTCTATAGAAGAAATCAATAATGATGCAATTCCGGGGCCTCTGCTGATGAGATTTAGGTGAATTCATCGAAAATAACTGACATCTGAACATTCTGCCTCAGAATCCTTTCCAATAATCGTATTGAAAGTACCTCATTCTCCACTTGCATATCATTCGATCGTAAATACCTATGGTACGGTATCAAACAACTTTCATCAATAATCAACTTGTTTTCTCATGGACAGAAAAGTTATATTTTTATCGAAATATTTCCCAAAATGTGATGATACTAGCAATGAAACTTCTCGTTACATTCACTGCGAACGTGCGTTTTTGAAATATTTCCACACTGTTAAGGTTTTCTTTCGCTATTGCCGTAGCCGAATGAGCTACTTTTCAAATGATAAAACAGCTTGTTATCCGCTGTTTTCATTTATGATTGTAGGAAAAATACTTCTTTCGCGATCTCCGTAATCCGCATCGACCCACTCGATTGCACCAATTCCAGTTCACCGAATGATTCGATTCAGTAATGTTTCATCAGCTGATAGGTTAACGGTGGAATGGATGCTACGGATAGGGCTCAGAACCGGAAACCGTGAAGTTAGTGCCAAAGTTCACTTCCTGCGGTGGTAATCAATCTCGCTATGATTACGTCCGGATTTAGGTGGCCATTAACAAATGAAAACAACTCCGGGATACGTCGAATAGACCATTATATGGCTCGAAAAACAGGCTATATTATATATATATATATAAATATAAATAAATATATATAAATATGGATTGTTCCCACGACAAGATCATGAGAGTTATTCTGGAAAAAATGCAGGATAATCTGACATCATCTGGAAAGAGTGTTGGGAAAACACTTCGATCCCTTCCAAGGTCATAGTTGGCTGTGCTGCAATTTTCGCCATGTTCGAAAGTTCTCGACGCTAGTTGAGTCCGATTTCAGATTGGTCAGGCGGAACAATCGAGTAGTGTGCCCAACATGTTCTCTACATCGTTCAATAGAGAACCAAGATGGGAACTCACCATTTGTTGTGAGAACTCGATGATAAAAAATGAGTTTATCAGCAAGTTTTGGGGAAGTTTCAGTTACCCATCTTCTCGACATTCCATCAAACTTCGTGCCCAACTAACTCAATTCAGAACATGGTACATCATAATCAAAGTTGACTACTCTCAATGTTAATGTCGTATAGCTTCCTACCAAACCACGTTGCTCCAATTGAACTGACATTCTCTTACCTGTCAACTCATCTGCATCCCTGAAACTCAGCATTTCTGTCATACAGGGCTACCTCCCATAGTTGTCATTTTTCAATATTTTCTTTTGGATATCGTCAATTCTTTGTTCACAATGAGTAGTGGAAGGCAAACCAAGAATTGTTGTTGTTGTAGTGTGTTGAATTTGAATTAGTTCGGAAAAATTTGAGGAAATGACGGAGGAGTAGGGGTCTAGATAGATAATATCCTAAAATAGATATCATTCCATGATTCGATGATATATTATTGAAGAAGATTTGGTCCACAGAATCATAGATATCCTCACATCCATAGGCACAATAATAATTATATTTGTTCATGAAATGCACTTCCACAACATTTTTATTCCACTGTCGCATCAATCTGCAGCAAAAAAATCCAATAACACAATGTGAGGGTAAAAAATTAATCCAATAAGCTTCTACAGATGGGAAAGAATCATTATCGAACCCCAATATCAAGTTCAACAACGGAATATCGTTCCACGTTGAAGGCAATAGCAAGAAAGTCATCAATCGAACTGTATCATTGTTTCATCAGTTATCTGACCTAGTTCGACCACCGCCATAACTGTCTTCATATGGTTTGCGGACTCAACTATGGCGTTCAATATCGAGTTTCCTTGCTCTATGTATTGGTAGACGGAGTCTCTTCTAATGCAATAACGATCATTGTTGTTGTTCCACAAGGATATCTCTCCACGCCAACCTCTTGTTCTTACTCCACATCAACGATTTGTTGGATGTCATCTTCTGCCTGATATACACTACTTTTTTCATCTTGTACTGTTAATTTGTTGTTGAACCGAAGTCATACACGCTTCTTGTATCCGAATGACCTGCTACAAATGTATTTTAACATGAACGTAGTCGATAAATCTCTCTCTTCTTCTCCTCTGAAGCCTCTTCATCGCCGAAGACGCCAGGAGTGCAATAGGTCGATACTATAAATTCCCTGAATAATTTCGAAGTGGGACTGTGGAAAACTGTGGAATTCAACCCAACAATAACTCTCAACTGCACCTTCGACTTTCGAAGGTGGAAGAAACAATCCCTCCATATGTTAATTTTGGGTCAATGTCCATGCTTGGTATCACCATCAACAGCGCTCTCTCAAGGGACGAGTTAGAACTGGTTCACCAAACCTTGGCTTTCTGTTCCTGTTCTTCTAAGGAGAACCTCATGGGTTACAAAGCGAAAATTGGATCTGGCGTGGAATTTTGTTGATATGTATGAAATTCAGCTGCCAAACATGAAGTGGACCACTCAGATCCTATTCAGAAGGTAGCTAGATCAGCGAGATAAGAGAACTCGTCGAAAACTAGATGAAAAAAAATTCAACAAAGTTTGTTTTCCTGCAACATCATTCTTTCTCACTTTCTCACTCTATATCCAACTGTTGCCTTTTCCCTAGTACTCCTGCCTCTTCACATATGGACAGATATCTTCCAGTTCGTTAAACAGAGTTTACTGATCCTCTGTAATTCCGGCTTCACGCGATATCTTTCCAATGTTGGAAAGCTAATATTTGACAGAGTTACGGAGGCCGCAACCTCTCGGAGTGTGAATACCAGTGAAAAATGGCCCTTACATGCTAGTTTAACACGAAACTTTTTGTTATAAAGGTGGCGGCAGGATTTATTGGTCTATTAAGGGAGATAAAACTTTTTTCGGCACTCTTTTTGGGAAACGGTGCGTTCCTTATTCGTCTATTAGCTGCGGAAGAGCCTGCTTGAATAACAATTCCGTATATAAAACCCTTTCATGCTCTCGAATGGAAAAGTTTTATTCGAGTCCTCATTTGTGCCGAGAATCTGAATTTGAGAAAGCCATTAAAATCTTTGCGGAAGTTCTCTCGAAAAACGCCATCGTCAATGACTAGGGATAGGGTCATTTGAATGGAGTTTAGTAGGTGCAGGATGAATGGAATCCTTCAGTACTCAAAAGAAGAAGAATTTTTTTTCTATTTTCTAATCGAAGAATTTTTCATTGCAAGACAAGACTGCAATCATCGACATTCCAATCAATGATCATGTTGAGAATTCGCAACCATTGGTGAATTATAAAAACCTTGAAATAGCTCGGGGCCTGTACAAACTTAACTGTTGACTGGAAAAACCTCCGAACAACAAACCCACTAGAAGGATCACAAAACAAATATTCTGATGCTAACATGAATTCCCAGAATTATCATAATATTAGTACCCAATCGTCGCCAGTGTTGTCATATCCAATCATCAAAAAGTGATAATATAGTCCATAATATTTAAAGTCCTTTATGAATTCATGTAGTTCAATGCACAAATATAATAATAAATTTGGGTCATGACGATTATGAATCAGTTCTGATTGATAGAAGATTGCTCCATTATTCTGAGACTTAGCAATTTTACTTTCTACCAGCATGGGTATCGTGAATACTTTTTGCTCAACGTTGCAACACCGCAATTTGATATTGACAGTCGACGGCGATTATTGCTTTGTTTGTTATCTGTCATTATTTACGTTTTGATTTATCGATATTATTCAACTTGTGTTCAGTTTTGTGTACTGAGAATTCATCAGAAACTCAGTTTATTTCCTGTTTTGGTGATTTGATATAGTGGTGAGACATTGTGAGGTGTGTTAAAGACAATTTGAACTGGCGATCAAAACACGTCATTCCATTGGTGAGTTACCATTGTCGTATCATTCGAGATTTTGAAGCATTTTCCCAAATGGAATGAATAAAAATGAATTTAAATTGAATTGATTAGATTATATTGATTATACCCATAGGTCACCTGCGACAGTGTCTTGTCATTGTTCATTTTCCCACCAAGAAATGCTGAAAAGTACTACTGAGATTGTTACGGATTTTCAATTTGGTTTCATCATGAATTAATAATAAATTCAACCCCTCTGACAACACGGCACTGGTGCTGGGAGGATCAGCTCCTCCTATCCTCGTTTAGACAAAGATAGATACTATAGATGTTGCTTCCAAACAAACTGTATTGCCAGGGCTGTGGATTACTTATCTAGTCTGTTCAATGATCGAAGGGAAAAACTGTAGTAAACCGCTGTATATACTGTCCTGCCAGCTGATTTTCCGGAATATTGAGTAACTCTGTTCTGATTTCCTTGACAGGCAAGAAATCATTGCAAAATATTGAGATATTCTTCTAGTGGAGAGAACTCGACTATAGATGCTTCATGAATCGACAGCAAAGAATAATTTTATATTCACGAAAGCGCTGAAGGAAGAACATCAAGTTGAAAGAAAAACCCTCTCTAACAACTATCCGACTACTACTGAGTAAATGAAAGCTATCAGCATCGAAATCATCCGATATCTATGAAGCTGAAAAATCAGCAATGAGGCTTTTGTAAACATGAGAAACATTGCAGCATTGGATATGGAAGACGATTCCACATCTCATACAATGATCATCAATGATAGGTTATGTCTTGGCTCCGATTTTGTTTTTGCTTCACATCGACAATTTGTTTAATGGTGGCTTCATGGAAACTTTCAACATTCAATATTTATCATTCATCACTTCAAGATTCGACACATTTTAATGACTTTGGTTATAAAAATATTTGTAAATACTGACGTTAATTTCTATTTATTGAATAATGAATTCCAAACGCCGAAAGCATTGAAAAACTGGTTAGAGTAATAATACCCATGACAAAAATCCGCAAAAATCCTGGAAACACTGACAATATTCTCTTACAGTAAAAGATAACCTCAATACAGTTTTGAACAAAAGCGGGAAGCAGAGGTGTCACTTGTCGACACTCCCGAAAAACATTATAGGCGAACATGCGCACATCTTATTTTCATTTATGGCCATTCAACAATAATGTCTTAAGTTGGAAGTTCGGCATCTTCTTAAATGATAAATGTTAAATTGAAAGTCCCTTATGGTTTTATAACATGAACAATTGTATTCCCATGTTCCAACTGTCTTGAATGTGAAGTCTTGAATGTTAAGTGGTAAATCTTAGGTGATAAATTTTTTTATAAAGCCATCATCACAGCCCATTGCTCCGCAGATGATCATGTCAAGAGGTGCAAGATAGACAGTTATATACTATGAATAGAGATCTGGCAAGGATTTTGATGTAGGGATATTGAAATCCAGTCGATTGCAATGCAAAAAATCTTGAGCTTGTATCATTTCTAAGAATTCTTCCGATGCTCACTATCTCATGGGACCATCATTCGAGGTTCCTCATACGATATACTTCACGCACCTTTATTATACGTTCAAGGAAACGTGAAGGAAGAAGAACTTTCTCGCAAGAGGTGAATCCACCTTCATGAAGAGTGCTAGAGGAGATACATTCGACTTCTTCGAGGATGTTTCTCCTTCTTTTCGACTCCTTCGACTTCTCGAAATTTCCAATGGAAATTCCCGCTTGCAAGAGCAAGATTCAAGGGTCATCTTTATAGGTGAAGAAAGGCTGAGAGCTCAGTGGTTCTAAAAAGCGAGCACTTTCCGTGAAATGCTCGAATAACTGAAAGACATCCAGGAAGAGTCAATAAATCATTCAAAACTCCTGCAATACCAAAATCACAGAGAAACATATCAAGTGATCAAAGAATTCAACATCGAGCATCTCCAACACTTCCCTAAGTGGAAGGGTTCAACGAAGAAACACAATGGCATGGCACATCGGAATGTTTTGGCAACAAGTCAACTGATTTTTGATCATCACGTTTCTTTCTGGTCGTTCTAAAGCTCGATCTAGAAGATAAAATATAATGTCATATCTTCGGATATACGTGACCACTAAGCGGCGTGATTTGGATTCGAGAAATCCCTCGCATGCAGAAAAATGCCCTCCTTATCAAATTGAGAGATGAAGAGATGGCTTCCAATGTACCATGAAAACCGAAAACACAACCCGGGCGATATTTATTTCGCCACACATATATCTGGGAGGAAATTTCCAATAAAAGGTTCTCCATGCAAAAGCGGGCTGGGGCGGTCGTAAATATCAGGCGGACGTAATAAGGCCGCTGTCGGAGCACTGGGGGGGGGGAGGATGGGGCAAAAACACAGCGACCGAACTGTGTCGGGACCCTAAGACGAATGGGCGGGCTCTAAGATATGCTTATAGGTGCGAATCTCGATACGATCCATGATGGAAAATATATGTTGGAGATATTATACAGGGTGTTGGAAAATTTCCTTGATGAAAAATCGAGTATGTTGAAATCGAATGCCGTGCGTTAGTTTAGCGAAAGCTCGAAATCGTCTCGATCGTTTTTAATTATTTTTGCGCCTCAATACAGATTTGGTTGAGGGGAAAATGATAGGAGTGCACAGGGGAACAGACGAAAAATCGAAAAAAAAAAATAGTTGGTGATTTTATATGAGAATGGCGACTTCGGAAACAACTCAACAGATGGCGTTCGTGGACAGCGTTACCAACAATAGGAATTTTGACTCATATTCCGAGATAGTAAGTAAATATTTAGAACTTGTCACGACATATTGAGATTTCTCTCAAAAAATCATCAAGTCAATGGAACTCTGTTCCAACTTTGAAAGCCATTGAACCATCTCTAGTTCAATTTGTTGAGGTCAAATGCATGACATTGACTCAACGGTTGAAGAGACCGGACTTTCCCACGTTTTCAAATATAATTCATCAATATAAAAAGTACGGGAAATTATTGATCCCCGTCTATCATCTCAGGGATGTTGAGGTCAAACGTGGGTAACCCCCTGTATATTCGAACTCTGTTTGTGGAACTTCCAAGTCGGAATCATTGAATTCGATCAGTCTAATCCAGAGGAAAAAAAATATCCTTTTGCCGTTCTACGCTTCCGTACCCTGTAGTATTTTTCACAATGTATCAACACTGGGGATGATGTCACTTTTGGTATATGATGGAGAGATTTCGGTTTTTCAAAGTGCGAAATTGTGAAATCTGTGTTTGAGGGCATAATCCTGACTAAATTAATAAATATAGTACTTGTTGAGGGTATTTACTATCACTTATTCCAAGTGAAACTTTTACTCATGTAAAACTAATATCCATGATTGAGAGTCATAGGACGCTATTTGAGACGTTTATATCTCACTCAAAAGAATGTGGAAATGCTCTGATATTACGTGAACAGGGTTTCCTACATGAAATTCCGTGCCAGACTCTATCCTGAAACCCTGGTCAATATTAATTCATTTCCCTAACTCTCACTCTATGAACGCACAACATTATTTCTAGGTTAGTTCACCTCTGTTCTCGATTTGAATGGCGCTTTCAAAATCAAACATATCACCTACGTACAAACCGAATGGAGTGATTCCGGAACTTTCATCGAGGGACTAACCGGCTTGCCAGAAACAATCCGACCGACAAATTGAGTTCACTTCACGTCAAATATGAAAATGTTCAACATGAAGCCAATTAGCTCCAGGATCAGTCGACCGTAGAATAGTTTGGGGCAGAAGCAAACTACGTTATTCGCTTTATTCATATTCTTAACCGTTCCACAATTTTTTTCACGACTGAGAATTCAAGTCCAGAGGTGCAAGACGGAGACAGGTCGATGCTTTGAATGAGGATCTGACAAGAATTCTGAAATGGGGATCTGAGAATCTAGTACAGTTCAATGCAACTAAAACTCAAGCTTGTATGTTCACCAAGAAGGATGATCACGCGATGCCCAATTTGATGATTTCGGGTATCACTTTTCCTATGAGGTCGTCAATATCCATGCTTTTGGTATCACCACCAACAGCGCTCTCTCATGGGACGATCATGTGAGGTCCATCGCGAAAACTGCTTCACAGAAACTTGGTTTTTTATTCCGTGCGAAGAAGAAGGAGAAGTGTGGTGAATTCAATAAAGTGCATGATTTCTTGATTGATGTATCGATATTATGGAATCCACTCCGAAAATAGACGTGGTAGGCGTTGTTCAATAGTAGGCTTCGATAATTAATTTCATCGAGCTGTACAATTTGGAAAATATCCGATCGACATCCTACAAACAATAGAGATTCCACAAAGTGACTGAAAAAAAAAAGAATGTGTATATTTTTCGTGAACTATACCAGGGGCACACGTGAAGTCTTTCAACAAGCCGTGATCGTCAACTAGCCAGGAGTGGTAAATACAAGAATTGCAAAGTATATCAACATTCCATTCACTTCCATCACATTGGTTGGAGCTACTTCGAAATTGGACCAATGTTGGTAATATTATTATCATATTTTGATTCGAAACCACACATGCAACTTGAGAACAATCATTTCCATTCAACTCATTATGAATATCTGGAAAGGAAACAAATTGCCGGAAGACTGAAACTCTGCTGTTTACACTGACTACTATTTCATTGAGGATTAACTCCGGCATCTCGTTCATTTAATATGCACGTCTATAACATTATAATACCATGATATGGCTCACAAAAGCCTGGCTTCATATTAAAATGCAAATTAAATCGCCGTTTCACGCAAAAACCGCTAGAGTACATTCTACTAGTATGAATGTTCTAGTACCTACTTAACTCTCAACTTGAATTCATAGAAACCATTCCGGGCTCATCTGATGAAATCAGCCATAGCAAATATTGTATAACGTGAATTTCGAAAGACTTTGCGATCGTCAGGTAGCAAAATATACAAGGTCTTTCCGATATTCGAGCAATAAATGAAATGGTAAGTCAATAATCTCCACTCAAAAGATGTACTTTTTCACATTGAGCAATGTGAAGGAGATGAAGTTCAAAGTCATATTAAAATCTTTCTTTCAATTTATCGGCTATAGGAGGTGATGCTTTGGGTTGATTGGGTTGGAAACTTACAATAATAATCATGCTTGAAATATTCATGATCGTAGGGAAAATAGTGTACATAACTCATTGGAAAGTGTATTTCTTGCACTGGTTACGTTTCCTGAACGTTCTCGTGCGAACCTGTTGTAATCTGACTGATCATTGTGGATTCGAAAAACACCTCGACATTTTCATTCACTGTTTCGTTTATCGAGTACTTCGTCGCAATTGTCAAGCGATGTCAAGAATTTTAATGAATGAAATTGCGATGATATCGAAAATGGAAGTCAGTCGGTGTGTCAAGGTTAATTTCCAACTGCGAAGCCGCAGATGTCAAATTTTGATCAGTCGGCATGGAAAAGGATTCGAAATGAAAACATCCGATCGGTTAGAAGACAGAGCTATGAAATTTTCGTTATGACCTAATGTATACTAGCCTTCTCATATTATTCTCATGCAGATATTCTGAGAACATTCAACTTTGTCAAGATCGTATTTGTCAGAGCTGTTTTTTTCATGATTATTGGGAATTGTCGTGAAAGCGTTGTTGGAATTCTGCAGACACATTCTCCAATATCAGACTGATGCACCATTATTTCTGCATTCTCAAGACAATGGAAGATAATTTAACAACAAGGGCACCAACATCTGCGAAGCAGCACGATTTCTCTTTTGGGAAATCTGCTCAAAAGTCGAATCTGCTTACTGATATCGAATGCAGTCTTTCCTATATCTAAAAGGCGATAAAGGGGCAAAGGGGCAAAGAGAAACGTCAGATGAACAGTACCGTATTTCACGAAAATAAAATTCACATCGAATATCAGTAGAATATTATAGAAAATCTCAGTGTTATTTCGTATAATGATTTGAGTTCACGAAGTTCTTCATAATCAGTTTTGTACTCAACGTGAAGCAATGATGATGACCCAACATTCAAAAGCACGTTGCAAGATATGGATCTGATTTTCTTCAATTCTTTATTCAAATGTTTTCAATTTATATCGTCAGAACAGACTAATTCAAAGATTGCATACGAATGAAATTCCAAGGCGATATCTGTCTGAAATATAAAAGTATTCAAGTGAACCGAAAAAAAAAACATCCACCGTCGATGTCAATGCCCTATTGCATATCTAGAATCTCATTTTGATCCTCAAATCTGATATCATACACACCATACATTTTTTTCACACCAAGGAAGTGAAGGATTGCATTTTTTTACTATCCTGGGACCAAAATAATATAACAAGGCGTCAGTCGAGCGATCTGAAATCCCGTGGCAATGATATACTCTTCTACCAACGTGTATGTGAATTCCTAGATTTCAAGATTACTCACAAGATATCTTGAGATCATGTAAAGCGTTAGAAAGCTCGATTTGGTATGTACACCCCTATCGTGACACATCCTGTACATCGCAAATCTTCGCAATAAAACTTGTAACCAGCGGGAAGAAAGTAGAGTGTGAAGAACTTCTTGAGAGGAAACAATGGAATCCGACGTTTACGGCATTTTTATTACACCGAAACTTTGCGTTATATCCGCTCAGAATGTCGCAGCCGTGATTAGAATGAGGTTAGGATTCCATCGTGATACGCAACGGATCCGTATCAGAGCCATCTGCGTTATTGTGATTCCGTTAGGATGAATTTGTAGGAGGGTGTTACTAGCAAGTTTACTACCGCCAACGTGAAACTAGGGTGTTTCTCTGTTCCTGGGACTAGAAATGATCACAATCGATGTGAAATTGAAAAAGTTTTCGAATTTGCAGTAGAAATTATGCTGTTTTAATGTTCAGGAAGTATTCAATTGGAATCAATAGTTAGTCAAAAAGAGCATAAGGTAGTCAACATGAGCATCATTACCCAGGAACCAAAATTGAAATGTTGGTAGCAGTGGCACTCTCTTTCTTCTCACCAGTCAACGTGCCTGTCAATATCCCGCAGTCAACATTCCTGCGTATATCGTATCATAATTTTATGAATTGATTATGGTTGGTTGTTGATTTATATTCGATTTTACGTCTCGATACAAGTGTGCACTACTTATTGAGTCTTTACAACTCTCAATATTTCTTATTTATACACTTTTGATTATACTCTTTTATCCGTATTTTTTGCAGCAGCACTTATTGCGGGTAGAAATTTATTATATATTTTTTCTCTCTCATGGTGAATTGTATTTAGTATTTTTTCTCATGAATGAAGTTATATTATTATTATATAACAGTGATGTCAATTCAGGTTGATAATTAAAGGTAGTCTTGTATTTTTGAACTACCTTGGTGGAGAAAATTCAATTGACGCCTTGAAAAGGAGTAGGAGATGGCAGGTTTCATGACTTTTAATGGAAAAAAAATATTTTTCTGTGATAATGATGAGAACAAAACACTCACGACTCTGACGGAAAAGATATCTCGGAATTATTAGTTCACTTAAGAAACCAGAATAATGTGAGTCACCTCTTGTTCTTTCCAAAACGATCCATCACATCATTGAAGAAACTATTTTGCCTTTCAGGGAGGTGTAGTAATGAACCCTTCTTGCACCCTTGGCTCCGGGCGCCTATGAGTATATCCTTCCGACCGAAATAACAGTTAGAATTCCAATAAACTCTCAGTTATTGAACTAGTATACAAATCTATACCTATATTTATACTCAATAACGAAATAACACTCACCGCAATGATTTCGAGCGTTCTCTAATCCATACACAGTAAAATTTCGATGAGTTTCATTATAGTTTCGGAATGGTTTCAATTCAGCAACGTTCCCACAGGAATTCGTCGGAAATTGTGAAATTGTTGCGTTATTCCTAGCCACCGAACGAATACAATGAACAATGTTCGAAAAAGTTATGTCAACTCCGAATTGGGTTTGACACTTGGAGTGTTTCACTCAGGATTTAAAAATGTTTGATTTCAATATGGAATCCAACTATAGAACATGGACTGAAGATATTACTTGAGAATCGAAATGGGCGTAACAGTGGGTCATATAATTTTTCCAAAATCTATTATCTCAATAACTGAAAATGCTCATGTGGAAAGAACTTTCGGAAGTTCCAAATTCAAAATACAACGACACATAGAATCATGACAGAAACGATCACCAACTCATGTTCGAATCAGTTCCTTCTACGATTCTTTGAAAATGTTAACAAGAACAATAAGTATATTCACAAAACGCCCTGTATAGTATCAAATGTCGCGATACTGAATTCGTTCCTAAGTCATAAATGAATGAAAATGAATGAATGAAAAATAAGAAAAACATTCGAAAGAACACATGATCGCCATGCATAATCAACCAATTCTTGGGTTCATTCTATTATCTGACTCTTTTCCCAACCAAGAATCTGGATCTATTATGTAGTACCATACAGACTTCTATTCAAAATAACAGTTTTGTCAATCGCACCATTCGATCTACTGGACACCCTGTTTATCCTCTCAATAATATCATTCGTCATTCGATATCATTAATTTTCCATTCGATGAATACAGTTAACCTAGCAACAATAATTAGTGAAGTGACTGAGGTCAACAAAGAATATAATCAACTTGAAATGCATGTTCACAAAAAACCTCGTACGGCAAGACTCAGTTTTTTACTCATGAGTCACATTGAATAGACATTGATAATAAAATAAATGAGAAGGTGAAACTCGCTCACTAGAAGCTAGTTCATCAAATTCTTTTCAAATCAAATCTGAGTGGAATATGGTTAGGTATGATGGTTATATTCAGAAAAAAGTATGAAATTGTAGAAATAACAATAGTCTCCTGAAACTATCTATAGCAATCTGTAATTGACTTATTTCTTTCAAAAATAACCAAAAATTGGGAGAATGAGAACACTTTGGTCACGAAATGGTTGCGAAAGAGACGTGCTTTCCAATGTGCGACTCATCGAATGATAATGATCGTTTGAAGATAAATGGAGCACACGAAAAATCAAATATCAAGATATAATTCGATCCACAGGGCCCAATTCATGAATAAGTAGTGATAAATATTCACCTTGACTGCATCATCTCGTGAGGAAAAATCACTCACAGTCGACACACACAAACTCGAGAGCGGAAAAACAAACCAAGTTGTACGATCGAGAGTAAAATGCAAAAAATATCACTCACTCTGGTAGGATGACAATTAAACACTGAATAGTAACACACGCGCGGTGAATGTCACAGGCCACTATGTTGAATTTTGCTTCCGATGAGTCATCGTTGCTGCTCATTTTCTAGGCAAAAAAGCAGACGACATATCATGCTCTCTTCATGGTAACATTGAATAGATATCAGATGTTGATATCGATCGAGAGTGATGAGAGCTCTTGAACATTCGTTCGAAGCCTACTGAAAAAGATGATAGGCATTCAAGATATGTACAGGGCATTCCAATTTGGTTGAGACTGACAGGTTTCTCGGTTGTTATCGAAGATTGAGCCTTCCGGATTTCACGTTACTGTCCTACTTTTTCTTGAAAATCAAGATGGTCCAATCAGATCTTGCCTAACTGTTTCCGTTCGGATGATACAGGGCGATTTTGAGAATGAATCCATTTTGGACCGCTTCTATATATCTACGAAGTCATGAGAAATACTGTGGAGCTCAAAACTAAGTCTGATGAAGAATTTTGCACAGAATCCAGTGTCGTACTCGGAAATATTTTTCGTGGTATGGTTTCGGAGATGTGACACAAACTTGTGTTTTCTCGATGGAATACTGTCGAGTATATGAGGGGATATTTGATATATTATATTATCATCATAAATTAAAATACAGTATTTCGAGATGTCCTAAAAAAGTGGAACTATATAGTTATAAGATAAACACGTTGAATGTACTCATCGGTGTGAATTGAGAGTAAAAACAGGTCACGTACAAGAAGGTTTCCAAAATTTTTCTGTTTATTCATCTCGTATCACAGTTGTGAACTATTATGAACCATACTGTCTGTAAGTTCTTCGAGGAGGTAGTACATTCATTTTTCAGCTTTTGATGGGATTTTCTCTCCTCGTTTCTAAAAAATAGAGTAGAAGTTATTAAAAATTATTGCAATATATTTGTAGTAAGGACAGATTTAGGATCTGTCCCAAAATGTCACTGCGCTTGAAATTAAACCTTTAGATACCTAAAAGAGAGATTCTCTATTGGTCAGTGACACCTTGTTTTTGAAAAAATTTGGAAATACAAATATATTCAATAATAATAAAACCTCTACTTATCTTGGTGGACGTTTCGGGAACGAATCTGCTCCCGTTCTCAACACAATTGAAATATTTTTCTTCGTAAACTTTTTTCGATGTTTCCGATTTTGACACTGAAAAGTGACAATTTGGTAGACGGAGGAATTCTGGTTACAAGGTGTTTTCATTAATTGATATCGAATTTTCCATTTTCATATTCAAGTTTCAGAAGTGGATGCCAAGTTCTATCTATATCAACTGAACAAGAAGCAATATTATTGTCTCCGTTCAGGAGAATGCAAGCAGACTCTTTGATTTTCCGTTTCTGGTTGTTGTCTTCTTTTCCTATGATCTTAATATTACTCCAATCGGCCATATGTTGTCCATTCTCAGTAAGGATATGCTCAGCTAATTTTGACTTGTCAGTATATCTTCTTTTTATATTGTTTATATTATGAACCATATTTACTCAGGTGGATGAAACAAACAAACTCGAGGTATGTTTTTCTATGCATTGTATTGAAGGTATTGTTTTCGTCTGTCCACACTGTATATCCGACCTTGCCGTTGGAGGATTTACCGCGATAGTGTGGAGCCAAATATATTCCATTGGTGGTATCGATTGCTGGATTACTAGATGTTTTTCCTGTCATTCTATAAAACGTTCGGGGCTTTATTGAACCGGCGAAATATGTCCCACGTGTGACTTGAATGCAAAAGAAGCCGCAGAATCTGATCCAGCCTGACTTACAGTCAAGATATTCGATTGATGGAGTGAGGAAGTCCCGCAAGAAGAGTGTGATGATATGATTTATCTGTTGGATGCCTTTGAACATTTTAAATCTTCCACTTTTGTTGAAAAACTCGAATTTGTATTCTAACTCGATCGACAAACATCTGACACATAGACAACATAACAAATCTACTATACTTTTTTCTCCTCTTTCGGAGGTCTCTTTTTATTACGGACTCTATTTGTTATCATTGATTATTGTGTCAACAAATTCACTTTTTAATCGATGCTGATGACAACAACTGATGATCTAATTTGATATCACAGTCTGATCCCACTATTTCTTGATGAGAACTTCGATAAATGCGATGAGAGTGGGAAAGAATCTTCAATATCAGCTCACTTTCGGGACAAATTAACAAGTAACAATGCGATTGTGAAGCGCACGATTCGATTTAATTCAATCAATCGATCAATCGAAAATATACTTCATTGTTGAAGATATCAACCATACTGACAGTGTATCTCAGTGAGTAATATAATATGACAAATGTAAATGAATGTTAATATAGTAAGAAACATAACAATGGTAGAAATTAGTACCAAAGTGGAAATCAATGGAATCACGAAAATCCAACACGTATATACTCATTCGAATTGAAATATAGGATATCAATGAACTGCAAAATGACTAGAGGATATTTCCTATGTAAGCTATATGCATGCCAAAAATTTAGTATTCGGTTTATTCGTCATTATATGGTTTTCCAAGTGTAAATCATCGAAATTCAACTTGAAAGAGATCAAATTATGTTTTGTAATATCATTTTCAAATCAAAGCATAGTGAATTGGAGTCACACCATCGCTTCATTTCAAGAGAAATCAGGAACAATCACTGCTTTCGAATAATTCATGTTCATCCGTGCTATAAAATACCAGTATCTTCTGCAGAAAAAGGTAAACTTTCCCTGATTGCGAACAGTACCTAGGATGTCAATATAAAAGGAACAGGATTGGGCCCTAGACTGATCCCTGAGGTACGCCCATTGAGACTTTGCCTCTGCGAGAGTGGTTCTCTTTTCAACTCAAGTATTTCTTGTATGAATCCGTACGATGTCGACATGATCTCGATTTATCGAGGTGGCTGTGACAACTGAATATCCCATCCTAACAATGAGCTGAGAATGCAGTTTATGGGTGGTAGAAGAGGTCACTACCCAGAGATGCGTTGACAGAAAAGAGACACGACCCTTGTTCAGACGGATCCCCAGAGTTATCACTCGATTCAATATCGGCACAAGGATATTCTTAAGTGGTTCATATCTCCAGAGACAATTCGAATATTTCACTTGCCTTACTCCCATCACTGCGTTTAAGCTTCCTGTGCGAATGTCTCTCCCATTCCTTCAATTAATGCCAAGTGAGTTGGAAGTGTTCGAGCAGATTCGTCTAATTGCCGATGGAATTTGCTGATGCTACGCAGTATTGGGAAACATAGTCATCTCCGTGCTGTCAGATGAGCTATCATTCCTTTCCATTAGTCGAATACAATGATATCTGCGTCTGAGGAAATATTCATCGAAGCGAGAATTCAGACATATATATATCGATCCGTTCCTTCGATATGTTAATCACATGATTGGGATGAGAGCAAGAGATGCTACTCATATTTCCACGCGCGTGAGCTCTACACTATACTTTTTCTACTGCTATAAATGACAATAGCGAATTGATTCCACGACAGGAATAACTTTGAATTCAGTTCTAGAGCTGTCAGTTATGGTGATTCGATACTACGAATTGAACGTCTAGGTTACAGAATGGACAATTGTAAAGAGGATACCTCTCGCAAGTGAATGAATTTGCTCATTCGGAAAGGTACATCTGTAGGTGAGTGTCTGATCATTTAGATTTTGCTATACACAACTATTTATTACGAATATCATTATATTTCAGGAGATTGATTCAAACCATTTGTTGTCATGATATTTCCCAACCGTGAGTGCGATTTTAGGCTGAAAGCTCACTATTTTCATTTTGACGCGCTATATCTCCGGAACGGTTTTTTTCGAAAGTTAAAGCAGATATGTCTTGTCATTTAGCCAAACAAAGCACACTTGCATCTTAGCACAAGATCGGATTCCTCGTTTAATTCCCATCTTGACTGGAAATTTCCAGAAGATTCTATCAGAGAATGTAAAATTTCGTACATGTCTGGAAATCCAGGGTACACATTCATCAGATTTCAGAAATCCAAATTTCCTCATTATCTTTCTACATTGGAGCAATTTGTCAGGTCATTCAAACGATTTTTTCCGAAGTTATAGTCACCGTTGAACATGTCGGAGTGTGAACTCCCATTCACCACTGTACATTCAACTATATCAACACGTGGAATTAGTGTTCGAAACATAAACAATTAACGAGCTTAACTCAGTCAATAAATCAAGGTAATCTGACTGTACGGTGCTTGGTATCTGCAAAGGGGACACAGCACACGCATCCCCCACGAAAGTAGGTCATCAGGGTAGATGGAAGGCATATGATTCCCTAACTACCCCTCATATCGTATAAGGGATGGGTAGAAAAGATATAACATGAAAAATATGAACATATTGATGAGCTTGGATCTACTCTAGAGGAACTCAGATTTACAAAAAGAGCGAATCACCTATGCTTTGGTATATTGAATATTGAATTTCGAAATTTGATCATCCCATATGAATACACAATCAATCAGCTCGATCATTACTATACTTTGAGAAGTCGTGAGTAGTTTGTCTACCTGATATCGCTCAATGTGCAATATTAGACGAGATTTTCGTTGAGCACCGACCTTGGAAATATCTTCGAAAACTGGAAAGGTCGCCCGCCGTTCTACGATGTTCTTGAGGAGTCAGTGAATTCGCGACTGTCGTATTACCAACCAGGCGAATGGAATCTGGAAGCTTTTATTTGGGAGCTGAATTCCAAACATGTGAACAGAAGGTGAGGACAGGTTGAATTTGTGCTTTGTAGATTATAGTTCTTGTGGGTCAGTTCTCCCAACGAACCTCACATGATCGTCTCACGAGAGAACGCTGTTGATGATGATGCCTTTCTAATGAATATACAGGGTGGCCCAATGAAAACGAAACAAGGTATGCATTTTACTGAGAGATAAAGGAACTGACATCGATATAAATGATTCTTTTTGTAATGTTGGATAGGACAGGATTTAAAAAAAAAACACATAAGGCACTTCTTAGATGAACATCGTTCGAACTACAAAAGGAGAAATAGTGAAGAAAGGGAAGAAAGTCGATTATTTTCATGAACTTGTTTTCTCGAGAACTACTGCATTGAATTCCAAAAACAAGGAAGCGTTGGTAAGAGATTTCGATTACCTTCAAAATTACTTGACCCCTTATCCCATTCGAGATTCAAGGGTTGGAGCTCACCCCTCCTAGGGGTTTGTAGTGGAAAAGTTGAAAACATGCTCGAAATATTTCCCCCTCGAAATAAAAATCGACCAGTTCGAGCGTTTTTTTCTTTCCTGAGAACGATAACGATGTCGAATCGGCCTCGTTTCGCTTTCATTGGGCCACCCAGTATACCTCTTGAATGAAAATGATTCACGAATGTTCATTCCTTCTTTGTCTCGACAGGTTCGTTCTTTTCCTCGTTGTCCATCCCAATATTCTAGTAGTCAATCTTCCGAGAGGGTAGCGATATTATTCATCATCTCGTAGCGAAACGACTTTCATCTATTCCCTATTTCTCTGTTGATATCTCAGAGTCGACTGTACACCTCTCTCTTCTTCATTGATTATTTTCTATTTCCACGCATGAGATCATCAATCATTGTCTGGAGCTTTCCTGGTCGAAATGGTGAGAGGAATAAGGGTTCAACAAGAGAATGAGTTACATGAATTTAATTAACCGGAAAAGCGAGCTATTGATATAGTTGTTTGGAGCGCTTTCTGTTGATTAATATGCGCACCCTGTTTCTCCCACCCTGAGAGGATAGAGAAGTTTGCATGAACTAGTAGCTCCGTGAAGAATGAGACATCAGAAAATCTCCAGTTGAAGTGGCATGTTCGAGATGGCTCTGTCCAGAAAAATATAATCTTCAATGAGCGTATGATGATGGATAATATATTTGACAGTTGAACCTAAACTAACTTTACTGTCGAATCAGTGCCATGTCACGAAAGGTACCATACACGAAGACATATCCCTCAAAGATAGAAATGGCATGAAAGGGTGAAAGGTTGTAAGTAGAAATTATGATGATTATAGGAACATAAGCCATTCCTGACACACCATTATCATCATTACAAGAGATTCAATTGTGGTCAACAATTTTCACTAGTGGTCGTACAAAATCAACGTTATTGATGATAGAGCGACAGAAGTATGCAATGTTAGTTTTCCATGGATCTTTGCCAAAATCTGAGGGAATTTCGTCTGATGACTGACTAACATTCCGATCGTTCTTGACACAAAAGCGCCCACGCGAGTCTGAGCTATTCCATGATCAATTGAAAATTATTAATTAAATGTGTTGCCTAAGCGTGCGAGGCGAACAATCTTTGTCACACACGTTTTACATGCTACGAGATATTCGCTCGCGTATTAACTCCAAGCACGACTAATCTAGTTAGCAATAAGGGGAGTCGGGTTGCTCTCTGCATTGTCGTTTGTTTCCCCAGCGATAAACAAAAGACGAAGACGTGGATTACACGATAAATTCCCTCCATAAGCAACTGAATAATTTGCGTCGAGTTTTTCCGAGAAGATAAACTGAGATGAGTTACTCCATGAGTTACTGAAGTTATTGGAGTTCCTCCAGGATATACGATGCATTTGCAGTGATGTTAATGTGGAAGATCACTTCGCCAACAACTAGTGAATGTTATCTGATCTGAAGGACAACATAAAGTTTTTTTTTTATCTGTGGACAACACGAAAGGGAAACCTATGATGTTCGAGGAACATCGTGTTAGCCAGCGATGGAATTTTGGGAAATGAGGAAGGTGTTGGAATTTTTCTTGAAATTGGAGGTTGTAAGCATCAGGAAAGACTTCACTAGGCAAAGAATTCCATAACTTTGCATAGTGTGTATTTCATGTTTAATTTCCATCACGCAATGCCCTTTCGACTATTGAGTTGTCATCAGTTTTTCCTGCAAGTAAATACTTGACGTGTATTCAATTTTTCAATCCAGTTTATCTTCACAGGACCTCTTCACGACATACACGATATTCTGCGGAAAGCATAGGCTTGCCTTTCTTTTGCGTTCTAAACATTCCAGAGTATGAGGTGGTTTTTTAAATTTCTAGAAGAGTAACTATTATATTGCTCAGAAACTTGTGTACCTGCTGGGATTGCTGTGTGGACACTCTTGATTTTTGGTCTCACACAAATGACTCTTCCTTGTTGAAGTTTCACGAACTGTTCAATTCCACATCATTCTGGTATCTCGAATTCCTGTAGACTCATACGACAGACATAAAACTTCAATTCTCATACTTGAGTCTTTTCTCTCTCAATCATCTTCTCCTACTTATAGTCAGCGCCGTATAACCTTTCATGTGTAGTTCTCTTCATAGTTCTATGTTCTATCTTTGATTTCATATAATGGTTCATCAGACTCAACAGTCATTCAATAGTCTGAATCTTCATAGAAAATTCAAATATTGAATATCATGGTGACGGTGGTGCATTTTGAGATTCCGCTTCATTTGTTTTTCAAATCAAATTTCACTCCATAGTTGGGATGGTAGTAATTACTCAGTCAATCACAGTTTCCTGATATCTCTCCTGTCTTCTCAGATGCATTCTGAATTTTCCTAATGATCAAGGATTCATCCTCAAGTTTTGACGGTGAAAAGTATTCTTTCCAAAAGAATCAGTTTGCAACTTCCTCCTTCCTCTCATGAAATGCTCCTATGGAACATATTTCCTACTCTAACCTTGCTCAGAATAATTTGATATCGGGATTATTCATAACAATCTCTCCATCATCAAATACGGAGGAAACTGGATCGATATCAGAGTTTCGCATGTTGATCTTTCCACTACACTCCACTCTCTAGTTCTCTCAGAGAGCAAGTGATTTATCATTCTCGCTAGTCAAAGTGCTGCATGTTTATCACTTTTCAGCAATGCTTTCCTATCTGGATGGATGTGTTCCTCGCATGTCGAGTTGGAGACAAGGAATGATTGCTTTCTCTCCTACACTGAGGAATACTTTCAGAATAGTAGCCTCGATCTGTTGTACCTTGAAGTAGGTGGATAGTTTCTATACGGTACTTTTTTTCGAGAACTACTGCATTGAATTTCAAAAACAAGGAAGCGTTGGTAGGAGATTTCGATTATCTTCAAAATGATGTATCACTTGACCCCTCTTCCCATTCGAGATTCAAGGGTTGAAGTGATAAAGTTGAAAACATGCACAATATATTTTCCCCTTGAAAAAAGAATCGACCGGTTCCAGCGTTTTTTTTTCTGAGAACGATAACTATGTCGAATCGGCCTTGTTTCGTTTTCATTGGGCCACCCAGTATATTTCATGCCTGAACAAATTGCTTCCTTGACATATAACCCACTATCAAGTGTTTCTGAATCTTCACGAGGATTTCAGTTTCATTTCATAGAATTGCAGTATAGCTAACAAGGTTGATGATACATGATTGCAAATATATTTGCTGAACGTTTTCAAAATTAATTAGCTAAGAACAGTTGCGAAGTTTCTGTTCGACCATCGATGAGAAGTGTGTCTGCATTCTGAATAATGAATGATATATTTTATAGCATTAGATTTCAGAAGTTTCAGAAGAAATGAGCGGAAAAATCATACGAGAAGTAAAACTTTGTCTACAAACATTGAGACTCTGAATGAAGTATCGACTGATTCCAACCCTGTAGATCGACAAGAAAATGTGTTGTGTACTGAAAGATACCAGTTGCGTTCTGAGACAACGACAAGAACTGAAACCACAAATCAAACCTATCGAATCGCTCTTGCAACCCCATACCCTGTTGCTTCACAAAGGCGCACATTCAATATTTTATTCCTTATCGATTTCGAATGGAGGATGAAATATGCTTTGACTGGATCGCGAACAAAAGGAATTCAGTGTGTCATTTGGAAAATAAATGAAAATCGATACTGCAACGATAACAATTATAATAACGACCGAGCTAGGAGCACTCTACATAATTGATAGTATACAGGGTGGCCCAATGAAGACGAAACGAGTTATGCATTTCACTGAGAGATCAAGGACTGACATCAAAATGTATGATTCTTTATGTTATGTTGGATAGGACAGGATTTAAGAAAAAAAACATGAAGCACTTCTTAGATGAACATCGTTCTGACTACAAAATGAGAGATAGTGATGAAAGGGAAGAAAGCTTTACTTTCCATCACTAGCCGATTATTTCCATGAACGTGTTTTCTCGAGAACTCCTGCATTGATTTCCAAATTCCAACACCTTCCTTCTTTCCCAAAATTCCACCGCTGGCTAACACGATGTTCCTCGAACATCATAGGTTTCCCTTTCGTGTTGTCCACAGATAAAAAAAAAAAAAAAAAAAAAGCATTCAGATTCTCCACCACTGAAGTTTCTCTCTCACACACGCGCACAAACACACAGTCTCTCTTTATCGATATCTCCAAACTTTCCAAAAATCTGTTTGTGTCTAGACAACTGGAACTTTTACTCGAGTGAGTGTAATTTTTCTCTGTGTGCTATTCAATGGCTCTCCGGTAACCCTTCGGTCAGAAAAACCCTCGGTATCCCCTCCGAGGGCAACACGAATCCCCAAACAACCGGAAAACGTCGGAATGGAAACGCTCACAAAGGTTTTTCCGGCGACCGAATGACCACCTGTACAAAAACGATCGGCCGCATGAAAACCCTCGGCATCGGAAAAATCATAAAACATTCCGCTCACGTCAACATTTCGCAGCCTACTCGCGCGTCACTCATTCCCTTCCCATTTTCCAGCCTCCCGAGATGATATCGGGAATTAACTGTAGCGAAATGTCACGTTTTCGCTTTATACGTACATGTAGCCAGGTATCGATACAGCCAGTCGTATTATTGCCGAAGCAAAACCAGAAAGAAGTCGAAATATTCTCGAAACTATGGTTTAACGATAGAATATAATATTGTCTTTCCACTACTAGCCGTATAACCTGCCATCATCAACTACTCTTCAATGCGTCAAGTGGCTTTTCTTCACCACATAGTTTTTCACATTCTATGAGCAAAAGTAGTTCATTGACACACAGCCACCTATCATCATTATCAACTTGAATACAATGTCATGATACGATATCGACAGGAATACTCCATATTACTGTGAAGGCCTACTAACACATAGCACAGAACATCAGAAGGTCAGCCAACTGCGGGGTGATTGACAGGCACGATGTACAGTTGGCAGGGTTGTGCGTATGTTGCGCTATAAACGCGCTTATTGACAGCGCGCGGCGCTAGCGGTGGAAAGAAAGAGAGTGCCACTGTTACCAACATTTCGAACGGTAGGATTTGAATTTTTCGTTTCTCCCAGTGTTCATACTATATTGCGATGGATATTCACTTCGAATGAACTAAGACACTTCTCATTCGGGGGAATGAGATTCCCTTGAATTCTATTCTGGGAGATGTGTGGTAAAATCTCATGAACTCAGTTTTCAGTTTGCAAAGATGTGCAGTTCATCACAAGTGAAACCCCTATTCATCGAGCACAAGATTTCGACAGCTTTTGATTCTTGTTAATACGTTCGTGCTTGATTGAAAAAATATTCAGTATTCATAATGTTGTGGTGTTGGTAGCGAATCTCTTCTAGTTCTAGTTACTGTAGTTGATTTCAAGGTTATTTCCTGACTGTTTCTCAAATAGCCTCTCCCGATATATATAATAGTTGAGGAGAATGTAACATGAATATACTAACAAGACCAACAGAGCGACCATGTTCAAGGTAGCTCCTTCATATCGAGCTCTGGCTGAGTGAATATTCCAGATAAACTTCCACTTCATTCGATTCAATTCCTGTCGCAAGTCTCGATGTATCCTTCTTCATTATAAGTTTACGGTTCCATCGGACGACTTCTTCCAGGAAATCTGATTGAGCTCGTTCAAAGTCTTCCCAACACCTGATGAATCGCAAAAACTCTCCTCTCGAATCCCGAACTGGAAAGACTGAACTGCTGCGAGAACGTGTCGAAGTGCAGAAGAAGAAAATAACGAGGACTGCTGTTGATTGCATAACCTAGTTTGCTTTTGCGGTACACCGAGGCATGAGTTGATAATATTCGAGACTGTGCAGATGCAACCATCGAGCACGTTTCGCCCCGGCGTCGTTATTTCGGTGAATAAACAGCCCTTGGATAATATCGACATCGAAATAAACTAGGAATGAAGGTGGTCCAAATCAGTTCTCGGTTCCGACCGATCACACTAACTTGAATTCTACTCTCACTGAAGATACTCCCACTTGAGATGAATTGGAAAATGCATCCTGAAATATTGGTTCATGAGGTGGAGTACATGTCAAAAGAGAGTTGGGTAATGCCTTCGATGAATCCAGATCAAACTACAGAAGTGCCAAAGCGTACTAGTACCAAGGGTTGTGGGCCAATTGTGTGAACACAGCATGGATTCACAGAGGCCACAAAAATCAGCTCTTCGATCATTTTGCATAGTTATTTTGGTGAACAACGCAGTAATAGCAGTGTTCAATCTCAGGAGGAATTCACCACTCGATTTCAGAGTGGGTACATTACCCAGAGCTCAACCATCAATAATTAACTGCAATGGAAAGGCCACAAGTATTTTTCGAAGCAACATCAAACGAAATATGCATCATGGCGAATTTGAAAGCACATTTCATATTAGAAGTCCTATTAATATTATTTTTCAATGTTCGCACTCTTGCAGAATGTGAAAATGATTGAAAATCCTCATTCAATCCATGTGGAATCAATTAGTCACCAAAAACCCATCTTGAAAATTATGTTGTGACATTTTCCAAAATTTTCATATCATCGGGAAGTTTGTTGTACAGTTTGCATCCCAGACACTCCAAACTCTTTTGATGAAGTTGTTGAAGAATGTTTCTGTTGCGATAGACGGAAGTGCACGCTTCAAGAATATAGACCTCTGAAACCGTAAGAATCCTCATATTATGAAGCCGTCCTTCAAGAATCCGTAAAATCCAACTCAGCAATGATCCTAATAGCATGTTTTTGAATAACCAGTAATCGATCCACAGATGAGCTTGTGCCCTAGTTCAAGTTACCATTTTTGAGGTGAGAGTCAAAATTTGCATGATGAAAAGTTGAAAGTATCTCCTCGCTATAGTGACTAAGAAAGATTCTCCAAGGATAGCAGACTCTTCTTACATCACTGCAGAGATCATCAATATGTGTACTCTATTGCTGTTTCTTATAAAGAACAACACTTTCACATTCCAACTGATGAGGCTTAATCCAACATAGTATTATGATCAAATAGACTGATCTCATGTATCCTGAAAGGTAGAAGACTACTTCTTGTTCCATGCAACTTCAGGATGTTCTTCCTGACCGATTTCTGGGAGCTCTCGAAAGAGTCAATGACCAGTTGTGTGGACCCTTGTGAATTAACAGGAACAACATTTGAGAACATCCCACAGCAATCAGACCCGTCTTCCCAAGGCAAATCATCAGCATCTAATCCTGGAATTTGAAGTTACTACCCATCTGTCAGGAACTCGAGAAACTCCAACAAAAACACACATTGTGGAGATTAGGGAATTATCAAGTCGAAAACGAATTAGCTGTTCGACCCAAAGCTTGTTATTAGGATCATCCTTGAGTTCACCGGTGAGAAATCCTGGATATTCCTTGTTATACAGTATGTTTGTACAAGATATGGGTTAGGTATCCCAGCCAGATGTAGCTGCAATTCGATAATCTTGTGGATCCAAATGACTCATAATAATGAAACAGTATATAATGTGGAAAGTGGCATATTCAATGTAGTGTAGTGTGTTTAGTTCAGTTAGTATGTGAAAGTAACAAGTGCAAGGAATATATTTTCCATCGAGTTACGCACACTATTTTTTCTACGATCCTATTTTTTTTTATCTGTGGACAACACGAAAGGGAAACCTATAATGTTCGAGGAATATCGTGTTAGCTGACTCTCCATTGTTACCAACTATCACCCTGTATGGTAGTTGATAGTCGGAATGCAAAAGACTTGAAGAAACTTGGGACATGTTCGAATGTTCCATGTTCCGTGTTTGGGTTACCGTACCTTACAGAATTCCATAAAAAATGCAAAAATTGTGAATTCTAACAATAATCATGTTATTCATTGTTATCGATCAAATCATCAGTTTTTTTAAAAGATTCATATCTAGTTTTGAGTTCTGATTTCAGAATTACTCAATTTTTTTGTTTCGATCCCCTGAGGTGCAAATGATATAAAAATCAATGAGGTATGACTTTTCAGACAAATTAGAAGAATTCCACTTCCGATTCTAATTTCAACACATGAAAAGTATATGATAGAGTTACAGGGGTTGCCTGTGAAGAAGATGATTTTATTGATAATCATAAGAATTCAGGAAACTGAAAAAACGAAATCCCAAGTATTCTCATCCTTTATTCCTCCGTTATTATCTGGTGAAGCAGAACTCTAAATTGCGCATAACCCTTCATATGTGATGATATATTTTCGCGGAGATCGTATGGCCTATTTAAATGATTCATTCGAGAATTTACCTCAAGTTTTCGTTACTTCAACGTAAAGCAAAGTGAAACGCAAACAAGGTTATGGTGCAGAGACATCGGTGTTGCCAAATACTCCTCCATTTCAACATCCTCAGACAAAATGAAGTTGTATGTATGAGTCGACGGAGTATTCGATGAGCTCGATTACCTTCTGTGTTTATAGTAGTAGTAGTAATAGATGAAGTAGGTTCCTTTTTTAATGCAAAAAATGCCCAGTTGATGGAACCTCAATCAAGCGGAGACAACACAGAACGGCAACACTGCCGACTTTTCTTCTTCCAGAAAACATCCCCATGTTTACAGACCCCTTGTTGCGTATTAAATAAGGCCCTGTTGCTTCCGTTCACCCCTCCTAATCGTCCCAGAAAGGTATTCCGCAGCTTCTGTCAAGATAACTGACGAGATTAGGAATGAAAGTTCCCGATCCGACATCGCTGTCTGAGATGTGAGTGCTACACGGAAAATGGCGAAGGCGGAACTTCGCAGGGTAATTGTCGTTACCCGAGTTTTGTCGGCGACGCATCATTCGATTCCGTTAGAGCGATGTCAAAACGTACGTACGTTTATGTACCGACTTTATTGAATCATCTATCGGCTTCATAAAGAAATTCGAATTTAGAGAGTGTAGAGTTTAGTGTAACATCGATACAGGTTGTATAGCCTGCCTGCGGAAGTGACTCAGGCCGAGGCCAATCAGATAAGAAGAAGAAGAAGAAGAAGGGAGACGTGACAGATGACTTGGAGAGAAGTGACAGTTGGCAGGAATCAGTTGTGAGGTTAGAATACAATATGACAGAGAGTCGCGACAATATATTGTCATTGTTTTGATAGGCTGACGCCATTAGAAGGCATAATTCCCAAGAGCTTACCATGAGTTCATATCGAAATCGTGAGTGATCATTCAATTATATCGTGTTTCTGTCTATATTCTTTTACTTTCTTCATCAAATACGTCATTTTATATCATCTTCAGTTGCTTTCATTCAGAAATCGTGAAATCGTTCACAGATAGACAAACTAGATGAGTTTGTCCGACCTGTCTGAATTCCCTCTACAAAGCATCAGTGGAATCAGTATTATTCAATTGTTTTCGAGAACTCCCCAGAAGAGATTCAACTACAAGAGCATCTAAAGCGTCTCTAACATAACTAAATCTTGTGCCACTGCGTGAAAACAATGACTTCATGATATCATTGTCTGTATATCACGTATTTAACTGGAAGATGACCTCACTTTGTCATTGAGTGTATCTTGGATACACGGTGTACTTCTATGAGAAGTGAGACACACTTTCCAATCGTAATTTCGATCAACTTTCACTCATCAAACTCGAGCTGTGACAAAATACCCGTGCACGCAACTCAACTTGAACTCCTACATAATCACCAAGCGGTAACTAGGAGTTATCTCACTCTGAAGATGCCATTACTTCTGCACTAGAAAACAAGGCACTAAAGTACAAAATTACGCGTCAACTACAAAAACAAAATCTGCATAAAATGGTAGGGGTGGAGTGTACTGGAATGCGTAGCTTTTCATTATGTACAATGTACATTTACATTGCTAATTCTGTCCCGTCCGTCCAGACAAGGACGTAGCAATCATGGGCAACATACAGGATGTCTCACACAGAATGAGACGTAAAATAATCGCAGATTCTCCAATTGAAAATGAGACGTTCGAACAAAACTTGCTTCGATGAAGTGGTACCTGTAGATGCCTTTAATTTGGCAACATTGTATTGAAAAAATCGATTCATTTTATGGAAATCAATAAAGAATACGTTTTTGATAGAAATCTCAAGAGTATCTAAATATGTTGTTTGTAACTGAAAAAAATGATCTCACAGTTTGAGCAAATCATGTTTCACGGACCAGTCCATTTCTGTCTTTCTGCTTAGAATAGAAGCCTGGTTTTGATGTCAAATAATGTTTAATGTTCACACTCAGTCAAAAATGTTGATTCTCAGGTATTTCTTCGAGGCCCGATATCTCTGTCGGGATTAAAATGAGAAAAAAAAGGTATATGACCTACTAGCGATATTTTGACATCCCATGTATGCTCCCGAAAGATTGTCACGTGGTCATGGGATACCCTGTATATTGAATTTGTGAGAATCTTCTATATCTTTGATATTCTAGATAATTAACGCTGAATCGTCTTATTTTCAGTTAGTAAACCTGCGGTTCTTCTACGTCCCATTCTCACTGGGACATCCTGTATATAACGGAATCGAACCTTTTTGCTCGAATGATCCGATGTTTTTCATTTTCGGAGGGGTCGGAGCGTAAACATGACGACGTTCGAGAGAATGGTTGACAAACGATTCATTTTCAATGGGTTTTTATTGAAAAAAACAACATTTCCGATCACGAAGAATTATGAGGAGAGGTGAACTCAGGGAAGTTGCGTCTAGGATGATTTTTACGAGCGTTAACTTCCAGTACATAGAGTTTTCCGGAGAATAACCAATTCCAACACATCTGTTGATGTATCTACAGGGGTTTTCTGCATAATTCAGGATTGTATGAGGTTTCATCGAATCATTATGAATGTGCTAAAATTTACATTCAATGACCTCAACACATGATCCATGCGAGAAAATCGACTTTTTGATATATTCTCAAGTGGACAATGCGTGAATGACGTTACTGGAAGAGACGTCTAGTGGATGTCCTTAGGCCACCAGCCTAGTCCATAAGATATCTTCAATGGACATCAGGAAAAAAAACTGGTACTGCGGGAAATCGAACTTTCGATCATCAGGCTAATGCCTTCAACACTCAGGATATTTATTTATTCAATTTATTCAATGTACATGGTCATCCAACAGATAAACCATGAAGAGGTTCGTCCTATAGACGTATAACACAAAATTATATAATCTTGTAAACATATTACAAGTTGTGAGCTATTCTAGGCTATCACTTGTTGCAGATTTTCATTATCAACAAGTATTAGGGTCCCATTACAGTAGAACGCTTATGAACATTTCAGAAAATATGAAACAGAAAAATATACTGGCCATGGCTTCTATGATCAATTCGTCATCATAGATCATGTAAAGAAAGATCTGCTGAGGAAACTTTGTAGTTCGATGGTCCAAACATGGATATCCAAGACAACGCTGATCTGAACCTTATCCAATGTTTGATCTTTTGATTCACATGTTCCTGACATCTACATTTCTTCATCCCCTTTGGGTCAATTTTGGAGACCCCATGAATACCAACGTGAGTTGGCTCAAGCTATCACCTAACTTCGTACCAACTGTTATCCAAATCCAAATTAATCAGCAATTTTTGGAGGCCAAGTTCTCAGACAGAAAAAAGGGAAATCATCATGTCTGGACGATCTACCAGACTGGACTAGACTAAACTAGACTAGATATATGGCAACACCGCATCTTTCGACGCAATGGCGTTGCTCCCAATTCGGAGTGGAAGACCTCCACCCAAACTGTTTCGTTCCAAGCGAGTTGTTGCATCTGAAGTCGGTGCCTCGGGAGGATCATTTTCCCATTTCAACCTTTTCATTATCAACATCGCTTTTCGATGACTCTCCTCTCGTTTCCTTGACACCGTGTAAATTCGTAATTCGTAGAACGAAAATGGTCGGTTTTGGAAAGCAACGTTAAAACACGAATGTAAATATTGGCCCGCCCACAGCGTCTCTTTTGCCCCGATGTATTATTCAAGAGCCATTAGGTTCTCGAATGAACATTGGTGGGCTAGGTTTTTCATACCTGTATCCACTGAGTGAGGGAATTGTTATGCAAATACGCCGGTGGGGTTCCACTTTTGCGAATAACAGGGAAAATCACTTTAGATTCGACATGGTGCATTCGCTCCGAACAATGCTCCACCCTGAATGATGATTATAATATCGCTGAGTGGACCAATGAGCAATCCACAGCTTCCTTCATCTCCACGAGAGGCTGAGTTTTCTCTACGATCATCGATGTTGAAGTCATGTGGATTATCATTTCAAAATTTACCACTTTCATCTATCATGCAACCTGAAGTAGAACCTTCTATATATATACCTTGGGCTTCTCCTCTCCAGTTTTTGATTCTTGTCTCATTTATATCTCCCATTACCTCATACATCCATCTTACTTTGGGTCTCACTCTTCTTCTTTTTCCTCCAATCTTACTTCCTGTTATCTTTCCAAGGATTCTTTCATCATTCATTCTTATAAATGATCCAACCATCTTAGTCTGTTTTGCGGTGCTTATTATATCAAGTTGGTCGATTAATTCTCTTAGTTCTTCATTCGTAAGCCTTCGCCATATTTCACGTATTTGTTCTCTTTTATATTTTCTGCGTAGACACTTCCTTCCCCAGACGGCTTCCCATTCTTTGTTCTCCTCCATCCATTGTTCAAGTTTCACTACCATATAATACTATAGGTCTCAGAACCGATTTGTATATTCTTATCTTTGCACTCCTAGATGATATTTCACTATTAAGCACATTGTTCAGCTTAGGCATACATTTATTCCCCCTTGAAGATTCTGTTTCGTACTTTTATTTTTGTCATATTTGGTTCCCTAGTGCGCCTAGCCTCGTGAACGATTATACTTCTTGGGAACTGCGAATATTTCCAATTCCAGTCTTTATTTCAAATGTCTTGTCTTCAATGGGTCCATTCCATATACTTCGTCTTCTTTTCGTCTATTGCCAACCCCATTGTCTCTGTACTTTGTTCAAGTCGTATTCCTACTTTAGCTCCTTTTCATAGTCGATAATATTTGATGAAGGAAGTTCAACAAGACTGTGACCAACTTTCCTTCATATGATTTCGGTTTCCTAGATGGGAGGATGGTTTGGATATGTTGAAACTCTGATGATTGGTAACCACAGGAGGAAATAAACTAAGTTTTTGATTCCTAATGAGTACACAAAACTGAACACACATTGAATGAAACCGATGAATAGATTCGTGAATGATAGCCAATGCCAAACAGAGCATCAATTGCGACTGTCGATGTATCAATCCCAAATTACGGTGTTGCCACGTTGATTGAAAAGTCTTGAGATCCATGGTGGCCCACAAGTTCCCAAGAAAGTAACATTGCTCAGTCTCTATCAATCTATCAATAAGATCATTTTCAGAATCATATCATAACCCAAATCAATTATTATAATTGTGTATTGAACCACATGAAGTCATACTGGAATATGAATGGGATGGACTATTGATCACTTCTTGATGATGTGATATAACATCACTGGCGATGATTTGGTACTCATATAACAAGATAATTCTTCGCAAGTCGCAAGTTGTGAGAAGTTATGTTAGCATCGAAATGTTTGTATTGTTATCCTTCTGTTGGGGCAAAGTATTTATCCAGTAATAGTATTCATCCAGTGATTATCCAGGAAGAATTCATCAAACAATGACATCGAACACTCACCGATGATCGTCAGATTGACGTGCGTCACTCTAGTCGGCGACTTGAGGAAGTCCACCCGGCAGTAGTACAACTGTTCGTCTTCAAGCCTGGCGGGCGAGATGGTCATGGCCGCCTTGGTGTCGTCGAGCATGCGCAGGAAGTACCGGTTCTGCAGCGCCGGCGCTGACCAGCGCGCCGGTTGCCCGCCGTGCAGGTCGTACTTGTACACGGGGGAGTCGTCCGAGCCCTTGTACCACAGCACGACGCTCACCTTGGGGGAAAATCGGGGTGTTAGCGAAAAGATTCGAACTTCTGAGAGAATCTATAACAGCCGAAATGGAAATTGCATACGATGATTACACGAAAAAGGCTGGAACCTCAATCAGCACTGATCCTTCTACTTCATTCGAAACGAGAAAGGAACTTCAAGAACTCCTGGAATTGTATATCATAACGATATTTCGCACAATACCCCAATAGCAGTAGTAAACGCTTTTGCACATTTCTTCCAGAGTATTTATAATCCTCCCACTATGAATCCTATCTACCAGAGCAAAGAAACGAGCTCCAACAACATCAATCAAATATCTATTGATCACCCCTAGAGGGAAATGAAATTTTAATAGCACTCGAGAAGTTGAAAGCAAAATTAACTTGCGGTTGTGACAACATTCCTAGCTTGCTTTTGAAAGACTGTGCTCACGCTTTTACGAAAGCTCTTCAAACCTTGTTCAACCTATCTCTGAAATCTGACACCTTCCCAGAGTCATGGGAAAAATCAAAAATATGCCCTATTTTTAAGGCTGGATCAATAAATAATGTGTCAAAATTATCGAACCATCTCACTCCTCTCAAACTTTGCGAAGGCATTCGAAATATCTATCTATAATAGAAATTCGATCTGTTTTTCACGAACTGTCAGTAAAGCTATGGATAACCAACGTCAACTTGATTGTATATACATTCAGATTTTTCGACAGCCTTCGACAAAATTGGCCTTACAGTGCTTCTGGTTGAATTGAATCAATTCGGATTTGATGACAAACTCTTGCCATTTTTCAAATCATATCTATCACACCACAAGTTGTTCGTGGAATATAAAGGCCATAAATCATTTGAATTGGAAGCAACTAGTGGAGCTCCTCAAGGTAGCATTTTGGCACCTTTTCTATTCTCACTGTTTGTGAACGATATCGGAGACAATATTGGTAGTAGCTTCCTTTCATTTGCTGAAATTTTCAACGATTTTTGTAGTCTCACTGATATTTTTCATCAAAACATCAGAACTCTCAAACAAATTGTTAAAGAAGCTATTGTCGCACTATACCAGTAATATTTTCATCACTTTGCTTTTTTATTATTCTGAAACTAGTTATGTAATTACTTTCAATTTGATCCTTATCTCAATGGCATTGTTATATATGTATAGTAGTATTTTTGTAGACTCAACATTGTGTATATTTCACCACGTCTGATTACTTTGGATTCTCTCCTATAAGAGGGTCTGTACCTGTTTGGACAATAAAAGATATTTTTTAATGAAATCAGTCGAAACCGAACCTTTGAATTATATTCGAACCTCTGCTATCGCTGCCAGAAAAGAATTCAGATTATGATTCAAGGCGACACGTGCATCAACAAAATGGGTAGTGCAAATCAGGAGGAAAATCGAAAGAGGAGAACTCGAAGTTGCAGTCAAAGTTCGATCTCCACTCTGACTTCACGCCGATGGCTTCTTCCGAAGTCACAACTCCAAGTTACACCAATCTATTCAATCTGAGATGCTAACCTTATCGGGGGTGACCACGGGGGTGAGGTTGCAGGGCAGGGAGGCTGTGCCTCCGTCGGAGGCCTCCAAGGACTCTGTCGCGGGCTCCGCCTCGCAGGGGACCAGCAGGAGGAGGACTAGCACCAGGATATCCGGGGTGGGCATGGTGGTACTACATCATGCGCCCTTCTACTCTAATTCCACTATCTAGAGGGGCTGGGTGAGGAGAATCAGATGTAGCTGCACCTGAAACAATCCAATGATCCCTGAAATCATCCAATAATCTCTCAAGCTCTGAAAATCAAAGAATAATCTACAAAACTATCGATCAATTTCTGAAAGAATCCATCCATCGAATTTCTCATTGTAACAGGAGGAAAACTAGATAGATAGACAAGGCAGATGATTGGTTCATCAATATCCATACAAGAACTAGTGTTGTAGAAGACTAAGTTGATGAAGATCTACTGCATACCACTCTAACATCCCAACAGCGCATCATATCTGAAGTTGCATCTGAAAAAGTAACAGTCAACAATTACAACAACAGTTTGATACTCAAAAGTTGCTTCTTCTGACCTCGGATCCGGAAATCTCGGTTCCCATCTTCGTTTTTGCGCCCTTCATGCAAATGACACCTTCTTACTATCAATCCCAGCCAAGAAGGCATCACGATATATTACGTTAACCAGGTCCCTGTTGGAAAATAGTCCAGATTCATTCGGTTCTTGGTGTCAACGGAACAATCTCGATATAACATCGTGGATGCTTTCCAGGTGGATGATATTAGGATTTGCGAGGAGGTGAACTTCCTAGGAATTTCTCTCTCTTCCCTTCTATCAGGACCTTATTCGTGCACATGACACCTTGTTTCTTTCAATATCAGTGAGGAAGGCAAGATGCCTCAGACATTTTATCAATATATCATGTTAGCCAGGTCCTTTCGCCTTCGGAACCGAATTCCGGAATGCGTGAGAACATAATCAGATATTCTGAGCGTACGTTTAGAATAAATTGCCGAAGGCAGGACGGAAAGGCGTGGTGCTGCATAAAGCAAGAGTTTTCGGAGGGAAAATAACTATGTTGTAAACAATATCATGGTGGGAAATGGATTGCTCACCTCGAACACAATAATGGCGTTAGCCCAATAACTTCCTGTTGGGAAAACCACACGTGAACGTAGCCTGTCGAAGATAATCCTCTATGGTGATATCTTCATCCCAGTGTCACATACTCCTGATCTTCGGTGTTGAAATTGACAATAAATTCAGATTTGAGAGAATTGAGCATGTCAATGACTGCGTGTAAAGAGAATATTCTATGAGAAAACTTATTGATGGATTCTGTTGAGTATGCTGATTACCTCTATGGACCAAAGTTTCGGAACATTTGTACCTTGCATCTGAAATATAACCAGTAACGATTGAAATGGTGTTCCATCCCAAGTTTCATGAAAATAATTGAACTGAAGCATCCTAGGCAAAGAAGATCAAGCAAGGAACTTCACGTTTTGAAACATGCAACTCAACTAAAATGCAACTCATGCCTATTACAATAGAATATCAACACAAGTTCTACCACCCAATTTGACACATCTCTAGACTCCATCAACCAAGTTTCAACAAAAAATTCCATATTTCTTCACGGTAGGTTGGTCATTGGAGGACACAAATTATTAATTGAAGAATTTGATATCATCACAGGATTTCCAAAGGTTGTCAGTGTCATATGTATTGGCAAAGTGATGAAATACAGATCTATATTTGGGATAATTCAACTCCAGTGAAGAATATGTAGTATGTGATATACAGTGGGGTGATGAAAATTGTCTACGATCATGGAGACACCAGAACTAGAGTCGATTTGCTTTCCAGACCACGAAGGTCGACTCATTATTTTTTTCTCTCCAGGATAAAGTATGTGATGTGATTTGTCATTCTACAAAGTTTGTTATGCATCATGTTCTAGTCTGAGATTACTCTAAGATTTCATACAAGGTGGGCATTCTTCAAAACTATGTCTTCGATTGTTGCATTTCTGTAAAAAAAATATGGAGCAGTGATAGAACTGTTGAATCGAATGAGATAAAACAGGTGATGATTTTATGAATCTGATTGTAGCATCTCTGTGATTAACCATGGAACTGAGTCCATTGATTTTGAATCTCATCAAAGTAGATGCTGTGATATGTTTTTTCCAAATTTTTTCAAGTTCTACTGATATCCATTCAAACCAATTGAATGATGACAGCATACCTCAAGAATCCTCTTGCGTCATAATTGCTTATAATTGCCTGTACTCTCGCTTCCCGCTAGATATTTCCAAATCAAATCATGAGCCCTATGGGTGGTTTCATTATATTGTACGTTGACAACAACACATTCCACGCTTCGTGGAAAATTATTCCTTCCGAATTCCAATCTCTCGTTACACAATGCTGACAAGCTTGGAAATATGCATCCGTCGGATCCTAGAATGTTAGATTTCACCATGGAATGCTAGTGATGGAAACTCTATTATTGAGCTATTTGCAGAATGTGTTTGAGTTCTGGACGAGTCAGAGTGATTATCACTTTCGACAGAGGTATATTTTTGCTGTTATGAGCATTGGATGCGCGATCGTACGCTTATGTTTCCAGGATTTCCCATTGACAGAATTGCTATTGCTATATTCAACAATTACAACAGATGAATGTGTTAGATATGACTAAATGGTATTGAGGAACCATATTTGATGACACAATTCATCACTTTCTGTTGTTATTCCATACATGAGTAGATTTGTAAGTGATGTTAGGGCTGAGTTCCGATACGTTGACGATATTCTTCCTATTTTCTAGGCGAATTTCCACGAATTCTTGACCATGTCGAACCGTCGATCAGAATCAATCAAATCCACCATAGAGAGAGAAAATGACTGTAGGTTGTGTCAGAAGTTGATAGTCATAGGGAAGAATCATGTGTGAAAAAGTGTGAAAATATTCCATTTTTTATAAACCCCGAGGTGGAGTTTCAAACTGGAAATATATTCACTCAACAAGGATGTTTACTGTTCTAATTAATTTCTTCGTCGAGTCCATAATATCCGTATACAGTCAGCCAACTGTGATGATTGTTCGAGCAACCCTTCTACCGTGATTTAGGAAAGTAGACAGGTAATAATTTATTCGATTTCAAGTAGGGACCCACTTTGCGAGAGAAACTCGCTTTTCGAGAGTCGAGATTAAGTGAATATTCTGATTTTGCAATTCGATAATGAATGAACAAGAATTAGCAATTGAGTTTACTATTCAATTAATAATTAGCACCTTAATAGACCTCGTGATTGCGTTCCCAGGGGAACTATAAACGTTGCCAAAGCAGAAGCGGTGTTCGCTTCTCATGGAATACAGGATGATTCGCCTACGAAACTGAGTGGTAATATTGTTGAATCGAACGGAGGGTTTTTCGTTGGAATGTACCACCTATGGCGGAACCATCATTCTGAGGAAGACGTAAGCGAAATCTGTTTAGAGGAATTGATCTCCTGAGACACTTTTGAATGGGAAAACAACAAGAATATTCTCTTCATGCAGAGAACATCATTTTCTCACAACATTCATTAGAATCGAGGGTGGTAGCATAATAGATGATATTTCTGTTGAGCACCGACCATGGAAGTACCTAAAAAAAGGCATAGATCGCCGACCTTCCTACGATGATCTAGAGAGGTCAATGATTTGGTGCGTGTTGTGTCATCGACTAGGCGAATAGCTCTCTTTTGAATTGAATCTGAGAGCTTTAGCGTATGTTTGGGGGCTGAGCTCCAAACATGTGAACAGTACTCCAGGACAGGTCGAATTTGTGCTTTGTAGATCATAAGCAGTTGCTGGGATGTGAAGTATCTCTTCGCACGGAAAAGAAAATCGAGTTTTTGTGAAGCAGTCTTCGCAATGGACCTCACATGATCGTCCCATGAGAGAGCACTGTTGGTGGTGACACCCAGCATGGATATTGACGACCTCATAGGAACTGTGGTGGTACCCGACATCATCGAATTGGGCATTGTGTGATCAGCCTTCTTGGTGAACATACAAGCTTGAGTTTCAGTTGCATTGAACTGTACTAGATTCTCAGATCCCCATTTCAGAATTCTTGTCAGATCTTCATTTAAAGCATCGACCTGTCTTCGCCTTGCACCTCTGGCCTCGTTGGATGATATAGGGGCTCTAGAGGAAAAGGCGGAATGAAGTGTACTATCATCCGCAAAGCTATGAACTGGGCTGGAGGTCACATTCAACAAATCATCAAACAAATCATCGAATCACTGTTTGCACCATTCTTTGTTGCACATCCACATGAATCGATTGCTCTTTCTCTCTCTCATGATCGTTTCAATTTCTATGTTCCTCATATGGGGCAAGGTTGCATCAAGTAGAGAATAAATAATGTTATAACTTCGGCCTCGGGTCACGTAATATCATATTACTCAGATGAGTATCAGTGTTTAGTCTCGCCTTAGCATTATCGTACGGAAAATGACTGAAATATAGAGGGATGGTGGAAAATGTTCTGCGAATAAGCTATGCTGACTATTCAAGAAGGCAAATTATGTATAATTCATCTCGACCTAGCAGTTCACACGCACGTCTAGCGATTAGTTATCACGAGAACTTCAACTTAGCAAGGAAATTGCTCTTATCGGTCATGAGAAAGCGGAAAACGATGCAAAATTTTGTTATGAGTTCTCCAGTGACTTTTTGGAATGTTTCAATTATAGGTCAGTGGGGAATACCCAGTGAACCGTGCGACATTATCGATCCGATATTGAACGGCATTATTCCAGAATAGACCTTCTTTCCAGGTTTCGGATTCCCAATATCGATCACTCAGACAATTCCTCTCGACCTCATGTTTGTACAAAAAGAAATTCATGCGTGTCAGGACACTGATTGGAGATTCGATAAAGCTCATGATTCACGAAACATTCAGTATCATTACATCAACATCACATTATCATCGCATATTATGGAAACATACAAACTTCTCAGTGTGATGTAAATGTATTGATTCATTTCATGAAGACAGTCATAATTTCCTGAAAGAGAATAACTGCAAAGTGAAATCTTTTTCACTCGCTTCATCATGTTCTTCCTCATCCTAACCTCAAATTCTTCTTCTTTCTATTCACTACCTAACGCTAACAAAGAGCAGACAGTTTCTCTTCATTCGACAACACGAGAGAAACATTTCTGGATTTGCTCATGCTCGAATAAGTCAGAGAATATACTAAGTAAATTTGTCGTTATATTGATGGATGATGCTTGGTAGAGCATGATAGAAGAGATTTCTGCTGAGCACAGACCATAGGAGTAGGTGTTTTCTGAATCTGAGCTTAAGCGTGTTTTTGTGAGCTGAACTCCAATTATGTGAACAGGGCAAGACATTGTAAGTTCAGCATATCGGTCATATGGCTTCATTATAAGGAACTGAGAATTTCAATAATATATCAGCATTAACCTCTTCATATTTCAATTTGGTCAGAACTAAACTAGAATACGGGTCCATCATATGGAATCCTGTATACACTCACTACTCTTCTAATATTGATATTCTTGAAATTCCTAAGCTTCAGAATCAACGGAGTCTTTCCTCCGAGAAGCTGTAATCATCAGGATTTGCTGCATAGATTTGACTTTGTATCATTAGAAACACGAAGAAATCAGGTTTCTGTTTTACACTTGTATGAATTATTCAATGGTAAAATTGCCTCGCATTACTGTCACAAGTTGATGTTCCAAGAATAACAACTAGACACAACACTACGTTCCTATGCAAAAGAGCCCAAAAAAACTCAATTTTCAGTAGTAATGCAAACAAACTTTCCAGTGTCTGTGACTTCTTTTCGTGCAGTGTTTATGAACTCATCAATGAATCTCGTGCGCATCTCTGAACCTTCATTTGATTTTGTTCACTTTTTTTTCACTTCTATCCTTCTTTATATACTTCATCTTAGTATTCACATAGGGTTTGTGAGTGACATTTCATGCATAATTAGAAAATAATGCTACTGAATCTTGTTTCGTGATTTGTAAAATTGCTCTGTAAATGGAGAACTGTTCGGCAATAAACGCTATTATTATTATTATCATTAAGACAGTAGGCCGAGTTTTTGTGGAGCAGTTCTAGTCGCATGACAGACCGCTTTCGGTGGTGATACCCAGCATGGAAATAGCAATAACGGAATCATCATATTGGACATGAATCTAATAGGCCTACAACAAATTGAATGTCATTCCACAAAACCGACAGCAAAAGGAATTAGTCATTCTTTCGTTCTGCTGTCAAACCAACTGTACAGTCATCATCGTTATGATAATCGAACGGACATAGTTTGTTGTACAGTCTGATCGAGCGATGGATCATTCCGAATTATATGTATGTTAATGGGGAATATGGAAATTTCAGTTGAACGGTCAATTTTCCGCCAGAATCTGCAATTTCCGTTCGACAAATTTCACACGTGGTTGCGCGACACTCTAATTGAATGAATTCATTTTGTTCATATTTAAGTTGGCCTAGCATAGGTATATTTACCGAACTGTTGATGATGATAATCGAAATATTCACGCTCTGCCAGGCTGACGTGCATACCAATTTATCCTCTTCCCCCATTCTGATTGGATATTTCAAACTTGGTACATAGATTTCGTGTCAATTCAGTACAATTCGGCAAGTGTCGAAATGAATATGACACTTCTTGTTCCACCGGGACGAGAAACTAGCATTTCTACACTGAGCGAATTGGGTCTATTGGTAGTTGTAGTAGTAGACAATGATTGCATTACCACAACGAAATATCTGAATCGAATAGACGTCGATCGATTTGTTGTGATTTGGGATGATGACTGATCAGTTTCGAATAGGTTGATTCATTAATGATAATCAATTCCTACGCTATCGTTACGTGGTTTCCATTTCATTGAGTGAACTAAGTTTAATATCCACTTCAGAAATTGTTACCACATTCATTCTGAACACTACTCGAACATTGTTATTTCCACTCCGAAAGAATAGTGTTTCTTCGATCGATTTTTGAATCGATTTCTCTCAGTTTATTTCAAACGTCACTTTTTTTCGATTCAAATATACCAATATACCAAAAAAACGATACTTTGATGCAAATAATCTGATCAATCAAGCTGACTCTACTCTCTATTACCCCGTGAGATCATTTCTACACGATGATTTCAACTAATATTGAATTTAAATCACACTAATCAGGCACTGTTATGTTTGACAAAGGTATCAACTAAGCAATGCTGCGTATCTATATACTCAGCCTTGGACTGCAATAACCGATGTATTAGCAAACATCAACTATTCCGTGATCATCATCAGAGATCTGAAATTCATTATTGAAGAGAAGCACTGAGTGAGAATTGTCTAGCTTTGTGAAAGATCCAAAGAAATTCATTTGCTAACTCTTAGCGAATGACGGCTGAAGATCAGTTTTGAGTACAAGGACTTCGTGATACACAAATTGAAAATGTTGATAGAGTGTCAGCTCTAGCTGTTTCTCAATTCAACCACAAATAATAAAAAAATCTAAATTACAAGCAACAACTACAAATCACCTATTAACGCAGAAGACTAACATGGAAATGGAGAGAAAAACCGAAGTGAAGACCAACTTCTTCATGGTTTGAAACCTTTCCAAATCGACACTCCATTCAAAATTCATCATCATTATCATTTTCATTATTTCAATAGGCATCTGGCATGAAATCCATTCATCTGACTTTCACTCCAATATGGCATTGTTATTATTCTCTTCCAGCTGGTAGCAAAAAACTTCTGCGAAATAACTATCCCGCACACAATGAATATGTATCCAGACCCTTCTCCAGGATGTTATCACCTACCTCTCACATTGTACTTCAGTTCTGCCCCTTTTTGCCGCTATCAACGGAAGGAAGTGGGAAACTAGAAGAGCTTTCCTTTTGTTGTGGAATGGCGTAAAAAATGATTTGCATTCACCGCTACGGTGTTTGTCGAGATTATATTGGAGAAGTTGGATTGTACTTGCACGAGAGGAAGTGCAGAACTTGACTTTCTCGAAATGTCCCGTGACAGCATCCGAGACGATATTTGCAAAAATTAAATCGGAGAAGGAGTTGCAACGATGGTTCTATGGAATGAAATCCGTCTGGAAAGTTAGAAGTCATGACAAGTAGGCCATACTCAGAGATATGATAAATATTCTCTACTAGATCGAGTTGGGAGAGAAGGGAATTGGAACGACCAGTAGGAAGCGATGAAAAATCACATGACTGTTGGCATTGTCAGAACATTTCGATGTGGCGTACCATTGGATTGCAAGAGATCGAAATGTATCATACTATAAGCAAGCTATCGGATGATGTTGATCAAATTTCAAATGGACCATAGTTCGCGCCTAGAGGAAGGCGGAACTGTTGGCAAAAGTGCACCTTTTTCTTATGCTCGGTTCAATGCTCGCCATAAATCGATGGGGCAAAGTTGCATCTAGAAGAGAATATACAGGGTGTCTCATAAACATACCGACAAACTCTGAGGGATGGTAGAGGAAATCAAAATGAACATTTTCGCTTGATAAACATAAGTCCGGAAACTCTTCGTTTTCGAGATACAGGGTGTTTGATTTTTTTTTAAAAAATTGAAATTGGTATCTGTGGAATTTTATTGTGAAAACAATGTTTGTTCCCAACATCAAACGTAGTTAAATCAAAAAATGTGAACAAAAGTCAGTGGTGTTCAACTAAACTGAGAGTTAATTTGGTTACTTTTATTTTATTTAAAACATTTTATTGCTTTGACACCTTTTATTTGTCGGTATGTTTTGGATACTCTTTCCAAGATATTAAAAATTACGAATATCTTCCAATTGAATACAAAACAAAAAATGATTAAAAGTCATTAATGACAATTAATGATTAGTAAAAAAAAGTTATTGGAAGTTTTATTAGTTTTTCAATATTTCAATAAACGCATTGGTGAAATGTAAGGTATAAATTTGAAACATTTAATTTTTTTTCATTGATGTAAGAGATATGGTTTTTATTTTTTTTTTCTTCAAAACGTAGATACGGAAAAATTTCAAGGGACAAAAAAGTTGCATTTTTATTTGTTCATTCGAAAAAAAATATCATAATCACAAAAAATCTACTGGGCGATATTTTTTTTGTGCAAAAATTATTGTGCAAATTCTAATAGCTCCAAAAGATACCTTATAAATGTATCAATAATCTGTAAAAATTCAATTGAATTCGACCAAATCGTTTTTACGATATTAATAAAAAATCGATTTTTTTAAAAAATTCAACACCCTGTATCTCGAAAACGAAGAGTTTCCGGACTTTTGTTTATCCAGCAAAAATGTTTATTTTGATGTCCTCTACCATCCCTTAAAGTTTGTCGGTATGTTTATGGGACACCCTGTATAATATCATATCTCTGGCGATGGCGATACATTAAAAAATTTTGAATTGTGCGAAAAATTGTTACTCCGCACTTGTCTACAAACCGTTGGAGAATATACTAGTCGTCTCGCTTTTCATTTTTCTCGCATAGTTACATCAGTGTATAATGAAAATCTGGAGTGGCGAAAAGGTTCGACTCAAGCAATCCTCACAATTCTGACTGTGAATCACCAGTCAGATATCCTACTGAATTATGCACATGGAAATTGGACTCATTTTCTTTCGATTGCATCCAGCCCGTTCAACGGATTCGTCAGCATTTCGTCGGATCGTAATATTCGAAAAATATCTGATTCCAACGCGGTTTTCTGCGGTCATGAAAGAGAATGCCTGAGGGTGAATCTCCACCGCAGATATGCGGGGTGGTCCAGGTTGGAGTAAAAATAATTCACAATTCGTCGATAATTCTACTTGCATCATATATCTTTCTCAAGTGCTCCCTGAGACAGATACTGCCGTTTTTCCGTAGCTTTCAAGACATCAGAGCATTTTTGGCCAAATTTAGTAGTTACCTGATCATCTCCACAGAAGAATTCGCTTGTTAAGAATATCGTGGAACATCGTGTGAGCGAGCGTTTGGAATATAACGAGAGAACAGAAAAATTGAATTTTCTCTGTCAATGTTCTCAACATCAGGAAAGATTTGAAATATCAATGAGAGGGGGATCACCTAATTTCCTACAATGTTCAGGGAAGGACATATTGGGAATCTTGCAACACTCCTTTCTGATAGCCATACTTGCCATATTTAGGCATTTTTCAATATTATCATTTTGTATTGAAGATTCAAATCTCGCAAAGATCTCTCTAACATCCTGTCAATTCCTCCATTCTGCAGACGACATTATTCCTGATTATCCTGTTCCTCCTTCTCATTCTTCTCCTCGTATTCCATCTCCATGTTAAATCACGATCAAGAATCTATAACGTTGAGATTGAATGATTTCCTAGCCATTACCTATAATATCCACTTTCCACAATAAATTCCACTTTGCGTGTGCAAGAACCATTAGACAAAACTCGATAATACGAGATACGAATCGTATGGTTCGGTGTGAATGAAGCTAAATGATGGCATTAACGGACATGTTGAATATAAAGGGAGAAAACGCCATTTTCCACCAGTTCACTCGGGGTATTGTATTGTGAGCTGGATATATGATGATGTGGAAATAAACTTCGACAAGGCTTGCATTCTCAATGAGTAATATTCATTTTCAATGCTGCTACAAACAATTATATTACTCATAAATTGCCTGTTCTGCCACACAGTGGAAATTTTTGAAAATGTTCATGACATTGGATTCCATTCACCTTCGATAGCAGAGTGACAAGAAGTGTGCGAAACAATAGTAATATTTGTTTATCACAATCGTTTTTCAGGCTTGACAATTCTGAGATAAATTTTTGGTTTCATCAATGTATACAGGGTGTCCTTAAAAGGTCTTTACAAAAAGCTACCACATATTCTTCAGACCAAAACAATTCGATACAAGCAAACTTACCTCAGTAAAAAGTTGCTTAGTTTGGGCGCTAGACGGCTCTGAAGTTGAAATTTTCAAATCGATTTTGCTTCATAACTTTTGAACGGCTCATGAGATTTTTTTCAAATTTGGTACGTTGGCATAGACTCATCGGGCAATGAAACTCATATCATAATCATAATGAATATCATTCCATGGGCGTAGAACTTGATTTTTTCAGTAAATAAACATCTAAAACTCCTACGCCAATGGAAAAAAATTAGTTTCAATATGAAATCTAAATTATTCAACTCATTCACTACAAAAAAGGTACTCTTGACAAAAGTCGATTCCTCTCATGGTTTCGACAAAATTTTAATTTTAGTGATTTAGAGCATAATCAATAATAAAACGATTAACAGATATTTCATAAAAATTGTTCAAAATGTTCACCATTTTCACGTATACAGAGATTTATACGACGCAAAAAGTTGAAATGTACTCTTTGCATAACTTCTTCATCGCCTGTAAGATTATTCGTCGCCTGTTGGATACGTTGCCATAATTGTTCTACAGTATTCACAGGGGTCTTGTAAACCGTAGACTTGAGATAACCCCATACAAAATAATCCATCGGTGTTAAGTCTGGAGAACGTGGTGGCCAATTCACGGGTGCATCATTACCTCTACCTATCCATCTGTCTGGGTACTGTTGGTTTAAAAAATTCCTAACATCCACCGAAAAATGTGGTGGAGCTCCATCGTGCATAAACCACATATCTACCCGATGTTGGAGTGGTAAATCTTCCAACAAATTTGGCAACGTATTTCGTAGATGTTGTAAATACATGTCTCTTGTTAATCTTTGTGGAAGTATGACAGGACCAATTATAAAATTTCCTATTATTCCAGCCCAAACGTTGATTTTGAATTCGTGTTGAAAATGGTTTATTTTAATGGAATGAGGATTTTCAATTGCATCAACGTGTTCATTATGAAAATTAGTTATTCCTCTTCTCGTGAAACAGGCTTCATCAGTGAACAAAATATTCTTTCCAAAGTTCAGATTCATTTCTCTTTGCAAATTAATGAACCTACAAAACATCAGACGACTTTGTGAATCATGGATTAATAAATCTTGAACTGGCGTCTTGTGGTATGGGTATAATAATTGTTCTCTTAGTACTTCATGAACGGCATTCCTAGAAACTTCTAGTTCATTACTTATCCGTCTAGTACTCAATTCTGGATTTTCTTCAATACGGTCTAAAATTTCTACTTCGACTTCGGGAATCCTTACATAACGCTGTCTTCCATAATCACCAGTTCTAGGAGCAAAATGACCGGTCTCCCGAAGACGTCTCTCAACTGCAGCAAAGGTTGGGTGGCTTGGTACGCGACGATTTGGAAACCTTGCCGAATACACCCTCACACTCTCTCGACCATTTCCTTGACAATATCCGAATACCAATAACATATCGGTGTATTCTTCATTGGTGTATTGTACGGCCATGATAAATCAGAAAAGTCCGATATCAACAATCAACGTCAATAAAACTCGACAAATCAACACAGATGAAACTATGGAAACCAAGAATGTGAATATCACTGTTTTCGAGCAGATAATAATAGTCTTCAGAAAAAAAAAACAGTGCTACTTATTTTCAATAGAAATAACCTATGCAAAAAGTACATCTCAACTTTTTGCGTCGTATAAATCTTTGTATACGTGAAAATGGTGAACATTTTGAACAATTTTTATGAAATATCTGTTAATCGTTTTATTATTAATTATGCTCTAAATCACTAAAATTAAAATTTTGTCGAAACCATGAGAAGAATCGACTTTTGTCAAGTGTACCTTTTTTGTAGTGAATGAGTTGAATAATTTAGATTTCATATTGAAACTAATTTTTTTCCATTGGCGTAGGAGTTTTAGATGTTTATTTACTGAAAAAATCAAGTTCTACGCCCATGGAATGATATTCATTATGATTATGATATGAGTTTCATTGCCCGATGAGTCTATGCCAACGTACCAAATTTGAAAAAAATCTCATGAGCCGTTCAAAAGTTATGAAGCAAAATCGATTTGAAAATTTCAACTTCAGAGCCGTCTAGCGCCCAAACTAAGCAACTTTTTACTGAGGTAAGTTTGCTTGTATCGAATTTTTTTGGTCTGAAGAATATGTGGTAGCTTTTTGTAAAGACCTTTCAAGGACACCCTGTATATGACCAATCGAAGGTGTACCTACTTCACACCCCAGCAGTTTCAAAGTGTACTCTCCTCTACTGGTTACATGAGCGATAAGGTGAGAAACGATTATCCTTCCAGGAAATTCAATCTATCGAACCACCCCAAGAACGATTAAACTCACGGGAACGTTGAAAAATTGCCAGTATCAATTTTTCAATAGGTAAGCTGCACGAAAGCAGGATCGAAGCACTCTATCTGGAAACTTCCCCACCATCGTTCACCCCGTTTTCATTTTCTATTATGCCGACTGCATTTCCCCACAACAGCAATAAACCCGACAAAAGGTTCTCTGAAGTGTGTACACCAGGAGGAATCGGATTGGCACCGATTCCCAATGTGACCCTGTGAGTGCTAGCTTGCATAACATTGGCAAACACACGGAATAACCATAGCCCTCTCTATCTCACGAGCCGAGGTGAGATAGAATTGACAACATAGGCTGGCGGTCTTCTTGATGTTCCGAAAAGTGTTCCATTCTACTCAACGGATGAAAGTACTGTTGACCACACCAACTTCTTCTGCTTTCCTGATACGAGATTTATGGAAATAACTTCACGTGTAATCGTAAAATTGAATGAGATCCAGGTCTAACTTTGCCTGGCTAATGATGAAAATCAATACTAATAATGATTTTATACAATGACAATAAAATTATCATTTCTACATTGCCTAGATCAGAACGACATATCAAGCCCTACACAGGACGATGAGCGGATTTCTTAGCATGCGACGTTGCCATCTCCTTACCGTGGCTCAAGAGATGGAAAAGGCTTGGTATGTGTCAAATGCAGTCAGCAAACAACTTTGTTTCCACCCGCAAAAAGTGATGATCCCACGACGTGAATAATGGGAAAGAGAGGTTCAAGCTAGCTTTGCAAGGATCAACGGTCGATGTTTCAGTGGTAGTGACGTATTTTCATTAGGCGAACTTGAACTGAGTTGTTAAAGCTGACGGCTGTCTGAAACGTCTAGACAACTATGTTTGCTACTTTTCCATCTAGTCTTCCAAATTCACTTTGGAGCTTCATTAACCGCCGAAAGATGTAAACTCCAGACATTTTGGCAAACATCAATTCTCGATATCGTATCTATAGATATTGTAATTTTGATCGAAGGATGATTCGATGTTCGAATACTTTCAAGCTAGTCGATCTTGACGATTGAGGAGAGTATATATCGATGATTTGCCATGTCATAATTACCCTATCTAATGTATCATCGTGTGTCTGGAAGCCAAAAAAAATCATTGTGGAAAGGAAATTGTGCGAAATCGATTCGAATTCATATTTAAGGTTTCCATTACGGATATGTCGTGTTGTTGTTGTGTTATACAACATTAGTTAGATAGAAAATCAAAATTTCTCTAATTTTCGAATTCTCTAAGAAAGAACTAGACCACCTCATAACCCATCGAAAAGTTCTTTAGTATGTTAAAATACTGAAATCAATTTGTTCCAAGCAGGTATTATATTGGCTCCAATAGCGATGGATCTGAAAAAACTACCACACACAGACCACAACCTATGAAAACTACAGATGTCTCAATTTTTCCTGATCTCACCGAGATATCTTTCAGAAGCTGAGACATCATGAAAAACGTGTCCTGACGAAGGACATGATAAAAGTTTGGATGTCCATGAAAATTCGAAAGAGGTATTTGACGAATTCGACATTAATCCAGTTATGACCAGTAAATATGAGAATATGTCGGAAAACTTGAAAATTGTAGTTTGGAAAGTCCATAAGACTGATTGATAAAGAATCATATTCCTATCAATTGGGTTCACGATCCGATATTCAAAATGCATAAGAAATTGTGATATTGTATGATATGGAGATCGAAGTATTTCGAGATGAGTTTGTTTTTCAATGAACAGAACATGTTATGAAAATGAGTAGCTGGTAACAGCTCCAAAATTTTTCAGAACGTCTCGAAAGTTACATACATATATATTTGACTGATTTCCAAGGCTGACATGTGTCAATGGTTCTTTCAATACTTCTTGCAGATATCTCTAACCATTAAAGAACATGAGAAATTATCCATGAGTCCTCAATGAGATGATCATGATGAACAGTTCAGATCTCAATTCATAAACTTTGTATCCTTTACAAACATTAATCGGTTCAATACAAGATGCCTGCCAGAATTGCGAAGTTGCATTCCTCTCACCATGGCTCGGAAATCACAGGAGGCTGTTGTTGTATCTATCGAAAAATATCTTATGACGGAAAGTAGGTGAATACATTATGAATAATATTGGTTTTCGGAGAGTAACTAGAATACGAAAGTACCTACAGTGATGTAGAAGTCAGCAAAGACTTACGCTCAGAATGCAACTATCACTCATCGAACGATTCTTGACGATTTGCGAAACCTCTTCATCGACTGCAGTTGAACACAATTCTATCTCAATGGACAATAGACAAAAGATCAGGTAAGTCGTTGCACCAGGAAATATTCTCTCCTAATTCCATGATGAATCACATTGTATGGCATCAGAGGTCCACCTCTCCAACTAATAGAATCTTATCTCACAGGACGAACTCAATGTGTCTCTGATAACCAGAAGCTATCTGACTCACGTGAAATCAAATACGGCGTGCCCCAAGGGTCGGTCCTTGGACCACTTCACTTTATCATTTATATTAATGACCTTTTTTACTACCTCTTTCCTAACACTATTGTCATGTATGCTGATGATGCGACTTTAATTAATAAAAACTCAGACTTACGCACCCTTAAGTACATTGAAGATGAGGTGGAGCATATTGCAGATCACTGGTACAGAAATAATCTCTTTTGCTCGAACAGAAATAAAACACAAAAATTGAACTTCTTCGTCAATCATACTTTATCGAAAGGTGGCACTGCTAATCTCTTAGGAATCACTTTGGACGATAATCTGAACTGGTCCGCACATATAGATGAACTAAACAAAAAAAATTCCGAATATGTTTTCGTTTTACGTCAACTGAAAAAGTTTGCTAACGTAGATACACTACTGAGTGCCTTCCATGGTCTCATACAATCCCATTTGAATTATGGTGTCATTCTTTGGGGCAATTCTCCAACCTCAGAAGAGGGCTATAAGAGTCATAGCTAATGCAGGATATAGGGATCACTGTCGGCCGCTGTTTGCCAAATATGGAATAATGCCCGTACCTTCTGTATATATATACCAGTCGCTACTACATATACATAAAAACAAAAATATCTAGTCAACTAATGCAGAATATCATAGCCATAATACGAACATCCGCTCTTTGAGCTCCGAATTGATCATTGTAGTTGTCACTGTCTTCGCCATATTCACTATGAAAAAGTTTCCTACATACCCTGAAAATTCATGCTGAAAATATGTGCATATATTCGACCTCCGACAAACATGATGGAAACATCGATTCAATTTATCAGTCCATCACTTCTGACGCATGTTGAATAACTTATTCGTGAATCGTTTTTCAATATATCAGGCCGACAAAACAGCGAAATACGCAGGTCGAAATTGAGGATTCATAAATCACGATAGGGGAGAATTAAGGGAATGCCCATCAGAAAGACCAATCAATCATACAGTGTTCCATGTTATATTGGCACATTGGCAGATATACTTTGTATTTGAGAGCCAATTTCCGCTGGGAAAATGGGAATTCGAAATGTAGATTTTCCTTTGTCCTACTGAGGAAAATGAAAGACGGAAAATGTAACGAAACTTTTTGGTATGGATTTGGATGAAAAGAATGAACTGGTGGCATTGTGAAGCATCATGATATGGTCAGTCAGCAAAATCCGTCCAAGCAGGGTGTGAATCATTTTCAGTTTTTGAATCATAGGAAAGAAATGGAAATTTGTAATTCTCGACTATCAAGAACTAGACGTTTTCCACTAGGACGTTCCCCAATCTTTATTTGCCCGCCATATTAGAATTGACAAGAGCTACAATCGTATATCAAAGTATCTTCACTCTTCACACCCAAGTGTGAATCGAATATCGACAGTTCTATTCTCGAAAAACTTCCGCTTCTACCTACAGGTGGGATATCATACATCGTTAAAGGAGAGTCACAACTCCTCGAAAGTTGTTGATTAGATATCACCAGGAGTTGAGGCAACGATACATAGGAAATTAATTTCAATTTCAACTTCGTGACTGGAAGTTATCGGAGGGCTGACTACTTGCTAACTACTTTCGGAAAACTTTCGCGATCAGTACGTTATTGTTTGCGAAAAAAATATGTGAGAATGCGGGTGACAAGGGTATATTATTACGAATCTACACATCTCATGATTCATCAGTTTGTTACTTGGAAGTTGGTTCTTTCAATGTCCTATAATTCCATGGAATGAGTTATTGACGATGATGTATTTCTAGTATTGAATTGTATTGTAAAGCAATTCTACCCGATATCACATGATCCCAACTTCTCATTGTCGGTTCTTTCATCATCCAAATATTGAAAAATTGAAATAACCTCGCGTGGTCTCATCAAAACTGGAAGAGAATTGGTTCGTCTTTGGAAATAACCTGAGAGCTGCAATACAATTGTTTGTCATCTAGTTGATTTATGGTATGGACTCAATTTGATAATCAAAACACGAATTCTTTTCAGTTGGTCTTCCTTCCAGGAACTTTTCGCTCTGCTGTCGAATGTTCACATTTGATTACTTATTATCCTCTTTCCATGTTCGGCATAGTTGTACAAATGATCATAGGTATCATCAACCTCAAAATTTTTTCCACCATAAGCATCAATTGGACATGGAGTGGAGAGTGGATGTGAACTTACTTGAAACTACTCGGAATTGCCTCTTTTGCAACTCAGTAATTTCGAACGAACCACCCGGTATATAATGTCATTCTAGGTATTTCCCGAAAGGAGAATTAATTTCGATTTTTTTCTTTTGGAATTTCACCTCGAAAAAATTGCTGATATTTCAGGTCTTCAGATAACATTTGAGCTTGAAAAGCATGGTGTGGTGATAACTTGAGGTCTTCAACCCAAAATACACCCAAATTCTAGTAACCTCATATGGCTTGTGAAATATAGTATCGAATATGGAATATTCTGTATATTTCAAAATCTCTGCAATTCTGTGGTTCATACTGGGACGATCAGGATTTCAAGAATATTTTCGCACATATAGCGTAGAATTCCTGACACTTCATGCTCTACACGTAGATCCAATTTCAATAATTCCACATAGTGGGAACTTGATTTTCCAATAGGATATATGACCATGGAATTCGATCTCGTTCGGTGCGATACCTCATGAAATGTCATTTCGATAAATAGGCTGAATTGAATAATGAATGTGCTGTGCCCCATTGCATTCGGTTAGATATATTCCTATTTTGCTTTTCACCAGTAGGCGGCTATATTTAATGTTGCACGAATGTGCATACCACAATTGGACAAACGAATGGCACTGTATTTATTCAGGATTCATGAATGGAATTTCACTGCATTACTCTTGGCGTGCTTTCTTCCAGTCCAAAACTGAAGGAATTTCCATGCGATTGTTCTCCACAAAGCATTGTTCAGTTCGACCGAAGAGAAAATATCAGAGCGAATCGGATAAATCCATCTCAAAATGCTCTGAACATCAATTCTGAACGGAGTAACAGCATTGCCGGTCATACCAAAAATCTATATAGAAGCTTCGGATTGTTTTCAAAAGTATACCCATCGGTTTCAACTACATTTTTGAAGTACAATCAGAGGACTTTTTGCATTCATTCGATGACAAGTTCTATTCACGAATATCCTCATACGAAATCACTCAATAAATTGGATTCAGATTTGAATGTTTCCAAATGGATATAGAAAAAATGAAGACAAATTTGAGAAACCAGTGAAACATACATTATACCACCGATGAATAACACGATTGGACACATACATATTGTATATATTTCAATATCTTCATTATTCTACCATGTGAAATATCATTGATGGAGGAGTAGAACATCAATACGGGTTCTAGTACCAGTAAAGAAAAAAATATGTCCGAGAGAGAAGACGTGATCAGCGATCATTAGACAGAGATGCTGCAGTCTCATATTTATTTTTTATTGCTGTGCATTGGAAGAGATCTATGTATTCGTGTAACTAGTGGTTATTGCACGGGGGTTGAGACTGAATCCTCAACTGTAACCATCATGAGTACAACAAATACTTTTCGTATAGAATATATTTTCTACGATCAGATTGATTCCATGTGTTCCTTGAGATTATCCAGAATCAACTGTGATTCATTCCTAAATATGCCTCCTATAGGAATCCAATGCGTAATACATTAGGGACTTCCCATCTCATCCGAATTCACCTCCGGAGGAGTTTTGCAGAGAAATATGGATCCCACACACCGCAGCTCGCCTATACAATTGTTTTCGCATCATCCAAGGACCCTTCGTGTCACACATGAACATTTTGACAACAACCCTTCCAAGTCGATCATCATAATCTCAAGATATCCTCTCGAAGCATCGAGGTCGGATCGAAACGTGATATTTAATCCCGTCCCAATCCGATTTGAGAAACACTTTCTGAGTTCCTCATCCCGTGTATATTCCTCGAATCTTCGCGATGCTGAGAAGACCGGATACAGATATTCCAGTTTCATCCACAATAGAGTTGTTCGCGTCCAATGGGGCTTGTCTAAGCCAATTCGCAGGAATGATGTAAATTCGTTGCATGGAGACCTTTGATAAACGAGTTTAGTCGATCGGATGCACGGTTGTTTGATCGAAATGGTAACCTCTTTGTCAGGTTCGAATTTAATAAACAGCTTTGATGTATCACATTTGAGAGGCGGAGGATTTGTTAATACGAGTTTTTCTTGATATACCCGCTCACATTAATGGATCGTCGTCCTCCATCAACCCAATCCATGGACAAATCCTGAGTTGACCATCTCATCAACTTCCTGTTGACTCCTGTTGGGGGCAAATATTTATGCTACCTTTTCATTCCTTCGATTCACTGCAACTACGGAGTCTCAAAGATTCCCTCACTTCCCGGAAAACTCCCTTCTCTTTGTTAACGCTAGTTAGGCTATATATGTTTCCCAAGAGATCGTGCTTTATCTCGTCCAGACAGAAACACTTTTGATGACAGAACAGTCGAGCTCTCCTTTTTGCTTTACTTCACAACCTCCAGATTCGGAGAGTGATAATTAATGTCATTTTACACGGAGCCATTTGATATGTTTTCTGGTAATTAGAGTCTAGTAAAACAGGATTCTTCCTCTTTGTATTGGACCGTGACAGGATACTGTTGAGGATTCGAAAGAGTTCTGATTTTGATGCTTGTAGATATTTTGAATCCACTACATTATTCATAACAAGAGGTCGAAAAATACTCAAGAAACATCACCATTGACTATGTATATCTATGGAGTATAAGAGAAAGTTAATCTACTGGCTCACTCCAATAGAAAAATCAACTTTATGGTCAGAGACGTGTTTCGAAAGGGTTGATCTTCCATCATCAGCATGATAACAGAGGATATATCAAATGACATATCTTCCCATATACAGGGTGAGTCAAAAATGTGTACCGAGCTTTCTGGGGGTGATAGACCATTGAAAAATAAGTGTAGTTTGATGATTAAACTCATAGCCCAAAATGCATATTAAGTTCCAAAGTTGATAAAATTAAAATAATTTCTCCGCATAACTTCTGAACGATGAAAGCCACCCGATTGAAATTTTGTGCATGAATGTATGTTGTCAAAATACATTTTTTCGTCACATTTCCACATTTGTGATATTGCTATAAAGGGTGTTTTCAGAGGGTGAAACATGATTTTTTGTAAAAAACTTTTTCCCTGTATTATTTTCGGTGAAAAAACAGGAGCATTTGATGGAGCGAAGAAAATTACATGAAAAAGGTACTCCTATTCAAATACCAAAAATTGATCCGTTCATGAGATATTTGAGTTTTTGTAGTTACATTATATCAGCAGATTGATTTTATTCATCGCGAGATTCATCGGTAATAATATTTTAGCAGGCCATGATGAATAATTTTGTTCTCAATTTTGACGTTCATGTCATCAACATTCGAGTCAACATTGTTGTAGTCGATTTGTTCGTGTGGTTTTTCTGTGTCATTTATCACTGCGATTATCGACTGAGATTTCAAGAAATATGGCAGGTTATTCGTTCTCTGAACAAACTGATATGCTTCTAATGCTTGGCGAGTGCTTCGGAAATGCAAATGCTGCTGAAATATCGTTATACCGATGAATCTCGCGAAGAATAAAATCAATCTGCTGATATCATGTAACTTCAAAAACTCAAATATCTCACGAACGGCTCAATTTTTTGTATTTGAATGAGAGTACCTTTTTCATGTAATTTTCTTCGCTCCATCGAAAAGTTTTCTACAAAAAATCATGACTCACCCTCTGAAAACACCCTTTATAACAATATCAGAAATGTGGAAGTGTGACGAAAAAATGTATTTTGACAACATACATTCATGCACAAAATTTCAATCGGGTGGCTTCCATCGTTCAGAAGTTATGCGGAGAAATTATTTTAATTTCATCAACTTTGGAAGGATATATCTCCCTTAATATGCATTTTGGGCCATGAGTTTAATCATCAAACTACACTTATTTTTCAATGTTCTATCACCCCCAGAAAGCTCGGTACACATTTTTGACTCACCCTGTATAGTAAAAACACATTGAACAAAAATTCAGAAGACTTTAAAGTATAATGAGGACGCACATAAGAGGCTAGCCTTTGGAACTCAAAGTTTAGAATCACATCCATACAATGGCACTGGCGAATAAACGAGAGATCAATAGTTATTAAATGAATAGTGAGTGAAATATCCTACTTTCAAAACATCCTGTTCATCATTGCAATTAACTATGCTTCTCGGGCAACAATAATCGCTCATGCATGATGACAGGGAGTTAGAAACCGACACCGACTACACAGTCGAGTCTCAATTGATTCGAAGCTGCTCCGAACGCACTCGAAGCTGGCTGTGAACACGAGAATCCCTTTGAAGCGTGTCGGAGAGGAAATAAATAGGCAGACCCCATTGTTAATCGAGAACTGTGTGCAACTCCTGCATACCCGCCTATTCTCACAAAGTTGCAAGACGAAACCCCAAAAGCCCCACAGCTCTGCAATTGAATCATTCCGTCGGCAAACTTGCTCAGAGTTTCGATTATTTATCGTGAGATGCATCATGTAATTGAACAGATGATTCAGAGCGAGGGTAATTCAAGTGTGGCAAACATGTTTATTCGTCTGCCTCAGTGGGAGATGCTTCTGAGAAGTGCACTTTTCCAAATTTTTAGGTCCCGACAATTTTGATGGGTATGACGAGGCACAGGAGGATTTTAGTGACTTCAAGGCGATTTCGAAGAGCCAAAATGGCGAGAGAAGAAAATTATCGATAATCGACAATAACCTAACCTCGCTTCTCATGTGAGCCACATATTTCAATAAAAAAAAAAGTGCCTCTTTGAAAAGGATTCGAACCCCATGCCATGACTTGAGGAGCACGCTTGCTGACCGTTAGGATATCTAATATATGTTTGTAGGTATCTCTGCGAGCATTCATAACACTGTGAGAGAATAATCGAGATAAACGAACGTTGTGTAAAAGTATTTCGTGATTCCATCTCAGGAATGGAATTCAAAAATTCTCGTTCGGTTGAAACAGTGTTGATATGGGCTCTTTCACGTGAAAACAATGTCTAGTTGTCTTCTCTGATGACAATTCGGTTCAAACGGAATGCAGAATAAATATATTCTTGAGTTCCGACGAACTAGAGTTGGAGCAGTCTCAGATTATCAGCTCGAAGATAACGAATCCGCAGTCATGAGGAGATGGCGCCACCTTCTCGACTCCGCGCGCCTTTATTTGCATTTTCCTCGTGATAACTTCAACGTTAATACAGACTCTCGGCAGTGCCCATTTGCATAATTCTGCGGATTAGAGTCAAAACGCTCTGGCTTCATATACTTTCGGCTGGAGCGTATTTTAATTGAAAAAGTCTCACCTAACACCATAATCTTCAACGCTTATTAACGAAATCTTTTCCATCACGCGTTAATTAGAACGCAGGATATTGTGCTGGGACGAGGAACAGGCCTAATTAGGTCTGTTACGAAAAATGACTCACAGTTTTCCTTCTGTTTTTTTTTTACAATTGGTTTTGGTATCATTCTAGATTTTGTTAAACGAATTCAAGTGATCCTCGAACACTGCTAGAGAAGATATTGATCATTGATTACACAGCTGAACCAGTGAACAAAATTAAACCAATGGCTTCAGTTGAATAGCTGGGAAGTTGATGGTGAAGAATATTATAAAGATCATCCTCAGATGATGCAAGAAGTATTTGGGAAAATTCAATTAAGTAATACGTCCTTCTTCCTAACATTCAGTTTGAAACTTCTTGAATGTTAGAAATGCGAAGACAAAGTTTCTCCATAATCTTAGAGGAACAACAAGACCTCGCAGCTGTTTTAGATATCATAGAGAAAGATACAATGACTGAAGCTCGTGATAATAATAGTATAATACTAATAAGAAGGTCTAACAGATAAAATCTCGCATCGCGTCGTTTGATTCAATGTATGGACTGAATTTTGAACACTGTATTTCCAATCATTCTGTTCACAAATGATTCCATGGAGAGTGGAATGAATGAAACTCGACTTGATATTCCGAAAGCTGAATTTTTGCTGCATGATATACTAGAGCATTGTTGCCTTAGAGCAAATTAAATCTGCACTCCACATTTGCATAGAAATCCCTCGCGATAAAAGGCACCGGATTTTTATTTTTGTAGATATGTTATACCATTACTAGCTACAATGCTTTCGAATATCATAATGCTGAAACTCTCAACCGTGAAAGTATCGTGTCTTGATATATTATATATGACAAAATAATCTCCAGCTGTTGCTGGCGTTGAAAAATTACTGCTGGGAAGACATGGAATGTGATGTATGTTTGAATTCTTCACGATAATTAAACTTCATTGGAGAGAATAAGAACGGAAAATAGAAATGAAGCGATGAAACATATTATACAATAGTGTAGATACTGGAGAGTGAGTAATGATCTGTTTTGGATCTTGGTTTCCTTCTTGAGTAAGGATGCGTAATGTTTGAGCCTTGAATCATCATCATTCGTTGATTTTTATCAGACAATTGTATCGGTACAGTCATTTCATTCAGTGACAACAGTTGATAGAGGAGAAATCGAACATATTCCATGCAGATTATCAACAGTTATCGATCGACAATTTTTTCAGTTCCATTCAAAAATAGACACGCAGTTTGGTAATTCATCGAACTCAGCTGCAATCATAGGATGAAACAAGGATCATTCCAAATGCAGCTGCTGATGAAGATGGTGCATATTTCAATCAACTTGCTACACATCCGAACTCGACCTCAGCATTGATCTGTACATGTAATAATAATCCAACTTTCTGAACGAATGCTATTGCTGTCATCATGATACCTGATATGGCTCCTCACTTACAGACAATGCTCCAGGCCAATCAACCCGCTCGCGAGCGAAATTCGACTCGTGTTCAGGATGGATCTTTTGATTGGCACTATCAGAATCTCGTAATTGATGCGTCAAATCACTCTCTGCCTCTTGACGGCTCGTTCTCCTTCTGGTAACTGCTCAGTCTCGGCGTATTCACGCTCGTCACAATCTTGGGAAGCGAAGTAGCCACTGCTAATACCAGCTAGACAAGGAATATCTCGTGCCACAAGAAAGTCAATCATTGAAAAATGATGGAAATTGTCGCAGAACGTACATAGTTTATCTATGAACCGAAACAGAGGGAACGAATACGAAGTTGGAATCCTTGCAACCTTGTGCTCACAGCTTCAAACATGTTCTCAGTGGAAGGAAATCAATCTTTACACGCAATATTGGGAAGCAAATCACAGATGCCAGCAAGTTTGTGCCGCGAGGTAGTGAATGTTTGAATTCGTCCCACATAGATGATCCAAAATTGTTTTTCCTGGAAGAGCGTTACCCAATCATAGATGCAACTGACAGTCGCCTAGTGCTTCGTAAGATTGGACAACCTGAACAGAAAAATACTACATGCAGTTCAAAAAGCGACCTTCGCTGGAGTAGCAAGGAATATTCGAACATCACCAGAACCATAGATATTTTCTGGATCTCAGAAAAGAATATGTTTTTACAAATACCAGTGCAAGAAGTTGAAGCTCTCGCTACCTCGTACTTGTAACTTCAATCATGTTTCTAGTGGAAGGGAACAAATCTTTCCGTGCACGCTAACAAATCTCGATACCAAATGGAATAGAATTGGTGTCAGTTCTCTCCTGCCAGAATTCTACCAAATTTTTTATCATTCACTGACGCTCAACTTCGACAAGATCTTGATTAGTATCCTCATTCCGATATGTCGTATGGGAATTGATTATTTGTAGATGTTTTTCCAGGAAATGACAGTTCAACATCCTCCGAAGGTTTCAGCATCAGTTGTTCTTCAGTGCTCGCAGTGTCTCTGAAGCTCCATAGTTCTATCTTTTGCGTTATTTTTTGTGACAATATCAGTTCTCATCGTCATTTTTTCCACAAATAAAAATGTACAACACAATTCCTCTACAGCAACATATGTGGTGTGGTAAAATGTCAAAATTATTGTGATTCACCTCTTCAGCTAATGTCTAATTCCATCAATCTTCAACTCTCTCTCAGGTTACCACGAAATATGCAGTCGACGCAAGAGATAAGAATACTCATACCCCTGTGAACTCCTGATTTATTGATCCTGCTTCGGGTAAGCTGTCCTGAAATGTGCCATCATCTAATAACCAGAATATGTTCCCTGACTCACTGTTGCCCCTCTTGATAATGATCTCACTTCGTATTCCATGCTTCCGAAATGGCATACACTTGGTATGTTCAACTCTATCTGTTACCCATGCCTGTGAATTTCCATGCAGTAGTGATATCCCCAGGATAATGATAATCACGGAATGAAATCCTCAATATCTCTGATCATCCGAGAAATCTTTGGTCAGAAATATTTGTGATAACATACCCAAATTGGGATATTTCAAAATGGATTTGGAACTTCAGAGAGTTTGATTTCGTGCAAAAGTGTGTGTCCTAACATTGTTTCAATTCATAAACCAAGATCGTTTCGTCAGAAGATCTTCTGACAACACAAAAGGAAAATCTTCCTCTCCTCTTCGAGGAGGGCATTGTATATTTTGATTCCCAATGCTTTCTGGCACAGCATCTGACATTTCTTCCTTGCAGTGAATCGTTTCAGATGAGACTATCACTAGTCACGATGAATTTGACTTGACTCAAATCTCTCACAACGGAGAAAAGAACTCAAAACAATGCACACAATCTGGTTGGAGATGAAAGTTCAATATTTTTTTTTCTATCTGTGGACAACACGAAAGGGAAACCTATGATGTTCGAGGAACATCGTGTTAGTCAGTGGTGGAATTTTGGGAGAGTAGGAAGGTGTTTGAAGGAATTTTTCTTGGAAGTTTGGAGGTTGTAAGCATCAGGAAAGACTTCACTAGGCAAAGAATTCCATAACTTTGCCGTTCTATTGAGGAATGATGCTTGGTATAGCGATGTTCGACAGGTCTCGAGCCTGACAGTGTAGGGGTGACCAGCTTGAGCTCGTCTGGTTTGTCTACTAGGAATCGCGCGTGGTGGCATAATAGATGATATCTCCGTTGAGCACCGACCATGAAAGTACCTATAAAAAAGGCATAGATCGCCGACCTTTCTACGATGTTCTAGAGAGGTGAGAGGTGGGTGTTGTATCATCGACTAGGCGAATAGATCTCTTCTGAATTTAATCTAAGAGCTTTAGCGTATTTTTGGGGGCTGAGCTCCAAACATGTGAACAGTAGTCCAGGACAGGTCGAATTTGTGCTTTGTAGATCATAAGCAGCTGCTGGGATGTGAAGTATCTCTTCGCACGGAATAGAAAACCGAGTTTTTGTGGAGCAGTTTTCGCAATGGACCTCACATGATCGTCCCATGAGAGAGCACTGTTGGTGGTGACACCCAGCTTGGATATTGACGACCTCAAAGGAACAGTGGTACCCGACATCATCGAATTGGGCATTGTGTGATCAGCCTTCTTGGTGAACATACAAGCTTGAGTTTCAGTTGCATTGAACTGTACTAGATTCTCAGATCTCCATTTCAGAATTCTTGTCAGACCCTCATTCGAAGCATCAACCTGTCTTCGCCTTGCACCTCTGGCCTCGTTGGATGATAAAGGGGCTCTAGAGGAAAAGGCGGAATGAAGTGTAGGATTCATTTACTCATCCATCAAAGAAACATACAGTTGATAAACATAATCACATGTTTCCCTTTCATGAAACTGATATTCGAAAAACAATAGAGAAACAAATACAATATAGAAAAGGAAAGAAAAATCAACCGAGATTATCCATGCGAAGGATGAACAATCAGAGGTTACATCAAGGTAGATACAATTTTTGAAGCTCATTTTCGAACTGGGCTGGAGGTCACATTCAACAAATCATTGATGTGGAGCAAGAACAAAGTTGGTGCCAAGACAGAGCCTTGTGGAACACCAGCATTGATCGTCATTGTATCAGACGATACCCCGTCTACCACCACGTAGAGTGATCTATCTGCAAGAAAACTCGATAGTAAAAGACACAGTTATATATGTATAGTGAGGAAAATTATCAGTGTAGTCAAATTGTGGATTGTATATTCCATTATGAGTTATTGAATCCAACAATTTACATTCGACTGGTTCGGCTAGATAAGGTAGATGGATCACCCAATTCTGCTCCCATTGGATCAGATCCACTTCAAATTATAATCCAATCCAATCTCATCCATAATTTGTTTCCATGGGCAGAACCCGGAATGATCCAGACCCAGTGCCAACATATTTCATGACGACCATATCATAACTCTTCGCCCATAGAAATCGGATCTATCAGAATCTGTAACTGTCTGGGAAAGTAATCCATGGATATAACGATATTAGCGGCCGCATTATTCTTCAGAATAACAGATTATGTGATAGGTGACATATCCATGTTGAAAGTTAATTTCGTAGCGCGAAAACATGTACGAGCATACATCAAAAATAATTAGGTTTTGCAGCCGGCGGAACAGGCTTTATAGGCAATATAGTTCGTGTGGCTGTTGATTCAGTGGATGAGTCACATATTATTCCGTCCCATTCGATACGAGCAATTCGCAACAGGATGTGCTATCGATCCCGATATTGTTGGATCATGATTGATTAGAGGACAGCAACACTCGTGGACTCACTTGATGGTGTCAGAAATATCATGAGCGTGAGGTGGACAGATCCGATGGATGGACCATATCTCATGAAGAACCTCTGATGAGGCAAGATTGGATCACAACATGATCATCATGTGATATCGTACAACAGATCGGATCATCTATATTTCTTTCCATCAAAGGGTTAGTAATCATGGAATATCTCTGCGCACTCAGTATTCATTGGACGAATGAATTACCTTTTTTACCATTTGAAGGTATCAGCCAAGATCATGAGTCTAACATTATCATCATCAAAATAGATGGAAATTTAATGAGATAGAGGAATAAGAGTTGATGTGGTTGCAACAAGAATCGAAAGTGATCCATTTCAATAAATCAATGATTACTTGCAACCTTCCTTCGAGAGGAATTATTTCTCGTATCGCAAAGGAAATGCTATCCTAGAATCATAGATATTTTTGTATATTTCGTACAGCAACATAATTTTGCACCATAGACACCGTGAACAGCACTTTAACATCAGTTTGGTGACACAATTCACATCAATCTGCAAAGTAGAAAAAACCACAAGATTCAATCATGGTTACAACAACATCTTCTTCTAGGAGTCGAGTCTCAACCATCCTGAAATGTGTCATTGATGGGAATGTCGAGGAGAAATGAATGAGTTTCCAAGAAGAATAACATTTAGCTTTATATGATGTAAAAAATAGTACACGAATCCGTCAGAAGAATGGCCCACCAGCAGTTTTATTCTGAAAGACAGAACAGAGATGGGAGATACCTGAAGGAAATAACCTCATGAGAGGACATGATGGCAGGTTTTGTGAGGTAGAATATGTAACTTCAAAGAACCCAATCTATTGAGCCTCAAAGCTGCGGACCTAGGAACACACGTAATAGAAAGAGATTAATCTATCTGCTCAACCTGGAAGCATCTCAGATTTCTTGATTCCTGAGGAGATTAGAAGAGGAAGAGGACTCATTGGACGAATCATAAACAATAAATCTACCTCTTTGCAGTGTTCTATCGGAACTTTCATCAAAATTTCATATAGGCGTTGCAAAAACTGATGACTCAACACACAGAATATCGATAATAACATCGACAAATCTTGGGAACCATGCCAATCGTCGTGCATCAATTGTTTGAAAACGCTGCTAGTACACGTGTGAAACTGAATGATGGTCTTCCAGACTTCAGTCTCCTTCATTTGACAGTAATATCACTCTCATACTCGACGTAACATAACGATTATTCAATATTTTCTCGAGCATTCCCTGTAACTGCTCTTCAGTATTATCATTCTGGAGTAAGTGTGGACTGAATTCACCATTATCACGTTGAATTCGAAGCTCATATTGCTCAAACCAAATGTTATCAGTAATTTTCGTAGTGCAATTGTGGAAAGCATATTTTCACCAATGATGACATAATTTCACTGGTCGGAGGATAGATTCTTCCTTAGGTTTGATCCTCCCGTATGATCCTTCGTTCAGGTTCTTCTTCATGTTAGTGTCTTCCTTGAGTTAGATCCTGCCATCATTTCATTGCATTCATGAATGTATGAGTGAGTACATCAATCATCAACATTTCTTTTCCTTCATATCATCCACCAAATAGCATAACTATCAACTTTATCTACCAAAATTTCTCACGAATTATCAGCTGAACACTGACAGTGTCATCACAACAACGTTGTTCATTGAGAGTTGCAAATCATTGCCGGTAGAGATAGAAAGTTACACGGCAATGATGTATGATTCATAAAATGATGAGGACGTGGTGTTATTCATTGATAATAATAATAATAAATAAATAATAAAAGTACTTTATTGGTTACCCAATAGGCTACCGACCTGAGTCCTTCAACCTATAATAATAATAATAATAATAATAATAATAATAATAATAATAATAATAATAATAATAATAATATAATACATTTCATTTGTGGTACGATAACAAAGAAAAAGTCTGGAATATAAAATAAATGTAGACATTGAAACTATATAATATACTGGGTGTCCTATGAACATACCGACAAACTCTAAGGGATGGTAGAGGACATAAAAATAAACTTTTTTGCTCGATAAACATAAGTCCGGAAACTCTTCGTTTTCGAGATATAGGGTTTTTGATTTCTTTTAAAAAAATCGATTATTTGTCGGTATGTCTTGGATACTCTCTCCAACATATTAAAAATTACGAATATTTTCCAATCAAATACAAAACAAAAAATGATTAAAAGTCATTAATAATAATTAATGACTAGTAAAAAAAGTTATTGGAAGTTTTATTAGTTTTTCAATGTTTCAATAAACGCATTGGTAAAATGTGAGGTATAATTTTGAAGCATTAAATTTTTTTTCATAGATGTAAGAGATATTGTTTTTATTTTTTTTCTTCAAAACGGAGCTAGATACGGAAAAATTTCAAGGGACAAAAAAATTGCATTTTCAGTTGTCTATTCATAAAAAAATATCATGATTACAAAAAATTTACTGGGCGATATTTTTTTGTGCAAAAACTATCCGACATAGGCCGTGGGCACGCCCCTGAAATTATTGGGCAAATTCTAATAGCTCCAAAAGATACCTTATAAATGTATCAATTATCTGTAACAATTTCATCGAATTCGACCAAATCGTTTTTACGATAATAATAAAAAAATCGATTTTTCAAAAAAAAAAATCAACACCCTGTATCTCGAAAACGAAGAGTTTCTGGACTTATGTTTATTTAATTTGTTTTTTAATGTTTATTTTGATGTCCTCTACCATCCCTCAAAGTTTGTAGGTATGTTCATGGGACACCCTGTATAACTACACAAATATTGGTAAAGAACAGACACATTCCGATTATACACCCAGCGTTATGAAAAAAACTCTTCAACAGTTTTTTTTTTTTAGATGGGATTTTCAATGATTTCTTGAATATATTTATGTTAGAGGCATTTTTAATAGTCTGATCTAATTTATTGTAGACTTCGCAGCCAAGAAACAGGTGACTTTTCTGATACTTTTTTGTGCGGTGTGTGCCTGGGACCAGCAAATTTCTAGATCTCGTTTCATGCAGATGATTTTCTCCACTACTAGAAAATTCATCTCTGTTTTGATAGACAAAAATACACAGCTCATATACATACAGGCCTGCTACAGTCAGAATGTTTAACCGTTCAAAACTGTCTCTACATGAGACCCTCCTAAACCTTCCACTATCCTAATTGCCCTTTTCTGTGAAATGAAAACTCTTTCCCACGAAGCCGAGGTACCCCTTGAGTATCCCATACCGCAAACGGCTGATGATGTTGGCATAATATGGGATTAACAATATCGATTTGATACAGTGATTGGACATGAATCTCAAAGCATAACAATTTTTTCGCAGTTTTGCACAAAGACTATCAATATGCAGTTCCCAGCTCCATTAATTATCAATATTAACCCCAAGTAATTAAGTTGTTTCTGAAGCATCTAGAGAGGGTTTCAGGTTGACCTTTCAGAGAGAACTTCATTAATATTGTTTTTTGTACATTTGGAGTTGGGTGGTTTTTTTTCCGACTATAAAATGACATTTTTATAGGCAGTTTCAGTTCCAGTTTCAGTTTCAGTTTCAGTCTCCACAAGACTTTCAAAATCCTTTTGTGTTACTATAATATTCGTGTCGTCGGCATAAGAGATTACCTGTATCGTTGACAGATTTTGTGAATTATCTGATCATGTACACATACAACATCAATTTTTTCTTTCCTTTCAACCACCCACCTCGAGAATCACCAGCTAATCAAAAGAATAAACTCCCATTATCTGAGTCTGGAGTTGGAAACTTCCTTCAAGGTCGTTGCACGAACTAACAACTGAACACCGACAACATCAACGACAACATCAACGACAACAACACCGACAAAACGAGAGTTGCAAATCGCTGGGGAAGTTACGCGGCGAATCTGCCGCGTGCGTGCTTCCCGGAATACGGATCCAGCGCGCGTTCGACCCGGATTCTTCGCGATCACTGCACTGACTCCGCCCGGACCGGAGAGCTGAGCGCCCGGAGCCGGCCGACTCCGGGCGACCGGAGTCGAGGCGAGCAGCCCCGGAAACTCGGCCGTGAAAAAGCTCCAGGAGGGCGCGTGCACCTTGTTCGAAACTCGCAGGACGACATGTCCATGACTAGGGGTGGGAGAACTTATCGGTATATCGATAATTATCGATAATTATCTAAAAAATCGATGATAATTCGGGAAAGAATTATCGATTCATCATTATCGATATTATCGATATTATCGATATTATCGATATTATCGATTCAATCGATATTATCGATATTATCGATATTTTCGATATTTTCGATATTTTCGATATCATCGATAAAATCGAAATTATTGATATTATCGATATTATCAGAAATATTAGTGTTCTATTTGAAATGTGGAATATTAGTCAGCCGGTGAAGCCAGAAATACTGAAACAATTACTGTCTGAATATTCTTTTTGAACAGGCTATCAAACCTATCAAATGTCATTCCGATAGTTCCTATAATATCGATAATATCGATGATATCGATAATATCGATAATATCGATAATATCGATAAATCGATAATATCGATAAATCGATGATATCGATACATAATGATTATCGATAATCGATATTTCAAAACTGTTATCGCCTATCCCTATCCATGACATGGTCATCAACATCATCAAGTGACATACGGAATGGTTAGAGTAGATTTGGAGGGAGCTGACTTTTGGCTTTGACCACTATGATCTCTCCAGATCTATTGTAGGAGCTCTATATCTATATTTTTCTGAAAATTTCGCATCTTACATTTTATCACCTCTTCTATCGATCTAGAATATTTTCGAAACTGCTACGTTGCCGTTTCTATCAAAAAGTCCTACCAACTTCATTTTTTCAAATGGAACACCCCGTATATTACCAAATTTTTAGAATTGCCTTTCTATTACAATCCTCTTTTCAATAAATCCCTATACCTATCTCTATCGGTTTTCAAGATAAAAAATAATTTGTGTTAAATATGATCCAAAACATATCCCTAATTGAACTTATGTAAATCAGGGCTCTCGAATCATAAAGAGTTGATATTTTAGTGGTGGTTTGGACAGGCTTGATGTATTCAATTTACACCGAGAAGTCGCCTCCTCATCATACAGGGCGTGCTGAAATTTTTATTATATCCGTTGTTCATACAAGTGGTCAAAAGTTCATTTTTTCAGATGGTACCCACTGTTTTTCACTCAATGAATTGAAAGACGAATAAAAATGCTACAAGATGACATAGCATGTTCCTATACCTAAATCACCAAGTTTTCTCAATTAAGCCGCTTTTTGTGAAAAATATAATTTTATTAATTTCAGATAGCCATGGAAATATCAAACTCATGACAGTTCGGTGACATTAATGAGTAATTCAGTAATTGTTATTGACAGTTTTTCGAAAAATCTCCCAGAATGAACGCGAATATCGATTATTCAAACGAGGTTCTTATGAAGTTATCTATTATACACGGACAATGTGATCGAATCATTGCCAGAACTTGCAGAAAATTCAACCAAATGTAACCTGAATTGACACCAATGAACAAGAGGTACTTTGTAAGATTACAAAATAATTTCATCAACTATGGCTCAAAGTTAAAAGCGCCTCCAACATTACCGTAAGTTACCCTGTATTATCATTATGTTTTAGAATAAAGAATGTTTATTTTCCATCTTGACTATGAAGACGAGAATTCATGTCAAGAGATATTTTGAATGAACCTCAGTGGAACTGAGTATTAAATTGTTTTCACGACGAACTGATATTGATCCGGCTCGAAGGAATTCAAAAGAACAGATTCGAATCGTTCGAAAGAGTTCAAAATGAATATGGCATCATTATATGGTATTGCTGAAAGATGACAGATTGGGAAAGATACTAGAATCCCTCGTAGTGCCATTTTGGTAGGAATTATTTACTGATAATAATGAAATTTCCAACACACAGTGGAACATTTTCAACTGAAGGATTTGCATATTGTAGTCGGAAATAACTGTATCTGGAGTCGATCGGAATCATCAGAAAATGAGAAGTACATTCGGATAATATTTGTAAAGGACAGGATTTCTGATACAATGTCATCCATCATTACAGTGCGTACCATCATACCCAACGATCCTCATCTCCATTTCATACATGCACCGAAACAATGATTGAATATGCATTTCCTCTAACTTTGCTGGTCTCCAATTCAACTTTCAACCCGACCCCATATGTTCACAAGAGTTATCCTACCCGAAATCTTCAACACGTCCCAGTGGCGTAGCAGTTCTTGTATTCACAGACTTTTTCTCTTCAATCGATGCTTCAACAATATTTCCATGATTATGATGCGAATGAGGTATTCAATATGGGAATCGAGTCCGACAAGAACAATAAAAAATGTTTTGAAAAACTCACGTTTTCTCCTTTCTTCATTTTTCTAGGCAGAAAATCAATCGGCTCTGATAATACTCAACTTTCTTGCTTCGATACATCAAATCAGTGATTTCCTGAGAATCAAATAAATTTCAATTTTGAATAAGAACAGTCCGAAACTTATATCTCACTTGCAACTAAGAAAATTGACCAGACGGACTGTAACTTTCTCAAACGAACAACAGAGTAGATCATTGTGGAAAAGATTAAAACTCAATCGAAGAACAATGATTGAAATGTTTCGTTCTTCCTGATTACAGCGATATTTCACACGATATATCGGATCTCACATGCTAGTCAGAATTGAAAAAAAAAGAGGTTCTATGCGAAAAGTTCTCCGGAAAGAAATGCTGGAGATACGTTTCGGATGTCATTTGAGCATTTCGATGCGAGACGTGACGGATCTGATCACGCTTTTCTACACTTGAAATCTTGTGGATGAACTTGGAGAAATCCAGAAGTTTTACTCGCCCATTTGATTGAACTCTCAAAATATGGTTTGTGTTAATTGTTGTTTTTTTTTGTCGGAAGCAGTCTTTACAAAACCGGTTCCTTCCAATTTCAATCAGTGAGAGAGACTCGATCATTTCAAAATGGTCAATTCCAATATGGCGCCTATCATGAATAGCAAAGTCTGTGATTCTTGGAAAATACGATGAAAGACTAAGATTCCTTGTGAAAAAGTGCCCTGAAATCATCAAAAGCGAGAATGATGAATTTCATATTCCTTCCAATAACTCAGTTTTATCTATACAACAGTGGGTACTGTTATTTCTGTCAGAACCTATGAGTATGACTACAGATATTGTCATTTCATTATCACAAAAACGTATGGAGTACTCAGAAAAATGAGGTCAATGCCAGAAAGCTGGTTGGGATAAATGATAACAAATGAAGAAATCTTTTTTTTGTCGAACATGCCCATTTGGAGACGCCTCTGACGCATCCGTCCAGAATAGCATTACGACCGGCAACCGTGATCACCTCCAACAAGGTCCTATTAGCATCCCGTTATCAAATTTATGTTATAATTCCCGAGCCGATAATCCTTCCTTTCGAAGCAGACTTCAAATGCCGCTCCCATCAGTGATATTGTTCATTTTGTTTTTCCTGACCACTAGTGTAAGTTGCTGATTACGAAAACAATCGAAATGTGAGCGAAAGCGCACGGTTTCCAAGGATATCTTGATTAATTTCGTCTTTCAGATGATCATCCAATATAGGTACCCATACGTGGAGACCTCGACCTCGAAGATTCGCTCATGTTACAATGATTGTTCTAATTTCTGTTTGCAACCTTCCACGCTTTATTGCCATTCCTTCCTTCCAGTGAAATGTCTTCGTGAGCGGTTTATTGGTCAAACTAGCATCAGCTATACATATAACATTCCTACCATGACATCAATGAAATCTGTGTGTGTACATACCTAGCTTTGATACTTCAAATTCTGTATCCCAATTGTATCAAATACATCATCGATAATATTATAGCCTCTGATCTTCAGTCTGCACAAGACATTCAATCATAACCACCGAACGACAACGTCTTTAAAAGTATAGTACACAACTCGACTGAAGCCATTACGTGATATACAGGGTGAGTCAAAAATGTGTACCGAGCTTTCTGGGGGTGATAGACCATTGAAAAATAAGTGTAGTTTGATGATTAAACTCATGGCCCAAAATGCATATTGAGGGAGATATATCCTTCCAAAGTTGATAAAAATTAAAATAATTTCTCCGCATAACTTCTGAACGATGAATGCCACCCGATTGAAATTTTGTGAATGAATGTATGTTGTCAAAATACATTTTTTCGTCACACTTCCACATTTCTGATATTGTTATCAAGGGTGTTTTCAGAGGGTGAGTCATGATTTTTTGTAGAAAACTTTTTTCCCTGTATTATTTTCGGTGAAAAAACAGGAGCATTCGATGGAGCGAAGAAAATTACATGAAAAAGGAACTCTTATTCGAATACAAAAAATCGAGCCGTTCGTGAGATATTTGAGTTTTTGTAGTTACATGATATCAGCAGATTGATTTTATTCATCGCGAGATTCATCGGTATAACGATATTTCAGCAGCATTTGCATTTCCGAAGCACTCGCCAAGCATTAGAAGCATATCAGTTTGTTCAGAGAACGAATAACCTGCCATATTTCTTAAAATCTCAGTTGATAATCGCAGTGATAAAGGACACAGAAAAATCACACGAACAAATCGAATGCAACAATGTTGACTCGAATGTTGATGACATGAACGTCAAAATCGAGAACAAAATTATTCATCATGGCCTGCTAAAATATTGTTACCGATGAATCTCGCGATGAATAAAATCAATCTGCTGAAATCATGTAACTACAAAAACTCAAATATCTCACGAACTGCTCAATTTTTTGTATTTGAATAAGAGTACATTTTTCATGTAATTTTCTTCGCTCCACCAAATTCTCCTGTTTTTTCACCGAAAATAATACAGGGAAAAAAGTTTTCTACAAAGAATCATGACTCACCCTCTGAAAACACCCTTTATAACAATATCAGAAATGTGGAAGTGTGACGAAAAAATGTATTTTCACAACATACATTCATGCACAAAATTTCAATCGGGTGGCTTCCATTCATCGTTCAGGAGTTATGCGGAGAAATTATTGCAATTTTATCAACTTTGGAAGCATATATCTCCCTTAATATGCATTTTGGGCCATGAGTTTAATCATCAAACTACACTAATTTTTCAATGGTCTATCACCCCCAGAAAGCTCGGTACACATTTTTGACTCACCCTGTATACTCACTAAGCGCTACAGACATCTTCATAGGCGTATCTCAGGTGCTGATTTGCTCTCAAGCAGTAGATATTCAGGATATGATATCACAACTCATCCGAGTTTCCTGATAGCCTAAAATTATAGTGGAAATTCAGAAAGCTAGTATCATCGGCGTGTTGCACTCTCTAGCAATATTCTGCCCCATTCCAGATAAATTCCAGTGAGAATGAGTTCAGAATGAGGACTGTTGCTGCCACGTAAATGCTCTTTGCTATCATTCGAGCCGAATGAAAGCGAATAAAAAACAATCGACTGCACCCCAGAGTGGTATTCACGTGTCGTGTATACTGTCTGGAACATATATGGATTCCCTTGGGAATTTCTGCTAGGAAGTGAAGAGGCCAGTTTACTTCTTATAAAAGTTTAATACGAGTATATTTTCTGTTGTTGAACAAAGGGTACATATTTTATTATGCCCGATCAATATATGAGATAGTTGTTTGAAATATTCAGATGTTGTATTTTGTGTTTTGTCAACCTGAGGCTCGATTTCGTACGGTTTTGTGAAACAAATTACTTGGATATTTTTCCTTGGTTTCAAGCAACTTTTCAGTGGAATTTCAAGAGGTTCCATGTGAGTTTTTGTTACTCCTCTCCTGCCTGTACTCTCGTCGTTCAAGTGAGATTCTACTAAAGTGTAATAATCGAACTGAATTCTACTGAAATGTGGATATTTTCATTTCGAATTCGATATGTTAACTTATTTGAATTTGTGTATCACCTGAGGAGGCCACTGTCAAAAATGATTCTCAGTTATTCGAGTTCAGGACGAAATATCAATGATATTCACTACACTCATCTCATTGAAATGTACTTTCAATACTGCAGAAAGAAAGGTGAACAGTTTTTTTCATATTTATTGATTATCACATTGATCGATCGCCATATTATCGTAGTTGACCGTCTATTCGTATCAGCAGCTAGGAATTCTTGCCATCACGTTGGTTCCAAATGCTGCCAAACTTTTACTATGAAAGAGTTCTTCTGCGTCCAATTCAGTGTGATTTATTTTAGTGTAGCTTTGAGAATACGGACTAAATCAAAAATCCGGTGGTGCACAATGAGCTTTTCGAGGAAGATCGATTCTAACAAAGGCATTGTAGAGTATACACTGGAGATGGAGAAAGGAATCAAACCGAGTGATTTATAGATGAGAAAGTGATTTATTTCAACATGAAATATCTGATCTAGTGAGGTTTACCTACATCGTGACTCACTCGAAATCTGGGTACTTCTATAAAACCTACATTTTTCGACTGATTGAATTATTTTTCTCCACCTAGTATCGTTACACTTTTGTGTGTGATGTGATCTATTATATAGCATCTGGAACCTTCAGGTTTGTGTATGTGTCCTAGAAAAAATCCTCCAAACGTGGCAAATTCCACAACGCGTTCTTAGAGTCGGTTGCATAAAGAAAAATTAATCATGTGATTATCTGATGCCACATTAGCGGTGATGTTACGTTAAATCCAATTTGCGTTGCATAAAACTCTCGTATGTTATGATTATAGTTCCATTAACTAACGACGAAAAATGCGTGGCAACAGGGCTAATTTGCTGAATCCACACGTTCCGTGCTTATGAATGATGATGCTCTGCGCATTTATAGGTTAGGTTTAATTATTTGATCTGACGAAGCAGTTCCACAGATCTGTGGCAGCATGGATATTGATATGGCTAGCTCTAAGAAAAAACGGGGGGCAAACTATACGGAATCAGAAAAAACAACATTGCTGGAGATTGTTAAAAAGTACGTTTAGTTTACCATAATGTCTAAAATTTGGTACCTATCTTTCAATTGGAACTCATATATCCAATTCATTCCTTCGCAGATATAAAAATATAATAGAAGGCAAACAGTCCGATACCATATCTTCAAAAAAAAACGGGATACATAATCAGTCATCGAGCACTGATTAAGTTAATGCCAGGATTAAGGCGATTTGATGAGACGTTTGAAGTTGATTGGCTTTTGTGCAACTGCTTTTTTACTCGATCGGGCATCTTCATAAGGTAATTAGGTGATTAAGTTAACATAACATCAAGTATATGATGAATGTTTATGCAACCGAATTCCATGAATAACGTTACGTCAAATATTTAATGTGACGTTAAATACTTAATGAACCTTTATTCCATACTGCATCATAGAACATACCTTTACTTACCTGATTTCAATCCGGAAAATAGACTTTTACAGGATAGGCGCACGTAATATTTCATTACGTGCTACTATCCCGTAATGAAATTTTACCGGATTGTAAATATTGAAAACTCAGTTATGCGTCGAAAGCATGAATACATTTATTAAAAATTCAACAGCAAAACAATACACAGAAATTACTTATTGCTAATATTAATATTAACCGTTAAATTTTCGTTCCCATGAGTATGGATACCAGGAGCTCCATTGGATGAATTATTTATTAGGGAGTTGCTACTTGCTGATACATTCCCATTTTTTTGTTGTAGCACTTCAACAAAGATTAATATTTTATTTTTCACTGTTCATTTTTGTTTTTTAGCAGTATGAAATAAAATGTTATACGTCACACGTCCGGTAAACTTTTACAGTACTCGTTTGGAAATTCCGGACTCGGCTTGCGCCTCGTCCGTAAACATTTCACTCGTACTGTAAAAGTGTACTTATCTGACTAGTAACGTAAATATCTATTATGCAACCGGCCCTTAGTCTATATTCCGGTCATCGACCGTTTCTAATGGAGGATAACCATGACAATGTACGAAAAAGTGACAGCCTCCGAATATGTGATCCATAGATCATCCAATGCAGCGCAGTGAAGAACATATAAAGAAGTCAATAAATATATGTCTGCCTTCCGTTGGTAGGTACCCATATAAACATCCATTTGCACTGCGATGATTGAGATTGAGAATCATGTGGGAATGCGGCTTACGGAGTAGGTATAATGGCGCCGGGCCTCACCTCACTCCCCAGAGCGTATTTTCTGGATAACCCTGTCAGTTCAACGTAGAAACCCCACATATCCAGCAGTAGCGCAGCTGAAGTTGGCGCAATTTTTTTTTCGTTCACGAAAAGCAATAGATTGAGAAAGGCATCAGAAGATAAAGGTGTATAACCTGTCGACTAACATTTGAGGAACTTGAAATCATGAGGCTCAAGTCCGTAACTTTTTGCGAAAATCTGAAACACGTCTGTCAAAACTTGAGAAATCACCACATCAATCGAAGCAATGAATTGAGAAAGGCATCAGAAGATAGAGGTGTCTAACCTGTCGACCAATATTCGAGAAACTTGAAATCATGAGGCTCAAGTCCGTAACTGTTCGCGAAAATCTGAAACACGTTCGTCCAAACTTGAGGAATCACCCCATCAATCGAAGCAATTGATTGAGAAAGGCATCAGAAGATAGAGGTGTCTAACCTGCCGACCAACATTTGAGGAACTTGAAATCATGAGGCTAGAGTCCGTAACTGTTTGCGAAAATCTGAAATACGTCCGTCCAAACTTGTGGAATCACCCCATCAATCGAAGCAATAGATTGAGAAAGAAATCAGAAGATAGAGGTGTCTAACCTGTCGACCAACATTTGAGGAACTTGAAATCATGAGGCTCAAGTCCGTGACTGTTTGCGAAAATCTGAAACACGTTCGTCAAAACTTGAGGAATCGCCCCATCAATCGAAGCAATAGATTGAGAAAGAAATCAGAAGATAGAGGTGTCTAACCTGTCGACCAACATTTGTGGAACTTGAAATCATGAGGCTCAAGTCCGTGACTGTTTGCGAAAATCTGAAACCCGTTCGTCCAAACTTGAGTGATCACCCCATCAATCGAAGCAATAGATTGAGAAAGAAATCAGAAGATAGAGGTGTCTAACCTGTCGACCAACATTTGAGGAACTTGAAATCATGAGGCTAAAGTCCGTAACTGTTTGCGAAAATCTGAAACACAATCGTCCAAACTTGAGTGATCACCTCATCAATTCTTCTCAGAATGAATGAATAATTAATGCTCCTACACACATAATTTCCTTTTCGTTTCATTCGTTCTAGAAGTGGTTTTTAGGCAGGCAATCATCCTCACTTGGGGTCGAGAGGTTACGGGTTCGATTTCTGAGCTTGGCCCTCGAATGTGGGTACAATTTATATTCTGTATAAACATGATGAGTAGTATATTAAAGTGGTTTGGGTTCGACTATGTCTTGAAAAGTCTTCTACTACGACCGCGCCTGCCACTGATATCGAAGGCATAGTTTTGGGTTCACTCTTTTGAATAATGAAACGTTGATCTAAAAAACTCCATGGCGGGGCAGCAGAATCTTTTTTCGCGCACCGAGAGAGAAGACACGACAAATCCATTAAAAATGCCACACTTTTATCTAATTCGTATCGATTACGACGATCAGAAGGTGGAAACTTGGTGGAATTAGAGGCAATTTATATCGATGGAAGCGCCAGAGATGGAAATTCAATTTCGGAGACTACGATTTTCCCAGCAGCATTTTTTTCGGGAGGTCTGAAGCATTGGCGTTCGTTGGTACTCACTGACGTCAGGGCTGATTCGCCTGCCATTCATGAAACTCAAACTAACCTCACCAAAGCAATGTAAAATTTGTTCTGTAACAAAATTGCATCGTACTGATACAGAGGTAATACCTACAGACTGGATATTTCCTGGAGCATCTGAACATAAAGTCTCGCGACGATTCCACTAGCACCTTGGAATTGAAAAAATTTATCATATAATAATATAAACATGACAATGTTACACTTTAGATAATATTGATTCATGATTGATCATCAGTAGAAGAGGAAAAAGGAACAAGATAGTGAGTACTGTAGTCAGAATGTAGCTAGTTTTGCTGATTCAGCAGTTTATTCCCAACGACTCTCCTAAATTCGTTCAGTGGTATTGATAGTTCTAGTTCGAAGGGATCAAAAAGTTTCACTGCATTGTGAGTAGAACTGCTTTCGAATAGAGATGTCGAGTGGCGAGACATATCGAGTAGCTGTGAAGTGTCTGCTGTTGAAATTGCATAAATTACTTCTGAAAATCAGTTAAGGAAATAGTATTTCAATAAACTGGACACTTCCAGCCACAAATGCAGAATGTATAGTGAAGTGTGTGCTTGTTTCCTCAAATTGAATGTGAATCTACAAGTATTTTGCACTCGTTGAAGTCGATATTGAGTGCATTTATCAAAACATGGAAAATAGACTATGTTACAATAATGAAGAATGGAAAAAACCAAAGATTCTGACGGTTTTTGCTTGTTTGTGATCAAAAATATGGTAAGCAGCAAGAAGTATTATTCACGATGTTAGGCCTTAATTTTTCATTTCCATATTCATTTCCATTGTTCAAGGAGGATTGAAACTATGTTCACGTTTCTCCTTTCCCAACCATGAACGAAATGTGATGTATTAAGAAAAGACAGTCCAATACGAACTCTCGACTTCAGAAAAATATATATCGCATCATGAGTTCACAATAATTACCAACTTTTCATTGGAGACAGCTATAGTGCAACTACAAAACATTGATGTACTGAACTTGCTGGTTGGTTCAGTTGTTTTGTCAGACTGAAAAGGCCCGAAACAATTGAATTTCAGCCGATTGCGTGAGGTTCTAATAATCAACAATAGATGACGGAACTATCGAGAGCCGGTAACATCCCAATCGAAATATACCCGTCAATGAGTCAATCCGTGACAGTTCGAATTTGGGCACGGAACAAATAAAAAAAAGTTTCGTGTGTTGTGTATCTTTCGAATTTATTTCGTGAACGTGCACGGCGCTGTTGCAATATGTGTAGAACACACGAAATTTCCAAATTGCGAATGATTTCAATACCAAAGTTAGTATACCAATTCAATTCTTTATTGATCCATTAGAACGAGCTTAAAAAAAGCAATAGGACAAGTCAGTAAATATCAGATACAGATATAATATAAAAATATATAACAAATACATTCATAAATAATAAGAGGTATATAAACAATTAGGTGAGTGAACGAAGCAGCAATGATGAGAAATAATACAAAACATTTTTACGAATGTAGGTGAGAAAAAAACTCATCGATTGTATAGGGGCTAATTTCGAAAAGTAGTTGTTTTATTTTATGTTTGAATACTTGGTCCTTGGTTATAATTTTGAAAAACTCCGGAAGTGCATTATATAATCTCAGCCCCAAAATCTCAAACGAGTTCAGACGTCGAGATGAACGTGTTTTGGGTATGTGAAAATCATTTCTGATGCGTGTATTATATTCATGAAAAGAGTGGTTTCGTTCAAAAACTTCTTTATTTCTATGGATGTACAACAAAACTTCCAGAATGTAGAGACCTGGTAGAGTCAAAATGTTAAATTTTTTAAATAGTGTTCTACACGATGATGTTTGTGACGCGTTTGCAATAGTTGTGATAATTCTCTTTTGCGTTACAAAAACATTGTGTGCAGGCGGAGAATTTCCCCAAACAATAATTCCATAGTTAATTCTTGATTGTATCTGCCCGTGGTAATATAAAAGTAGACCAGAGTTGTCTAGAATTCGTCTCAAGTTTCTTAACAGAAAACACTGCTTATTGAGTATTTTATTGAGATTATCGCAATGCTGATGGAAATTAATATTGCTATCTAGAAAAAGACCTAAAAAATTTATACTGTCAACTCTTTCTATCTCAACACCGGATATTCCAATATTAATGTCTACCTTCGTAATTATGTGAATATCACTTGTTGAAATAATAAGGATGAGTGCTGTTAGCCAATGTACGCTCCCCAACTTTTGAACCAAGATATCACTTCAGATTCTTTCAGATTCAAGAATACTGTTTTATCAGAAGAAAAATGATATAAAAATAGTCAAGTGAACTAACCTCCATCATACCTCTATTATCTGATCCTGAATTGAAATGAGATAGAATGGAAATATGAAAACTTTCGGTAAAAGAACGAACAGTCAAACACACATAACCTCGAAGAATCTCTCAATATTCGTTGGCAACACTGAGAAATCTTGAAGAACGGAGAAATATCTGATTTTTATCGACAGTTCCTGCGAATTCGGTTGGAAATTGGTTGCGGTTCATACATTTCCGCCAACGCCATGTCATGTTATCGCGGTTGGCCAATGTAAAGTATCTGATTAGCTCCACCACCCAGTTGATTATATCAATTATAGAACAATCTAAACATAATACCCATTATTGATCCATCGTAACCGACCAATCTTCAAATACGGTCCTGAGCAGAACGTTATATGGTTGCTAGGTGTAGGTTTAACAAGTCAAGTTGTTCCTCCGACTGACACATCGTGAAAATCAAAAAATAGAATGGCAGACGACGATAAGAAAAAGGACGAGGTAGATGAAAGACTCGAATTCTTGTTGTCCTACCTCACGAAGTCTTATAAACTTAAACAGGAGAAATGGAACAAAATGATCGTCATAGACGAAAACAAGGTGAGATATCGATGATTTTTTTTATGTCGTATGGACGCAGTTGATTAATTACATCCGGTCTGTCTTCTCTTCTTTCTGCCTTGTTACACTTTCGGGTTTCGAAATCGGGTTGATTTTCTGATTTATAATCTACCGTGCCTTCAGTTGAGTTCTCTTTGAAGTCATTGTCTTCATCTCTTCCACTGATTCTTCCGAAGATATAATTTTATATACTTATACTACTAGATCTAGCCTAGAGAGAGAGGTATTGCATCGACCATAAGAAAGAGACGCAATGATAAAGAATCAGCTGACTGTTGGCGAAATATTCTGGGTAATTTTGCATTTATCATGCAATGGATTTTTTTTTCGATTTTTTTTTTTGGTACTTGCATATTTCGACTTCTGGAACCCGAATTTCACAATGAAAACGTGCGCAAAATTATATTTTTTGGCTCGATTTGGGTAGGCACCATAGCCATTCGAAGTTCCGTTTCTCACATAAGATACTCTTTATATCTTCCTTATACATTCTAGAAGCTAAAAAGAAGGAGAAACATCCTCTGAGAAGTTTAATTCATTGTCTTTAGCATCTTTCATGAATCCTTTTTTCATATGAACGGCGCTATCAAATGTGCATCTGTGATATTTTGATTCACAGAACTAGTGATTCTGACGTAGATTCTCATTTGACAGCGCCGTCCATATATGAAAAATGCTGGATCCACCTTCCTCCAAGATGCTGAAGAACATTGATTTAACTTATTCGAGGATGTTTTCCCCTCTTTTCGACTCCTTGCATGTTCAAGGAAGGTATAAAAAGTAACCTGTGTGAGAGAAGAAACTTCATGCCTACCCAAAACGAGCCGAAGAAAGAAGGTTAATTTTCATACTATTTCCTGGAATATCTCGAAAAATATGAATATGAAATTCGGGTTCCTGAGTGAAAAAAAAAACCCATCACATGATAAGCGCAAAATTACCATACTCTGCCATGCTATGCTTATTGTATTTGCAAATATGATATCGTTTGTTATTTCCATTCGATTCTACTCTTAAGTACTCTCAAGTGAGTGAAGTTCAATGATCCATGTGTATGTCTGGTCAGAGATACTGTATTTCAGTTTCCATTCAACTATTTGCAACCTTTGATTGAAATTGATGAACCTAGGAACTAGATTTCATGACCCAAAATTGGTTGCGATAGCTGCAGTAGTACCGAAGCTATGAAACGAAAAGTAGTTTTTGAAGGTCATCTTCGAAGAGCTCTAGCTCCCTGAAGAAGCGTTTCCGGACCCATGTTCACATGAACTTTTTTTCTTATTTTCGTGTGTTTTATCTACCCTAGAAGTTTGTAACATGATCACCGGAACACCCTGTATATAGAGGAGTGTTTTTACCATACTTCACTGTTCATTCATATCCAAATGGGTTTCTAACATGAAAATTATTCGTTTTCCAGAAAATGATTCTGAATTTCTTCAACAACCCCGAGGAGAAGATGCTCTTCCTCACAATACCCGCCACCGGTCTCCTCACCCCTTTGACCCAGTTCACCAGTCTGATAAAACAGAAATTCACCTTCTTCATCAGAAAGAAGAAAGAAGCTGTCACCATGGAGAACTTCCGCAGCGTCCTAGCCTTCGGTGATATGGGCGGAAAACCCATCGACGAACTGATGGTCCTCATGGAGGGTATCTTCGTACCGGTCTTGTCCAACCCCCTGAACCAGAAGGGTTGGCCCAAAGTTGTCGCTGAAGATGTCGTTTCGCACGTACGAAACTTCAAGAACGTCGTTGATCAGGTGAAGTTCGACGGAATTTGTTGATGGTCGAGTTCGGAGAGGAATCTACAGGTTATCTCACTTCAAATGGTTCAGTTCCTGCCATCAAAAGTGAGTGACCTTGGGCTACTTATATCCCAGTCGCAATCCCCAATTCATTTTCTTGAGGAAGTTATTTGTCCAAACACCGATATTCTTTTCAGCAGTCATTATGCCTCAACATTCTCAGGAAATTGAAATGTAACGAAATATAGAATGATTATCATCTTTGAACGATTTCATGGATATCATAGTAGCCTTAAGCTCAATAGACTCCTCTCCACATCTAGCGAATAAGACAAGGGAGCTCACCGAACCATCTTGCAGATCAAAGGCGCCATGAAAAGTCAAACGGTACTTCCGATGCCTCAAGGCATGTCCATGGTCTTCCACGCTGTCCAAGAGTACCAAGACTCAGAAGGAGATTTGCTGAACTTCCAACTGAAGGCCTCTTTAGAAAACGCCGTGATGAATTGGGCCACCGTCTGCAACGAAATCTTGAAGCAATCTCCCACCTTAGCTTTCGCCAACGGTGCCAATCCCACTCCGAAGAATGAGATGGACTTCTGGATAGCGAGGAACAAGAATTTAGAGTCGATTTACGACCAACTTCGCGATCCCAGAGTGAAGAAAATGGGGGAGTTCTTGGAGTTGACGAAGAGCAGTTACACATCTACGTTCAATACTTTGTTCAAGAATGTGGTAGCTGCTCTAGTCGAGTCTAGAGATATTTGCTTGTACCTCAAACCTCTCATGCATCAAATTGCTAAGTTTGAGGAGAACGAATTCTTCGACAGCGAGCCCTTCATCAACCCATTACTACACTGTATAGGATTGATTTGGGCCAACTCCAGGTATTATTCAACGAACGATAAGATTGTCGTCTTGTTCAGAATGATATCTAACATGATGATCGAGTCAGCAGAGAAAAGTTTGGATCCTGGCAACATATTCCAAGGTGATGCTGAAGAAATTCACGCCAAGTTGCATACAAGCATAGAGATGTTCCAGAAATTCCAAGACTCGTTCGAATATGTGAGGAAAAATTTACCATCCTACTACAAAGAACCCGCAGAACCAACTGAAGAACCAGTCATCCAGAAACCTTGGACTTTCCACCGGAGGAATGTCTTTCAACGCTTGATGGAATTCGCCTCCAGACTGAAAATAATCGAGAATATACTTGGTACTCAGTTGGAGTTCTCGAAGTTGGAGAAGGTAGAAATCGGTGGACTCAACGGAAAGCTATTGTCGATGAAATGTGAAGAAGTGTTCGAAGAGTTCAACAAATTCTACAACATGTTCAATAACATACAATACGAAGTGCTAGATCTGACAGATGACAGTATCGTGAAAGACGCTGAAAAATTCAGTGAGAAATGCATCGATCTCGACAGACGATTAGCTGCGATATTTTCCCAAGCTTTCGACGGTTGCTCTAACCTAGAAAGCATTTTCAAATTCTTGAACGTTCTTGGGAATCTGTTGAAGAGACCGATATTGAACGCAGAACTCACTGTCAAGTTCCACACCATCATTGACATGTTCACCTTGGAGCTTGATACGGTCAAGAAACTCTATGATGAAGGTATCAGCGAAGGAATACCTCTCAACAAGAATTATCCACAAATAGCTGGCACTTTGCTTTGGATTACCAAGCTCAGGCAACGAATCTCTCAGCCCATCGAAGACTTCAAAATGGTGGAAGACGATATCGTTCACTCAGAAGATGCTATCCAAGTTTTCAAGAAAGCAACTCAGCTAATACGTCTACTCGATCACAAACAAACATCGATATTCGATGACTGGTGCAAGTATGTACCACGTCAAATACAAGAAAGTATGTCGAAGTACCAGCTGGTCAGACTACCCACCAAACTACTCGCCGTGAACTTTGATAAAGAACTCCAAGCAATTCTCAGGGAAGTGAAATATATGCGGCTCATGGAGATTCCAGATGTTCCGGAAGAAGCTAGAAAACTTTTTGCCGAATCGGAGGACCTTTGGGCGTCTATAATGAAATTCAATAGGACTGTGGAATGGTACAACTATCTGAGGACGAGCACCTCGCGGCATGAGTTCAATTTAATAAACCATGATCTGAAAGACGTAGATCAGTTATTGGAGAAAGTTATCAAAGAGAATACGTGGTTCACGAATGGTAAGTCGATATTCCGTTCACAAAATGAAAAATAACATAAAACGATATGTTGAATTCATGAGGTACCCCTCTGGCTCATCTATTTTTCAGAATCTGGCACAGTCGAGGAGATCTACCAGACTATCAAACAGCTTTGCGATCGAGTGAAGAAAGCACAACAGAACGTGAAGAAACTCATGAACAGCATTCTCGAATGGTCAGAAAAGCCTCTCTTCGAAAGGAAGGAAGGCAAAAAGGAGAATTTGCTCTACCTCGATGACCGAAACGAGAGAATCCAAAAGAGAAAAGACCAAATAATAGCGTGCTCTCAAGAACTGAAGAGAATCGTCAAAGAAAACTATTTCTTGTTCTATCAAGAGGAGCTAGAAGAAGAACAGCCAGTCGAAGAACCTCCTTCACCCCCACCACCTCCACCTCCAGAGAGTCCTAAAGATAAAAAGGGTAAAAAGGAAAAGGCAGCGACAGGTAAAGGTAAGAAAGAGAAGAAGCCGCCTAAGAAAACAGACTCGGAAATAGCACGCGAAGAAGAAGAGGCTGCCCTAAAAGCCGAGCAAGAGCAGAGGAAGAAAGAGCACATGGCATTGTGGATACCTTACTTGAAGGACCTCGATAAGAAAATCCGCAATCTCTTCATCATCTCTGTAGACAAGAGCCTTTATTTCTTTTTGAATGAAATCGGGGATTCGAAACCGATCACTCCCTTATTCGAACTATTGATGGAACTCCATGAACCCAATATCGTCTTCGTTCCATCTGCAGACCTAGAGGACCCAGTCAACTTTTTGATTCTTGTCGAAGGCATCATCGAGGATATTTTCATGATGGGAAGCTACCTGGATAGGGTGGATCCCGACGAAACTGACTACAACTACAGCGAAGTGGCGAAGGACGAGATGGTGCTTCAAATGAAGTGTGACGAGATCTACAGGAAGATCGCCAGTGGAATGGAAGCTGCTGTGGATTACGCCAAAGAGTATGACGATTACGAGATGCTTTGGACTGACGACAGACACGAATTCCTGAGGCAATTCCTGACCTACGGCAGGCAACTGACTTTGGACGAGCTGGATGTCCTGAAGGATGAAACGCAGCCTCCCATCAAGGAGCAACCGCCTTCCATAGCACAGTTCAAAGAACAAATCGATTATTACGAAGACATGTACAAGAAGATGGAACTGGTTCCTCTCGAGAAAATACTTCTGGAAGGTTGGCTCAGGATAGATGTGAAGCCTCTACGTCAAGCTATCCTCAACACGATCTGCAAATGGGGCAACCTGTTCAAACAACATTTGTACAATAGAGTCATTGACAGTCTCAATGATCTGGAGAACTTCATCAAGGAGTCTATAGCAGCTATGCAAGTTCCTTTGGGGGAAAACGACTATGATGGTCTTCTCAAGGTTATGGGATACTTGTTCAAAGTAAAAGAGAGACAGGTGGAAACAGATGCTATGTTCGATCCCTTGAAGCAGATCATGGAACTGTTGAAGGAGTACAATGTAGAGTTTCCTGAAGAAATTTATGTACAGTTGCAAGAGATACCCGATAGGTGGATTCAGTGTAAAAAGGTATGATATTGACAGCATGACGATTATAGTCGTTCACAATTTATTCATTTTCAGGTTGCTGCATCTACAAAACAAACTGTAGGACCACTTCAAGCGCTTCAAGTCAACGCAATCAAACGACGAATCAACTTGTTCGAGATTCGACAAAATATATACAGGAACCAGTTCAAGAAAATGCCCTTCTTCTTGTGGTCTTGTCAATACATTTACAAACTCCTCGACAAAACGAATAAAGAATTGACAGAATTAGAAGTGGAACGAGATAAACTATATGAACAAGCTAATTTGTTCGAGTTGACGCTACCAGAATTCAAGGCCCTGAAGCATAGTAGGAAAGAAGTCAAGCAGATCAAACAGCTTTGGGACTACGTGAACGTGGTGAGATCATGTATCGATGAATGGAAGGAGACTCCATGGAAGAAAATCGACGTTGAGAATATGGAGATGGAGTGCAAGAAGTTTGGGAAGGAGATCAGACAGATGGACAAGGAGCTCAAAGGTTGGGATGTCTACATTCAATTGGAAGCCACCATCAAGAACATGTTGACATCGTTGAGAGCCGTGACAGAGTTGCAGAATCCTGCGATCAGAGATAGACATTGGATACAACTGATGCAAGCGACGAAGGTAAAGGGTTCTTGAATCACTTGAGCATCAATCCGAACGAAACAAATATAAACTCTCGATTTCCAGTTCTTCTCTATCATCATCCCTTGCTTTCTTTAGGTGGCAGAAAGATTATCTCCTATCTACACAGTGAGTAAAACTGACACGGTCGCATGGGGCTGACAAAACAACACCTCAACAATTAACACTGCATGTAGCTTCTTCTTTTCTATCTTTATACATAAAAATAAAACACTGAACGAAACTCTGTCTATATTTCCATCTACCTCACCGTTTCTTTGCCAGGTGCGTTTCGTTATGGACGAAGGAACTACGCTCAGCGATTTGTTGGACTTGAATCTTCACGAATACGAAGACGAAGTTAAAAATATCGTCGACAAGGCCGTTAAAGAAATGGGAATGGAAAAAGTGCTGAAAGAATTGAACGCCACCTGGAATATAATGGAGTTCGGTACTGACCTGCATGACAGAACGAAACTACGGCTCCTAGTAGTCAGCGAAGAGGTTGTCGAAACTCTGGAAGAGAACCAAGTAGCCCTGCAGAACATGATGACTTCCAAATTCATAGACTTTTTCTTGGGAGAAGTTTCAGACTGGCAAAGGAAGTTATCTAACGCTGATCAAGTCATACAAGTGTACTTCGAAGTGCAAAGGAAGTGGATGTATCTGGAGAGCATCTTCATCGGGTCTGAAGACATCAGGAGTCAGCTGCCGGAGGATTCGAGAAGGTTCGATAAGATCGACAAGGATTTCAAGGAAGTGCTCAACGAGATGTTGAAGACACCGAATATCGTCAAAGCTACTAGCAAACCAGGTCTTTTCGATAAGCTCGAGTCTATTCTGACAGATCTGACTCTGTGTGAGAAAGCGTTGAATGATTATCTGGAAACGAAGCGACTCGCTTTCCCGAGATTCTATTTCGTATCTTCAGCTGATCTCCTGGATATATTATCCAATGGCAATCAACCTGACTTGATCCAGAAACACTTGACGAAGCTTTTCGATTCTATAGCGAAGCTGGTGTTCGTCCAAGAGGGCGGCAAAAATTCCAAGAAAACCAGTGCTATGATTTCCAAGGATAATGGAGAAGTCGTACCATTCGTGAACTTATGCGACTGTAGCGGCAAGGTGGAATCATGGTTGAACAGATTGATAGACGTTATGAGAGCTACTCTACATCAACTCTTCGGTGATGCTGTGGTTTCCTATGACGAGAAACCTAGAGAAGTGTGGATATACGATTTCCCCGCACAACCAGCTCTATGTGGTAAGTAATCTGGCCACAGGTCATCATGAGCTAGTGGAACACAACCATTTTCCAACAGGTACACAAATATGGTGGACGACAGAAGTGAATATGGCGTTTGCTAGATTAGAAGAAGGATATGAAAATGCTTTGAAGGACTACAATCGCAAACAAATCAACCAGCTGAATGCTTTGATCAACCTCTTACTGGGCGACCTCACAGCTGGGGAGAGACAAAAGATCATGACGATTTGTACAATCGACGTGCATTCGAGAGATGTGGTCGCTAAGATGATAATAATGAAAGTAGAGAATTCTCAGGCCTTCCAATGGCAGAGTCAATTGAGACATAGGTGGGACGATAAACTGAAGGATTGTTACGCCAATATTTGCGATGCTGAATTCCGTTATTCCTATGAGTATCTGGGAAATACCCCACGACTTGTCATCACACCGCTCACTGATAGGTATGTCTAATTGGTGGCAATATACAGGGTGAGTCAAAAATGTGTACCGAGCTTTCTGGGGGTGATAGAACATTGAAAAATGAGTGAGTCATGATTTTTTGTAGGAAACTTTTTTCCCTGTATTATTTTCGGTGAAAGAACAGGAGCATTCGATGGAGCGAAGAAAATTACATGAAAAAGGTAGTCTTATTCAAATACAAAAAATTGAGCCGTTCGTGAATTATTTGAGTTTTTGTAGTTACATGATATCAGCAGATTGATTTTATTCATCGCGAGATTCATCGGTATAACGATATTTCAGCAGGCCACGATGAAGAATTTTGTTCCCAATTTTGACGTTCATGTCATCAAAATTCGAGTCAACATTGTTGTAGTCGATTTGTTCGTGTGGTTTTTGTGTCATTTATCACTGCGATTATCAACTGAGATTTTAAGAAATATGGCAGGTTATTCGTTCTCTGAACAACCTGATATGCTTCTAATGCTTGGCGAGTGCTTCGGAAATGCAAATGCTGCTAAAATATTGTTACCGATGATTCTCGCGATGAATAAAATCAATCTGCTGATATCATGTAACTACAAAAACTCAAATATCTCACGATCGACTCAATTTTTTGTATTTGAATAAGAGAACCTTTTTCATGTAATTTTCTTCGCTCCATCGAATGCTCCTGATTTTTCACCGAAAATAATACAGGGAAAAAAGTTTTCTACAAAAAATCATGACTCACCTTCTGAAAACACCCTTTATAACAATATCAGAAATGTGGAAGTGTGACGGAAAAATGTATTTTGACAACATACATTCATGCACAAAATTTCAATCGGGTGGCTTTCATCGTTCAGAAGTTATGCGGAGAAATTATTTTAATTTTATCAACTTTGGAAGGATATATCTCCCTTAATATGCATTTTGGGCCATGAGTTTAATCATCAAACTACACTTATTTTTCATTGTTCTATCACTCCCAGGAAGCTCGGTACACATTTTTGACTCACCCTGTATATTGCAACTCATTCAGGGTCATAGTGGAGATCAACTCAAGGAAAACCAAATATCTTCCTTATGAGACATCTTGTGCTTCTCTTCTACCCAACATCTCTCTCCGACTGAGATTTACTTGTGAAACTGTCTTCAACTGAAGGTGAACTCCTGCAAGCCCATTGAAACTGTTTTCAGAAACTTAGAACGCAGCAACAACCTCAGACTGAACGTGGAAAGGACACTAGTGAACTTGAGGCAACTCGAATTCTCTCCAACTTTAATTGCCATCAGATCGGATGCTTGAGGTTCTTGGCTATGTCCTTGAATAGTTCTCGATGATTTCTATATTCGATAATCTATATAATTTCTATTTGATTGGTTGTTACTCCGATACCAACTCGAATTGTGTTGAGGCTGATCGAAAATTAATCATACGTTCTTTTCAAGATGTTACATAACTTTGACGCAAAGCCTCCACCTCATCATGGGAGGTGCCCCAGCAGGTCCAGCTGGCACGGGAAAAACCGAAACCACCAAAGATTTGGGCAAAGCTCTCGGCATCATGGTGTACGTGTTCAACTGCTCCGAGCAGATGGACTACAAGTCCATAGGAAACATCTACAAGGGACTGGCGCAAACCGGATGTTGGGGTTGCTTCGATGAGTTCAACAGAATTTCGATCGAAGTGCTCTCTGTGGTGGCTGTGCAAGTAAAGATCATACAGGACGCTATCAAGGATAAGAAGGAGAGATTCTTGTTCCTCGGAAGCGAAATTGGGCTGATACCCACCGTGAGTATTGAATGATATTGGATCAGACATATCTGGTGGGTAACTTCACGATCACTTAGGGCGTTAATTGTAAAGCTGAATTGTGTTATTATTGAGTGATTTTTGGTAGATCGGCTTATTCATCACGATGAATCCTGGCTACGCAGGAAGAACAGAGTTGCCAGAGAACTTGAAAGCACTCTTTCGACCATGTGCCATGGTCGTGCCAGATTTTGCTCTCATATGCGAAATCATGTTGGTAGCTGAAGGTAATCATAACTTTTCACAACATTCCGGAAGTGATTGAGGCTCAATCATGTCGTTGTCATCTTCAGGATTCCTAGACGCTAGGCTCCTCGCCAGGAAATTCATCACTCTGTATACCTTGTGCAAAGAGTTGCTGAGCAAACAAGACCACTACGATTGGGGCTTGCGCGCCATAAAGTCCGTGTTGGTGGTAGCTGGATCTTTGAAAAGAGGGGATAGACAGCGGCCCGAAGACCAGGTCTTGATGAGAGCTCTGCGAGATTTCAATATACCGAAAATCGTGACAGACGATGTCCCGGTAAGTGACTCCTACAGCAATTCATTGTTATAGTTGGACTTAAACACCTTGCCAGGATTGTTGAAAATTATTCTGATACTCATAATATTATGACAATTGCATATTTCCTCGAAGGAAGCTTGGGTAGAATAGGATTGTAGGAAATTCTATTCAGATCTTTATTGTTCCTCGAATGGTTGTCGCTGTTGACAGTGTTGATTTCTCGTGACTGATGAGATTTCGTTCAGGTTTTCATGGGATTGATTGGAGATCTCTTTCCTGCACTGGATGTGCCGAGGAAACGTATCCTGGAATTCGAAAAGATGATCAAGAAAACCGCAGTGGATATGAAGCTGCAACCAGAAGACGGATTCATTTTGAAGGTAGTGCAACTGGAGGAACTTTTCGCAGTTCGACATTCCGTTTTCATCATCGGATACGCAGGTTTGTATGAAAATATTTAACTAATAAGTCAATGTTGCAATTATTTTATCAGTCTCGCCTGTGATAATGCACTCGTTTTATGAGCAATAAAATCGTACTGGTTTGATGAGAGAGTGTTTCATGAAAAATACTTTCCAGGCACCGGGAAATCGATGGTTTGGAAAACGCTGAACCGCACGTATGCAAACCAGAAGCGCAAACCATTTTATAACGATCTCAACCCGAAAGCTGTCACCAATGATGAACTCTTCGGTGTCATCAATCCATCGACCAGAGAATGGAAGGATGGTTTATTTTCTGTCATCATGAGGGACCAGACCAATTTGACAGGAGATGGACCAAAGTGGATAGTTTTAGGTATATCTTGAGAGTTTTTCCAAGCACAATTTGAACATCTTGGTGGATGGAGGTCTATGGACGATAATTCCACTTCAAATTATCGGGAACATCTCAAATATTCTAATTGACTCTTCTGAATAGATCACACAAAATCAATTGCTTTCTTGATCCAGCGTTGGAATTCGATCTTCAAGACACGAATGATAAGCGACAGATGTGCAGACTGATGATACTAGACTGACCTACTTCAGCGAATCCTATAGAACCGCGTTGATCGATGACTGGAATAATCAGTCAGGCAGATCAGATGAATTCTGAGCCAGACTGGATACTCGATAGTTATCATTTGCTATTTTTCTATGAATATGCAATAAGTTGTGTTTGGAGCTCAGCCCCCGAACATACGCTAAAGCTCTTAGATTCAATTCAGAAGAGAGCTATTCGCCTAGTCGATGATAGAAAGGTCGGCGATCTATGCCTTTTTTATAGGTACTTTCATGGTCGGTGCTCAACGAAGATATCATCTATTATGCCACCACGCGCGATTCCTAGGAGACAAAATAGACGAGCTCAAGCTGGTCACTCCTACACTGTCAGGCTCGAGACCTGTCGAACATCGCTATACCAAGCATCATTCATCAATAGAACGGCAAAGTTGTGGAATTCTTTGCCTAGTGAAGTCTTTCCTGATGCTTACAACCTCCAAACTTTCAAGAAAAATTCCAACACCTTCCTTATCTCCCAAAAATTCCACCGCTGGCTAACACGATGTTCCTCGAACATCATAGGTTTCCCTTTCGTGTTGTCCACAGATAAAAAAAAAGTATGATTCTCAACGATGTCCTACTATTTCAAAAAAATTTAAATTAGTATGTATATGAATGTATTTTTGAAATCTCATGTTGAATCATCATCATAGAGGAACTAATGTGATGAAAATTTAGTGATTATAAAAAATCTTTGTTGCTATGACGAATGCATGTGTAGATATCTGCTGAAAATTCCAGATGGTTTTGTTTCTCATTCCTCCCGTTCTTAGAAATTAAAGGATAACTGTTCATTGATGAGGAAAATAATATGACGCTCATTGGTCTAACTGAGGGAAAATTGCATAGTAGGCAGAGAGCTGATCTTGTTTCACTACTACACCTGCCAGCCCTCTAGATTGAACCCACTATAAACGTCAAGGACGGCCCTGCGCAAATCTTCCGAAGCAATCACTTGGCAACATCTTTCTTACACAGGAGTGGATCATAAAACTTCCTATGATTCATTTTGAAATATGTTCAACATAACGAGTTTTCTGTTGGGGTTCCTGATTTTTTATGGTCATGCCAATATATGATTGCTCTCAATTTCTTTTCAAGACGGTGACATAGACCCCATGTGGATAGAGTCCTTGAATACCCTCATGGACGACAACAAAATCTTGACCCTGGCTAGCAACGAACGGATAGCTTTGACGCCTGCCATGCGGCTCCTTTTCGAAATCGCCAACTTGAGGACGGCCACGCCAGCGACAGTATCCAGGGCGGGCATCCTCTACATCAACCCTGCCGATTTGGGCTGGAACCCCTTCATAGCCTCCTGGATAGACACCAGAGAGATTCAGAGCGAAAAAGCCAATCTGATGATCCTGTTCGACAAGTACGTGCCCCCTTGTCTGGACGCGGTCAGGAACAAATTCAAGAAGATCACGCCCATATCCGATATCGCGCACCTGCAGATGCTGTGTTTGCTACTGGATTGCTTCTTGACGCCGACGAATGTACCTCCAGATTGCCCCAAGGAGTGGTACGAGATATACTTCGCCTTCTCCGTAGTATGGGCATTCGGTTCGGCCCTCTTCCAAGATCAAATCATCGATTGGAGGAACGAATTCAGCAAGTGGTTCACCAACGAGTTCAAAACAGTCAAGTTTCCTCTAGGAGGCACGGTCTTCAGCTATTACATAGAAGAAGAAACGAAGAAATTCTTGCCTTGGACCGACTTGGTACCAGAGTTCGAGCTGGACTCCGATATACCTCTGCAAGCAACTCTAGTCAACACAGCTGAAACCACCAGAGTGAGGTTCTTCATGGACAACTTGATGGCTAAGAAGGCACCGGTGATGTTGGTAGGTCCTGCTGGCAGTGGCAAAACCGTCATGGTTGCAGAAAAATTAGGACACCTATCTGAGAGTTATGCCATCATGAACGTCCCTTTCAACTTCTACACCACCTCGGAGATGTTGCAGAGGATCTTGGAGAAACCATTGGAGAAGAAAGCCGGACGTGTTTATGGCCCGCCTGGAAGCAAAACTTTGATCTACTTTGTAGACGACATGAACATGCCAGAAGTAGATAAATATTTCACAGTACAACCCCACACTCTCATAAGACAATATATGGACTATCAGCATTGGTATGACAGGCAGAAACTCACTCTCAAAGACATCCACAATGTGCAATTCGTCTCTGCCATGAATCCAACTGCAGGCTCCTTCACAATCAACCCCAGGCTGCAAAGACACTTTTGCGTTTTCGCTGTAAGTTTTCCATCACAAGAAGCTTCGTATCACATATACAACTCCATATATAGTCAGCACGTTCAGGACACGACCAAGAAATTCAATATAAATATAGCTAAGCTGTGTCCGACTGTCGTTCAAGCTGCACTTGCTCTGCATCAAAAAGTTGCAACGACCTTCTTGCCGACTGCAGTGAAGTTCCATTACACCTTCACGCTCAGAGACATGTCGAATATTTTCCAAGGGATGCTTTTCGCCAACGGAGATGCCATCCACAACCAGACGGACTTTATAAGGTTGTGGATGCACGAAGCCAGTAGGGTTTACCGAGACAAATTGGTGGAGCGAAGAGACATCGACACATACAACAAACTGGTCATCGAAGTGGTCAAGAAGAGTTTCGAAGAGTTAGATGAGAATGCGGTGTTCGCGACACCTCTCATTTACTGTCACTTCGCTGAAGGTATAGGTGATCCCAAATATTTCCCGATTACAGAATTCAGTCATTTGACTCGACTACTCAATGACGCACTAGGAGGTTACAATGACCTGGTGGCTGCGATGAACCTGGTTCTCTTCGAAGACGCCATGTTTCATATTTGCCGAATCAATCGTATCATGGAGGCACCTAGAGGAAATGCTTTATTAGTAGGCGTAGGTGGTTCTGGCAAACAGTCTCTCACTAGGGTGGCAGCCTTCATTTCTTCGTTTGAAGTTTTCCAGATCCAACTGAAGAAAGGCTACTCAATGAACGACATGAAAGCAGATATAGCCACACTTTATTTGAAGGCTGGACTGAAAAGTGTGGGGATTGTTTTCCTGATGACAGATGCTCAAGTTCCAGAAGAATCCTTCTTGGTGCTGGTCAATGATATGCTTGCTTCTGGAGAGATAAGCGAGCTCTTGGCAGATGAAGATGTCGAGAACGTCATCAGTGCTATGAGAACTGAAGTTAAAAGCGTAGGGTTACAAGATACAAGAGAGAACTGCTGGAAATTCTTCATCGATCGAGTCAGGAGACTGTTGAAGATTGTCTTGTGTTTCTCGCCGGTGGGTACTACTCTGAGAGTTCGATCGAGGAAGTTTCCGGCTTTAGTGAACTGTACATCGATCGACTGGTTCCATGAGTGGCCCAAGGAAGCTTTACAATCTGTATCTAAGATATTTCTATCTGATATAGAAGCTTTACCGAATCCGCTTGTCGATTCTGTCTCCTTCTTCATGTCCTACGTCCATACGGTTGTCAACGAAATGTCTCAAGTGTACCTGACCAATGAGAAACGTTACAACTATACCACCCCTAAATCTTTTCTGGAACAGATTGATCTATATGGGAAACTTCTCACAGAGAAAACTCTAGATGTAAAAAATAATATCGAGCGATTAGAAAACGGTATAACAAAACTGGCTTCTACGTCTGTAGAAGTGGACGGGCTCAAAGAAGTACTCGCTGTGCAAGAGGTAGTACTGGGCGAAAAGAATGAAGCTGCCACCAAGCTGATTGCTGTATTATCAGCCGAGAACGAAAAAGTTGCTAAAGAACAAGAAACCGCGAGTGAAGAGGAAGCTAAGGTCAAGATCATCGAGGAGGACGTGACAGTCAAGGCTAAAATTTGCACGGAAGATTTGGCGAAAGCAGAGCCTGCTTTGATAGCTGCTCAAGCTGCCTTGAATACTCTGAACAAGAATAACCTCACCGAGCTGAAATCTTTCGGTACGCCTCCAGATGCTGTGGTGATTGTGTGTGCGGCTGTGCTAGTATTGTTTTCCAAGAAAGGGAAGATACCGAAAGATCGTAGCTGGAAGGAATGCAAAACCGTGATGGCGAAAGTGGACCAGTTCCTTTACGACCTCATCAACTATGATAAAGACAATATACAGCCAGAAGTGATCAAAGCTGTTCAGGAATACATAAAAATGCCTGACTTCACGCCTGAGAAGATCATAAGCAAATCTTTCGCAGCCGCAGGCTTATGTGCCTGGGTTATCAACATCGTGAAATACTACGAAGTATTCGTAGTTGTGGAACCCAAACGGAAAGCTTTAGCAGCCGCTAACAGAGATCTGGCAGAAGCCAGAGGAAAGCTAGCTGACTTGAACGAAAAGCTCACTGAACTGGAAAGGCAGTTGGCGATTCTGAAAGAGGGCTACGATGAAGCTATCAACGCGAAGCTCAAATGTCAAGCTGAAGCTGACGAGACCACACAGAAGATCGATATAGCCAATAGACTGGTGAATGGCTTAGCCTCGGAGAACGTGAGGTGGAAACAACTCGTGAAAACGTACAACGAATCGATTATAACCCTGCCTGGAGATATTCTGATGGTGACAGCATTCATTTCGTATGTCGGTTGTTTCACGAAGAGGTATCGCACCGACCTCATGTTCAAATGCTGGAAACCTTTCCTGAAAACTCTAGCAGTACCGATACCGATGACCGAAGGGCTGGACCCTCTGACACTGTTGACAGATGACGCGAAGATTGCCCAGTGGAACAACGAGGGATTGCCGACCGATCGAATGTCGACAGAGAACGCCTGCATTCTGAGCAACTCCTCTAGATGGCCACTGATGATTGACCCTCAGCTCCAAGGTATCAAATGGATCAAAACGAGGTATGGCGACACCTTGAACGTTGTCAGGCTCACACAAAGAACTTATCTGGACACGATCGAGAGGTGCATTTCCGAGGGCCTGGTAGTTCTGTTGGAGAACATCGGAGAGAATATCGACGCTGTTTTGGATCCGGTACTGGGGAGAGTGTTGATCAAGAAGGGACGATGCATCAAAATCGGGGATAAAGAGGTGGATTACAATACCAACTTCAGGTTGATCATTCACACCAAGCTCGCGAATCCTCATTACAAACCTGAAATCCAAGCTCAGACCACTCTCATCAACTTTACTGTGACTAGAGATGGCTTGGAAGAACAACTGTTGGCTGAGGTTGTCAAAGTCGAGCGACCGGATTTAGAAACACTCAAATCTTCACTCACTAAACAACAGAATGATTTCAAAATAACCCTAAAGACTTGCGAAGCTAACTTGCTCTACAGATTATCTTCAGCTCAAGGAAATATCCTGGAGGATGTAGATTTAGTTATCAATTTAGAAACGACGAAAAAGACAGCTAATGAGATTGCAGTGAAGGTGGAAGAAGCGAAAATAACTTCTGTTAAAATCGATGAAGCCAGAGAGCAGTATCGACCTTGTGCTGCGAGAGCATCTCTACTTTACTTCATCCTCAATGATTTGAATAGGATAAACGCCATCTACCAATTCTCGTTGAAAGCATTCAGCGTTGTATTCAAAGACGCTCTCTTGAGGGCGATGCCAGGAGAAAAACTAAAAGATAGAGTAGTCAACCTATTGGACAGCATAACGTTCTCAGTTTTCATGTATACATCACGTGGACTTTTCGAAAGAGACAAGCTGATATTCACAGCCCAGATGACGTTCCAAATACTCCTGCAGCTTTCGGAGATCGCGCCAGACGAACTGGATTTCCTCTTGAGGTTTCCATCCATCGCCAATCTAACTTCCCCTGTGGATTTCCTGAACAACGTGTGTTGGGGAGGTATCAAAGCTCTCTCGTTGATGGACGAATTCAAGAGTTTGGATAAGGATTTGGAAGGTTCTGCCAAGAGATGGAGGAAGTTTGTCGACAGCGAATGTCCCGAAAAAGAAAAGTTCCCTGGCGAGTGGAAGAACAAGACTACCCTCCAGAGGCTTTGCATAATGCGTTGTTTGAGACCGGACCGGATGACTTATGCTGTCAGTGTATTCATCGAAGAAAAAATCGGGTCGAAATATGTCACTGCGAGGAGTGTTGAGTTCGAGAAATCCTACGAAGAAACGAGTTCTTCTACGCCTACATTCTTCATACTGTCACCCGGTGTCAATCCCTTGAAAGATGTCGAACGGTTGGGCAAGAAGCTCGGTTTCATGTTCGACAAGGGTAATTTCCACAGTGTGTCGCTAGGCCAAGGGCAAGAAATAGTGGCTGAAAACGCGATGGATCTGGCATCTGTGCAAGGACAATGGGTCATCCTCCAGAACATTCATTTGGTTCAGAAATGGTTGGCTACTCTAGAAAAGAAAATGGAGCAGTGCAGTGAAAGTGCCCAAGAGAACTACAGGTACGTACATCTCCATCTGAACGATTGAGAATATCTCGCTTTCTCTGCTCCAGGTTGTATTTGAGCGCTGAACCATCTGGTGATCCCCACGAGTGCGTCATACCTCAAGGGATCCTAGAATCCTCTATAAAAATCACCAACGAACCCCCTACGGGAATGTACGCGAACTTGCACAAGGCGTTGGACAACTTCAATCAAGAAACGCTGGAGATGTCGGGCAAGGAGGCAGAGTTCAAGGCCATCCTCTTCGCTCTCTGCTATTTCCACGCGGTGGTAGCCGAACGAAGGAAGTTCGGACCGCAAGGGTGGAACAGAAACTACCCGTTCAACGTCGGCGACTTGACGATCAGCGTCAGCGTCTTGTTCAACTATCTGGAGAACAACCAGAAGGTAGGGCTTCCTCGACGGTCCCCGTATCGCTGTATCGATTGGCCGTGATTTCCAGGTGCCGTGGGAGGACTTGCGTTACCTCTTCGGGGAAATCATGTACGGCGGGCACATAACCGACGATTGGGATCGTCGGCTTTGCCGCAGCTACCTGCTCTCCTACATGCAGCCCGAGCTGGTGGAGGGCGAGCTCTTCTACGCCCACGGCTTCCAAGCGCCCCCCAACACGGACTACGTCGGCTACCATCGCTACATCGACGACAGGCTGCCGCCCGAGAGCCCCTATTTGTACGGGCTGCATCCGAACGCGGAGATCGGCTTCTTGGCCAACACGTCGGAGGTGATGTTCAGGACGATATTCGAGATGCAGCCGAGGGATGCTGGGGCTGCGGCGGGGGGTGGGATGTCGAGGGAAGAGAAGGTGAGGTCGGCTTGTGCGGTTCACATGTTTGGAGCTCAGCCCCCAAACATACGCTTAAGCTCTTTGAATCAATTCAGAAGAGAGCTATTCGCCTAGTCGATGATACAACACTCACCAAATCATTGACCTCTCTAGATCATCGTAGAAAGGTCGGCGATCTTTGCCTTTTTTATAGGTACTTTCACGGTCGGTGCTCAACGGAAATATCATCTATTATGCCACCACGCGCGATTCCTAGTAGACAAACCAGACGAGCTCAAGCTGGTCACCCCTACACTGTCAGGCTCGAGACCTGTCGAACATCGCTATACCAAGCATCATTCATCAATAGAACGGCAAAGTTGTGGAATTCTTTGCCTCGTGAAGTCTTTCCTGATGCTTACAAACTCCAAACATTCAAGAAAAATTCCAACACCTTCCTTCTTTCCCAAAATTCCACCGCTGGCTAACACGATGTTCCTCGAACATCATAGGTTTCCCTTTCGTGTTGTCCACAGATAAAAAAAAAAGAACCGTTCTTTATTCAACATTTATGGTATTCATTTCTTGATTCTCGCAGCATCAGTGCCGTATTGTCGAAGGGGGTTGAATGAATGGGCAGGTTTGGCAAAGAAAAAAATGATTTCATCATTTGACAGTACCCACTCGCACTAGCTTCCTGGCACAATGTTTTTCTCTACGTTTTTTAAAATAATAATTCGCGATCATTTTAGTAGCAAAAAAACGAACAGTTTCAGTGACGTCAATAGTCGCGCCATTCGGCTGCCACCTGCAAACAAAGATGATTTGATAGGTTAACCACTGCAAATCAATGCCAAAGTTCCTCATTCATTACGACATATGTTCCGACTATATTTGTATGTCATACTCATAGTTTCTGACAGAGATACAAATTACTCTTGTATGAACACGGCTGGTTAGAAGCGTCACGAAACGTTGACAAGAGTGTAGCATCTAGAGGTGATACATGAAGTTAAACGACACCAGTTTGAATGGGTTTTTGGGTAGGGCTGTAATTCGAATTCGAAAATGAAGCAGAACGAATAGTGCCGTCACATGATGTTATGTTATGAATTCATGATGGAAACGAATTGAAAATCCTTCAAAAATTTAGTGGTATTTAGGTATCAGCATTTCTTGGTGAAAAAATATTTTCCTCGATGGAACTTGCTTGTAAATATCAGTCTCACGACCACGTCAAAAGAAAACGTAAGTTTATTTTTATCAATTCCATTTGGAATAATGATTTCGACTCGAATAATGGTAACTTACCTAGAAAATGAAGATATTTTTTGATCTCCAGGTTCAAAACGTCTTTGACACACCTCAAAACGTCTCACCATTGTAACAAATCACCACAACAGGAGATCATCAAGTTTCTGATTGATAATAAGTATACAAAACTAAACACAAGTTGAATAATACCGATAAATCGAAACGTGAATAATGACAGATACCACATTGATCGCCATCGAGTGTCATGTGTCACTACCGAATTGCGGTATTGTCACGTTGATCTTGAAGTATTGATGATACAATGCTGGTCTACGAGCTCCTAAGAAGTTATCACTGCTGAGTCTGGGAATGATGCTCTGTTAATCAGCAAAGATTCACAATCGTATCAAGACCCAAATCAATTGATTTATTTATGTATCATCAGACAATTCATCACTTTTTGATGATGATTGGGTACTGATATGGCAAAAACCAGACGAAAACTTCCATAACTTTCACGTCCAATCGTTCGATAGACAAGAATTCGAAATGAGCCTGACAATGTAGCTCGCACCAGCCTGAGCTGGTCTAGTTTGTCCACCTGGAATCGCTCGTGGTGGCATGATAGACGAGATTTCCCTCGAGCACCGACCGTGGAAATAAGAAGAGATGGAGAGATCACCCACCTTTCTACGATGTTCTAGAGAGGTCAATGAATTCATCAGTGTAGTATCACCGACGAGGCAGATAGTCTCTCCTGGATAGTCTTTGTGTAGTTTTCGAATATTGGAACAGTACTCCAGGACAGGTCGAATTCGAGCTTTGTAGATGCTGGGGTTGTGAGTTGAACAGCTGATGGGATATGAAGTTCCTCTTCGCACGGAGAAAGAGAGATTTCGTGAAGCACAGCAGAGCACAGACTTTGCTGTGATATCCCAGACTGTTATCAAATACTGCAGTTCAGAGTCAATCGAACTGAACTGAATTAATTTCAAATATTCTAGCGGTATTTTTATCCTGAGGAAAAGATACGATATTGTTTCCTAGGTGAGAAGTTCCTTGGAAGAAATAATGGACAAACTGCCAGAGCGTTTTCCGGTCCAAGAAATGATGGCCAAGGTAGAAGACAGAACACCATATATAATAGTAGCGTTTCAAGAATGCGACAGAATGAATAATCTGACCTCGGAAATGAAGAGGTCTTTGCACGAGTTAGATTTGGGTGAGTGTTCCTCCAAGGAGCTTGATTCCTGGACATTTCAACGATCATGCTTTCGCCACCAGGACTGAAGGGTGAGTTGACCATCACGTCGGACATGGAGAGCCTGGAACAATCCATCTTCATGGACCAAGTGGCGGAGTCGTGGTCAGCCAAGGCTTACCCGAGCCTACTGCCTCTGGCCCAATGGGTCGGAGATCTTTCTTTGAGGATCAAAGAGCTGGAGGGGTGGACGACAGACTTTTCTATGCCTGCGACCGTGTGGTTGGGCGGGTTCTTCAATCCGCAGTCGTTTTTGACTGCCATAATGCAGCAGACGGCGAGGAAGAACGAATGGCCGCTGGACAAGATGTGTCTGATGACTGATGTGACCAAGAAGCAGAAGGAAGAGTTCAATTCTGCTCCCAGAGAGGGGGCTTACGTTCATGGACTTTTCATGGAAGGGGCTAGGTGAGTAGAAGTCTCATATTGAATCCGGATACACGTACAATTGGACGACACTGAATGGAATGAGATGGGTGGAAACATAAAAATATCCATTTTCCAGCTTTTTCTCCTCGTTTCTGAAAAATAAAGAGAGGAAGTCATTAAAAATTATTTCAATATATTTGTAGTAAGGACAGATTTTGTGATCTGCCCCTGTGAAATACCTTTTTTGTATTTCAAATAATAATTTCGGTATTTTACTTTCTTTGACTTTTTATTCTGACAAAATCTTATCTCAATATCAATAATTCAACTATTCTCCGTTGACTGAGAAACATCATATATAAAGGATGTTCAAAAATGAATAATCATATGAATAATACATAAATAGCAAATCATAACAAGAAAATCAGCAACATCCTCTCCACCGTGAAAATATATACTAAATACTGAATAAACTGAAATAATACTAATATACTATGAATAATACTAAATATACTGAAAACTGATTTTCTTGTTATGATTTGCTATTTATGTATTATTCATATGATTATTCATTTTTGAACATCCTTTATATATGATGTTTCTCAGTCAACGGAGAATAGTTGAATTATTGATATTGAGATAAGATTTTGTCAGAATAAAAAGTCAAAGAAAGTAAAATACCGAAATTATTATTGGAAATACAAAAAAAGGTATTTCACAGCCCCAAAATATCACTGCGCTTGAAATTAAACCTTAAGATACCTAAAAGAGAAATTCTCTATTTGTCAGTGACACCTTGTTTCAGAAAAATTTGGAAATAGAAATATATTCAATGAGAATAAAACCTCTACTTATCTTGGTGGACGTTTTGGGAACGAATCTGCTCCCGTTCTTAACACAATCGAAATATTTTTCTCTTCACAAAATTTTTCGATATGTTGTCGGTTTTGACACTGAAAAGTGACAATTTGGTGGACGGAGGAATTCTGGTTACAAGGTGTTTTCATTAATTGATATTGAATTTTCCATTTTCATATTCAATTTTCAGAAGTTCTATATCAACTGAACAAGAAGCAATATTATTGTCTCCGTTCAGGAGAATGCAAGCAGACTCTTTGATTTTCCGTTTTTGGTTGTTGTCTTCTTTTCCTATGATCTTAATATTACTCCAATCGGCCATATGTTGTCCATTCTCAGTAAGGATATATTCAGCTAATTTTGATTTGTCAGTATATCTTTTCTTTATATTGTTCTTATGCTCTTTCATCCTTACTGATAGAGGCCTGCTGGTTTCACCGGTATAATATTTTCCACAAACACATGGTATATATATATATATAGGTATATAACAATATACTTGCATGTTTCGTTCCAGGTGGGATCCACAGTTGAACAGTTTGGCAGATTCCAAACTGAAGGAGCTCTTTCCAGTCGTCCCGGTGATTTTCATCAAGGCTATCACGCAGGACAAACAGGATCTGAGGAACATGTACGATTGTCCAGTGTACAAGACCAGGATGAGAGGACCGACGTTCGTCTGGACCTTCAATTTGAAGACTAAGGAGAAAGCTTTGAAATGGGTGTTGGCTGGAGTAGCTATATTGCTGCAGATTTAGTATAGGGTTGTTGTTGATTTGAATAAATTTATTTTTGAGGAATTCGAATGAGTTTTGTCTACATCGTATTACAGGACAGGGCGATGATTCTAGAACCATTTCGAAACTGACATTTTCGAACAATTCAGAATATATTTTTCATGGCATGGCATAGCTCAAGACTATTTCTTCAATATACAGGGTTATCAACCATGATTCTAGAGAAATGTGATCGTTATTTACAATCTTGACTGGGATGAGTTCTGTATCTCATATATTCAATGAGTTATTATCAAAGAAGGAAAAAAATACATCCGGTTTCTCGGAAACGTTGTTTTTTAGATTCAATCAAGGAATCTTACCTTCCATTTCCCAACACAAGTTCTGAGATGCTATATAATGAATAGAAACATATAGAGAATATACTGATTCCAGATAATCGAACACTTGAATAGGCATGATGACGGATTTTGAAAAACTATCCTATAATGTTCGGAAACTTTTTTTATTCACAACGAATTGCAAATTTCTGCAGATAATCAAGGTCCAATAGAAGAAAATTACATTTCAATCTTCAGATTCGAAATTCGCACCAAAATGCTTGGCATGGCGTTGCTAGTGACGTCACGTTTGAGTAAAAGAAACGTAAACACTAGACGTTCTTTAGACGCTCAGTGAATATGGAGAATCATATGTCATTTTATTCGCTGGGACTAGGGAAACAGATATACTCTAATGGAAGTTTGACATTTCTAAATTTTGCTTTACAAGAGTCGTTATTTGATTCTTAAAGCTCTCTCAGCATCAACACATCGATTTTAGGCAGATTAGCACTCTTGGCCTCAGTTAATCCTTGTTAGGCGTTCACTTTTCATTTTACTTTCGATTCAATATTCGGTAGGAACGAAATTGTATCCTTTGTTTACTTGTTGATGTCATACTCTCTGATTGGTGTTCAACATATCATGTATGAGTTCCGAATTCTGTAGTTTTATTTAATCATAAAGATTATCAATATCGTTCTCAATATGCGTTCATGATTTTCCAAGTCGCCAGTTCAATAATTTCAGTGATTTTTGATTACTATCATGCTCACTCTATCGAAAATCCATCCATATCGAGAGTTACACAATTTCTATGGGAAATACAACACCTTCCGATTCCTGAGTGATTTGACGAGTTCGAGAACATCGCTTCCTAATGAAATCAATTACGGAAATGAAATCTGAAGTTGTCGGAGTTCGCTCTGAAAGTTTTGGATGAATTGAGGGATGTTTTTATTTATCTAACGAGAAAACTTACTGACAAAGGTTTCCGACTTAGAGTTTGGAAATGTCTGTCGTACTGAAGGATGAGGTTCCGGTCATACTGAAGATTAAGTGAAGATTATACAGTGTGATTCCCCCACAGATATGCAATACTTTATTTGCTAACCAAAGTTGTATCATATGCATATGAAATACAATTCGATAGAGAAACATTTATGGGTAAATCATCAACATAGATCAGAAATAACAATGGACCCAGTACAGATCCCAGTACAGGTCTGAAGTTTTCTGGTAAGTTGGGGGGATATCGAATGATTTAGAGGAACACCTTTCACAACATAATGAGAAGTTCCTCAATTGATACATCATGTAAAATACAATTTAATGTCATATAGAATCGCAGAAGTGTGTAGCCTCTTTTCTTGGTGCTACTGGTACTACCTTGGTGTATAAATTTCTATTTTCAACTCTTGATCCTAGTCAAACGGGACCTTTTCTCTTGTCTTCCCGGCCCATCTCAACCGTTGAGCACGATATCAGAACACATTATGTTCGGAGAAATATCGTCGGTATAGTCATGAGGGTGAGTGAGGGTCACTCCGTGTTGGGATTTAGGTGTTAGTGACCGTAATCCCAGCCATCCTGTATGTAATGAAGATAGAAATGGGGACTTTTGAGTTCGAGACGGTCATTGGTCAAGGTTAGATACTTCCTCCAAACGATTCCTTCAGAAATTCTTGGTCTCTTGACGAATCGAATCTGGATAACTCTTGCGAATCTCACGAATGTTGAAAATCACCAGAAATATCTCAGTTCATGGTAGATCTTGCAATTCTTTTGGAAATATCTGAAATATAAAGATCTTGATGTAAGTATCACAATCTTTGATAGATCTAACAAGTTCTTAGAGGATCTTTAGAAAATTCAAGGAATCTCAGAAATTCTCAAATGAATCTCTGAATATTGACAAATCCCAAAAATATTAGAAATATTCATCAAATCTTCATACAAGCATTACAAATCTTAAAAAAAACTCATATATTCATAAAAATACCCAGAAATATCTGAATTCTTGGTATTCCTTGCAAATTATCAATATTTTTTTAAATATTTAAGAATCTTGATGAATCTCATGAAGTCTTAAGAGCTCTAAGAAATCTAGAGACATCTCCCAATCTTTGATTGATGTCACAAATTCTTGGGAAATCCCTAGAAATGATAAAAAATCTCATTGATCAGGAATATTGACAAAACTCACAAATTTCAGAAAAATCCACTATATCTCGATCAACATCGGGAATATTCAGAAAATCTTGAAAATACTGAAAGACCCAAAAAATATTTCCATTCTTTGTGGACCTCAGAAATAACGATTTGACCAAAGTTATTGACGAATTCTCGCGAATTCTTGGGAAATACCGAGAATATTGACAAATTGTCAGAAATCTTGAAAAATTACGAATATTATTGGGAAAATTCTTCTAAATCTCAGAAACCATACAAATCTTCTCGAGACAACCCCCAACAATCAACCTGTCCGATATACAGTCTCTATCTTCCGGGTGATTCCCCGAGATTCCTCTTGATTTCACCCCTGGATATGTTCCAAATTGGATTCAATAGAAATGTCAGAAACGATAACACGCCTTCGTTCATTATTGAAGGCAACTCGACCCCTTTTCAATCAATGAAACCGGTGTTTGACAGAACGGGTCTGAAACAAACACACTGTTGTATTGTTTTTGCGATTTTTGAATTGGTAGGGAGCGTATTAGACTGGACAAGCTAATAAAAACTACATCACCATACCACTTGTTAGTCCAATCTACTGCCTAATTGGTTATTCGAGTGCCTATACCAGAAGCGTAACGGATGTTATAGAAAGCTCTGGAAGCGAAACGTATCGAAATAGTAGCTCATCATTTCATTCTAGAACCCCTGACAATCATAAATATACCAATTATAATAATGAATAATTTATAATAATGATATTCAATATATAATAATGAATATTTATAATAATGAATATGTTATATGAAATGACCACATCATTTGGCAACATCGCTTTCGATTTGCTGGTTGGGCAATAAATCGAATGCAACAGTACTTTCTTCCGTTACTTGAGAGAATTTAGGATGGATCCCAAACGTACGCCACTGTTTGGGAAACAACAGGTTTCTGTATACCCGGGCAATGAGAATCGGGAACAGCAAACAAAACACAAACACAAGGGGAAATGCTTGCCAACGCGGCCTATTATTGGCTATCAGAAAAATCCACAAATAAACATGTAGGTAAACAGAAAGGAGGCAACACTGGACCAAGAGTTACCAAACATTTCCCAATATTTGCGTTTTTCAGGAAAAACGGGGACAGACCAACATTATTTTGTATATCTAGGTTCTTAGATGCAAGACCTAACCTTGATTTTCGTTTTGAGAGTTTTGGATTCTTCATAACAAATAAACGGCTTCCTCAGATCGAGAAAAACATTTTTGAAATTATCATATATTTAAATCAAAAGATTTGCCTGAATTGCAACAAAATATAAATTCAGATCTCGATAGCTTGCAAAATTGGTTCAGTGAAAACTCATTATTTTTGAATGCCTCCAAAACGAAAGCAGTAGCTTTTCATACTGCCCAAAACATTCATTCGGTAGACATTAATATTGGAATATCCGGTGTTGAGATAGAAAGAGTTGACAGTATAAAATTTTTAGGTCTTTTTCTAGATAGCAATATTAATTTCCATCAGCATTGCGATAATCTCATTAAAATACTCAATAAGCAGTGTTTTCTGTTAAGAAACTTGAGACGAATTCTAGACAACTCTGGTCTACTCTTATATTACCACGGGCAGATACAATCAAGAATTAACTATGGAATTATTGTTTGGGGAAATTCTCCGCCTGCACACAATGTTTTTGTAACGCAAAAGAGAATTATCAGAACTATTGCAAACGCGTCACAAACATCATCGTGTAGAACACTATTTTAAAAATTTAACATTTTGACTCTACCAGGTCTCTACATTCTGGAAGTTTTGTTGTACATCCATAGAAATAAAGAAGTTTTTAAACGAAACCAATCTTTTCATGAATATAATACACGCATCAGAAATGATTTTCACATACCCAAAACACGTTTATCTCTACGTCTGAACTCGTTTGAGATTTTGGGGCTGAGATTATATAATGCACTTCCGGAGTTTTTCAAAATTATAACCAAGGACCAAGTATTCAAACATAAAATAAAACAACTACTTTTCGAAATTAGCCCCTATACAATCGATGAGTTTTTTTCTCACCTACATTAGTAAAAATGTTTTGTATTATTTTTCATCATTGCTGCTTCGTTCACTCACCTAATTGTTTATATACCTCTTATTATTTATGAATGTGTTTGTTATATATTCGTATATTATATCTGTATCTGATATTTACTGACTTGTCCTATTGCTTTTTTTAAGCTCGTTCTAATGGATCAATAAAGAATTGAATTGAATTGAATTGAATTGATATCAACCTATGTAACAAATCGACCTGCAAAAAATATGCATGAATGAATGAGCAACCAGGAGTATGAAAACTGAAAACAACTTTCACAGAGCAAAAAGCATGAAGTGTGCTACTCTCACTGAAACTTTAAATCCAACGCAGTAATACTATAGATATATAGATATCCCTATCCTTATTTTATTCATCTGGGAGATATCCTTTCTATATCTATGAGTAATAATCGATTTATTGCCACAAGCGTATGCAATTAGCATTACTTCATATAATGTGTGTTTGGTTGCCGAAATCCAGGTAGAGTTGAGGCAAAGCAGAACAGATCATAAACAGTAATAATAGTCGAGAACACAGACTTCTAAAAAATACCACGACCCCCCTAAACGATTAATAAAGTCGCAAAACAATTTATTTTTTGATTATGTATTCGCAGTAGCTTCTCAAAAAAATCATGAATAAATGATTCCGTTTGAACACGATGAAAAAGCGTGGGAATCTACGTCATATGTGCCTTAACTATAATCATTAAGAGCACTCGAAAACTGTCGAAGACAGAGTGGTCAAACATTATACATCAGTAACATTCATCATAAATGGTTAATTAAAATGAATTGAATACAAAAGTTAAAGTCACTATAGGTACCTACATGAATATCAAGGATGTTTTCATGAAGTAAACGTTAATTCCAAGAATTGATCTCTTCTTAAAAATGAGCGCTTAACAGCACGTATATCGTCATCACTTACTATGAAAATGGCCGCCAAGTCCGCATGTTCGAATGTGGTTTTCAATGGCGCTTCGTGGGAATATCACAGGATGGATTGTGATGAAAAATTGTCACTTAACAACTTTGTCAATGTGGCCCCACAGTAAAATATGCTTTTCCTTATTTATATAAAATCTACGAAAGTGTATTGTCTGACAATAAAAGATGTCCAATTAGTGGCAAAGCCTGGATTCCAAAAATATTCATCATCAGATATCAATTTTGACAATGTTCAATAATTTATTAGATATCCAATATACATACCGATTTCGGTCTTTACTACCCCATCACATCCGCCACGGAAGCCGTTAACCTAATATAAAACTAATAAATGATAATTTATAGTAGAAAGATATCCGTATCAGGATTATGTTTGCACAGAATTCAATTTCGCTCATAAATAGTTCGGACGCAACATAAAGTCGATAAATAAGACACACAAAGTGCTCATCGTTGGGCTGTAATAGGGATTTATGTTGTGTGGTTACCATTGGTGTGCACCAATTTCGAAAGCACCAAAGAGTTGTGGAGTGGTCAATTTTATATTTTAATGGGGATCTGTAATTAATTTTCGCCACAAGAATATATTTTATGTAATGCCATCATTAGATATCCACAACAAAGAATAAATTCAGAATCAGTTTTCATACCTAATAATTATATTGTTTTTCCTCCGTTATCGCAAAAAAATTTGATCCTCAACAAGTGCTCTTCTTAGAGTGCATAACCGTGTTCCATATTATACTTTCTCTACGAAATCAAATTAGTACAGAAATGGTCTCAGAAACCTTCGATTCCATGCGTGACCAATAAATTCAGGATTTTGACTGTGAATCACTGATTAGAAACGATATGAGGCATTTATTAGGCATTCGTGGTCGAAATTAGTTCATTTTCTGATATTATGTTTGTTATCTTTGATTGATCATTTGGCACAGGGCATTTTATTTGCAGGAGAGAAAAAAAATTTAAAAAAACGGCAATTGCAAATGAAAGTTGTTTTTTTACTACAAAACTTTAATCAGGTTCTTTGTATAAAAATACTAAAATAATAAATTATACATCAAACAAACTAAATATACGACAACTATTTGAGGTACACAAACATTTTCATAAATGAAAACACAGTAAGTATATGTAAAGTGACAATTCAGAGTCTGGTTGAATACTCAAATACAAAATCAACAACCGAAACACATTTATATCGGAAAAAACAAAATACGTATTTCGGCAACTGAGATGCCATCTTCAGTAGACCTAAAAAGTATCATGAAAATCGTGAGAAATCATTTTCACTTGTTCACTGATGATGGCAACTTCTGAATATCATTGTGGTACTTTGGGTGTTTATTGTACACAGTATGTGTAGTTTCTATAATATATATGTGAAAGTGGGAAATTGATTTCCTCTAAAATTCTTCTAGAACTAACATGGTGAGTAACAAGAACGGTGAACATAGATAAAACAATCCCCAAGCAAAAACATTTTTCTTTCATTTTCAGATTTCATCCTAATATCTATGGATTTTTTTTCAATTCCAGATTTCATCCTAATCTCTTCAGTGCTTGGAAATATTCAGTTGGGTTTTATAAACGGAAGAATATTCATACTATTGAGGTTACTTTGTTGCCGGACTATGAACTAAATAGTACTGAATATACAGGGTCCTGCAACAGTGTTGCGATGTTGCGTATCTCCATGGAAAAAAAATCTGAACAATGTTGGCTAAATACTTCATATTCACAGAATGAAAATGATGTCCATGGTAAAAGGTATTGATTTCTTCTGGTCGAGGCACAACTTTGATTTTCCACATCATGGCATCACACAAGGTGCATAAAACATCTTGAAAGAGCAAACTCAGGATATATACATTATTTACTATGGAACACACTGTATACTTCTGTTCTATTAGAAGCTGAAATAAATTTGCTCTGGAACATCAGAATGAGAATTTCGAGATTGGTCAAGAATGAATAAAATATATTTTGTGATACCAAAATCACATTGTAGGAGTTGGAAACTGAAAAAGACAAGTAGTTCAATGTACATCAGGAAACCACATCGTCTAAAATAGGTAGCTGTTTTATATCTGTTTGCTCTCCAAATTGTGGTCGAAATTGTGAATTTCAAGGAATGCTGAAAATCTACAGTGAATTCCTAAGAAAATCAAAAAGTCAATTTCAAAGAAATCTAAATGATTTCCCAAGAATTTGAAAGAATCTCAAAGAATTCCAGAAAACCACAGGTAATTCAAGATGGAATACAAAAACACCAGAAATCTCCAAGGAATTCCATAGAATTCCAAAGTGATTGAAGGAACTCCACATTTGTAGGCCTGAATTCCAAAGAATGGGAAGAAATTTCAATGAACTTTGAAATATTCTAGTTATTTTGTACACAAAAATTAGTCATAGTCATGTACATCAAATCATGTACATCAAACTTCAATTTTACACAGGATTTCAAGGAAATCACAGGGATTTCAAAGAATTCCACGAAATTTCTTTGAATTGCAAATGAAATTCAAAAATACAATTGTTTGTAGAGCAGAATTATACCGCAGTTCACCACAAATTCTAAAGAATCTCAAGGCATTTCAAAAAAATTCAAGGAATTCTAGTTGTTTTTTCACCAGAATTCCACAGCGGTTTGAGAAGTTGTTTCTTGCACCCCATAATAGTTTGATACGTTGAGTGCCTTTCACTTTTCAAACAGAACAGTAAAATTGTAATGAAGTTACTATCAAAAAAATCAACGTAGCGTCTCGCCCAAAAATCATGAAACATCATTTGTCAATAAAAAGTATAAAACGACAAACTAATAGAACAAAAATAAAGAAATGGTAAAAAGACTAAACAAATCATGTAGAGCTGGAACAATAAAGTAGCATTGTAAGGAAACATCTACCACTTTTTTCAACAGAGACACTGTCGCAAGACCCCGTACACAGAACCGATGTGTACACCTTAAACTCTCAACATAATATATTAATTAATACTGCATGTACAAGGCACTTTCGAACATCCAAAAAAAAAACGACCTCAAACGTAGTACACGAAAAAGTTCGGCGTACCGAAATACCTCGTCGCGAACATTTTCCCCGACTCGGTGGGCGGACTGATGGCGATCTCGCAATTCCTCAGCCGGCAGCCGAGCGCGAAGTTGGCCTTGAGGGCGTTCATGAGAGCGCTGGCCACGCCCCTCCGGCGGTGGTTGGGCCCCACCCAAATGCGCGGCACGCCGCACCTGATCGGGTGCGACTGCTCCGAGCAGAGATCGACCTCGTTCTCGGCAGTCGTCAGCATTCGGTGGCCCTCGGACTGGGCGACGGCCACGGCGCAGCCGATTATCATCTTGTTTTTTATGTACAGGTACATCTGGAAGATTTTTTTTTTTCAATTTCACATTTTTATTTTCTCGAATATCAATTCATTTGTTCATTTATTCATTCATTAATGAACTTTTCGAGTATATTCGAAAGAAAATTTCAAAGAAATTATTCTTTTTCTCCAGAAATTCCAATGATCTTTCAACAGAGTCAAGAATCACAGTTTACAAGTCAATTATTCAGCCACACTTTGACTACTGCTCATCTATCCTTTATCTATTCAATCAGAATAAATTGTCTCAACTCTAAAAACTTCAGAATGAGGTAGTATGAGGATCATTTCGAAGTGCGGTAGAGATACTCCAATTACTATTATGCTCAATGTTTTGAATTGGCAATCTGTTTCTCAAAGACTGTTTTATTTCACAATGATATTCATATATAAAATAATAAACAATTTAGGACCATCTTATTTCAAACAGTACATTGTCTTCCATCATGATATTCACCACCAATTCACTCGGAATAATAATAATCTATATATAAATAGAACAAATCACAAAAGCACTATGATCTCTTCATTTTTCAAGGGTTTTGATCAATTCAACAGATTACCAAATGCAATTAAAAACAGCTCATCTCTGAACATTTTTAAAAACGAAACAAAGAAATTTCTGTATAATGTACATATATGATATTTATTATGTTTGTTACGTGTAGCTACAATTTTTGTTTTGAGATATTATGTTTGTGTTCAACTAACTCTATAATGTGCCACATACCTATTTTACTTTATACTTTTTAGCTTGTTTGTATATTAGGATATCCTATTTCGATAAAGATCTATCTATCTATCTATTTATACTTTATTTATTCACTCATTTGTACATTTATTCAATAACACCTCCCATTTCCGAAAAATATCTCTAAATAAAAATTTTTAGGTATTTTTAATTTTAATTGTACTGTTCATTCATTCTTTTATTCATTTATTCATTGATTGATTTTTGCTGTCATTCATTTATTTGTTCATGTATTCGATCGTTTTTTCATTTATAAACTCATTTATTTATTCGTTTATGCATTTATTCAATCACCAACTTGCTGAAAATTATAAGGCAGTTTTTATTTTATTTTTACTATTATTTACTATTTACTATTATTTTTACTATTATTTGTCTTGGGCCCTTTCTTATATACATTACTTGTGAGAAGTTTGGATAAAGCAAAACTGGCCGCAAAATATTTTACTTTTGCAGACGATACTATTCTGGTCTACACAAGTACAGACTCGAGAGAACTGGAAATATTGGTGAACAATGACTTGGAGAAATACCAAGGATGGTTGATAAAAAACAAGCTGCAAATAAATTTGAAAAAAACTACTTATATGCTCTTTGTTCAAAAAAATAAAAACTCAGCAGAAATGCACATTAAAATAGGAAATGAAAGTATAAATAGAGTGGATAGTACAAAATATTTAGGTTTAATATTGGATGAGAACATAAACTGGAGTAAACATGTTCAACTTATAGAAAAAAAAGTCGTAGCAATGATTGGTGCACTATACCGATGTAGGGACTACCTATACAATTCGACATTGAAACTAATCTATAATGCTTATTTCTTACCAATTTTCAGTTACCTAATTCCTGTCTGGGGCACTTGTGGGATAACATTAATGAATAAAACACAACGAATTCAAAATAAGGTTGTGAAGGTGTTATTTAACTATAGTTACAGAACATCAACAGTTGTAGTTTTCAAAGAAACTGGTCTTCTTCAAATAGCAGAAATATTAAAAATTGAACAAAGCAAATTCCTGTACAAAGTGATAAATAATAACTTCAAATGTAATACGAAATTAGAGATGGTGAACAATATACATGCTCATGATACCAGAAGACATAACGCATTATATTTAAGTAATGTAAGAACAAACATAGCTTTAAATAGCCCACTGAACAGAAGTATACGGACATTTAACAGCTTGCCAGAGTCTATTAGGGATAGTATAAATTATAACCAATACAAATATAAACTAAAAATGTATTTTCAAGAGGAGTTTGGGAATTGAACTCATAGGAGTGATGTTTGATTCACATTAAATTTGTTAGATTTTAGTACCTATATAATTTGTTCCGTGACCGGCACTGTGTTTGCCGATTTGGAAATGAGTCTCTTGTTTAAATGATGCTGTTTGTAATCAAGAAATGTAAAATTGAAATTATTATATTTTGTATTGTTTGAATAAAGTTCTTAAAAAAAAAAAAAAAAAAAATTTCTACAATTCCACATTGTTTCAACTTATTTTCGTGTGGCCACTGAATATTCACACAGGGATACATGAAACAGGGAATATTCGTTTGTTCCTTTAATTTGTTTTTCATTTATTAATTCATTCGTTTCACTATTTTGAAATGCATATAATCACCTGGCAGTTCGAAGAAAACTCGTTATTGTAACTTCCTAATTCTTGATTTATCAGATCCATCAAATCGTTCAACTTTTTCCACCACATCTTCGAGTCACCTGGTAAGATCTGAATTATTCTGCCATTGGACTGAAAATCTGCAACAACCCTCTCATTTTTCCATCCCTAAAATACAAAATTAATGAAAATATCAGTCATTGTTGATGTAAAGAAATCTGATCCTGATTTGAAAAAATACCTGAATATCTATTTTTCATGTAAGAAACTGTACAAGGTGCACCAATACCAATAGTTTGATAGTCAAGTGAAGAAGATTGACGAAGAAAATTCCAGGACTTCTAGGTTGAGGATTCAAAAAATGTGTCAAATATCAAAATAATGTTTTCTTTGAAGGAACACCCTGTTTATAAGCTCACTTATGAGTTGTTCAAAAAAATTCGGTGCAAGATATGCCATTTGAAAATTGAGGTAGGAGTATATCCAAGAAAGTTACAGTCACATGACTGTCACAAATGTGTGAAAGACTTCTTGAAATTGTGAGTAGAAAACTTTTTTGAACATGAAAAAATTGGTAGGTAGCCAAAAAAATGATAAATTTGCATTACTCATTATAAAAACACTTTATGATGGAAAATAAATTTGAAATATGCCTGTTGGACACCTTCAACTCCAGTTATGAAAACATAAATCAATTTCAAAATGTCAAGAGTCCGTTTTTTGTTCTAGAATCCATCTTTGAGAAAGTTCCCAACAGTATTTTTTCTAAGAAAAATAGACATTTTCGCATGGTTTTCTGATTCAAATTTGATTGAATCATGAAAAGAAGAACTCACCTGAAACCTTAGGATATGCCCAGCATTATGATAATACGAATGCATGGCCTCATCACCAGCATCTCCTATATGGTAAATAATGTTACACTCATGGCACTGCGTAGCCCCAAAACGCTTCTGACCAGCATCCAACAACATTTGATTTGCTGAGAGCTTCCTGAACTTCTTCTCCACACCATTACTCGCAAGTCTAACCTCTCTTTTATCAGAAATGACTTGGTTGGCTCCAGAGAAAATTGGATAGAGTTTGGCATTCGATTGGTTGAAGATATTCTGCGAAGCACTAGGCATGCTGTCCAAGATGGAGTTCAGGTTTTTGGCGCCTTTGGGACTGTTAATGGCTAAACCGGAGGTATCATCGCACATTTGCGAAATGGGTGAAAGAATGAGGCTAGCAGGACACATTGGTGGCTGATGGAGCAAAATTGAGGTATCCGAAGCTACAACGGAACTATGAGCTTGCAGGACAATCTTATTAGTGTTAGGTAATGCCATAGATTCAGAGTCATCCTCGAGAGAAGAAATAATGTTATCGATGTTCGTGTGAGGTAAATCCATGTCATCAGCTACAAAATCTGCAGTTTCAAAGTCAGTTTTTGACTTGCTATTTCTTTGTTTCTCTAGCAAAGTTACTTTGCCATGATCCACTGCCACTTTCAGATTCTGGTTCATTGTGACTATCCCTTTGGACCGGGATGACTTGAAAAACTTTTTGTTCTGCTCAGGCTCTGGCTGAGGACTGACAGGGCGTTTTCTGGATTCAGGCTCTGGTTGAGCTTTCTCAGGAACGATGGCAGGTACTATTTGTTTGGGTTTGGACTGTGGTGGTCTGGAGTTTTCTTTATTTTCAATTTGTGTGGATTTTGCATTCTTCAATTCTTTCAGATCCATAATGAATTCAGTGATAGCTGTGTTTTGTCTGATACCAGCAGCAGTGTTCTTCAACACTGTGCTTTTGAAAGCTTTCTTCAGATTGGGTTTACGTATTTTATGGCCCACGTGTTTGTTAATCTGGCTAATTTTCCCACGGGACTTTGCTTTACGACTTGTAGCACGAAAAGTGGGAGATTTCAAAACTATTTCTTTCCTGTTCATTATTCTGTCCATGATGTTCTCGGTGTTTGAATAAAATTGTTTAGGAGGAAGGGAAACGTCGGCAATTTCAGGAAACAAAGTAGTTCGGACTTTGGAATTTTTCGGATCTAACTTGAAGTGTTTAGACTGCTCGGGAGATATGTGAGGGGAGAGCTTGCGCTTATTTGAAGGGATATCTGAACTTTCTGAAAAAGATTTACGGGCAAGTTTAGGAAGTTTAGAGTTGGTGCTGGAAGTGTCGTGCGGCGTTTTGAGTTTGTATGAAGGAGACATTTTGGAAGGAGTTTCATTGAAATAAGTGTCCGGTAGTCTAGTAAGTTTGATGTGAGGACTCAAATATAGAGGGGACATAGTTTCTGAAGGACACGATTTTTGACTCCTTGGCGTGCATACTTCATTCTGGCAATAATCATCCACGATTCCCAATATATCATAGTCCCCCACAGTGCTTGGTTTACTAAGTAAACTATCATCATTTTGTTCGAGATCATCGTCATCGTCGAGACTAGAGTTGAAACTTAGTGGGCTGATGTGTCCCAGGTCAGAATCTGTTTCAGAATCGACTTCGGACGGGAAGAGCGATCTCCGTCTTTGGAACAATTTTGTAGAATGCTCGTAACTGGTAGTGCTCCTTGTTGCAGCACTCATCATCAGTTGCGCGAAAAGCACTTTCAAAGCAACTGAACTAGACTCCTTTCATGTCCAATAATTATGAAAACACTAATTTGCTCGCTATGCAAATCCGGGTGACGGTTGAGAATGCATTGAAAAAGCGGTTGAAATTTACCTGAATTCTGATCTGATGGGGCGGTGTGCAACTCCACGTTTATTCGTCGTGTTTCTCGATACAGAAATGAATGGGGCAAGAGGATTTATCTTACCACAGGTCAGATGTCTTTCTTCAAAGTTGCAAAACAAATGTTATCACGTTATCTTTTAGCCACAATAACATACTAACTCTCTGGAAATAGGACATGCTTGCCTCCTTTTTTATTTTCCTGGCGCCAAACGTCACTGTATGTCAACAACTGTCATGTGTTTTCTGTATTGCTCTTTGTTTTTTTTTTTTTCTTTGACCACATATCAACCTATCTACAAAGAACAGAGAGCTTGTTCCGTGTCATTTATCTGTGGTTCGACATAGAACAAAATCCCACGAACTTTGACGTCTACATCAAAAATAAATAGGGTTAAGATATGATGAATGTTTAGTTACTTGCAGGAGCTCTTTCTTTGTTGGTAGTTTGGCAAGTTTGAAGTTGGTGATTTCATTCGCTGAAGGTAAGTCACAAGAGCTTATAAATAATTATGAAATGTGTGTCACCATAAACATCACCAATATTCTTTCAGTCCAGAAAATGGGTGACCGATACAACATTCACAGTCAGTTGGAGCACTTGCAGTCCAAATACATAGGAACAGGACACGCAGATACAAACAAATACGAATGGCTAGTGAACCAACACAGGGACAGCTTTTCAAGTTATTTGGGGCATCCAGATCTGATTAACTACTTAGCTATATGTGAAAATGAAGCTAAGGCTAGAGTGAAGTTCAATCTCATGGAAAAAATGCTCCAGCCATGTGGTCCACCACCAGACAAACCAGAAGATTGAGTATTTGAAGGCTAATGACCATAAGCAAAACTAATAATTTGTCATTTTTATTCAAACACGATCTTACACTTCTTAAGTTCTCTTCAAAGATGGTTTTATGCACAAATGATTCGTGCATCTTCAGTTTCCAAGTCATTCTCAGTATCCTTCACTATATCAATTCAAACGATTTTGTTATGATTAAAAGTGGAATTCTAAGTATTTGATATATGACTTTCATTTTGTAAATAAATCCACTTTGAGTGATTTTAACACAGCTGAAGTATAATTGTAACAAATTTCAATAAATAGAAATCCAATATGAATACTTTCTATGAATAATTTAGGTGCAAATACTGACCAAATGAATAGATGGTTCCTAAAAATCAATGTTACTATACAAACTACAAAATATGTATATAATCTGTGAGCAAATATGATATTCCATAAGACTCCCTCATAAGCTTTTATCTTCCTGAAGATGAGAATATGACAGAGAACTGGGAAAACATAAGTATGAATAAGCACCTGAGCAATCACAAGAATTGGATTATAATTACTTAAACCTATATAACCAATCGATATATCAACACTAGCAAAGCTATTACTGTGTCCTTGTGCAAAATACAATACATTACCTAGCCATGAATGAAATAACACAATATCTACTATTGATTCCAGATGTTTTGAAACCAATAGACTAGAAAAAATGCAGTATGGCACCAAAACTGTATTGTATGGTTTGAGCATCAGACAAGAAATGAAAATCCATGTGACAATCTTTGATGTGCCTAAGAATGCAAAGTGACACAATATAGAAAACCAAAGAATCCTACCGAGTACTACATTTCCATCATTATTTTTGTATACAAAAATTAAAGACAGTATTACAAAATTTGCCACATGCACTTGAATTCTTGCATTTCTGAGAAGAATTATCTGCATCAAAAATACCAGTACGAGTCCAAGAACAAAAAATGACTGATAGAAGTAAAGATTCTCATCTCTCAATAACCAGTCTGAAATATCTGGCTGATTTGCCCACATATCACCAGTGGAATTAATTCTCCTCAAAATACGAAATATGACAAGTAAACACACTAAACAAAATATGTCCTGTAGTAGTCTACTTCTCAGGAGATGGATAATACAAAATATGATGAATAAGTTGAAGAAAAAATACCAATACTGATGTTCTTCCTCAACAAAACTTGAAGACATGAATGTAAGTGGTTGAAGAATACTACCAAAAATCAGTAATATAGTTATAGGACTATGAACTGACATCTTTCGCTTTGAAGGAACTGCTTGCCATAGCCAAATGTTTGGTTGCAAATAAAAAAATCTCAAAACATCTATCCTAATAACTGGTACTTTACTTTCCAATGATTGCCAGTTGAAGACTGCTGTTGTGAAAGTTACAACTAGAATTAAAACATAATAAGAATTAAATAAATAAGTTGAAATGAAAAACGTCATGATTACCATAATTACTGAGTTTGTTTTTGCTGGGATTCTGCTAGCAGCAGTTATTTGTAAGATCAATATAAACAATACACTGAATAAAATCACCAAAGCAAATATCATGCAACTCAAATTCTGCTCGGTGGATGTCTTTATCAAGCTATGACTGATAATTTCTGAGGAATTTTCATACAGTTCAATAGCAAGTAAAGCACTTGCTTTGTCTGAATTTTTCAAGTAGTTCTCATGGTGAATACTGGCAAGCTCAAAGTGGTCCTGACCCAAAGAGCTTTTTTGTCTCAACAACAAGGCATTGTAATGCAACATATACAAATACTTCTCCAAGTCAAACAGTAGTAACTCTTTTCGTAATATACCAATTGTTGTGGAAGGTATCCTTATTCCTAGTAATACTGCCAAGTTAACAGGTATATCAATCTGTGGAAAAGAAGAGTTTTCACATGGATGACCAATGATTAGAAATGGTACATTTATTTCGGAATAGGAAGAACCTCCATGGCCACCACTGTCTCTCATGCCATGATCACCAGTTACAACAAGAAGAGTTTTCCCATTTTTCTTCTCCATGTTGTCATGGATTCCATGAACGATTCTATCCATTTCATTTAGTTTATGATGCACCAATGATGTGAATGGCCCATAAACATGACCAATATGGTCTAATCCTATAAGATAATTCATACAGTTGTCTCAATAATGTAGCTGCAAGCCAACTTACCTAAATAATGCAGAATCATTATATCCCAGTCAGTCTTTTCAAGCTCTAGATGAACATTTCTAGTCACATTATGATCTACTTCTGTGAAATCTCTCACAAAAAACGAAGTAGTACCTTCATATCGGTAAAACTTGTCAGGGAAAAGCCTAAGCCATGTGTCGTCTCCATAAAATACAACTTTTTTACCACTTTGGACGGCAGAATGGATAATACTATCTTTCAGGATTCCTGCTGTACCTAAATTCAGTACTAGGTCTATAAATTGTGGTACATTTCCTGCTGTCAATGCTTTAATTCGTGGTAAAGTTACTGTTGGAGCTTCAACTTTGACATTACTGAAACAACCAGTTCTCTCTACTAATCTAGAAGTTAAGGGCATGTCTTTTGTGTTCCCAAAATCCAAACGAAGAGCATCAATAACAATAATAACAGTTCTGTTGTAAGGAGATTCATAAATCCTCTCCTTATTCAAAGTGGTATTACTTATGTCGGTAGGTGGTTCAATTTCCACATTCGAGGGTACTTCAGAAACGGGGAAGAATCCATAGAGGAATAGAAAAACACTAATTATAGCAACAAAATACAAATTGAGACATTTCATTTCAAACTCAATTTAAAACAATGTTGGAGGTTATGTTTGAATTGGCACGTGATGCGCATAATGAATGTGCGGTGAATAATTTTTCAAAATTGAAACTTTTGAATCAATTTTGGAATAGACATGTCATTCATTAATCTTCGATTGATATTTCAAAGTCTATGATATTTCACTTCTCTATCATGAATTTTATCACGAATTAATTGAGAAGATGAGACGGAAGAGAGGTTAAAAATTAGATTTATATTTGGTGACGTCAAATTGTGGTTGGGTTGATTCATTACTGTGGTTAGAGGTTTGTTTTGTAGGTTATGTTTTTGTATTCATTTTCATTAAATATCAACAATATCGTCAAATTCTTATTATTTCAGCAGAAAAAACACACCACATTTCGAATTTGGATCATAATCCACAATGGGAGAAAATTCAGTAGAATGGTAATTCATATCCACAAATCTGTCCTTTTTTCTAAACCAATGAACTTTCAGGAAAACATTGATAACCCCAGACTTTAAACTACTACCTAGGTTGCCCGGAATTGTAGTAGACCAACATCCTCTAAAAAATGTTACAGTGAGTAGGTCCGACTAGACTACCTTCTTATTTCACTCCATCAAACTTAATTCAAGGTTGGGGAAAGAAACACTAAAAAAATCAGTTCAACAGGATCTAGTATGGATCTCTTCACTCAGGCACTGAAACGACTGGATCCCTTGTCCCAGTTTGCTATGCAGGACATGGATCCATTATCTAAAATGGCAGCAGAAATGGTAATTATAGAAAAATCCAAGATATCTGGAACATAAAAGAACTTCAACAAAAATTCTGACCACCGTTCAGAGAGCACAGGGCCTATTTGATATTTTCATGTTGATTTGAGTCCATAATGTTTTCCTCAATTTTCAGTTCCTAAGTTTTCCTGAATATTGAAGTTTATGATATTTCAAGGATCTCACTGACCATCCCCTGACAAATGATACTACAAGTAAAGGCTCTGAAGAGAATGCATTTGATAAAATGGAACCTTGGTCCTCAAGGAAAGCTAGGATATTGTCAAAATACACCACTTCAGAAAAACTGACCATAATAACCAGCTTTCTATCTGAGGGAGAAAAAGGTATTTGGATCTCTTGAGTCATAGTGATAGAATGGCAACATAGCACAGCATGCAATTGATTTCCAACTCATCATCACCCTTGCAAAATCTTTCTATAATTTTCAAATTCCATCATCAAAGATAGAATTCGTTCTTGATATGTCATGAATACTTTCGTAAATTTGAAAAAATCACATTAACTCATCATTAATAATTATCAACCAAGTTCCTAAACAAAACCATGGAATGGAAATATGCATTGAACTTTGACAGAGGAAACAAACGGCTGCAAAAAACTGCTGGACAGTGTTGCCAATTCTCTCGCACCATTGCTTGGGAAATATAAAAGGCTGTGGATTTAGCCATCATTGCAGTATGAGATCTTTTTTTTTTGTTGTAGTGATGGTTAAGGCCCAAAGTACTGCAGTAGATAAGGTACAACACAGATTGAAACAGTTAGATTCGTTCGAAGAAGGGTCCCAACAGAAGTTAGATTTATTTCAAGCTGAATATACAAGTAAAATTGATCAACTCAACAATGAACTTGTATCTTCTTGGAACACAGAACAGCGAGTCAAAGCCTTGAAAATAGCTATACAGTGTGCAAAATTACTGACAGACACAGACGTCTTGCCTTTTTACCCCAGTAAATTCGTGCTCATCACTGATATTCTAGACACATTTGGTAAGCTTGTCTATGATAGGTTGAGGACGAAAGCAAATTACATCAGGTGAGTTTTTTCTCAAAGGAAATACTGTTGCTAACTTTTTTGTATATTGAGACCTGGTGCGAAGACTCCGATACCACTACCTGAAGATTTCACTCCTGGGATGGTGCCTGATACAGCCAAAGAAACATGTCTCAATTGGTTCTATAAAATAGCTTCGATTAGAGAACTAGTACCCAGGTTATATGTTGAGATAGCCCTACTGAAATCGTATAATTTCATATCAACAAAGTGAGTACGAAATTTTCTGTCTGTGTTCAAGGTTAACAAGGCCAGTATGGAAATATCGGAACCTGAAGGAACTAACTATAGCATTTTGATAGATATCTAGAAGTATAACAAGTATCTGAATCTCGACCTAAATTGTCATGATATTTTGAAATTGTAGTGCGAGTTTTTTTTTTTTTTCAGTGAATGTGTTGATAGTCTTTCAAGGATCACAGATATGATTCAAGGCATCGGAAATCCTCTAGTAGCAGTTTACGTAAGGTGTTATCTCTGCAAAACTGGAATCAGTGTATCCAGTAACAAATCTGATAACGAATACTTGCTCAAAAATTTCACTGGATTTCTAGATTCATACCAACATGTGAGTCAAACTGGAAAATCCTCAAATATCTGGCCACTATGAATCCACAGACTTCTTCAGTTCTGAATCAGATTATTGAACTAAACTTTATTCACAAGAAACAATTAGAATTCCTATAGAAATTATCAAAATTATTTTTTTTTCTATCACAGATTTGTTTTTTACGGGTCAGAATCAGTAATTGTGAATGTTTTCAGATCTTAAAAAAAATAATCAACTGTTCAAACGAAATTCGCATTAGTTGTAGTGGCAATTTCAGTTCAATTACGTTAGTTGGGTTTCAGAAAATTATTTCATCCAGATATCTGAGAAAACTTCAAATATCATCAACTTATGACAGATTATTTTCCAGTTATACAGTAGGAATGTCACAGCAGAACTCCAATCTCAGAACATGACGATGTCAACCTACATCACCCTTTACACCCCTGCCTTGGATTTCATCCTAGAAGCAGTGGCGTGCAGGGCTGATGATTCCGTCCTCGCAAACCTGCTCGACATTTGCAAGCAATACAAAAACAGCTCCTTGATCCTCAACACCATAATGTCGGGATTCAAACCAGCTTCTATATCTAGCAGAGCCATGGATTTCCTCAACACCATCACGGAAAGCTCAGACGACGGGATCCCCCTGTATGTCTTGCTGAGAACGCTGGGACTTTGCGTGAATGTCGCACCGCCACCTTCTGAGCAACGGAAGCAACTTTTGAGCATCGTCTGGAAGTCTATTTCTTCTTTCGATAGGCCCGAGGAGTATATTGCTTGTGCTGAAGCTTGGGTTCAGTTTGTGGTTCAACATTTTTCGGTATGTTGAGAAAAATTTAATCACGAAATTTTCTACTACATAGATGAATTCTTTGGTTCTTCATTGATTTTTTTATGCTTATGATTTATTTGAGTTTTGTTGTCAATTTATTGTGGAGCATTATTACATTGCAATATCAGTTTTATTTTTGATAAGAGAAAATATCTATATAATTGTGTGTCACGACATGAATGAAAGTTAATATTTTGAATTCTTTTAATGAATGTAGGTCTGATATTTCTTTTGATTCGAACAAATTTCTTTTTGATTCCAGATAATCTAGTTTGTATATAAATTGAAAAACTTCATTCTGGGAGATAACATGTGGCTTGATAATAGATCTTGATATGATTTTATGGGTAATTTATTCGAAAATTGTACTCGATGGTTTTGTTCAGATTTTTTTAGTGTTTCGTCTTTATAAAAACTTCGATTTCTTTCAGTATTGTGAAAAATGTTGATACAATCAAAATATAATTCGCAAAACATTTCAGATATATTGGTAACCTTATGAATAAATATTTTTATATATTTCTAAGAAATATTTTTTAGTGGAATTTTGATAACACTCAATGAATCGAAGTTGGCCTTGAAATCTTCAATCTCATTCTGAATTCAGAAAAAATCACAAATCAAACAATCAATAAGTTTCACTTTTTATGATGGAACAATCACTTTCGAGAGTTTTGTGATATATTCTTCATTTTATCATATTTTCCTGATAAAGAGATTGTTCGTTTATATTTCCATTTTGTATTTTTCTTATGAAAAACGAATTAATATGCTCGATTTATTTCATGACTATTTTTTTCGATCTGTTTGATCTGTTTTGCAGAGCAAGGAGATTAATACCGTACTGGGTGATATTATTGACCATATGGCGCCCAAAAGACATTATGAAAAATACTACAATGAGCTGAAAATTATCATTGGGAATGTGGTTGCTCATATCCCGGATTTCGAAATGCTATTAGCGATGGTGAGTTCAGAAAACTTGTTCAGCATCAATCCGTTGCGAATTTTGAGGAGATGAAATATCATTTCATTTGCTCAGTGATGTATTTGGTTTAAATTGTTTCTATGAATGTTGATTTATATATACCTAAATATATATACGGAATCTGGTATTTATATATGAATATCTACTGAAATTCCACGTTAGGTATGTGATAAACTGAAGTGCTCAAAGGATTGAGTAGACCACAAATTATTTTGGCAGTTTTCAAATTGTCAGAACTTTTTCAAAAAACTACCGATTTTCGATGCATTCTGAAGGTGCATTCTTTCTGCTGAAGATACTTTGCTGGAAATTCATCGAATTCTACCGATTCATGATACACCAGGTGTTCAAAGAGAGTATTACAAAGGAGAAAAAGTTTGGTTGAACCCATATTCCTCAGGGATTTTTTGTAAATCACTCTCTTCAAATTTTCAAGTCAATATCTAGAAACAGTTCTGCAATTTCCGCCTTATCTCATACGGGCTAGGACATGTTCTGTATTTTTCCGCATCTCTGATGATTTGTGACAATTATAGACGATATCCAAATCATAATGCACCGTAAAACATCTTAGGGAAGAGATTAGCATCCCTAGGAAAACAGCAGTAACTTCAACAAAAATGGCGTATTTCGAAAACAAAAAAAAATTGGTGAAATTGCATATTCAGATTGGTCTTGGATCTTAGATTTGGATCGATATCGGCTTGAAGATCTGAAAAGTGACTTGTAACTCTTTTTTTGAACACCCGAATGCAACTTCCGAAAGCTTCGATCCGATTGTGAATCGGTAGGTTTTTGAAAAAGTTTCGGCAACTAGAATAATTTGTGGTCCACACAATTCTTCTTCTTGTTTCACTCTAGTAACGTAGCAAACGCAAAAAGTGCGATGCCCATTTTGGAAAACTGTTCAAGGACAACTTCCTGCCGCTCGTGGACCTCTTCCAGCTGGAATCTGTCAGGGTGGAGGTGTGCAAGAACATCCTGACATCGACCAGCGGCGATTTCACAACCAGCGACGCCGTCATCACCAACGCGCTCATGTTCCTCTGCGGCGTCCTGCACGACTCGGTGAACGCTTTGACGCCCGACGACGAGTACAAGCAGATCGGGGAGATTTTGTGCAACGTGGTGCGAAGGGTGGACTACGGCAGGGATTTCGAGAGGCAGCTGGATTTTTATGTGGAGGCCAGAGGGGCTTTTTCGAATATCGATGTGGTTCTGGCCGAGTTGGTACAGGTGAGGACATGAAATTGATTTCTAAAACAAATCTTTTTCAAAATATAAACGTCACCACAGTTCTCAGCACACTAAATAATCAATATCAAATCAAATATACTTTATTGTCAAGATTGATACATCTGATGGACAAAGCAAATATAAAACTAAGTGCCAGTAGGACAAACAATACAAAGGTAATACAGATTAAAATCTTAAAATGAAATAATAGTCAATCAATAAAAATACACAGAGAATAGGCATTTATGAAATCAGAAAACATCTCAAATTCTTTCCTCAAAAAATTCGCGAATCTCATAGTATGGTCTACAAAGTAAAAGGCTCCTATATTTTTTACCGAAAGTGGAAGGTGATTAAACATCTTTCCTCCATTGTAATTGAAAGAATTTTTTTACCAATTGTGATCTCTTTGATGGTCTTCGTTAACACAATGGAAACAACTATAGTGGCCGCGATAAAACTAATATTTTCGACTTTTGAATGAATGGGGATCTACGCAACTATCGAATTTCCAACTGAAACCACCTTCGTGACGATGTTCTCATATAGAAACAGCATGTAACACGGCATCATTCGTTCTGAAAGTCAATTCACATGCTTCATTTTCGATTTCAAATTACAGCCCTATTCAAAAACCCATCGAAACTGGTGTTGTAAATAAATAATAAAGGAGGAGATTTCGCAATAATTATGATCAATTACTCTAGCAGTTCATCTCTGCTTGAGGGTGCTGTTGATTTTCAATAATTATTAATATTGAAAATTATCAAATGATGTAATAATTTTCTTTCTGAACATTCACATTGACTTGTGAAGAGATACTATTAGAATGGATTTCTTATACATTCGTTTATTGCAAATTGTAATGTTTCAGTCAATATTAGGTATGTCAAAGCTCAAAACATCTAAGAATATTTCGGCTTTTCAATTTTATGAGTTACTTGTGCAGAACTAATTCAAGTGACCAGAATATCTCAATTTCCTATGTGCATCGTTTATAAGAGATGCTCAGCAAGATCTCGTAGATTTCATAGGACTTTTTTGTTTCTCAATTCAGAATAACCCTGTACATTGCCATATAATGTTGTATAGCTTCATTGATTGGTTTTGTTTGCCGTCAAGTTGAAAATGATTTCAGAAATGGCTTTTTTCTCCTCTGATATCGACAATGTTTTTTTCGTATAAATTGTTAATTGAGAAATCTTGAAGAAATAATTTGGAATATATCAGACCACAAAAAAATTATTCAACTCGAATTCATTGTATTAACAGTTTTTGTTACAATATCTTTCAAAATATACATGGTACCTAAATTCTTTTCCTATAAATTCTTTATTGCGATAAAATAAAAAAAAAATAATTTTGATCATTCTAGACTTCGAAGCAGAATGGTGATTTCACTCGAATTTATCATACTGACAGTGTCGCAATCTTCTCGAATATATAGGGTACTTGAAAAAGTTGAAAAACAAACTCAATGGAAATTCATCAGAGGGAAACTTTCCCGAAAACTGATTGATTTGATTTTCGAATATAAATATTTTGGTACATTCAAGTCCGCAAAAAAGTGATTATACTCGATACTAGTTGAAGAATTTTGAAAATAAACTCAATGGAACTTCATGCGAAGTAAACTTATTCAGAAATTGATTGATTTGATTTGTGTTGCAACATTTCATTTCAGATTCTACTCGAACTCATCATATTGACAGTGTTGCAATATCTTGAAAAATAATAAATTTGGAACATGTCAGACTGCATGAAGGTGATTCCACTCGAATTCATTATATTGACAGTGTTGGGATATTCCTTCGAATATAGAGAGTACTCAAAATTTTTTCCGTGAAAATTTTTACTTGCGATATATAGAAAAAAATTGAAGATTTCGCAGACAGCAAAAGGTGATTCCAATCGAATTTATTATGATGACAGTGTTGCAATATCTTCTCGAATATACAGGATAGTCGAAAAAGTTGAAGAATACATTCGATGGAAATCAATCTGAAGTGAACTTCCTTTGAAATTGATTGAACTGATTGACTGATTCTTTCGATTTTCAGCAAGTGAATACACTTTCAGTCAACACCAGGCAAATCGTCAAAGGTCTCCATACGAGGAAAACGGGGGATTTCGTGAGGGCCTGTGCTGCATACTGTTTCATCACAATTCCCTCAATTGTGTCTGAGAAAACTCGTCTTGAGTTGTATCTCCTATCTGGGCAGGTCGCTTTGTTCAACCAATGTTTAGGACAAGGTAATAATGAGGATTCAATTCAATTCTTTATTGATCCATTAGAACGAGCTTAAAAAAAGCAATAGGACAAGTCAGTAAATATCAGATACAGATATAATATACAAATATATAACAAACACATTCATAAATAATAAGAGGTATATAAACAATTAGGTGAGTGAACGAAGCAGCAATGATGAAAAATAATACAAAACATTTTTACTAATGTAGGTGAGAAAAAAACTCATCGATTGTATAGGGGCTAATTTCGAAAAGTAGTTGTTTTATTTTATGTTTGAATACTTGGTCCTTGGTTATAATTTTGAAAAACTCCGGAAGTGCATTATATAATCTCAGCCCCAAAATCTCAAACGAGTTCAGACGTAGAGATAAACGTGTTTTGGGTATGTGAAAATCATTTCTGATGCGTGTATTATATTCATGAAAAGATTGGTTTCGTTTAAAAACTTCTTTATTTCTATGGATGTACAACAAAACTTCCAGAATGTAGAGACCTGGTAGAGTCAAAATGTTAAATTTTTTAAATAGTGTTCTACACGATGATGTTTGTGACGCGTTTGCAATAGTTCTGATAATTCTCTTTTGCGTTACAAAAACATTGTGTGCAGGCGGAGAATTTCCCCAAACAATAATTCCATAGTTAATTCTTGATTGTATCTGCCCGTGGTAATATATATTATCGATTTCAACTTAAATTTTTCTACAAGAATATGATTTCGGTGATGTTTATCATACGAATGATAATGAATATAAACGATTTTTCAAGCCGATGCCTGTTTCCAAGCAGCCCTAGCTCTACTACCGGAGCTCGAAGATGTCTCCGCCAAATCCGAAACGTTTCTCGTACCTTACGTCAGACAGTTCCTGTCCACGTTATTGGTAGTGCCGGACAACCCCGAGAGAGGCGTGCTGAGTCTGTTGAGAAACTTGCTCAATGTCATGACCAAGTTAGATTGGAACAAATCTAATTGTTCTTTGGGGATTTTGTATGTGAGTTGTCTGGATGTTTTGTCGGCAATGGCGCAGGAGGATTATATTTATCATGTCGATAAAGGTGAGTCATTTTTCAGTCCTATGTTCCACACAGTGTTTCATGAATGTTGTAGAAAAAAAACATTTTCTGTTCGCATTTCAATCTTTAATAATTTTTTAAGTTTTGCGTCGGTTTTGGTTGATTTTTTTTCCAAACGTCTTGATAATTATCTGATATTGCTTTCGCAAAAATTCCTGATGAATTTAAAGAAAGTTTGGTAGAGAAAATCCGAACGAGAAGTGGTTCATTATAGTTCATTGTGTCGATGCTCGAGAGGCGATGGCCTCTAGTTTCATTCGAAATATCGAGATATGTTGTTAATTAATTGTGTATCTATACAAGCTTCTGCGTCGCAAGAATGATCTTGAGTTCAACAACTCTATAACCATCCTGGGTGTGTTTTGCCTGATAACCATAAGGAATTTTTCATTTCCCTTTCAAAATTATTTTTTCGCTTGGTTAACACTATTTGGTAGTGACCACCCACTGAAGAAGTAAATCACCCTGTACATTTTCCCATGTACACATCATCATTTTTTTTCCAGTCGAGTCGAACGATTCGCTTTACGGTTCAGACTCGAAATTCATCCAAGAAACCAACGCCATGTGTTCGATTATAGTGCGGGAAATTTTGAATTTGTTGAACGAACTGGGCAATTGCAGAAGGCAATCGCAGATAGCCATGGAATTGTTTGTGAGAGTTGTCTCTAGAGGGGCCAGAAGCAAGGCCATGTTGATTTTGGCACTGAATTTGTGGCAGCTCAGTATGAAGCACGGGTATGCCGATGTGAAATACATGGTGAGTGAAGGAAATAATTGGAAGTCGAATTTCTACTGAATGAGACTGGCAACATTGCGGGAGTGTCAGATGTAATCATAATGTGAGCGAGTTTGGAATGAAGGATATTTTTTTTTTTTGAATTTTTGATTCCTCCAAGAATATTTTTTAAGATGTTATGTGTCCCAAAACATCCTGTTTTATTTATCGCCTGGATTTCAAAAACATCCAAATTTTTATAATTCGTGAATACACTGCTCAGCAATTGACTCCTCACTTCACTCGACTCCTCACTTGACTCGGCACTTCAGTAATTTTTCATGTATTACAAATTTGCAGATAAATCATAATTTTTCAGGAGAGAATTAGAGAGCATTTGAAACATCAAAGTGTCGCAGAGGATAATCCAAATCTTCAACAGTTGGTCGAAAAATTAGTTATAAGATGATAATTATCTGTAAATATATTTCATTGTGATACTCATTTCAAATTGTACAATAATAATATTAATTATATTCGGCTGTTACTTGAAACATTAGAGGGCGGAAATATGGGAAACAAAAAGGGTGCCTAATAATTCGAGAATAGGTAACATAATTAATTTTTTGAAAAAATGTCATAACCCCCATTATGCTGAGGATGGTTACTAGGAATTCTTATATATGATAACAATAATAATTATTTTTTCAAAAATGTTCTTTGCGTTGGCATCATATTTTGATTGAATTTGCAAATCTGTGACCATGCCTGTTCACACACTTGCACTAATTCAGACTCGTAAAAACCATTCAAATCACACTCATTTAAAAATGATAACTTTTAATGCCAGATCAATCAATAAAAAAACATCCGATCAACAAATGACAAGCTTAAAACTAAAATATTCAATCTAGTATCATCAATCATTAAAAAATAAAAGTCAACACTCTCAGACATAATATTCGCAGCATCATTTTGCTTTACCTCTACCCCTTCCTCCACTTTTGCCTCTCTTGTTGGGGGTATTCTTCTTCTCATCGGCCTTTCTTTTGGCCGGCGTGGTGGAAACCACGGTGAAAAACCCGTCCAGTCTTCCTTGAACAGAGCCGCTACGAGCTTTCACCATTTTTTTGAAACCGTTCCTCACTCTTTCTTCGCTGAAATTTTTGTCACCACACAAATATTTCACCATCGCTTCTTCATCTGGGTCTTCCCATTTCAACTGGATTACAATAAATATACAACTCAATAAATGAATCTAGCACAAATTATTCAATATTATTTCGCTAGAAAAATCTAGCACGAACTGTTTGAGATGGTAATTTGTAACATAATGATACGATGAAGCTGGTACATTTTCAACCAGAAAAATCAACCGCTTGTTTCATTAAATATCTCAATCATGATGTAAATAAAGACTGGTGTCTCAACTCCCTATACCCAGCCACTAGAAAAAGTTGTAGACCTTCGCCTACTTGATTTTGTCGGATTTCAATACCTTACTAAGGCTTCCCAAGATCGAAACTAGGTGGCGTCACCTATGCCGATCTCGAAGGTTATCTTGGAAATGCTGGAAACACGATGTGGATTTGAAATTCAACATAAATGTAAAAACTGAACTGTTAGCTATCCATCACTGTCAGGTATCCGTCATTATCAGTAAAAGCGGATTTGACTTCACCGGATCGACGATCGTATCGCCATCTATACTCAAGTGGTGCGGCTTTAGTGAGGTCGTTTGACAGGTCTACATGTTTTGGAAAGAAACAATTGAAGAGTTATTTCACCATCCTATATCCACCTTGATCTCAATGAAAACACCGGTTCCGAAATGGGCAGAATTTCAGACAGTATATTTGTTACCAACTGTTATATGCTCCATTATAGTACCAATAGCTTATAGGAATTGATGTCGTCACTTTAGATTGCAGTATTTTCGCATCACATTTTGTGTTGTTGAGTTGGCAAATCCGTTAATATTTGGCAATTGACAGATGAGAATAACGTTCTATGGTTATTATCAAGGGTTCTATGGTTCGTTGTTCTGAGGTTCTATGTAATATGGGTGAACAACTGAAAAATACTAGTTCTCAAAGGAATGTCAACACGGAGAGCACAATCAAAAATCCTGCTATATTAGCCACAAATGCCAAATTTCGAAATGCTCATTTCTCATCATGCTCGAATTATGGTATGGTTGGTGAAACTGGTCTTTGTTGAAGTAGAACAAACTGTCGTTTTGACAGAGAATTATGGACTGGAATGAAACCTCAAAAGGTCAAAATGTAAAATTCCTAACATAGAATAGCTGAAATTTCCAAAACATGTCACTCTGACACAGGAATGATCCAAACAAAGAACAGGCAGAACTGTCAATGAATATTCACATAGTCAAAATGGTCTAAACTTATCTGTTCCTCAATGTATTTTTGTCTTTGTTCAAAATATTAAGTTAGAAAAAGATAGTTTTGAATCATACTTGTTTCATGTTCCATTCCCTACATTTTCAAAACTTAAGTAACTGGGAAATTGGATGTTATTTACCTTAATATTTTCAGGATCCATGACATCAGGATTTTGGAACAGGTCTCTTGCTCCTTTGTAATTCCAGTTCTCTGGAGCAGGATATTTGTCCTTATCTAAGTTTTCCAGAATTTTTTCAATAGATTTATGCTTCTGGATGAGTTCTATTGCTCTCTTGGGACCTATCCCTCTAATGCTGTCAGTGTAATCACAACCCATCAATATACACAAATCTGTAAACTAGCAGAAAGAAAAAAATAGAAATTTTGCAAGAAAAAAAATTCTGTGCATGTTAATTGTGTGTATCATCTATGATTTTAATGGACAAAAAGCTTCATGTTGTGAGTTGGAGTTATGTATGATTTTGTCTTGATGTATATAAAATGAAAAAGTGGTAGAACTCACTTCATCTTGTGACAATTTCAATCCTTCAAGTACTTTATCCAAATGAATCTCCTGAATTGGCATCTTCCTAGCATCACTGAATGTTAAGTGTCGCAGAAGGACCTACAGAAATAATGCTTGAAATGAAGAATTGAAACTTGATGGTCAAATACACCTACATTGGATCCAAAAGTTAACGCATCCATATCTTCAGTGGCTGTTGCAAACACTAATCCAGCTTTAACCATGGAAGCACATTGGGCTTCTGCTTCGCAAGGAGCATCAATATAAGGAACTCCCATGAGTGATAACAAATGTTTGACCTCCTCGTTATGGTGCTTTGTCACTTTAACAAGCCTTCTATTGAATTTATCCATTTCTGCAGCATCACCTGCTTCTGTGGCTTTGTCCAATGCTTTTTGGGCTTCCTGTCGCTTCTCTTGCCTTTTGTCCAGTTCTCCGGATTTCATTTCTGGTGGTTTGCCATCAAAAACAAACACTGGCTTGATGCCATTTTCCATTAATCTTATGGTTCGATAGAAGGTTCCCAAGAGATGAGAGGTCGTTTCTCCATCTGCAGAGGTTAGTTGTGCACCTTCAGTTCTAACGGCGATTAGAAATTGATATAAACACATGGAAGCATCAATAGCCACTTTTCTGCCTATAAGAAATTACCATCAAAAACGACTATTGGAAAAATGCATTGGTTTCATTACCGAAATATGTCTTGAGTTCATGTTCCTTTATGGCTTGAGGTACCATATCCGCCAACAGTTTAGATAAATTCAAAATACCCATATTTTATGATTATTATCAAATTTTCAAACACTTTTTTGATTTTTACAAATACAAATATCAACATAACCTTTCACAAGAATTTTCCCGCCAGGTAAAGTCGCATTGCTACTGTCTCTCTGTTTGTCTCTGTTGAAAAACAAGGATGGATAGATGCTGAGGCAAGCACGTATATGGTTTGTTTGTTTGACGCGGAACACAGTGACGGGCCGGTTCGATATGACCTGTCAATGTCAATAAATGGAATTTCAAATTTCAACTTCATTTCATTAAAACATCATTGAGAAATAGCTGTTTCTCGATGACTTGTTCTATGCAGGAAAATGAAGAGTGAAGTGAACTGAAGACTGTCACTCTTCCGATTGTGAAATTGAAAAATATCGAGAAATCAACTATTTCTTATATCTTTTACAAATTCATAGTTTCGTGTTATACAGGTTTTCTAGTTGAAACTGTGAAAAATTCTGTTATGTTATAAATAAAAGGTAAGTCGTAAACAACATGAAGAACTGATGTTGATCAACTACTTCAAACAAAAGGTGAAACACATCATTTCAAAATAATTTTTTTTCACTTTCTACAAATGACTGATCCCTTATTTCTTCTGTTTCAGTTGTGCAGGTCCGATTTGAACCAAAATAAAGTGTGTATACCATGACTATAGCCTACGATTCGAATTTAGTCACCCCTTAGATTCATTTTTACTTTGTCCACAGTGAGCAAAAATTGTGACCAGTTTCAAGGAAATGTCTAATAAGAACTCCCTAGTGATCGGTAATAACACTGCAGGTTTGAAACAAATCGATCTGGATCAAATATGGGGAGACCTACATGCTGGTATCCAGCAGGTGTACAATCGTGAAACGATGCACAAGTCTCGCTACATCCAATTGTACACACACGTTTATAACTACTGCACGTCAGTGCATCAGCAAGCTAACGGCCGTGGGTCTGGTAATACTACCATAAAAAGCAAAAAGAACCCTGCTGGTGGAGGTGCCCAGCTGGTTGGTTTAGAATTGTATAAAAGACTACGTGACTTTCTTAGGAACTACCTCGTGAGATTATTGAATGTAAGTGAAAATACCATAATTCTAAGATATTTATACAATTCAATAGTCTTCGTGTATGTTTTTCCACTGGTCCCACAGGGGTGATTTGGAAAAACATCAAAATAGTTATTGGTATACCAAGGCCTTGAAATTGAACTTCTTTGACCAAGGCTAAGCAACACTCTGGTTTGACCCAAAGAGGTAACAGGATAGATGGAACATTTTTAGGGGATACTTATATACATAATTCTGTCTTAGTTTATTATGTATCATTGAAATAAGCATGGTTGTAAAGTGAATGCTTATATTTTAAGAACTAGTGGATGAAATATAACACATAATCATATCCCCAGATTCAGAAAAGAGAATTGATATGAATGGTTCCATCAAAGAAATTGACAACATGTCTGAATCTGATATTTTATTGAAATACTTAAGAATTTCTAACAAGAAATCCTGATGATTCAGAATATAAAAATTATGTATTCATCATTTCTTCTTGATAACTCTTGAGGTGAAATTGTACAGTGTGAGTTACCAACTATATTATTAACCCCACTCATTAACCTTTTTTTTTGAACTGTGAAATACTCAATGGATTTTTGAGTTGAAAATTCATTATGATATTTCTTGATGATATTTATGCTTGCAAAATAGTTGATGAAAAAGCTTCAGTCTCAAATAGTAGATACTCTTAGCATTATGTCACGTACAATAGATATTTTCACATAGAACACAAAACGAAGGATAAGTTTCTAGAACAGTAAATTGCAGCGCAATGAGTTCATAATATTTCAAGGAGTCCAATGTGCATAATGAAATTTCTGTGTCTCTAAACCTCAAACTTTTCTTGCTTAATTTTTCATCGGGAATATTATGTTGTAGGATGGTATCCATCGCATGGATGAAGATGTACTGAAATTCTACACCAACCAGTGGGAAGACTACCAGTTTTGTAGTAAGGTTCTAGATGGTGTTTGTGCCTATTTGAATAGACATTGGGTGAAAAGAGAGTGTGAAGAAGGTAGAAAAGGAATCTATGAGATTTATCAACTCGCTCTCGTCACTTGGCGAGACCATCTCTTCAAGCAGTTGAACAAAGCTGTAAGTATCGAGTGAAAATGTAGATACAGTGTTGATCTATTTACCTCATCACAACAACATATTTTGAAGATCTTCCAATTTTTCACATGAATTTTTGACTCATCTTTCATCAGATCAAATTCATCGCTATCATCATTTGATAACTCTGTTGACAAAATTTGTTCAGTGGCTTTCTCAGTAGATTATTATCAGCGCCAACTGCTGATAACATCAGAAATGTTGTTGAAGAATGAGGTAAATTTCATGAAAATGGCCTTGCAACTGGGAAATAAATAAAAAAAGGCAAAGGGAATGTGAACATGAACTGTAGTAGGATTCAATTCCCTTCAATTATAGTGAGTTTTGATCGATCAAATGTCAATCAGTTATGGAATAGAATTTGGAGCACTCTGATGTTACATGTATATAAATAATGTATATAACCTGATTCATCCATATGGACGATGTGAGATGGATATATTTCATTCACGCTCCTACTGAAAGAAAGCAAATCATTTTGGATAGGTTAGAAAACCCAAAAATCGAAGATTTTTAGTTTTTGAAAGGAAACTGCTCAACTCACGTGTTGAGAACATTTGACCAAATTCAGTAGACTTGAATGAGGAATCGAGAAATGATGATATGAACGGAGTTGACGTCTATTGAAAGTGACAATATTTCAATCAAATTCGGCATTGTTAAGATGCAACGTCTGAAAAGTTATCGAATTGTTATGGACAGGAGTTTTTCGGAAATATTCCGAATAAACGCATAATGAGTATACTCAAGTTGGATAGTTTGATTTTTTTTTTCAATGTCTCGTACGAAAGTTGTTCATTTTTGCCTGCTTGCCAAAATCAACAATAATCCAGGTGTCTCGTTTGATTATATTTATTTCCAAAATTAAAATAGGGCTGGTGCAAAATAAATTAATTCATAATACTGAAATACATAATAATAATGGCACTAGAAATAGAAATCACCTGCAAATTGAAAGATGATAAAATAATTGATATCTTCAATAGGACATCAATCAAAGTCATTCGATGAATGTTTCGAAAAAGAGAGTAAAAGATTACTTGGTGGCAATGTGATGTATACTTTTCCAGTGTATTTGTATCAATTCATCTGTATATATTTACTGTAGGTTTTTGATATTCTTCCATTTGGATGTATTGTATAGTGTTTTTATGTATTTCATCATGCCTGAAAATGTACTATTTTTTCTATGAGTTACTAATATATTGATATATATACATATATGTATATGTAATTGAGATTTGTTACAAAAAAGCTAGATTTATTTTGACCAACTGGTCAGTGTTTTGACTCTGAGTCGTGATTTTTTGCAAAATGCTAATCCTGTTGAATTCCGAAAAATTCTTGTAGGTTACTAATGCTGTGCTGAAACTGATTGAAAAGGAAAGAAACGGAGAGACTATAAATACTCGTTTGGTTTCTGGGGTGATAAATTGTTATGTGGAACTCGGATTGAACGAGGAAGAACCTGGAGCTAAAGGACCCAACCTCAGTGTTTACAAGGACAGTTTCGAGAATGTCTTTTTGGAGGACACCGAGCGCTTTTATACCAGGGAAAGTACTTCTTTTCTTGCCGAAAATCCTGTCACCGAATATATGAAGAGAGTAAGTGGTTTTTATTTTTATTTTCGGTAATCAGTGTTGGGTGTGATGTTTCATTCATTTGTTCTCTTGTGAGTCCATGTCTTGGTATTCATGTATAGCTTTCAATTCTAAAAAATCTCATCAGTAACATTTAAAAATCAGAAATAACCGATGCTATAATTGATATCAAATACTGCAGTTTAGAGTAATTCAAACTAACACGAATCAATATGAAATATTTGAGCGGAATACTGGACTCGAACTTACCATAGTGCATACTGTAGCCATGTGTCAATATGTTTTTTGTTTGTTACTCTCATGATTGATTTGCCGAAAATTTGTTTGAATACAGATTATAATTTTCTATTCTACTGGTTTACTTCTGGCTCAGCCCGAAGTTGGGCGCCCAAACTTTATAACTCAGGTGCAGGCCTATCCAAATATCATTTTGGTTCAGTCTCACGTTGGACGCCAAAATCAACATACGGTCACATTTTTTCTGTATGATATGATGAGATATGAATTTAATTCATTTGAATTTCTTCGAAAACATTTTGTAGCACGTTGGGCGCCAAAGTTAACACAACCCAACCTGAACTTCGTTTGCTCTCTTTCTTCCAGGCCGAGCAACGGCTCCTGGAAGAACAGAAACGCGTGCAGGTGTACCTGCACGAGACGACCAGCGACCGCCTAGCGAAGACGTGCGAGCGCGTGCTGATCCAGAAGCACCTCGAGCTGTTCCACTCGGAGTTCCAGCAGCTGTTGGACGACGACAAGGACGGCGACCTCGGCCGCATGTACGGCCTGGTGGCGCGCATCGCCGACGGGCTGGGCGAGCTGCGCGCCCTCCTGGAGCAGCACATCGCCGCGCAAGGGTTGGCGGCGGTGGAGCGGTGCGGCGAGAGCGCCCATAACGTGAGTGTGAAGATTTTTTTTTTGTTCAAAAAAACAGCGTATAGGACTCTCGCTCAGTACGAATTTTGGAATATAAGATGTCTTCATTGTTCTTTATCAAATTAAAAAACTAAATGAATTGAATGTTATCAATATATACAGGGTGAGTCAAAAATGTGTACCGAGCTTTCTTTCATCGGTATAACGATATTTCAGCAGCATTTGCATTTCCGAAGCACTCGCCAAGCATTAGAAGCATATCAGTTTGTTCAGAGAACGAATAACCTGCCATATTTCTTAAAATCTCAGTTGATAATCGCAGTGATAAATGACACAGAAAAACCACACGAACAAATCGACTACAACAATGTTGACTCGAATGTTGATGACATGAACGTCAAAATTGAGAACAAAATTATTCATCATGGCCTGCTAAAATATTATTACCGATGAATCTCGCGATGAATAAAATCAATCTGCTGATATCATGTAACTACAAAAACTCAAATATCTCACGAGCGGCTCAATTTTTCGTATTTGAATAAGAGTACCGTTTTCATGTAATTTTCTTCGCTCCATCGAATGCTCCTGTTTTTTCACCGAAAATAATACAGGGAAAAAAGTTTTCTACAAAAAATCATGACTCACCCTCTGAAAACACCCTTTATAACAATATCAGAAATGTGGAAGTGTGACGAAAAAATGTATTTTGACAACATACATTCATGCACAAAATTTCAATCGAGTGGCTTCCATCGTTCAGAAGTTATGCGGAGAAATTATTTAAATTTTATCAACTTTGGAAGGATATATCTCCCTTAATATGCATTTTGGGCCATGAGTTTAATCATCAAACTACACTTATTTTTCAATGGTCTATGACCCCCAGAAAGCTCGGTACACATTTTTGACTCACCCTGTATATACATAGTGTAACTTGAATGATGTCATTATTTAAGGGTGCGATTCCTTGTCATATTACATGAAAAAAAGTTCTCATGAACGTGTGTCCTAAATTGCTTCGTTTCCGAGTAACGAGGTGCCAAAGTGTCACTATAAAATAGGTTTTACGCCGATTCTTATGAAACCAGGTATGTTTGTTACAACCCATTTCTAAGCCACTGTTTAGCCATTAATTTCATCGTTATCAAAGTCAGCGAAGACATTAGCGAACAATATTTATCATCGTAAATATATATATTTTTATTTGTTGACAACACGAAAGGGAAACCTATGATGTTCGAGGAAAATCGTGTTAGCCAGTGGTGGAAGGTGGAAGGAAGGTGTTGGAATTTTTCTTGAAAGTTTGGAGGTTGTAAGCATCAGGTTACCCTCTGCAACAAAAAAATATCAAAGTCTAATTTCATGACAAGAAGCATCGGATCACAAATGAAAAACCCACGAAGTTCAATAAAAATCGTCGGAAAGAATTTTGAGTAATGGAAAACCGTCTTTTCATTCAACATTGGACACCTCGTTACTCGAAAACGAAGCATGTTAGGACATAGGTTTCATAAAATATGACAAGGAATGACATTTGAAAACAATGACATAATTCAAGTTATACCCTGTATATATTTGAATATTATTTTATCATTCACATAATTGTATCGAAACTGAAATTTCTTCATGAAATAATTTTCGAAAATGAAAGAAGTGGATTATAGGAAATACACAAAAAATCGATGATTATTTATTTACACAGTTTATTTTTCAATAAACTGTTGTATTCTCTTTTCATTTCCTCTTCTTTCAATATTTTTTTTCCAAAGTTTAGTTCAGTTCAATCCAAGCAAGCCCAATTAAAAATAATATTTAAAGATATACATTATGTGAGTGATACAACAACAGACACAACATATATGATGTTGATAATATTGAAGACATTAAAAAGATCAATGAAAAGTACAAGTACAGTCAGTGTAAAAGTTGGAAGATATAGTGACAAGATGGTCACTGACACAGTTGATTTTTAAACTTATGAAGAGGCGTTGTGAAGATGTCAATATCAAGGTGATTAACCGCTCTAAGAAATCTTGGGATATAGCTGAAATAAGCAATGTTGGTACGATGGCAGGGAATATGAAAAGTAGCTATCTGTCTAGTAAGACGAGTGTGCACTAATAAACTGATTTGAGAAAGTAGATCAGGACAGTCATATTCACCATTTAATATCTTGTATAGAGTCAATAGATCTCGCTGATTGTCCAAAGATGGAATATTGAGATAACTCTCACTAAAGAAGTTAGATTTGACAGAAACATATCTGAGATTTTAATTCCTCAAAGAAGATGGCAATTTATTATAGATCTTTTCTCCTACATAAACTTCATATTGCTGTATTAAAGTTGTAGAGAATTTTTCATTTGATATCCAACCACCAATTTTATTAGTTATTCATCAGCTTTTTTTTCGGCTGCATATTTTCATGAAATGTTGTTAATGTCATAGAAGCAGATTTATAGTAATGATCGAGATTCACGTTTCACGATAACGATACGATTCAATATGACCTTCCCCTACTAACTCTCCTTGCCGATTGCGGCCGTAGCAGGACCCGAAAGTGTACGTGAACACCGTCCTCGAGGTGCACAAGAAGTACAACGCCCTGGTGCTGGTCGCCTTCGGCAACGATAGCGGCTTCGTGGCGGCGCTGGACAAGGCGTGCGGCCGTTTCATCAACGCCAACGCGGTCACGCGTCAGGCGGGGTCGAGCAGCAAGTCGCCCGAGCTGCTGGCCAAGTACTGCGACCTGCTGTTGAAGAAGTCGAACAAGAACGCCGAGGAGAGCGAGCTGGAGGACACGCTCAACCAGGTGGTGAGTAACAAGGGGAGAGATTTTTTTCTCTTCGTCGAGGTTATACTTCGATTCTGACGTTTGACATTGACGTATGACAGAGACTAATGATTGTGTGACATTTGACAGTAACATTTGTCAGTGACATTTCATTGAATTATGATTTCGTTATCCGTTATATATCATTCTGTATGATCTTGAAAGATGAATAAATTTCATTATTATTGTTATTATTATAATACGTCTACTATCATTGGGTATTCGTCGAAATCGTGTAAATGCGTGTAGAAATCGTTACTTTACCGTCACACACGAGAGAATGCGTGAAAAGAGGTCACGCTTTCGTGGGATGAATCCGTCAACGTCAAAAACGTAGGAATGTGTATCAAGACCGCCCGTTTTGGAGGAAACATAAACGAAATTCCTCATTTTCTGATCGTTTCGGTTGAATTTTCGTGATTCTTTCAAAATTCTGTAATCTAGATGAAAATTGTATGAGAAATCGATTGGTGGATCGATCGAGTCCGTAAGACCGACCGTTCCGGAGATGTGGCGCGTCAAAGTGAAAATAGTGCGGTTTTTGCCAAAAAACGCACTTAGGAGCGAGATTACTTCGTTATCGAGACGAATCCAATTATTTTGATCACAGATTCGTTTTCTACGGGTCCGACTTAGTAGTTGTGATTTTTTTCAGATTTTTGAAACAATAATTAGGAATTTCGAAATTTTCAAGCTATTATTATCCGGTAAATATGTACCTTGGATCTTCTGACACAAACGAAATTTCCCATTTCGCGATCGATTCGTTTGAAATTCTGTAATCTAGATGAAAATTGTATGAGAAATCGATTGGTGGATCGATCGAGTCCGTAAGACCGACCGTTCCGGAGATGTGGCGCGTCAAAGTGAAAATAGTGCGGTTTTTCGCGAAAAACGCACTTAGGAGCGAGATTACTTCGTTATCGAGACGAATCCAATTATTTTGATCACAGATTCGTTTTCTACGGGTCCGACTTAGTAGTTGTGATTTTTTTCAGATTTTTGAAACAATAATTAGGAATTTCGAAATTTTCAAGCTATTATTATCTGGTAAATATGTACCTTGGATCTTCTGACACAAACGAAATTTCCCATTTCGCGATCGATTCGTTTAAAATTCTGTAATCTAGATGAAAATTGTATGAGAAATCGATTGGTGGATCGATCGAGTCCGTAAGACCGACCGTTCCGGAGATGTGGCGCGTCAAAGTGAAAATAGTGCGGTTTTTGGCGAAAAACGCACTTAGGAGCGAGATTACTCCGTTATCGAGACGAATCCAATTATTTTGATCGCAGATTCGTTTTCTACGGGTCCGACTTAGTAGTTGTGATTTTTTTCAGATTTTTGAAACAATAATTAGGAATTTCGAAATTTTCAAGATATGATTATCCGGTAAATATGTACCTTGGATCTTCTGACACAAACGAAATTTCCCATTTCGCGATCGATTCGTTTGAAATTCTGTAATCTAGATGAAAATTGTATGAGAAATCGATTGGTGGATCGATCGAGTCCGTAAGACCGACCCTTCCGGAGATATGGCGCGTCAAAGTGAAAATAGTGCGGTTTTTGCCAAAAAACGCACTTAGGAGCGAGATTTCTCTGTTATCGAGACGAATCCAATTATTTTGATCGCATTTCGAATTTCGAAATTTTCAAGCTATTATTATCCGGTAAATATGTACCTTGGATCTTCTGGCATAAACGAAATTCCTCATTTTGTGATCGATTCGTTTAAAATTCTGTAATCTAGATGAAAATTGTATGAGAAATCGATTGGTGGATCGATCGAGTCCGTAAGACCGACCTTTCCCGAGATATGGTATGACAAAGTGAAAATAGTGCGGTTTTTCGCGAAAAACGCACTTAGGAGCGAGATTACTTCGTTATCGAGACGAATCCAATTATTTCAATCATAGATTCGTTTTCTACGGGTCCGACTTAGTAGTTGTGATTTTTTTCAGATTTTTGAAACAATAATTAGGAATTTCGAAATTTTCAAGCTATTATTATCCGGTAAATATGTACCTTGGATCTTCTGACACAAAAGAAATTTCCCATTTCGCGATCGATTCGTTTGAAATTCTGTAATCTAGATGAAAATTGTATGAGAAATCGATTGGTGGATCGATCGAGTCCGTAAGACGGACCGTTCCGGAGATGTGGCGCGTCAAAGTGAAAATAGTGCGGTTTTTGCCAAAAAACGCACTTAGGAGCGAGATTTCTCTGTTATCGAGACGAATCCAATTATTTTGATCGCAGATTCGTTTTCTACGGGTCCGAATTAGTAGTTGTGATTTTTTTCAGATTTTTGAAACAATAATTAGGAATTTCGAAATTTTCAAGCTATTATTATCCGGTAAATATGTACCTTGGATTTTCTGACACAAACGAAATTTCCCATTTTGCGATCGATTCGTTTAAAATTCTGTAATCTAGATGAAAATTGTATGAGAAATCGATTGGTGGATCGATCGAGTCCGTAAGACCGACCGTTCCGGAAATATGGCGCGTCAAAGTGAAAATAGTGCGGTTTTTGCCAAAAAACGCACTTAGGAGCGAGATTTCTCTGTTATCGAGACGAATCCAATTATTTTGATCGCAGATTCGTTTTCTACGGGTCCGACTTAGTAGTTGTGATTTTTTTCAGATTTTTGAAACAATAATTAGGAATTTCGAAATTTTCAAGCTATTATTATCCGGTAAATATGTACCTTGGATTTTCTGACACAAACGAAATTTCCCATTTCGCGATCGATTCGTTTAAAATTCTGTAATCTAGATGAAAATTGTATGAGAAATCGATTGGTGGATCGATCGAGTCCGTAAGACCGACCGTTCCGGAGATGTGGCTCGTCAAAGTGAAAATAGTGTGGTTTTTCGCGAAAAACGCACTTAGGAGCGAGATTACTCCGTTATCGAGACGAATCCAATTATTTTGATCGCAGATTCGTTTTCTACGGGTCCGACTTAGTAGTTGTGATTTTTTTCAGATTTTTGAAACAATAATTAGGAATTTCGAAATTTTCAAGCTATTATTATCCGGTAAATATGTACCTTGGATCTTCTGACACAAACGAAATTTCCCATTTCGCGATCGATTCGTTTGAAATTCTGTAATCTAGATGAAAATTGTATGAGAAATCGATTGGTGGATCGATCGAGTCCGTAAGACCGACCGTTCCGGAGATGTGGCGCGTCAAAGTGAAAATAGTGCGGTTTTTGGCGAAAAACGCACTTAGGAGCGAGATTACTCCGTTATCGAGGGTAATTCAAGAATTTTGATCGCAGATTCGTTTTCTACGGGTCCGACTTAGTAGTTGTGATTTTTTTCAGATTTTTGAAACAATAATTAGGAATTTCGAAATTTTCAAGATATGATTATCCGGTAAATATGTACCTTGGATCTTCTGACACAAACGAAATTTCCCATTTCGCGATCGATTCGTTTGAAATTCTGTAATCTAGATGAAAATTGTATGAGAAATCGATTGGTGGATCGATCGAGTCCGTAAGACCGACCGTTCCGGAGATGTGGCGCGTCAAAGTGAAAATAGTGCGGTTTTTCGCGAAAAACGCACTTAGGAGCGAGATTACTCCGTTATCGAGACGAATCCAATTATTTCAATCACAGATTCGTTTTCTACGGGTCCGACTTAGTAGTTGTGATTTTTTTCAGATTTTTGAAACAATAATTAGGAATTTCGAAATTTTCAAGCTATTATTATCCGGTAAATATGTACCTTGGATCTTCTGACACAAACGAAATTTCCCATTTCGCGATCGATTCGTTTGAAATTCTGTAATCTAGATGAAAATTGTATGAGAAATCGATTGGTGGATCGATCGAGTCCGTAAGACCGACCGTTCCGGAGATGTGGCGCGTCAAAGTGAAAATAGTGCGGTTTTTCGCGAAAAACGCACTTAGGAGCGAGATTACTCCGTTATCGAGGGTAATTCAAGAATTTTGATCGCAGATTCGTTTTCTACGGGTCCGACTTAGTAGTTGTGATTTTTTTCAGATTTTTGAAACAATAATTAGGAATTTCGAAATTTTCAAGATATGATTATCCGGTAAATATGTACCTTGGATCTTCTGACACAAACGAAATTTCCCATTTCGCGATCGATTCGTTTGAAATTCTGTAATCTAGATGAAAATTGTATGAGAAATCGATTGGTGGATCGATCGAGTCCGTAAGACCGACCGTTCCGGAGATGTGGCGCGTCAAAGTGAAAATAGTGCGGTTTTTCGCGAAAAACGCACTTAGGAGCGAGATTACTTCGTTATCGAGACGAATCCAATTATTTTGATCACAGATTCGTTTTCTACGGGTCCGACTTAGTAGTTGTGATTTTTTTCAGATTTTTGAAACAATAATTAGGAATTTCGAAATTTTCAAGCTATTATTATCCGGTAAATATGTACCTTGGATCTTCTGACACAAACGAAATTTCCCATTTCGCGATCGATTCGTTTGAAATTCTGTAATCTAGATGAAAATTGTATGAGAAATCGATTGGTGGATCGATCGAGTCCGTAAGACCGACCGTTCCGGAGATGTGGCGCGTCAAAGTGAAAATAGTGCGGTTTTTCGCGAAAAACGCACTTAGGAGCGAGATTACTTCGTTATCGAGACGAATCCAATTATTTTGATCACAGATTCGTTTTCTACGGGTCCGACTTAGTAGTTGTGATTTTTTTCAGATTTTTGAAACAATAATTAGGAATTTCGAAATTTTCAAGCTATTATTATCTGGTAAATATGTACCTTGGATCTTCTGACACAAACGAAATTTCCCATTTCGCGATCGATTCGTTTAAAATTCTGTAATCTAGATGAAAATTGTATGAGAAATCGATTGGTGGATCGATCGAGTCCGTAAGACCGACCGTTCCGGAGATGTGGCGCGTCAAAGTGAAAATAGTGCGGTTTTTGGCGAAAAACGCACTTAGGAGCGAGATTACTCCGTTATCGAGACGAATCCAATTATTTTGATCGCAGATTCGTTTTCTACGGGTCCGACTTAGTAGTTGTGATTTTTTTCAGATTTTTGAAACAATAATTAGGAATTTCGAAATTTTCAAGATATGATTATCCGGTAAATATGTACCTTGGATCTTCTGACACAAACGAAATTTCCCATTTCGCGATCGATTCGTTTGAAATTCTGTAATCTAGATGAAAATTGTATGAGAAATCGATTGGTGGATCGATCGAGTCCGTAAGACCGACCGTTCCGGAGATGTGGCGCGTCAAAGTGAAAATAGTGCGGTTTTTCGCGAAAAACGCACTTAGGAGCGAGATTACTCCGTTATCGAGACGAATCCAATTATTTCAATCACAGATTCGTTTTCTACGGGTCCGACTTAGTAGTTGTGATTTTTTTCAGATTTTTGAAACAATAATTAGGAATTTCGAAATTTTCAAGCTATTATTATCCGGTAAATATGTACCTTGGATCTTCTGACACAAACGAAATTTCCCATTTCGCGATCGATTCGTTTGAAATTCTGTGATCTAGATGAAAATTGAACGAGAAATCGATTGGTGGATCGATCGAGTCCGTAAGACCGACCGTTCCGGAGATGTGGCGCGTCAAAGTGAAAATAGTGCGGTTTTTGGCGAAAAACGCACTTGGGAGTGAGATTACTCCGTTATCGAGACGAATCCAATTATTTCAATCACAGATTCGTTTTCTACGGGTCCGACTTAGTATTCGAAAATTTCGAAATTTTCAAGCTATGATATATAATTCATTGTGTTCCTCCTGCGTTCCAGATGGTGGTTTTCAAGTACATAGAAGACAAGGACGTCTTCCAGAAGTTCTACAGCAAAATGCTGGCCAAACGTCTGGTCCAGCACATGTCGGCCAGCGACGATGCTGAAGCATCGATGATCTCGAAACTGAAGCAGGCTTGCGGCTTCGAATACACTTCTAAACTGCAAAGAATGTTTCAGGTGAGACTGAGTGGAAGCGAGGTAAGGTAGATTTGTGAGTAATTTCATTTAAAAAAAATTCAGTTCGCTAAAATTGAGCAATTATTGAATGGATTTTTCAGATATGCCATACGATTTGTCATATTTTTCTGACCATTCTGATCATCATATACATTAATAGCATATTTTTCTTTCTATTTCTAAATAGATCATGTTTATAGGTCATCTCTTAATCATAATAAATTTTCGTTTACAGGGCGGCTAACTCATGACTGACCAGAGTATGAAAATATTACATCCGTAAAATATATTCGGTATATATTCTTGCACTGTGATAAATTTCGTGGAAATCTACACCTTTGATCAGTTTTTCGAGTGAAACAGTTACAAAACCCATATATTTTGAGAGTCTGATCTATCTCTTATTGTTTCCTAATATAATTATCAGCTGGCTTTCTGATGAATGACGTTTTGGGATACCGTTTACTAATAATCGAAAAAAAAACGTATGATACATCGAACAATACATAAATTTTCAATAAAAACTCAAAAAAATGGTAGTCCTCGAAAAATATTATATAACCCACAAACAAAATATCAGAAATAACCACTTCTCTCAACGTGGACGGAGAGGGGAGGAAAAACCCCCGTGAATTTGAATGTATTTTCTAGAATCATTCTGTTCTGTACTTCCGTATCTTGTAAAATTATTAGATACTACGATGGAATCGTTGCTAATTGCAAAAATGCAAACCCCCTCACGGTACTTTACTCATATAATCGTGTCCACCAAATTTGTATAGTTCTACTTATGAATATCGAAAACATCGATGATGCCATATTAAAGCACATCGAAAGTGGACTATGAAGGAGAAATAAAATGAAATTGAAAATGAGTGTACACAACTTTTTCTCATTATTTAATTCCCCCCTTTCTTTTCAGGATATTGGAGTGTCAAAAGATCTGAATGAGCAATTCAGAAACCACCTAGCTAGATCAAACGAATCATTAGGAATAGACTTTAGTATTCAAGTATTATCTTCAGGTTCCTGGCCTTTCCAACAGTCTTTCACTTTTGGTCTGCCTTCAGAGGTGAGGACTTCACTTCCCAATAAATTGTTTCCTGGTTTATTTTCGTATTGACAGAAAATTTCCATGTTCAGTTGACAACATAACTTGTTTCATTAGGATGAAAAATTCAAACTTTGACGGATAAACTTCATTCACGATGCAATATCTTCCCGAATGAACCAATTACATAATTCAAATTCGTGATAGTGGAATGATTTAATATTGATCAATTATTTGATATCGATCAGTTAACTTATTCAAAGGAAGAAACAACGATTCTGTTAATTTTATGCCATCCTAGCGAACACGATAATTCTTGGTATTTCCATTGGAAATTTAATGTTTTGTTATATTTTCAGTTGGAGAGGAGCATACATAGATTTACGAATTTTTACTCTGGTCAGCACTCAGGTAGGAAATTGAATTGGCTTTACAATATGTCCAAAGGCGAACTGAACACGAATTGCTTTAAAAATAGGTAAGCCGTTCACTCGCTATTTTCCGACATTTCCAACGTTTTTGTTTCAAGGTACACCTTACAAGCCAGTACTTTCCAAATGGCCGTTTTACTACAGTACAACGTATCGGATAGTTGGACAATAGCACAGCTCGAAGAAAACACTCAAATCAAGTTCGATTTTCTCATACAAGTCTTACAAATATTACTCAAGGCCAAACTTCTCTCTTGCGAAGATGACGAGAATGAACTCAACCTCAACTCCACTGTGATCCTCAACTTAGGATTCAAGAAGTAAGATATTTATCATTACAGGGAATGTCTTAATGAACAGAAAAGTAACAAGCAGCAGCTCTACAAGTTGCTGTTTCGTCATACCTGTTGAATCATCAGCCACGCCTATTAAGTGACACCTTCCCCGCCTTCCCAATGATAACAGGTCACTTTCTTGCTATTCAATAATCGTAAGCCACACCTACTGCAGCTTGACCCCTCCCACTCATTAACAGGTTCATGTTAAGACATGAAACTGATCGATTCCATAACTGTTCATGATCAAAGTACTGATTTGTGGTGAACTATTTCTGTTTTCGAATCGAATATGGTCGAAGCTTGATTTATTTTTGTAGTAAGAAGCTTCGCGTGAACATAAACGTCCCAATGAAAACAGAACTGAAAATGGAACAAGAAACCACACACAAGCACATAGAGGAGGATAGAAAATTATTGATACAAGCGGCTATCGTGAGAATTATGAAAATGCGTAAAGTGTTGAAACATCAACAGCTTGTCGCTGAAGTATTAAATCAACTGTCGTCTAGGTTCAAACCGAGAGTCCACATAATAAAGGTCAGTAAATTTTATTACTACGGATAATTGAGGATGATTTTGATGTTTCGTTTTTTGTTTTGCAGAAATGTATAGATATTCTGATTGAGAAAGAATATTTGGAAAGAACGGATGGTCAAAAGGACACGTACAGCTATTTGGCATGAGGCATATTGAAAAGTAGTGTGGCGTTATGAAAATAATTTATTTTGACTAATAAAAACAGGTTTTGTGACTGTGGAACGTGGCATGTATAATTGTAAATATCATCTAGGATTGTATTTTGAATCTTTGAAATTTGAAGGCTGCTGAATAAACAATTTATGTATACCTGTTTTCATATCAAGAATGTTATTTTTCCTCACGATTTTTTCAATTTTTTATGTTTATAACTTTCTGATTTGGAACATTCCTTCCTGTTGTTTCTGCTCTACTATGATATTTCGAAAATAATTTGTTTGAAAATCAGTGATGCCCAGCGTACTCAAGCCACTAGATATTCATTTTTCGAGAAAAGTATTCAGCAAATTATTTGTTGATTGATTGATTGTATTTATGTTAATTTATATTTTAATAATTGAGAATATAATGTTTCATATCAGAAACCTATTCTTATTTATTTTCAACAATTTCACTGGCAAATACAATATTGTGAAATAGTGTTTGTTTCATTCGAGGCCGGTCATTTTTGAAAACAGTAAACTCTTGTACTGGGTGAACTGAAGTCTAGCAATATTGATGAACATATAGGGCGTTTTCTGAGCTCCAGCATTGAGATTAGAGCAAAGTTGCTCTTTTTTATGCTAATTAATAATCTTGGAGGAAATTTCATCTCCCGTATTAGTTCTCGAGATATTGCGGAAAAAACGAAATATTTGCTGTTCCTATTCAACGGAAAATTATGAAAAATGAAATATTCTCTCGAAATCATGGCTTGTCTAAAGAACATATTGAAATCTGGTGAGAACTACTATTTACTTTTTCTGTGAGGAATCTCCCGTTACATTAGTTCACTGAACTACCCTGTACTATGTTTATATGGAAAACGCTCAACCTCATTTGACTGTCCGTATAATACCAGTAATAAGAACAATGAATATTGACTCATCAATATGCATCATATGGGTCATTTTTTATGTGAGCTTGCCTTCCATAATGATTACGTCAGTCCAAAATCATTAGAGATTTTGAGCAATTATTGATATTCCATTTAAAATCTAAGTTACTGCACTCAAAAAAAAATGAGAGACATCTGATTACCACTTAAAAAAATGATGGAGATATAAAAAATCGGTTCGTATTTCAGCAAATTGGACCTGTAAGTATTCTCGCTATATAGGAAACTTTTTTATCATCCATTCGTCAGAAAAATTTCTGACAAAAATGGTGCATTTCAATTAGCTCGCATTTACGCTGTTTCAATTCTAAATTTACTATTCTATATCATTCCTATTATATTTATTCTATTAAAAATTAGGAACTTTCGTCATTTTCGACATAATCAAAAAGGTTTAGTTGAAAAAGTATTATGTTCAACACAATATTCAACTTTGAAATCATAGCCACCTATGTAGCAACATATTTTTCCCATGTTTGATACACCTTAGGCGTCTTCCTCATTATACAAATATTGGTCCGATGTATTATTATAATGTCGAAAACACTCCTGATCGAAATTTCTAATAATTTTTGTGATCCAATGTATACCGATTGGAAATTTAGAATTGTGACAACTCAAATATAAAATATTGGAAATGCCCTATTTTTCATGTGATATAAAATTTTTGACAATCTGCCATATGGAACAAACTTTTCGAAACTAACTGCACATTTATATCTGCAAGATCGTGAGTTTAACTGCTATTGATTCGATATATGTAGATATATCGCATTATATGGAGTGTGTGTGTTTATTCAAGGTTAGTAAATTGACTATAGAAAATTTGGTCCAAGACTATTGTATGAAGTATTTAATATGCGCGTCTTTCCTCAAGCATTATGATATCCGTTCCAAATTTCTTCGACAATTTTGTTAGTATACAGAGCGTGCTATGTGATGTCAAGCACAAATTCAATTCAAAACGTTATCAGTTTGTTGGTGAGACTGGTTTGTGTAGCAAGAGCTGATAATTATTCCAGCAGGTATTGAAATGGACGATATTCGTGAAAATGAATGAATTTATTTGAACAAAAATGAATTCCACTTCCGGAAGTTATATAACTTCCGTTTCTGAAATGCCAACCTGTGTAAAAGTGCCCAAAGGGGAAGGGGTCACTTCCCCTCCTCCCACACCCTCAGTCAAGGCAAAAAGTGGTCGTTTTGGAAAGGGCAAGAGGGTAACACTTCTTTAATTGTGAGTTTTTGTGTTCAATAATAAAAATCACGTGCTCTTAAAGCAATTCTATTAATCAACTGATACTAATTTTCTTTACAGATTTTGTTAGGGAATTCAACGCAGCATAAGAGTATGCAGAATTATATACCGGTTTTGTCATTTAATGAATGAAAGTTGATATCACTTATGTGTGAAACTGGAAAACCATTTTTAGAAAATCGATTCTTTCTCTGAATTTTTCGCTTCTCACTTAGTTTTCCACATAATATCAACATGGTGATTGGATTAATCAATGCGCTGAGAAGCAAAATGAACTATTCCATAGTCGTGGACAAAATATATAGTATTCTACTTGCTTTTACCATCCTAATCATTCCTATTGTAGGATCATAGTGAATATATTAGTCTACAAGAAGAATGGAGCTGCCTGGATTTCTGTCATTTCCAAAAGCTCAACCGTTAGAGCTGATTTTCTATGCGTTAGCCTGCATCCACCACATTTCAATCACACTGTATTCATACCAATTAGTATACGGCGCCAGTACTGGAAATATAACTGATGAAAGGGTACTGGAAATGTTCAAATTGGCACCCTTGTATTCCACAACGTGGAATTTCGTGAGTATACTTCTTCCATCGTTCGACAAGGTGTCCTAGGATTTTGTTAATCGATAGGAGAACAAAGATACAAATAAAACGAGTATTTCACGTTTTTGTCAACTTTCGAAGTAACTTCGCGATCAGCTAGAGACTTGAACCTTCGATTTCGAAGTAGTATAAGTTTCATGCAGATGTCGAAAATTAAATGAAAAATAAATGTTTCCATTTGAAAAAATCAAGTTGATGGTCGGAATTGATTTTTGGATCACTCTGTTCACATTGATTCGCCATCAGAAAAACCGCAGTCAACAAATCTCTGAATTTGAATGAATTTATTTGAACCTACACGTGTCTTCAATGTGTGATGCACAAGTAAAAAATACAAAAATTAGTTTTGGGAAATAAAATTTCATTATGAGTTCACAAGTAATAAATTCAGTTATTCGGTCTTTTATAAGGTAATATAAAATCTTCTTACTACTTGTATATTCCTCAAAATCCATTCGGTTATTCAAAATTCTCTTACTTCTCGTATATTTCTCCACTCATTCGGTAATGGGTTATATAGAATTATTCCAGTACGAAAATTTGCTATTAGCAAATTTAAATTTCATACTACATGAGTATGTTTTTAATGGATTTCATGAAAATTTGAATTTGAAACTTCTAATTTTTTTATGACAAAATTACTAAAAATAATCGGAAAAATAATAAGAAGAATAAGAAAATATAATAAGAAAATAAAAAGAAGATCTAGGAAATTCAAATTATGATGACAGTTTTTTTTTTGTTATTTCATTCATACGTCTCTTTAGAGATCAAGTATCGAAAATCTAAAAGTAATAAATCGGACACATACTCTTACTTTTACAGTATCTAGCAGGAATGAGATTTCGAATTTTGACTATAGTTCATGTTATGGGATTGGGGTTGGTTCGCAATCATGGAAGCTTTCAAAAATCGAAATAATTTCCACAGAAAAAAAAACAAAATTCCAAAAACTCTCTTTTTTTGCTATTCTCATCTCGAACACTGATTTCAGCTCTTACAAACTTATTACTACATGATTTCCTTCCACGCTGCCTGCCGACGATTGGAGCCATCACAAGACAAAACCGACCGTTACCGCGGTTACATATTCACCAGCTTCGTGTTGCCGCTTTCCGGCCTAGTATCAATCGTGTTCTGGGTCGTCTTCACCATGGACAGGTAGATGTGATGAACAATCGATAGCATAGCATATCGATAATGAAAAAAAGATACATTTCAAATTTGGTTTGGCAAAAATAAAACATCAAAACATTCTTTAACCAAAATGATATTCAATTTGAAATGGAAAGTATAGGGAAATACTTCTCTATTCATGTAATGGATTCTGCGGGTACAATTCATAAAAATAATTTTGTTTGACACGTGTGGATTTATCAGGAATAAACAATTATTATTTGATTATTTCTACCGCAAACAATACTGATGAAGTCAATTTTTGTTTCATGACAAATCAACTATCAAATAATCTGCAAATAGAACTCTCACTTCAAATTCTATCAGATGAATTTTCATTGCACCACTCAATATATTCATATCTACTCATTCTGGCGTTGGAAAATGAAAGAGTAGTTTTTTTTTTCAATATATCGATGGTTCTGTTATCGTTACAGGGAATTAGTCTTGCCTTCCTTCCTCGATGAATACGTTCCCTTCTGGTACAATCACGCGGTGCACACGAATGTTCTGGTTTTCCCTGTGCTAGAAGTCTTGATCTTCGGCGGACCGGTGCCCGTACCTTCCTTCAGGTCCGGAATTGTTGGAAATACGACTGTGTTCTTGGTTTTTCATGGCGTGTAAGTGAATGTTCGGAAAGTAGCCGCAGATTTTTGAACCGAAAGTGAATCGGCGCCTACACCATCCATATTTACATCATTGAAGTTATTTCTAGTTTAAAAGTGTGTATAGTCCATAGATATGATATTTATTCTCTACTGGATGCACCCTTGCCCCATCGATTTTGAGGAGCTTCGAAACGAACATAATAAAGAGAAAGCGCTATCGATTCTTCTGGATGTGCAACAAAGAAATGAGCAATTTTTCCAACAGTCAAACAACAGATCACTGCTGGTCGCCTCTCTTTCGTTTGCTGTTTCCATTGGTTGGATTCCTTCGCCTTCCTCTAGGTGCGAACTGGGGTCTATTCTGAATTTGTTCAACATTATTCGATAACTTACGCTATGAAATGATATATTTTGATCTTTTTTGAATCTGATAGTATAATAATAATTATAATACCTTTATTGCTTCTAAAAAGTCGGTTTTACAGCAAGAGTTGAGTTGAGAAACAATATGCAAACAACATATGTTGAACTGATTCTTTTTGTTTTAACACATTTATGAATCAATAAACTTCGCTCAACAATAGATTTAATTCCATGGCATATGACACATCAAAATGTTTTGACAATGCCAACAGTCATGTGATTTTTTATCGCTTGGTTTTTTTGTATGGTCGTTTCAATTCCCCTCCCTCTCCCCATCAATATTATTGTTGGTAATAATAATATATTGTTTTTCGCGAGTCTACTAGTATTTAATTTTAAAACATTTTCAAAATATTCATTTAATTTTCAGGTTTTTCTTGGCCTTCTTCTCATCAGGTCGCTGGATGTATCGATTCTTCTACTTCTTGAATTGGAAAGAAAGAATAGGTGTAATTCTTTTCTATTATGTATTCATGATAGTCCTACATCTTGTAGGAATTTTTGTTCAAAATGTCAGGAAAAATGTTTCTTTGAACTTTTTTAGGTTTTCAAATGGAATGAAATTAAGTTGACCAAAAATGAAATGTATCAGGTGAATTCCTTCATAATTTGAAATAGTTATGTACTGATAAATATATATATTGCTATGTCTATATATTATAAAGTTTATTGAGGGAACCATCCTCGGTTTATCTAGCGAAGTATTAATTTCTTAGGAATAAACTTCTTTAATAAATGAACTCTACTGATTTTGCTGCACATAATATCCATTAATATGTTTGTTTGCTTTTTTGTACCTATCCAAACATAAGAATGTTTACGCCTTATCATAAACATCTCATTTTTTGTGTTCAGGTCTGTACTGTTTCTGTTCTTAAATGCTTAGAAGCTACTTGACATATCAACTATAACCTCATTTCGCATAAGATAAACTACTTAACCTTCTTGCTTTGTAAGTTTTCACACCCTTAGGTTTTCACGTTTTAGAAATATCTAATAATAGAGAAATGATGGCTAATAAGTTATTAGGAACTCTCAAGCAATCTAATTTTCAATTACTCTTCAATTCTATCGGACTGAAGGTGTCTGCTGTTGCTTCCGTTCAACTTCTTAGTAAGTCCAGTTGCAGATGTACATAAATTTTTGCTTTGGAATTAATGTTTCAACGAATTTTACAGCATCTAGGACTCTCTATTCGAAAGTAACATTAGGTTTGGAAGGTTATAAAAGCCAACGTCTATTGGTCCAAAACCAAATGGAAAATTTAACTCAAAAGTTCAAAGAGAAGATGTCTGAATATGTAGCAGAGGAAGAAAAACAACATATGGTTTTCACAGAAGATTTGAAGAATATGATTCACATCGCTAATGGAGACGAAGATCTGGAACTTGTTTGCAAAATGATAAGAAAATTCAACCAACAGAACAAAGAAATGAGATTCGGAAATTATGTATTTGGGCCAGTAGTTTTTCGTCTGTTTCACCTCTTTAATAAACCCGAAGTAGCATTAGAAGTAAGATGAGGTAAGTTTATCGAAATCAGTTGGTGTATCAATGTTTTTACTTCCAGTGTTTCAAATCTCCAGAGCTAACAGGGTTCTTTGATCAGTTGATATCATACCAACTTTTACTAGATCTCCTCTATGAAAATAAGATGTATCAAGAAATATTAGAATGTGTGGAAATCATCAAGGGTAGACAAGTTGAGGGGTTGAAGTATCCAAAGAATATTGTGGTATTAGCTATGGCAGCATGTTATAAACTGGTATGTTGGTAGCTCTCCATTTTTGGTGCAGAATCTAGAAATATTACATTACAGAATACAAAATCAAGTCTGGATTACGCATTGAAAATGTGGCAAGAACTGAAGGAGTTGGGACATTATCCAATGAGGAGGGCGACAACCTTTTGTGCAGCCTTAGCACTGAACCAAGGAAATCCTGGAATTGCTTTAGAAATTCTCACTTCTGCCAAGAATCAACATTACACCACTGTGCGGAATTTGAAAGTGGGTATTTTTCTCTTTAATCGTGCCTGACATTGTATTGACATGGTTCAAATATTTAATATCATTACAATTTTCTTCTGAAATCAGATATCTCATAGATTTCAAGTATCATCTGTCTCTGAAAGATTACTATAGCTTCAAGAAAAATATCAAAGAGCTCATATCATGTCAGAGCTGACTGATGTATTGTTTGTGAAATTTATGAGTCTCAAATCATTTATTTCTTGACATGCTTGTTATCCACTTGAAACACTCTTCTCAATCTACACATCCTCCAGATATCCGATGGAAAATTGTAATAACTCTCAGTGGCAAATTTCTCGAATCAGGTTATTTCTTTCAACCCTGTGATCTGGCCTGATTTTTGTTGTTTGTAAGGATAACCTACCTTTTCCTTCAATGCATTTGTGAAATTGTATGGTCTACTATTGATATTTCCAGGATATTTTCTCATTAGACTTGCCACAAATGCAGCATTTTCTCTACGATTTTCTCTCTTATCTATTGATGAATCAAGATCAATATTGAGACTCCAGTGATCAGAACATATTATTCGCAACTCTCCTACGGCTTGTTTCTGAATTTTCATCCTCAAAAGCCATCATTTCATACTATGCTCAGTGAAGAATATACTTATATTCACTCTTGTCTAAAACTCTTCATTCTCCTCCAAGGTAGCCTGTTTGGCGGACGTAGGTAGAGTCGAAAATGTAATCCCCTTACTGAAAAGTGTTTTGTCTGAGGACACTCCTTCGAATATGAAACACACATTCAACAGAGAAGTCATGGAAAGAGTGAAAGATGCTGTTACCAAGTTAGACAATCCCGAAGTGGCTGTGGAATTCAACAGAATTGAACAAATGTTCCAGAAGCAAGGGCATATATCGGATTCGGTATGTGGGCTTACTATCAGTTATAATTTTCTGGTATTCTATATGGTATTCTCCGCAATAAAAATGTACTTTTCCAGACAATAGATGAACAGTTGTGTCAGGAGATTCAGCCACCTCAGGTGATTCATGACAGACAAAACTCTTGGTCATATCAACAAGTGCCAAGATACAGAGCACAGTATGACAATCAAAGAAGTTACACCAAGCAAAGATTCAACACTATCAAACAGAGGCCTGGTTTAGACGAATTGGTTTGAATTTGTCATATTGACATTGTTTTAGGTTTCAATCTTGAGGAATAAATTGATAGATAAAAACACCACCCCACATTTTGTTCCCATAGTTGGTCTTGATGCCTTTGAAGGGTATGTCATTCCACTAAAAACCTTGAGGTGGATTCTGTCAAACACCGTCACTTTGACAGCGAATTCCTAACCTCCAAATTTCGACAGTCTGTCACTATGACATATTGCTCAATGTCTTTTCCATTCAGTATCCATATATACAGGGTGTCCCAGTATACCGGTTCCAAAACATAATATCTCAGAAATTTCAGAAGATACAAATCCGATATTTTCATGATCTGCTAAACATGCAAGGACTTTCGTTGTTGGATAAGTGATTTCGGGTGGAATTTCAAGTGGAAAAATATACAGGGTGTCATTTGAAATATAAGATAAGAAAGTTAGGGTCACTTCTGGTACAACAGGAACTAGATTAGTTTGATTGAATTTAGATCTTTTCTAATGGCTGATGAGATATGCAGCCGTGGCCAACATATATGGGACACCCGGTATAAGGTCTATTAGATATGGGACATGCTGTACATGCATATCTACTGCGTTGTTGTTTGTATTTCCGATCCAATCAGATATATCACCATGGCATTTTCATATTGGAAGAACTGATTCATGTCATGCGACACACTCGTTAGTGTGAAATCAGTCTTGCAACAAGTAAAGAGAATGAAACTGAAAAACAGTGAGGGCAAAAAAACAAAGAGCTTCTTTTCAGTAGCGTCTGAAACGTATAGAGACTTTGCAGAGAATACCAGCATTCACGGATTGAAATACACGGTTAAAAAAGAAATCGGTACTTGGGAAAAGTAAGTTACACTGCAAGTATAATATACAAGGTGTCATCTTCACAGTGTCAGAAAAGGACGCATTCATTGCATATAAAATCATGAATGTTCTGAATGGAATTGTTTTCTAGAAATAAACTCCCAAATTATGGAACTTCTGTTCGTTTAAAAGTATGAATGATGCTTTCCAGGATATTTTGGATATCCGTAGTGGTTTGTGGATTGTGCTGCGCGACCTACATGACAGTTCTGTTTTGGGAAAGATACGTCAGTAACCCAACAAGAACTACTATACTGACTTCTTACGCTCCGACTACAGCCATACCGTTTCCAGCGGTCACCCTGTGTAACATCAACAGGATATTGGTGTCAAATGTCGACTCTTTCATCAAAACGCTGTCGGTGCCGTCATCCAATATGTACAGTGTGTTTCCGAAATTGTAGACATAAATGAAGATGAAGAAACAAAATGATTTTGAAGAATGTATTTTTGTTGAAAAAATATTTTGGGATATCTTCAATCATTAAGTTTGTCTAGGGCTTTTGTAGATCACTGGTAAGAGGTTTACAACCGAGCTTCTGGAAGTTGAAAAGTGTACAAAAGTATTTTAATGATTGTGGCAGCGTTGCGGATTTCATAACAATCATTCCAATAACAATATTGTGATTTATTGTATAATCATTTGTCTCATATGAACAACTACACTTCTAATTTATCGCTCCAATTTCGGGAACATGATATAATGAACATGGCTGGTGTGGAATATACCAGGTTGATTAGGTATTTTTCTTCCCGCAGGAAATTGAACGAATCGGAAAAATCATCAATGAAAAATGGTTTGCCGCAATTACTAGCCTTCACAAATCCCAACATTTTCAGTTATAACATGACGGAATTGGAACTTGTCAATGACATTCTGGAGAGAAACGGATATACAAACGTTTCAGTCGTTATGGAAAAGCTCAGTCAAAGTTGTGATGAGATGCTAGTGTTTTGCTCTTGGAACAACGATATCGTGAACTGTTCTGACATTTTCAGTAAATCATTTACTGTGGACGGTTCCTGTTGCTCTTTCAATTATAGGTATGAATTGACTCATTTGGCATCATGGTCTGTTAGTAATAAATCAATCTATGAAGCATCCTAGGTTTGCAATCCAATGGAAAATATCCCAGGGACAGCATATCGATTGAAATCTATTCTATATGAATATGTATATCTATCAAGATTTGCTAAATATACGCCAACTATATCTATCACTCGGTTAGAGTTTCGTTAGGAATTTTATGAATTGATTGATCACCTACTCTCCTATACTTCCCAAACAGACTATTTGACTAGCTTATGTCGTTTCAGAAGTGACAAAAAACATCCTCATTCTGATCTTCATACGAGGTTCAATGGACAGTTGACTGGTTTGGTTGCCATTTTGAATCCAATGATACAGCCAGTTCAATACTCGTCCTTATTTTCATCGGGTTTCAAGGTAATATAATATCTCATTTCACAAGTATAACTGTAGTTTTCCGATAAGTGTTCTTTGGATTCCAATTCCGCTTTATCTCTCACAACTTTAGGAATATATTCGTAAAAATATGTGAGTTGAAATTACTAGGATAGAACTCAGAAATTTGAGTCGTTTTTTATGATATACAGGGTGAGTCAAAAATGTGTACCGAGCTTTCTGGGGGTGATAGAACATTGAAAAATAAGTGTAGTTTGATGATTAAACTCATGGCCCAAAATGCATATTAAGGGAGATATATCCTACCAAAGTTGATAAAATTTAAATAATTTCTCCGCATAACTTCTGAACGATGAAAGCCACCCGATTGAAATTTTGTGCATGAATGTATGTTGTCAAAATACATTTTTCCGTCACACTTCCACATTTCTGATATTGTTATAAAGGGTGTTTTCAGAGGGTGAGTCATGATTTTTTGTAGAAAACTTTTTTTCCTGTATTATTTTCAGTGAAAAAACAGGAGCATTTGATGGAGCGAAGAAAATTACATGAAAAAGGTACTCTTATTCGAAAACAAAAAAATTGAGCCGTTCGTGAGATATTTGAGTTTTTGTAGTTACATGATATCAGCAGATTGATTTTATTCTTCGCGAGATTCATCGGTATAACGATATTTGCAGCAGCATTTGCATTTCCGAAGCACTCGCCAAGCATTAGAAGCATATCAGTTTGTTCAGAGAACGAATAACCTGCCATATTTCTTAAAATCTCAGTTGATAATCGCAGTGATAAATGACACAGAAAAACCACACGAACAAATCGACTACAACAATGTTGACTCGAATGTTGATGACATGAACGTCAAAATTGAGAACAAAATTATTCATCATGGCCTGCTAAAATATTGTTACCGATGAATCTCGCGATGAATAAAATCAATCTGCTGATATCATGTATAACTACAAAAACTCAAATATCTCACGAACGGCTCAATTTTTTGTATTTGAATAAGAGTACCTTTTTCATGTAATTTTCTTCGCTCCATCGAATGCTCCTGTTTTTTCACCGAAAATAATACAGGGAAAAAAGTTTTCTACAAAAAATTATGACTCACCCTCTGAAAACACCCTTTATAACAATATCAGAAATGTGGAAGTGTGACGAAAAAATGTATTTTGACAACATACATTCATGCACAAAATTTCAATCGGGTGGCTTTCATCGTTCAGAAGTTATGCGGAGAAATTATTTCAATTTCATCAACTTTGGAAGGATATATCTCCCTTAATATGCATTTTGGGCCATGAGTTTAATCATCAAACTACACTTATTTTTCAATGTTCTATCACCCCCAGAAAGCTCGGTACACATTTTCGACTCACCCTGTATATCGGTATTTTGATATCGATATCTTGTATATAGATATGGAAGGAAATATCAAAGGAAATATCTTTTGTTGATTTTTCAGCTTTTTGTGGGATTTTCTCTCCTCGTTTCTAAAAAATAAAGTAGGAGTTATTGAAACATATTTCAATATATTAATTTGTAGTAAGGACAGATTTTGTGATCTGCCCCAAAATGTCACTGCGCTTGAAATTAAACCTTTAGATACCTAAAAGAGAAATTCTCTATTTGTCAGTGACACCTTGTTTTTGAAAAATTCGGAGATACAAATATACTTATTCGGGAACAGTATCTTTTGTTGCCTTCAATACTTTTGATAGTATCGGAAAGGTGGTTATAAACTTTGATGCCTTCATAAATCATGAAATGTCTCGTCCAAACGGATTTGGGCATATCTTCAGTTTTGTCTGTTACTAATGTATGTGTACACACACACACACCTATTTACGGTTATTTTTGTTGTCGAGGTGATCATTCAAGACCCTGAAGAATACCCCAGCTCGCAGTCCACCACCAAAATAGTCTCGGTGGGCAAACTGTCTTACCTCCAGATCCAAGGAACGCAAATGATTTGTAGCGACGCAGTCAAAAATCTGCCGATAAGTCAGAGACACTGTTTGTTGGCGGACGAATTGAAAATGAGGTATCTCGGCGACGAATATAGTGATTCCAACTGCTTGACGGAATGTGCAGCTGCCAATTTCGCTCGATTGTGCGGATGCGCACCTTACTATTTACCTTTTTTGGGTAGGTATACATGAGAATGGTCAAATTGATGTTGAAAATGGTGCCTTTTTTTATTATTGATAGTTGCAATTTCTGAGGGCTTGAACCGGCGCCTCCACCATATGTTAAAAAATGTTACTTATCGTTATTGATAGTTGTGAGGGTTCACACCGGCGCCTCCACCATATGTTACAACTCTGCTTTTTTAATTATTGATAGCTGGAATTTCTGAGGGTTTGAACGGGCGCATCCACCATATATTATAAATCACACATTTTAGTATTATTATTGATAGTTGGAATTTCTGAAGGTTCAAACCGGCGCATCCACCATATGTTATACATGTGACTTTTCATTGGTGGTTGGAATTTACGAGCGTTCAAACCGGCGCCTCCACCATATGTTACAAATGCATTTCTGTTCAGTGCCGATAGTTGAAATTTCTGAGGGTCCAAACCGGCGCATCCACCATATGTTACAAATTTAACTTCGTTATTATTGATAGTTGGAATTTCTGAGGGTTCGCACAGACGCCTCCACCATATGTTACAAATGCATTTCTGTTCAGTAGATAGTTGAAATTTCTGAGGGTCCAAACCGGCGCATCCACCATATGTTACAAATTTAACTTCGTTATTATTGATAGTTGGAATTTCTGAGGGTTCGCACAGGCGCCTCCACCATATGTTAAAAACGTTACTTTTTTAGTTATTGATAGTTGGAATTTCTGAGGGTTCGAACGGGCGCATCCACCATCTATTATAAATCACACTTTTTAATAATATTATTGATAGTTGGAATTTCTGAAGGTTATACAGGGTGTCCTTAAAAGGGCTTTACAAAAAGCTACCACATATTCTTCAGACTTCAACTTTTTGCGTCGTATAAATCTTTGTATACGTGAAAATGGTGAACATTTTGAACAATTTTTATGAAATATCTGTTAATCGTTTCATTATTAATTATGCTCTAAATCACTAAAATTAAAATTTTGTCGAAACCATGAGAGGAATCGACTTTTGTCAAGAGTACCTTTTTTGTAGTGAATGAGTTGAATAATTTAGATTTCATATTGAAACTAATTTTTTTCCATTGGCGTAGGAGTTTTAGATGTTTATTTACTGAAAAAATCAAGTTCTACGCCCATGGAATGATATTCATTATGATTATGATATGAGTTTCATTGCCCGATGAGTCTATGCCAACGTACCAAATTTGAAAAAAATCTCATGAGCCGTTCAAAAGTTATGAAGCAAAATCGATTTGAAAATTTCAACTTCAGAGCCGTCTAGCGCCCAAACTAAGCAACTTTTTACTGAGGTAAGTTTGCTTGTATCGAATTGTTTTGGTCTGAAGAATATGTGGTAGCTTTTTGTAAAGACCTTTTAAGGACACCCTGTATATGTTATACATGTGACTTTTCATTGGTGGTTGGAATTTACGAGCGTTCAAACCGGCGCCTCCACCATATGTTACAAATGCATTTCTGTTTAGTATCGATAGTTGAAATGTCTGAGGGTTCAAACCGGCACCTCCACCATATGTTACAAATGCAATTTTTTCATTATCGATAGTTGAAATTTCTGAGGGTTCAAACCGGCGCCTCCACCATATGTTACAAATGTAACTTTGTTATTATTGATAATTGGAATTTCTGAGGGTTCAAACACAACTTGAAAAGTCATTTAAGGCAAATAGAAATTCATCCAATAGTGAAACTATAAATTTTGGAATCCTTGAAGATTGCGTTGATACCTTTGTTGTGTTGGTGTTTTACGATCCGATTAGAATCCAAAATCAACTTTCGCCCGTTTGCTCATCTGCTTTGTTGAAGCTGAACCTGCAATCTAGTAAAACAGTTACAACATTTCTTACGAGTTACAATCCGTATATTCTTCAAACTAATGAAATATACAATACGAAATTCGACGAATGACTTCTTCCGAATAATTATCAAGCTTCTTGAGTTTTTGATTCATCTTTTTTGTTGAACGAAATTCTCCTCATAATTTCTAACTTGGTAGAGAATATCATCAGTCAAGATACGGAATGAATATTTAAGAGTGCTTTGCGTTTGATGTATGTACATGTAATGATGAATCTATATTTTTCAGATGTTCCAATATGCAATATTTCACGAATTCCCTGTATACATATGGTTGTGCAGGAAGGTAAAGTGAGAACGTTTATTTGTCAGTATATTTTCAACATCAAAGCGAATTATTTCAGTTCAGTCAGATGCAACCATGATTGAAGCTTGTGACTGTGTATCGCAATGCGAAGATTATTTATACAGTGTGTTGTCCACATCCACACCGTTCGAATTTATTGAGAGCAAATCGGTCATGCCCTTGTGAGTATATGAAATTGTAGTTTTTCATGTTCCTTAACAGATGAGGGGATTGTTTGAAAACAATCAGACCCCATTGGTTGAGAAAAAAATTACAAAAGTACAGAAAAGAAAACAACGTGAATATCATGATATCCGTCCCATTTTTTTTTCCAGAGATGATATCCCAATAGACGAGCATTCGATATTTCTGAACGTATTCTTTATGAGTCAGCGACAAACAATTTATTTGAGAGACACGATAACATCTACGGTATATTTATTATGTGAGTACCTAATGTGACACCCTCTGTATAAACTCGTACAATCGTTAAATCTGTCCTTACTACAAATATATTGCAATAATTTTTAATAACTTCTACTCTATTTTTTAGAAACGAGGAGAGAAAATCCCATTAAAAGCTGAAAAATGAATTGTACAATCGTGTTTAGATAATATAATAAGTAACTAGTCCATCGATATTATTGTGTAGTAGATTCCTACTACAAAATAATTCATGTTCTCGAATATCATACAGGGTGTTTCATTATTATTGTATAAAAATGTAAAGGTGGATTTCTTGAAGAAAATAAGAGAATAGTTCTCAGATTTTTCATCCGAAGAAACATAGTTTTCAAAATAGATGATGTCAGAGTTCCTGATACCATTAGAATCAGTTTGATTATTCCAGTGGCTTCCTTGAGGGGGAATAAGCTGATGATTTAAAAAATAAAAAATATTGTAACGCCTTTTTTTTCGAAATGAAATACTCTTTCAAGATTGAGCAATCCGAAATACAACTTGTCCGTATTATTTCTGAATTCAATTGGCTCATAACTAACCAAGTCACTGAGGGAAATTCACGGTGAATCATCCTGTAAAATTTCCAGCATCTTTCGGAGGAGTCTACAGCCTCTTCATGGGCTGCAGCTTGATAACCATCGTGGAGGTGCTATACTACTGTCTCTTCAAATTCTTGGTGAACTTGAAGCTCATCGGGAAAGTACGTACAGATGTCGATGAAAGCAGCAAGAAGTTGAGAAGAAGAAATAAATTTCATTTCGGGAGGAACAGTGATATTTTTTATCAGCAAGACAATTATCTACCATGAGATTTTTTTTCAGATGAGCCAGCGTAATGAGGTTTCGTCTCGATAGCTGTAGATTCATGTCTTTATTGAAGAAAATTGATATGTAATTAAACGTGTGAGATACAAAGTTTTTCTTCTGAATTTTTCAGAGATTTATGTATCCCAACTGCCATTTTGAAGGGTGTGAAAATTCGGTAAAGATTGCACAGGGGTTGAGCCAAGATAGTTAGAAGACGTTTAGAATCAGGTATCACTCATTATGATAAAAAGATATCGATAAGAGCGTTTATCAGTTGAGTTTATCTCGTTCATCAACATTAATATGTTTTGTTCATGATTACAAGTCGTTAAAATAAGTGAGTTTGCGAATGACGTTCTCAAAAATAATACTACTAGGTAAGACTCACTTTCAGAATTTCCTCTCATTGACTGAAAACCTTTTTGTTAACGAAACGAGTATTTTCATTCAGCATTGCTGGCGTCTGCGAATGTGAGATCTTACACCATAACTGCGAATGATCCATCGTTGCCAACTCAACGTGTTCTCGACGAGCATTCCTTGATAAGGTTCACACCAGGTCGGCCAACGCGAGTGATTGACTGTCCGAAAAATACGTACCTCAATCGAGCCACTACGACTTGCGACTTCGAACGAATCGAAAATATCCCACAGCGGCGCCATTTTCATAGGAAACTAGTGGTGGACATACTACCAGCTGAGGATTGCAGGTGAAACCTTCGATCATTGAACAGACTAGATAAGTAATCCACACCCCTGGCAATACAGTTTGTCTAAACAAGGATAGCAGGAGCTGATTCTCCCAGCACCAGTGCCGTGTTGTCAGAGGGGGTCGAATTTATTATTAATTCATGATGAAACCAAATTGAAAATTCGTAACAATTTCAGTGGCACTTTTCAGCATTTCTTGGTGGGAAAATGAACATCCTCATACTTCCTTCACATTGTTACGAAAAATTCGAATACATACAATCCTATGGTGATTGTTGTAACTTGCTTGTAATCAATAAACTTATTAAGACCACGTCACAAGAAAAGTTCAATTCTCAACGCCATGTGAAACAATATACTTACTATTCAGTAAACAGTGTGTCTACTTAGTCTTAATCATAAATAACGTTCAATTTCGATAATGAACATTTATATGTTTGGCGATCAGTGACGATTTACGATTTCAAAGTTCAGTACCTACTAGCGGAAATAATTTTCAAAGAAGTGAAAAACTCGTTTTCAAGGCAAATAGATATGATTGCATATTTGAATGTAAATTTCAAATCTGAAGATGAAAATTTTTTATATCATTTCACGATATCGTCAAAAATGAAAGAGGTTTCATCTTTCGCAGAATTCATATATTTTGACGCAAAAAAATGATGTCTGATTATTTCATTTCATGTAGATAGATGAGAATCGATAATAAATATGTGTAGACAAGTATTATGACGAAATGTTATATCAACAATAAAATCACGACTCATGTGAAGATGTAGCAAATAGCAGTGTTTCTTATTTAAGTTGAATCTTTCAATTTATTTGCCTCATGATGGAGTCTTGCAGTGAAATATTTCTTCAAAATTAGTTTGACTAGTTCCATTGGGTGATGTTGTGAAGGGCCAGGGTCAGTGTTGTTCAAATGCATGTTCAAAAACAGTCAATGGTAAATTTGTCATTGTTGTGTGTACAAGAAGTATAGAAATATCCTTATATTCTTTATCAAAAATATTAATTGAGTTCATCATTATTCTCAGTGATTTTTCAACAGCTTTGCATATTTTGACTACAAATAAGGAAGCATTTATCAGTGCTACATATTTCACCACAAGACACTGTCGCAGCTGACCTATGGGTATAATCAATATAATCTAATCAATTCGATTCATTTTTATCCATTCCATTTGGGAAAATGCTTCAAAATCTCGAATGATACGACAATGGTAACTCACCTATGAAATGACGTGTTTTGATCGCCGGTTCAAATTGTCTTTAACACACCTCACAACTTCTCACCATCATATCAAATCACCAAAACAGGAAATAAACTGAGTTTCTGATGAATTCTGAGTACACAAAACTGAATACAAGTTGAATAATATCGATAAATCAAAACGTAAATAATGACAGATACCAAACAAAGCAATAATCGCCGTCCACTGTCAATATCAAATTGCGGTGTTGCAACGTTGAGCAAAAAGTATTCACGATACCCATGCTGGTCCTTAGCCCCCAAGAAAGTAAAATTGCTAAGTCTCAGAATAATGTAGCAATCTTCTATTAATCAGAACCGATTCATAATCGTCATGACCCAAATTTATTATTATATTTGTGCATTGAACTACATGAACTCATAAAGGACTCTAAATATTATGGACTATTAATCACTTTTTGATGATTGAATATGACAACACTGGCGACGATTGGGTACTAATATTATGATGATTCTGGGAATTCATGTTAGCTTCAGAATATTCGTTTTGTGATCCTTCTAGTGGGTTTGTTGTTCGGAGGGTGAAACGATGATTTGATTGATTTTCAACTGTTTTTTATGAAAAGAGAGGTTCATGAGATAGAACGGATGAATTTTAATGAAATACAATACCATTTGAATATCCAGTAAACAGAGAAATATTGACAGCACTATACAAGGTTGGGATAAAGTATGGAACCAAGTAAATATCTTTTAAACGAAAAGAACGATATTCATGAAAATTTGCAGGCAAGTGCAATATAACAAAATCCATCTGATGTCAATTTTTCGGTTATAAAATATACTTCCGGTTCAATCGGAAATGCCATCATCTTCTTTGATTTAAATGGGACACCCTATATATTTATACAGATTTTGAAAGAACTTGTTATTTCGAATTCATCCATACTTAGTTCAGTGTAAAAAAAATTCGAAAACATATATAGCTTATATAGCTTTTTAATCGACCTCCTTTGAGTTCTTTGCATTTGAGCAAAAAACTATTCAGATAAACTAATGAATATTGTTGATGGCATATCCGGTTGAACCGGAAGTATATTATTAACAAAAAATTGTACATTAGATGCATTTTCATGAATATCGTGCTTTTCGTTTGGAAGATATTCACTCGGTTCCATACTTTATCTCAACCCTGGACATACAATAGCAATTTCCAAACAGCATAAAATACTGAATCGGAATACTAACCTAACCTCGCTCCTGTGAGCCACATATTTCGATTATAAAAAAAGTTCCTCTATTATTTCTGTTGTGAAATCATTTTGGTATCATATCTCATGTCTGTGGAAAAAGTATTGTGTTCAACTCGCACTGACCACTCATTCCTCGCTTATGTGAGTAAGCTCGATATATATTCATGCTATTATGCATTAAATACATTATATTATACATTATATACACTCCTACACTGTCAGGCTCGAGACCTTTCCAACATCGCTATACCAAGCATCATTCCTCAATAGAACGGCAAAGTTATGGAATTCTTTGCCCAGTGAAGTCTTTCCTATGCCTTTTTTATAGGTACTTTCACGGTCGGTGCTCAACGGAAATATCATCTGATATGCCACCACGTGCGATTCCTAGTAGACAAATTAGACGAGCTCAGGCTGGTCACTCCTACACTGTCAGGCTCGAGACCTGTCGAACATCGCTATACTAAGCATCATTCATCAGTAGAACGGCAAAGTTGTGGAATTCTTTGCCTAGTGAAGTCTTGCCTGATGCTTACAACCTCCAAACTTTCAAGAAATATTCCAACACCTTCCTACTCTCCCAAAATTCCACCGCTGGCTAACTCGATGTTCCTCGAACATCATAGGTTTCCCTTTCGTGTTGTCCACAGATAAAAAAAATATTTTGTTTCAGGAAATTCGTGTTGTGTGGCCCGTCTGGATGCGTCGAGATGAGTTGCCCCGGCATTTTGTTTTTCGACACGCATATAAATACCTGCGTCCGGAATTTGAATTGCTGCGAATTCCCTGAGAAAAATTCCACCAGGATATTGCAGGATCCTCCAGTCGGCTTCCATAGATCGATAGAGACAATGCCAGATTATATCCTTGAATAATAAAAAAATTGAATGATTGAAGATCTACTTATTGGTTATTTCGTCAAGAAATGCCGTTTCGGTTCTATCAACCAATAGCGATATAGGGTAATAGTGAATACGACTCGCACTTCGAATTTTATCGGATGAATTTTCATTTAATTTTTCAACAAATGCGGAAGGCATCTTGATAATGTTCTTATGTCGCACTAGTGCGAAAAACTGACCTCAGGAGCACCAAAATCCGTACATAAAATAGCATAAAGTACTATTTCCTACGACCACCTATGTGAAACGCACTAGTGTGGAAATATTTGACGTCGACTCAGTTGAGTGAAGTTGGTAAGCAAAGATGATAGCTGAAATATCCGAAGATTGCCGAACTTATTCCAATTCATAGGCGTACACAATTATATTCATGAAATTGACATAAGGGGTTATCTCTCAAACTATCAAAACGGTTTCCGCTCCAGTTCTCTCGTTCCTGATTGCTGTATTCTGAAACTTTATTGAAATGAAGGAATGATAATGTACTATTACGGCCCCAGTGCGAAAAGCTGTACATTCCGGCACCGCGGAGCGTGCGGAAAAGCGGCACTTTCGGCACGCCCCCTCTGGAAATCCACCCGAACGATCGGCGGCATGCAGACGTTCTCGCGCTGGCGACGGCGCCGACGCTATGCGGCGGCCGTCGCGGCGCTCGCCGCCTACCCGGACGCAGTTCGACATCGCGGCCCGCTTTGGCAACACCGATCGGCGCTTTTTCGAAAACTGCGGGAGACAAACGCGCGCGGTTTTCGCGACGCGTAAGAGTGCGAGACGATCTACAGGGTGGACACGCTTCTCGGGGGTGGAATCAGTGAGGTATTGCTCAGATTGGAATTCGTAACGGAAATATCATGTGTCCAAGAAAAGGAGGGCCGGTATTTTTTTTTTCAATATTCGGATAACTGGATATATACTTTATTGTACGAACAAAGGAGCAAACTTTCATTTACGAAGCGATATCGTAGATATTTATATAAATCATGATATAGTAGAGCATATAGAGAGTATTAATTGAATAGAGATACAGATACAAGGGATTTTAACAAGATATTTTTGATTTGGCTACAAAATCAGTATTATATACCCAAAAATTTTCGATGGAATTTGGCACAAGCTTCTTGATAGACCAAGAACTTATGAAAAATGTAATAAAAAAATCAGAGCTGGTACGCTCTCACGTCATGAAAAAGGGCAATGACAATGAGAATGAAATCGCACTTTTTCGCATTCTCCTGTATATCTCCTGCTAGACTTACATATGAGTATATCGGAAACAGCGAAAAATACAGATTTTCAATTCAAGCACTGACAAAATGACACCAAGAAATCGGTGATATAATTTTTCATTACATCTTCATTACATTCATAGTTGTGATAAAATTAGCGACTTCATCATCCAACGTTTTATCATCGATCAACTATCATCAAATTCAGAATTTCTAATGTGGTCCTGGAACACAAATGGAATGGAATGAACGTGATTCGAGAATAATATACCTACAGTATATCATTGTATTGGAGATGGAAAATTGACTCTTTCAAATTTAAAATCATAAGAGGATCGTATTCAAAATTATGAAACGATGATACTGTACCTGTTGAAATGTAAATGATATCAATAAATTATAACTTCAGTTTCGGAGGGAGAAGAAGATTAAATTGAGAAAAGCGTGCATGAACGACTTCCCAAAAAATAACTTCATGTAATTTCCCTGGTTTTCCTATTCTTGGACACAAAATCATACTCTTGAAATACAATTGACGAAAATGAATTACAAGATACATTTCCTGGAATACATTTCACTTCTGCTGATTGTCAACATGGGCGTTTTGAAATACAATCGAATCAAATGTAACGATTTCCTAACTCCAAATTAGAAAACAGAATTTCGAATTATACTTTCTGAATTATCAATGGTTTTCGAACATTTTGCAAATATGGATCCCACGTCACACTGATAACTGTAAGAAACACACAAAGTGGGTCAAAACTGCGGCAAAGTTGCGCCTTGGGTGTTCAACAAAATTCCTCTCCAAAATCCGGGATGAGAGGAAACAAAAAAAAAGTTCGCATCCTTTCCTCATATATTCGAATAGACATTAGAATGAATAGAAATCCAACATTTCGTCCTTGGTCGAACATCATCAATCAAGGAACTTTAGTTTTTTAAACAGGACCGTATTTTTGTATAGTTTTCGATCTCTTTTCTAAGATGATCTACACGACTGTTTTGGTGGAGACAAAGGTATGGAGATACTTATATTTGTCTAACGATCTTGCCAATTATTATCCAAATTTTTTTCAACTTCAAAGTAACATGTTTTCTCTCCGATTCGACTCGCACTTCATCTGATCTTTCAAGGTTATCAAATTTCTAACAGCCTGTATAAGAGCTCAACCTTCCCAACAACTCACCTCCCTTCAATTAAAGCATCTCTAATTCCGGAATCTCCATGGAAATATATGCTCAGGATGTTGTGCAGGTACCTACACCATGCATATTTCAATAACAGAGCAGAAGGGTCCTCTCTTCGCACAGCAGAAATTCATTAAAGAGTATAACACCACTTCAGAAGCACTATCGTCTAACTTTGTCATTACTCTTGAAGTTATATACATACTTTCCTCGGGGATTTTATTCCCGGCCGTCGAAAATATGTATTAAAGGAATATATTTAGCTCGGTAATCTGAAAACGCCCGGCTCGTCTGAAAGAGGGTAGGTACCTCGTAAAAAGTTGATCGAAACTCATTATATATTATGTAAGTTCAACATAAGGTTTTACAAGAAATCCTTGAAATGAAGTTTTTCTGCAGTAGATCTTGGTGTTATTGATTTTCAGCAGTAGCTAACGGTGTTGCAAACTCAGATTCTTGGAACTGACAGAAAGGACATGACAGCAATGCCGTGGAAATACACCAAGTCATAACCTATCGCTTTCCATTTATCGAACACTGGATAACAGATGAAATCTCTAGAAAACTTAACGTTCGAACTTGATTCATACATACTGTCTGTAAGTTCTTCGAGGAGGTGGTACATTCATTTTTTAGCTCTTCATGGGATTTTCTCTCCTCGTTTCTAAAAAATAGAGTAGAAGTTTTTCGACACTTTTCAGTGTCAAAATCGAAAACATTGAAAACATTTTACGAAGAGAAAGATATTTCAATTGTGTTGAGAACGGGAGCAGATTCGTTCCCGAAACGTCCACCAAGATAAGTAGAAGTTTTATTCTTATTAAATATATTTGTATTTCCAAATTTTTTCGAAAACAAGGTGTCACTGACCAATAGAGAATTTCTCTTTTAGGTATCTAAAGGTTTAATTTCAAGCGCAGTGACATTTTGGGGCAGATCCCAAATCTGTCCTTACTACAAATATATTGCAATAATTTTTAATAACTTCTACTCTATTTTTTAGAAACGAGGAGAGAAAATCCCACGAAAAGCTAAAAAATGAATTGATTCATACACTTGGATCATTGTCTTGCATGTTTTGTTATTACCAAAGTGATTCATAATCCCAATCTGGGAGCATTTGGAACAAAAATTGATATCAAAATCTGATAATTTGACCAATGAAAATAGATTCATTTCACAGTTTCCCACCCCTGAGCCATGAAATAAACTGCAGACAATAAAATATCTGATTCCGCAACCAATATCCTCGCTTTAACATCGTCAAACACTATAATTAATAGGCATAATTTCCCCCCGAAGAGATTCCTTTCTGTTGACGACACTTTTATGTCTTTTTATGTGTTTCTTTTGTAGAAAGGACAGTCGCTGGTTCTTTTTTCAGCAAGTCTGACATTACTTGGAACGCCATCATTATCTACCTTCCCATGTCTTATCTGTTTTTCTGGCTTCCCAACATACGAGGGGACCCTGCTGACGATTCCCTTTATTCTACCCCTCTCTAATGACGGTATTAAATCCTGGAATATCTCTTTTTTTCTCATGGTTGTCGAGTAGATGATTTCAGCCTCCTGATGACTGACTAGAATAGTTAGAATTTTTTTTCATGATGAGGTAGAACGTTCATAATGATTATTATTGAAAATTTCGATTCGAATTTTTCAGTCCATCCAAAATAGATGCGGTCCGGAATGTGAAAAATGTCGCAAGTAAATACATATAACGAATTTCAGTATTGACTTGAAATCTCTAAACCTCTTCAGATTCTACCTCCGGGCTGTTTTGAGTAATCGAAATCAATCCTTATTAATTATTATATCGCCAATCGATGCCTTCATCGCCCATCTCTAATCATCTAACAGATGACAATGATTTGTGACATCTTTATTACTAATTATTTACAAATCGAAGTATCAATTCTTCCATAGCTTTGTTCGCATCTAGTCCATTTTACTGAAGCGAATTTTGTAATTTTATCTACATTCGAATTACAACTGGATGGATGTGTTGTTGGTTGCGAAAGACATACTGCGATAGATGAGTGATAAGTGCTTCATATCGACAGTTCTTTGATATTGACCAAGGTATTTTTTCATTATCATCATATACTTAGTGATACTAATAATGGTGATTTCTTAGGTTAGTAGTGGTTTTTTTCTTTGATATTTTGAATTTTGGTGATGGACTAAACAAAAGAAGTACTTCGATGAGGTTTCATGCATAATATAAGTCATTTTCCAGCTTTTTGTGGGATTTTCCATCTTCGTTTCTAAAAAATAAAATCCCACAAAAAGCTGGAAAATGAATGTACCACCTCCTCGAAAAACTTACAGACAGTATGATATAAGTCGTTTTGCTTCGACTCAGGAATGGACTGCCTCCGATAGTCCCCTCCTCAAAACTTTCATAAAACTGTAACTTTTAAATATTTTTCAATGAAATAACCAGCACAGTTTTCTGAATGAAATCACTCGTGTGTACTGTCGATCACAGCAAGGGAAATAAAGGAAATACGGAATTTCCAAAATACGAAAATCCGATAAATATGTACCTTGGATTAATCACACATTTTTCATATCATAGGGTCCTCCATTCAGTAACGGTGATATTTTGAACCAATCTATACATTTCCGAAAGGGGAGAGTCAGTCCTGAGACATCCTGTAGGTATCAGTAGTAGTGGTAGGAACCTTATAAAAAATTACAATGTATTGAAATGTAATGTATTGAAAGCAGATATTATTCTTATATCATTATTTTTATTTACATCTATCAAGCCTTTCATCGTTTTTATGGTTATATTCGTGATGAGGGTTGTTCATAACGAAATGAATATGATATGTCAACAATATGAGGGTAGTGATATCGCCGATATCACAAATACCTATTACTGGAATAAATATTCCAAACCCTTTATTTTATAGCTACTGTGGAACTGCCAGTCATTATTCCCATTACATTATCGTCAGATTCAATCTTCCATGTACAGGGTGGTCAAAGTTGAGCACGTACATCATGAGAGTTATGAATAACAACCAGTTTACAGGGTGATACTATCAGACAAAAACTGATCGAGGTGTTCTAGGCTTGATTTTCGTGAAAAAAAATAAAGGCGCAAACCGCGATCGTTCTAATTCTGATTCTACTGAGTGTACCATACAATTGCTCCACATATTCACTCATTAATGGTGACACAATACCATTGGAAGAATCTGATTTCTGCATATAATATTTGTTTCTGAGCACTCCACGATGGAGAATATTGAAAAACTAATTGAATCTGTGAGCATAATCAGATTCTTTAAAGAGGGTGGCATTCAAAAGAAGTTGATGATTCGACAATATTCTCGACATTCACATAAAACTCTCAGTACATTGACAAAAAATTTCATATCCCTGAATATTTATGGCCGTCGATAGAATCGCGCGCAAAAAGTCGCATTTAAGCGTTCTCACCCACATAAAAAAGAAATAAATAAAATGAATGTAAATCAGCGAGTCTTTTAGGGTTTTCATAGTCCCGCACATGAAGTATTTTGGGAATCTAACAGACCGCACCACATTTTTCTCTTTTATTGCTGATACTGCATCCCCTTGGATTTATGAAGGAAAATGTAGATTGCGGAAGGTTATTTAAAATGTATTTCAAACATTCGGTGCTCGGATCTTCTATCTCGAAGAATAAAATCAGTGAGGCGGAATTCGATGGATCGCTTTCTTGAACAAAGTTACAGTAGAGACACATCATATTCGGTTACGTATTCTCAGTAGACGAGCCTGTGCTGTGTGCGAACAGTTGTCATCTGTCATCTCACCAGTAGCACAGAATACTGGCTTGAAACTGGCTCCGTATTGGCCCAGTATTTGATATCGAATATGAATACAATGATTTGCGAACATTTTCTTTCACATCCTGTGAATCGCACATTGTATCAATATTTATAAAACTATCTTTCATGCTCTATATCTATATTTCCTCCATATTCCTCCTCCTATCATTAAATATATATTCGTTCATTGTTTGCAGTATTTGTATGCAAATTTCGACCGAATGTTGGATTTATATTGACTGAATGTTTCCTAAACTATATTACAGAACAGTTACTCGATTTCTCAATTTTCAGAAATATTGGTCGAATAGCGGGCCAATCTGAGTGTGCCACTGACGCTGTCAGTTGTCATCTGTCATCTGTCATATGTCATCGCCTATATACGTATTACGGCGACTCATTCTCTATCTTCGGTGTATCTGAGGAGTTAAAATGATTAGCATCTCGATAGTATTCTCAAGATTTTCTAGGAATCATCCTCAAGTGATTGTCGATAGTTATGACAGCCTATTTATGCAACAAAAAAGTCATGGATCGATGAACAGTGACAGTTCAATGATCGTCTCCTCCAAGTTAACCAAATAATCGAGAGTATGGAATAGCACTAAGGTCTTGTTTCATTATTTCGTTGTCATTACGATGAATGAAACTACTTTTCGAACTATTGAATCCTCGATCGTTCGTTACCTGTTTTGAGGAGTTTCAAATCATCTAAGTTTATCGGATGGCAGGTCTCAGGAATATGTCGGGCAACGCTCGATTTGTCGAACCGAATTTACCTGATATGTTCTTTAAATCTAGTTCTCGTGTTTCGACAAGTTTGTCCAATATACATATTCATTATCGACACTAATTTTGCCTCTCGGGGTTAGATAAAATAGATTTAGTGGAAGAAATTTTAAGGATTATTGGTAAAATCACTTCTCATCAGTATAGATGGAATCGCTTCAACATAAAAATGAACAGCAGGGTTCCTGTTGGAAATTGAGTTCGATCTGTGTTAAAAGATAGGTGATCATTCGAGTATGCATAAAGCGAACAATAAAGAGAGCCTCGAAGCGGAGTTGAAAAGTTTTTTCATCAAATTTCTGCTCAAAAATAGCTCTCAGCGTGAAACTTCAAACTTGAAGCGAAAAACTTTTCCGCGTATGGTGTTATATCGAACACCGATCAGAAGAAAAAATGAGCGAGACGTAAGGTACTAGATTTGCTCAAGAAACTTAGCGACTTCCATAGAATAGTGATTTCATTATAAGGAGGTTTTCCTGAAGATATATTGCATTATCCACAATTTGCACAGCTAAGGAAACTATGTTTTGAATTTCACTTCAGTAATGTTTCAAATATAGTGTGTTCGACCAAGGCCGTGATAGTAACTTCGAGAAACAAATATGGCCGAATAAATAACATGAATTTGTCAATACATAATGGAATTATTGTAATATTGCGACGAATATAATATCTTGGCTCCATTGTGAATAACTTTCTCAATTCAAAAAGTCATTTCAATTACATGAATATAGAAACGAGTGGAAAATATATTTCTTTCCATGAGTATATTTATTCTTGTAACTAACTAAATCGCAGCGTTGCAAAAACTGCAGAATGCGAATCATTCTCAAATGCAAAAAAATCCCTTCCATTGAAATGATGCCTAGATATTATAATTGCATTCCAAAAAACCCGTTTGTACTAACTTTCAGTGATTTTTGTTCATGAAATGTTGAAAAAAAACCTGAATTCTTGATTTCATAAATGATCGATCCAATATAAAATGCAACATTCAACATTGAACATCAGTATTTATCATTCGAATGAAATCAATTATTATTATCATTTAGAGGAGATAAAGGAATGATATCACTGATGTCATGAGAGTTTCACACACTTGAGAGGACTTTTCTGAGACAGAACATAATTTTCACAAAACTGCGGAAAATCTGAATTCTCCTGGAAAAGGAAATCCGCGACCAAGGCTAATGCATCTCGTTTTCGACTTGTAGAAGATTGCAGTCACGTATTTGAACCCGTAAAACGTCTTCCTCGGAAAAAGAAATTCGCCGCAGTACAAAATCGATGTAATTGTGTAATTTCACCATACAGTTTGACTGGAATTACTCCTGGATGTATCTGGCTTACGTAAACTGAAGACGCCGGCAGGTCGATAGAAATCGAATAGAATTCATCAATTTCAATATCATCGTAATAGATTTCATTCCACGTTCACTTTGAATTGAAAAATCCAGGACCAAACCCTTCCACTGTTAGTGGCCAGCTTCAAAAAACGCTCGTTATATCGAAACGAATGACTTCACGATACTAACTCTCGAAATATTTTTTTAGATAATTCGGCTCCCTCTGTTCTCTCATTCAACTCATCGTTTTTAAATATTTACACAATATTTAATAATTGTAAATGTGAATCTGTAGATTTTGTTGTCCAACAACAACATTTACATCAATACACTGATCAAAACACACGAATACTTTGGAGCACTTTCGCACGGATGAGTGAGAATATAAATGCTAACCGGTCAGCTGATGCGAGCCATGGGCGCCGCCATATTGGCCTTGGCCTTTCGCTTCACACCGCGGCCGGCTGTAATGCGATAGATGCACGGCGATGTAATGAAAGTTTCTCTTCAGAAAAGGGTTCAGAGGAAGAATAGATATTCGAGACACAACTCAAGCTGTCATGACGAAACGGTGGGTTAGATGAAGAGAAGTTTATACAGGGTGAGTCAAAAATGTGTACCGAGCTTTCTGGGGGTGATAGAACATTGAAAAATAAGTGTAGTTTGATGATTAAACTCATGGCCCAAGATGCATATTGAGGGAGATATATCCTTCCAAAGTTGATAAAATTAAAATAATTTCTCCGCATAACTTCTGAACGATGAAAGCCACCCGATTGAAATTTTGTGCATGAATGTATGTTGTCAAAATACATTTTTTCGTCACACTTCCACATTTCTGATATTGTTATCAAGGGTGTTTTCACAGGGTGAGTCATGATTTTTTGTAGAAAACTTTTTTCCCTGTATTATTTTTGGTGAAAAAACAGGAGCATTCGATAGAGCGAGGAAAATTACATGAAAAAGGTACTCTTATTCGAATACAAAAAATTGAGCCGTTCGTGAGATATTTGAGTTTTTGTAGTTACATGATATCATCAGATTGATTTTATTCATCGCGAGATTCATCGGTAACAATATTTTAGCAGGCCATGATGAATAATTTTGTTCTCCATTTTGACGTTCATGTCATCAACATTCGAGTCAACATTGTTGTAGTCGATTTGTTCGTGTGGTTTTTCTGTGTCATTTATCACTGCGATTATCAACTGAGATTTTAAGAAATATGACAGGTTATTCGTTCTCTGAACAAACTGATACGCTTCTAATGCTTGGCGAGTGCTTCGGAAATGCAAATGCTGCTGAAATATCGTTATACCGATGAAAGAAAGCTCGGTACACATTTTTGACTCACTCTGTATATGAGACGAATAATCGAATTATCTTCAAGAAATGTTCAGACGTTTTTTTATTCTGAAGTCACAGTCACGCAGGGTGCGATCTCAGACTCTTCACTTGGAACTTCTCATCTGCCAATAGAAGGCTTGCTATATTCAAAAAATCGTTCAGAATTCAGCAATTACTCCACCCGAGGCAAATTGAAGTACACTGTAATCATAAAGAATATTCATTTCCAGGTCGGTAGAGAATAAAGACAACACTCCATGTGGAATGTACTTGCTTCCGAAAGTGCCGGAAACGCTTTCGAAATGTCGGTGAAGTGACTGTTCGTACAGAGGCGAAAAACGGGAAACACCGAAAAGGAAATGGTGGCGTCTGAAGGATTACTCATGAAAATTGTGGTTATTTCGATGGTTGCATCTACAGGTGAGTGTGCATAGGACTTTGTTGGATTATTTATATGTGCTGACGTGAAAGCGAGGCAGGCTTCTTTCTATTCAGGAACATTCACATACACTCACACAGAGAATAATCATTGGCATTCACATAGCGATTGTTGTTGTGGAATTCTTTGCCTAGTGAAGTCTTTCCTGATGCTTACAACCTCTAAACATTCAAGAAAAATTCCAACACCTTCCTTCTCTCCCGAAATTCCACCGCTGGCTAACACGATGTTCCTCGAACATCATAGGTTTCCCTTTCGTGTTGTCCACAGATAAAAAAAAAACAAAAAAATCGATTCGCTCAAAGAATTATAAACTGTTCGATACTGACTGGACATTTGCAGAGTTCAAAGATTGCATTCTTTCTGAATTTTCGATCATCGTTGGTTTTCGTTCATTACCCTCAAAGGTCAAAAGGTCGAAGAGATTTTCAAATGTTTCATGATCAAGCAATCAAGAAGAGACGAATGTATTTTATTATAATACTCCTCTAGGTACGAGTACAAAATGTTTGTCACTAGATTGACATATCAACAACAATGATCGAATCAATCAGATGTACCTTCTCAAAAGAGCGAATTCATTTGCATACATCAAGAATTGATATTCATTTCTTGATTGGCTGTAGATTTGCTTTTTATCGAAATACAGGGTCGCTGATATGTATGGAAACGGTCGATTATTTCCTAAAGTAAGATATCTAGCGAAAAATGTTAGGATACAAAAGTTGTAGGGTTTTTCAAAATCCATTAAGCTAATGAAAAATTAAGTATACAGGATGAGTCAAAAAGTCAGGACGAAACAAAGTTGCTTTTTCTCTAATGGGACACCCTGTATATTATTCCACATTTCAATTCTGCACGAAATTCTGAACAAAATTGATCAAGCGCATCATTTCCTAAATTCAACAGATTTCGAGATATCGAATTTTGAAAATAACTTTTTACTACTCTCAAATTTATTAAAGAAAAAGCACGAAATGATGCATATTTATTATGAAAGTCACAATAGGTGGAGTATGTGGATATTATGACTACAATTTAATTATGATTTTTTTACAGAAAATAAAAAAAGCATAATTGTTCAGGGTTGATTAAAATGCAATTAAAACAATAAAATGTATTTTTTAATGAATGTCCAGGATATTTAAAATTTTATGAAAACAATAGTTAAGACAGGAGGAAAAGAGAGAAAACAAGTTCTATTAAACAACAAATTTTTCTTTGGAATTCTATTTAGATAAGTGTGCTCAAAGTGTTTACCATTTACCTCCTGACAGTAATGAATTCGATGAACAAAATTTTGTAGTGAATCTAAAATCATGTGAGGAGGAATGATAGAAATTTCATGCCTTATTCTTTCTCACAACTTCGTCTTCTATCACCGAATCCTATGATCATTAAAATTTCAATACGCTCAGTATTAGTTAAACGTGCCATTTTTGCGCGAAAATTATTTACCCTGAATGTATTTTTGACATGTGTTATCAAGATCATCACTGTTAGACAAAAGAACGACGCGGCGTTGTTATGGAGCTGGAAACTTTCAAAGGTAACTTGATGGACTATGAACTTAATGGACTAACATTTTTGGATAATTTATTATAAGTTATTTTCAAAATTCGATATCTCGAAATCGGTTGAATTTAGGAAATGATGCGCTCTATCAATTTTGTTCAGAATTCCGAGCAGAATTGAAATGTGGAATAATATACAGGGTGTCCCATTAGAGAAAAAGCAACTTTGTTTCGTCCTGACTTTTTGACTCATCCTGTATACTTAATTTTTCATTAGCTTAATGGATTTTGAAAAACGCTACAACTTTTGTATCTTAACATTTTTTGCTAGCTATCTTACTTTAGGAAATAATCGACCGTTTCCATACATATCAGCGACCCTGTATATACCAAGTTGGCCGAAGTGAGCCGAATTCAATCATAGTTCAATGCTTGTTATGCTTTGGAATTCAAGATTATCATTTAGCCGATATCATTCGGTGTTTTTCCTTGCCCCGATGAGTATGAAGGAAAAAAGTATGAAGTATACACAAGATATCCTCACGATAGTGAGGAAGCTGAGGATATCTTGTGTATTCACCATCAATGAATACTTAGCCATTGTTTGAGGGGAGCACAGGAATGAAAGAAAAAAGAATTAGGCAGTCCTTGCATCGTATAATTCTGTTGATTCGAATCTGAGATTCGAATTCTTCATTGGAGAATCCTCGAGACAATACTCCGGTTCGGTGTGCAAAAAGAAAACAATCGATTGACTGAGTTACGATACTTTTCATGAATCCAGAATTTGCATCCATCTCTTTGAATTGTCACGTATCAACTGCTTTGAGTATCCCTATTTAGTTTGTGAGCTAGATACAAGTCAACAAGTGAGGTTGATTTCGGAAGGAAAACTGATGTTTCGGAAAAATTTCGAACCTATCATTTACAATTCATATCATTCGCCATTTCATGTCACAATCAGTCTTGCTAACTTTGTCAATGTCGTTGAGCTTTGTTCACATCCTCATCTCCATCAATTCAATCTTTGTTTCGATTGATACCAATCTGAGATCCAAATTTTTCATTGGAAAAAGCTTTGAAATGATAATTCACGTCCTTTGTCCTGTATGGGATATTTTCAGAAAGCAGGTGGTTTCGGTATGCGAAAAGAAAACGATCAGTTGGCAGAGTTACGATAGGCACTTGTGAATCCGAAATTTGCATGCAAGTTTGAAAGTGGAAAACTTTTTCAGAGGCGTTAAAGTTAAACGGCAAACTTTCCTATTTTATTGCCCCAGCACTATAATAACAGTCTATGTTGAGTAAGGCTAATGAAAACACAACAGTCTCGATTGTCGGGGAAGTTTTTACAATGAAAAGCTTGTGGTTATTGCGAGTGTGAAAAAATCAAAGTTTGCAACAGTTTTGTAGGTTATTTTCAACTTTCTTATTGCTCTTCTTATTGATATAGATAAGATTTATCTGTTTCATCAAGTGGTTGTGTCAATGGAAAAATGCTGAGTGAAAAATATTCATTCTGAACGACAATATCAGTGACAAAACTCTCGTGATGTACTCTCATTATACAGGATTATATGATTCCAAATCTAACATATTCCAACACCTCCCTAATGGTTGTGAAAATATCCCCAAGAAGAATAGAAGTTAAAAAAGAAGAAATGCATATTGAGGGAGATATATCCTTCCAAAGTTGATGAAATTAAAATAATTTCTCCGCATAACTTCTGAACGATGAAAGCCAACCGATTGAAATTTTGTGCATGAATGTATGTTGTCAAAATACATTTTTTCGTCACACTTTCACATTTCTGATATTGTTATAAAGGGTGTTTCCAGAGGGTGAGTCATGATTTTTTGTAGAAAACTTTTTTCCCTGTATTATTTTCGGTGAAAAAATAGGAGCATTCGATGGAGCGAAGAAAATTACATGAAAAAGGTACTCTTATTCAAATAAAAAAAATTGAGCCGTTCGTGAGATATTTGAGTTTTTGTAGTGACATGATATCAGCAGATTGATTTTATTCATCGCGAGATTCATCGGTATAACGATATTTCAGCAGCATTTGCATTTCCGAAGCACTCGCCAAGCATTAGAAGCATATCAGTTTGTTCAGAGAACAAATAACCTGCCATATTTCTTAAAATCTCAGTTGATAATCGCAGTGATAAATGACACAGAAAAACCACACGAACAAATCGACTACAACAATGTTGACTCGAATGTTGATGACATGAACGTCAAAATTGAGAACAAAATTATTCATCATGGCCTGCTAAAATATTATTGTTACCGATGAATCTCGCGATGAATAAAATCAATCTGCTGATATCATGTAACTACAAAAACTCAAATATCTCACGAACGGCTCAAATTTTTGTATTTGAATAAGAGTACCTTTTTCATGTAATTTTCTTCGCTCCATCGAATGCTCCTGTTTTTTCACCGAAAATAATACAGGGAAAAAAATTTTCTACAAAAAATCATGACTCACTCTCTGAAAACACCCTTTATAACAATATCAGAAATGTGGAAGTGTGACGAAAAAATGTATTTGGACAACATACATTCATGCACAAAATTTCAATCAAGTGGCTTTCATCGTTCAGAAGTTATGCGGAGAAATTATTTTAATTTTATCAACTTTGGAAGGATATATCTCCCTTAATATGCATTTTGGTCCATGAGTTTATTGATCATACTATACTTATTTTTCAATGTTCTATCACCCCCAGAAAGCTCGGTACACATTTTTGACTCACCCTGTATATGGATCTAGGAGATTCTCCATAACTGCATTGATGATTAGTTCTTCGCCCAGGGTCCATTATAATTCGATGCCATATCTGTATTCATGTCGGTTCGTTTTCTCTGATGAAGATTTCCAGGCATGTCTCTGGGTAAGGCCCGTCTACGAATTTGGATTAGTCAGTTTGTAAACAGATCGAACTTGTCAGTCCAGACGGATTTCTCACTCATGTTAGCTTTAGTCAACGCCATCTTAGAATATCCAATCTGTTGATGCGAATCTGATTTGCTAACGATGAGTATAAAGCCGAAGCGATCAGATTCCCGCAAAGTTTTGTTTATGCAAAACATGTTTCACTACACTGTGGCTCATCTTTGTCCTACAAGTTCTGTTACTCCTTAGGTTATCGGAATTGGATTCATTTTCTGATTTCACGAATTCCTTCCGCTCGCTTCCATTCCAAGTCAATGTCTCCATATCTTTCAGCGTCTTTCCTTTTTCTGTTCCGGCATCAATTATTTCTTTTTATCAACGTTTACCATCCCAGATTTCATGGAAAATATCTTCCTGATCTCTTTAATTTCTATTAATGACATACGTTCATCGTAAACACTATAGTCTCACGTCATGCCAACGATCTGAAAATATTTTCTAAGATCAAGTCTCATGAAGATATGCGAAATCAAATTTTGTTCTATCGATGAACAATGATAACTTCATCAGTGGATGTGATACAATGTCGAGCTTCCTTCTAGAGACTGAAAAAGGTGGAAGCCAAATCTCACGAACTATTGAAATCTCGTAGGTACTTCGATGCGAAGTACACAAAGAGTACTAAGAACATGTCTGTCATTCCTGAATATTGAAAGAAATGGAACCTACAGAATAGTGGATATTGTTCGGCAGTCCTCCATTGTCAATTATTATAACTGTCCAATCTCTATTTTTCATTCCATACATATTCCTTCTAGGAGTTCTAGAGATATATTCTCAATGTAAAATGCTAGTTCTGGCCCCAATTCCCAATCATTAGATTGAGCAATACCTTCAACACACATTTTAGTATCGTTATTCAATGTCTATCTACATCAGTTCATTTCTATAGTTTTTTTTTTCGATTTCTGTTTGACTATAACATATCACAATGTCATCTGCGTACATCAAGGATTCTTGTTCATGGTATCCTGTTGTAGTCTGGTGTTTATTCGATATCAACTCGATTGTACTCAATCCTCAATTCCTAGAATCTCCCAACCATTTCTCTCGAATCTATGACTGCATATGAACAATTGTTAATGCCCATCTGAAGCGTATATCAGGAATCGAATTCGACATAAATGAATAACTGGTGATTCAATCTACCAGGAATTATGAACTTCTTCGGTACGGAGAGTTGAAAGCAATGATCAATTCGAACTATTGTCGAACTAAACTTTACAGTCAGTCAAAGCCTTCTGTAACCATTACTCGAAACAATTGATCATTCCGCATGGCGGTATGCTCACTTCTACTCATATGAAGAAAAGCGTCGACTGCCATAGAAGATATCGAATTGGAATCGAGAATATAACTCGTTCAATATCGAATGAATCAAAGGTTATTGTCGGAGAGAGCCGATTGAAATGAATCTGTATGACTTCTCGCAATCGAGCTATGATATGACTACAAGAACTGAAGGAATGATCTTCCACTCCACCAACTCACAGTGATTTCCTCCAACCTTCACGTTATGAATATTCTTCCGATGTCCGATGCTAGTCAGCGGTCGAATGTTGAGAGGAAAGGAAGGTATCGAGATGCTCCTCGAGAGTTTGGAGGTCGTTAGCATCAGGAAATACTTCGCTAGGCAAAGAATAACCATCGATGCTGGTGTGCTACAGGGATCTGTCTTGACACCAACTTTGTTCTTATTCCACGTCAACGATCTGTTGGATGTGACCTCCTGCTCAGTCCATAGATTTGCGGAGGATGTAAAAATAGAGATTATGATTATCAACAAATGGAAAAGAGTTGGAACAAATATATGATTTGGATCGAAACGTCAATGCGTTTGGAATTCAACCTTCAGATACCTAGAAGAGAAATTCTCTATTCGCTAGTGACAGAAAGACAAATATATAGAAGAAGTGATGCAATGACTTGAATTTGAATAAGACAATGTCTGGATAATGTTCATCTTCGTGAAGTTCGTAATTTTCTCCTTTGACTCAACTTCAACTGTCACTTTTCAGTGGAAAAGTCGTGAACATGATGTCTCCAATTATCCACCCTAATACTCCAAACGATTCGATGAGTCCTAGTGGAATAATCATAAGAAAGACGATTTCTGAGTGAGTTCGATCGATAATCTTGCAACATTGTGGCAACCAAACGTCGCGACAATGTTTGTTTCGTTCAGTTGCGCTGAAACTTCGTCCCCAGACGACTAATAAAGACGTGATAGAGTGCTTTGACGACGCCGTCGACAATCCAGTGCGAGGTGATGAGAAAGGATCCGTGTTTACTTTGTTTTTCGACTAGAGCTCAGATTCCAGTTCTGCTCCTTCTGGAGCGTCTCGTGCAGCGTCTGGATTGTTTAACGCGACAGAAACTTTAATTAAGATGTGATATAGAGGAGAGCGGCGCTAAATAATTTGATCAGATAGTGGATGTTGAGCCAGATGGGAAGTGAAATCGTTTTAGCTGTATCCGTCAGAATGGAGCTGAATAATCAGAGCTAAGCGATCTAATAAAATCACCCCTGAGGATGTTAATCGGATTGGGAAAACAGAAAATCATTAGTCGCATCACATTTCTTTTCATTGTCACCAAACTTGTTCACAGCGATTATATATCTTATCATCGTCTTCTTGTCATTGATTTCCTACTCGAATGGATTCAAGAGCATATTGAACTGTCCTACATTTGAAGTGGAACAAGCGAAAATGTCTTTTATTTCCGAATCCTTATTACTTTAGATAGGAATGATCGTTTCTTGATTTCTTTCGAGATCCTGATAGCACAGTTCATTGTCTACAATATCAGTTTTTCTCTTTGTTTTTCCATTTCGGAACAATGAACTACAAGGTGATGAGTGAGAGAAAATTTTTCAAACGTTCGAGGTCGTCACGTTGTCAGGATTTCACTTATTATTCCATCCTGAGGACGAAAAGACGAAGCCCAATGTGTTTCCACAAAATGGTACCGAGATCATCAGAATCCATAGAGGATGTATTGAAATATGCAATTTCATAATCTCAAATCTACAGATCTGGTGACGAAAGTCATATTGCTGGTTGCTTACGACTTTGGAAATTTCCAAAGTTGATCGCTTTTTCAGTTACTTAAGAGAACACGGATTGTTCTCAATCGGACTGAAGTTGTGGAGGGAAGCTGTCTTACACTATTTTGGAGTCGATTTTACTTTAGCTTCCTTATAGTTAGAAGAAAACACAAACAGATTGTATGGAATGATGAACAACCAACAGAGAGATGGTGAAATTGCATTCCCAAAGCGATAAACCTACAAAACTCAGTTCATCGTTATCAGAAAAATCCTTCCGTTCTCCTGAAAGAAGAGATAATACTGTTTAAGAAAACCAAACTCACGCTTTCATTACAAAATATATCTCAGAATCAAACGAACTTGTTTTTCAATAATTAACGACATATGTTCTACTCTATCACACGACAAAACTCAACAAGTTCCATTTGGGAAGTCTTCAATGAGTTGATCCCACTGTCTCCGCCTACATCATTTCTCTGCGGGGGCTCCAAAGGATATCCCAATAGTCGGCAGAGTGCATAGGACTGTATACTGCGAACTGACACTATCATTCGGACCCATCTCGTTACTTATTACCGGATCGAGCCCCGAAGGCACTATGGGCCTCAGATAAGGGCATCATCTTGTATGTTGAAAGGCATTCGGATGTGGACGATAATCCACCAATATGAAGTCGTTTTAAGATTTCATTAGCGCTCTCACATGGCGCAGAGATAGTTGGGTTATCTGAGAGGATTTCTCGTTGGTGGTATTGAAGCGTTTATCACTCATTAAACAGAACGTTGGCTCTGAGTGCCGACTGAAATTTTAGTGGGACATAATGCTAGTTGCACTATCACTACTCACTATGATTCCTCAGATCATATCCAGATATTCGTTCTAACTTTACGTGATGTCACTGACGGAATGGAATTTACATGCGCCATATCATAGTTGGATGGTGCTAATTGGAGAGGAACCATGCTTTAAATCGGAAAAAATTGAGTTGATGGTTTCATACGTTGGACACCTACTGGCATTGAAGCGATATTTATTGAGAAGCAAGAGCTATCCCAGCAAACCACACTTGTTTCAGTTCTATCGCAAGAGAGATCAGTCGAAGAACTTTGTTTGATCATAAATTTCTGAAACATATGCAACTTGCATCTGACATATATCTTGTTTGCCACAAAACACTGTTTCATCGCACGATTTATCAAAGTGATTGAATTGAGGCATCTTAGGCGTCAACAAGAAAAGGTCAAACAAGGAACTTAGTTTCATCGCGACGTTTTGAAACATATACAACTTGGATCTTAAATGCAACTCATGCCTGTTACAGAAGAGTGTCTCATCGCAGTTTTTATCACCAAGATCAAACTGACTCATCCCCAGACTTTGCAAGATTCCAAAAGGTTAATAGTGGTAAACAGTTTAGGAAGCGAAAAACTGATGGAATGTAATAAGATGATTCGACTACAGTAGAGAATAGGTAGGTATGTAATATAAAATTGAATGAGGTTATGAAAATTATTGTTCGAGTAGATGAGTGAGATACTTATTACTACTTATTTCGTTCCTCTTCAGGATAGTTTGTGAAGTAATTTGTTATTTATCACTTCAGTCAACCATTGTTGTGCATGTGAGAAGTCTGAGATAAGTCTGTAATTTCATTTGAGGCGTACATTCATATCTCTTCATAGCGACATTCCTGTGATAAAACATGTGATGAGTTTAAAGTAAATCTGTGATATCATTTGAGGCGGACATTCATCTACTCTATATCTCCAATTGGAGCATCTCTGTGATAAAACATGGAACATTTGAAATGCATCAGACATAAAGCTGCTGCATGTTGCATGTCAACTGCATGTCAACTGGGATTGATCTGTCAGTTTTCATCAGGTTTGTTCTAGCAAGAAATTTGGGATGGTTTGAGGCGATCTTGTAGACTGACCAACTGCGCATGTTTGTAGTGAGACTGGTTGCAAACAGTTTGGGATTCATATCCTGCTAGAAAGCTTATTTGCGTGTTGATAACCACCATTGATTTCATAAACAGGAAGGAAACTATACCTGTATTCCGAAACACGAATGTAGAATAACTAGACAGTTTTGGTGTCAATCGAAACCAACAAGAATAATGATCGAAACGAAATTCATAAGAAGATTGTTAGAATCGAGATTAGGATATGAAAGAAACCAAAACTCAAGATTTCTCATCTCTCATAGGTACATAGCCGAACAATCTGAATCCAGAAATCATAACAAATGTGACATCAGATCATTCCGAAGCGCTGCTATCAAATGGTAATATAGTTATCTTTAGAAACATTTCATTCTCAGGATGAGAGAGCTATAATCACGTTTTTATTTATGATGCTCACAACACCATGTCACATTTCCCAATACAATGGCATGGCACATCGAAATGTTTTGCTAACAGTCAGTTGATTTCTGATCACTGCGTCTCTTTCTTGTTGTTGTTGCAATTCCTCTCTCTCTGAGATCGATCTAGGAGAAAAATACAATATCATAATATCATCATAGAGTATTTTTTCGCACGATACAGGAATCCAAGTTTTTGTGGAGCAGTTGTCGCAATGGACCTCACATAATGGCCATAAGAGAGGGGTTGTTCGAATGTGTCTAAAGTTAGATTGATATTTTTCAGAGCGCACTCTACTCGGAAGACGTGTCGGATCATAAAGTTGTGGAAATGGGCAAAAAAGGAACGGTGTCGGTATTATATCGTCCGATATATCAGCAGTGCCAAAAAATAAAACGCACTCGCATTTCCTAACATGACAGCCACATTCAATTCATGCATTCTGGTACGTTGTGTGTGTGTGGAACACACATTTCACAAAGGACCGGCTTATTTGGGTGTTCAGCCTTTGTTTAGTAATACCGCTGACACCACTGTTTTTCATCCGTTTCAGCTTCATTATGTGCGTCGGGCTCGTATTGTGTCCGATGAGGAATTTCCATTGCTGGGGCGAAACAGTGTATCAGATGTATTTAATTTCACCATAAGAAAGGAACGCGGCGATCAAAAAACCAGCTGACTGTTGGCAAAACATTTTGATGAGCCATGCCATACGCCATTGTATTGAGACATACGACATTGTCAGTTGATAGTGTCAGATTATATCCACTCGAATTTATTGTTTAGCGAGGTTCATCGATCCATTAGTGTGTTGAAACAAAAAGACTCAGTTTCACTTGTTGTTTGAATATTGAAAATTGGTATAAATAATCCTAGTTGGTTCAGCCGGTTCAGATCAACAAGTCAAGGAAGGATTTTGGGAATTTGTTCGAGATGTTGTTGTCTTGTGCAGCCTATGGCTGATGATACAACACTCACCAAATCATTGACCTCTCTAGATCATCGTAGAAAGGTCGGCGATCTATGCCTTTTCATAGGTACTTTCATGGTCGGTGTTCAACGGAGATATCATCTGATATGCCACCACGTGCGATTCCTAGTAGACAAATTAGACGAGCTCAGGCTGGTCACCCCTACACTGTCAGGCTCGAGACCTGTCGAACATCGCTATACTAAGCATCATTCATCAGTAGAACGGCAAAGTTGTGGAATTCTTTGCCTAGTGAAGTCTTGCCTGATGCTTACAACCTCCAAACTTTCATGAAAAATTCCAACACCTTCCTTCTCTCCCAAAATTCTACCTCTGGCTAACACGATGTTCCTCGAACATTATAGGTTTTAGGTTTAGTGTTGTCCACTGATGAAAAAACTATCATTTTCAAAAAATATTAGAATACAGCATTTCATAGGTGAGTTATTGAATAATGTTGAAGCAAATTTTGATACAGAAGGCACTGTCAACTGATAATCTTCGTCATAACAACTAGCTGTATCAGCGAGAATGTCACAGATTCGACAACGATTTCCATATGAAAGAAGGTGACGACCTTCATCAAGGTGCTGAAGAAACTGAATTCAACTTTTTCAATGATGTTTTCGACTAATCGAATTCATAATCGACGTATAAAAACTACTCTTCGTGAGGAATGAAAGATCGATTGGTCATCATGATTACCCAAAACAACTCCAAGGAAAATGAGTTCTCGAATTTTTTTCTGGATTGCTCATTCCATCGTGGGATTTCGCTTGAGGTCGAAATCCGTGAGTATCAGTAAAAAAATATGGTGCAAGATGAATCCAGAATGACCATATGTTTTCGATTTCTGGTGTATGTCCTTCTATATCTTTTGTCGACTTCTTCAGTAGAATTTCTTCTTATGGTCGTTGCCATGGGTTTCAGCCAACAAGAAGCTATACAGGATGTCAATTTCAAAACGACACCAACTTCCATTCGTTCATACAAAAATTATCGGTAGTTTTCATTGCACTCGATATAGATTACCACTGGAACAGTGTTTCGAACTGTACAACCAGAGGAACACGATCATTACGTAGCTAGTTTGAACGAGTAGGCGTTGACTGTGCAACCTCGCTTTGCAACAACAACACCGCAATCACATGTCGTTTTTGGATAATGTTGTTGCATGAGATTAATTTACTGGCAGTTCTCGAATAAGCCAACCAATTCCATGGCACTGTTTTTCTAGGATGTGGCCTCGAAGGGAGCTCTTGAATAAATATCCAGTCGTGAAAGTTCTGTTCCCACATTTTTTTGCCAGAATAATCTCGATTTGGAAATTGTATCTGACGTACCTCAAGTTTTGGCTCATGCGTGTAGAATGAAGTAGAGTCTAATCAACTAAGTTGAGAAGCTCCAATGAGAAATGAGAAATGAGAGTGTCGATTTTTGGATGAGACCGAAATTTATCAAATGTGCCATGAAAACACGAATTTTATACACGAAATACAAACAATATTTTCTCTACAACTGTGAATGGAAATCTGCCTCCATAGCAGAGGCATATACAGGGTGGCTCAATGAAAACGAAACAAGGTATGCATTTCAATGAGAGATCAAGGAACTGACATTAAATTAAATGATTCTTTATGTAATGTTGCATATAGGACAGGATTGAGGAGAAAACACATGAGGCATTTCTTAGATGGACATCATTTTAACTACGAAATGAGAAATAGTGATGAAAGGGAAAAAAGCGTTACTCTGTCCATCACTAGCCGATTATTTTCATAAACGTATTTTCTCGAGAACTACTTCATTGAAATCCAAAAACGAGAGAGCGTTGGTAAGAGATTTTGAATACCTTCGAAATGATGTATCACTTGACCCCTTATCCCATTTGAGATTCAAGGGTTGGAGCTCACCCCTCCGAGTGAATTGAAGTGAAAAAGTTGGAAACATGCGCAAAATATTTCCCCCTCGAAAAAAAAAATCGACCGGTTCGAGCCTTTTTTTTTTCTGATAACGATAACTATGTCAAATCGGCCTTGTTTCGTTTTCATTGGGCCACCCAGTATAGGAGAAAGTTTGAATAAGGATCAAAATATTGGATTGTCCATCTTTTCACAAACAAATATCTGATGGATTTGTGGAATCAAATCTTCAAGAAATGTCCAACGTTTCTGATGAGCAGCACCTTGGAACATCTTCAGGAATTTATGTTGGAAGTAATTGTTCAAACTTCAATGTCAATAATTATCATTCCAATGGATTTGTTTCATGATGAATACCCAAATAATAATTGACTCAGTTGAAAATGAATCCTTCAAAAAGTAATATTTCATGTTCATTTTGTGAATTATTTGGCAGTGAAAAAAAAAGTAAATATTCACGCATCAATAGAGATGCAGAAATGTCAAGTTTTTTCGACAGTTGTACCGAAAGTATATAATATTATGATATGATCATGTGAGGTGAGGTGATCGGTGACTGGCTTCAATGATTTATATTTGTTGAAATTTAGTTTTACTTTTTCAGTGACTTTCCAGTTCTCAATCTCCAGCATCACTCTACACTCAATTTGTTGCGGTTTACTCATCAATTATGAGTTGTTTGAAGTTTTACAAAATTTTTCGAAGATTCGTATATCTTCTAATGGAATATATTTTTCCACCACAATCATTGGAAACTCAAAATATGAACCTTGTGTCACAATATATGAAAGCATAAATGTTTCTATTTCACTGTTCGAAATGTTGGTAGCAGTGGCACTCTCCTCCTTCTTGGTATGGCTAGTGGTGGGTAAATATCAATTCCTGAACCTGGTATGTAATGACTGATTATATGGAAAAAATGACAGGCATCTTCACTCCAAAATAGAACTTGCTGATGAGCTGATAAATCAAAGAAAGTGTCTCGTCGGGAGACACCATTAATATCCACAATTTTTTTTGCTCCAATCGCCCTCATACCGACGTTCAATTTTTTTCGATGTTCGTTCACCTTCATTCCGCCTCGAGCTCTCCTTATTTTTCACACGTTTCTTGCAAACTTCCCCTTGTCAAAACTGCGCACGTGACAAAGTATGCTCTTATCGCCGAAGTGATAAATATTTCGCGGGTTATGATGTAGGAATAGGAGCAGTTCTAAAGCTGCTAGGGAGGTTAAAAAAACAGTTGAATGTTTACGTTGAACATAATAACGTCCTCTGGTTCCTAGCGAAAACACAAGAACAGGATGACGTTTTTCAGCTCTGAATTCAGGAATTCGTGAAAAAATTGCAGGTGGACTAACACTGATAATTTTCTCAACCACCCTCTTCAGATTTTCAGTTGTTTCATTCTTTCAACAGCTGAGGAGGAGCTGTGAGGACGTTTCGGGAACGGATCTGCTCCCATTTTCTACACAATTCACATGTCTTTTCTTTTTCGTGATATTCTCAATGTTCGTATTGACACCGAAAAGGTACTTCTCACTACTACCACCACTGAGATGGGTAGAAGTTTCGATTTTATCAAGGATATATTTGTAATTCTAAATTGAATGAGGAATCGATTGGTGGATCGATCGAGTCCGTAAGATTGAAGTGAAAATAGTGCGAATTCTGCAAAGAAAGGCACTTAGGAGCGAGATTACTCCGTTATCGAGACGAATTCAGAAATTTCGATTGCAGATTCGTTTTCTACGGATCCGACTTAGTGAATGTGATTTTTTTCAGATTTTTCAAACAATAATTAGGATTTTCGAAATTTCCAAGCTACGATTATCCGATAAATATGTACCTTGGATCTTCTGACATGAACGAAATTCCCTATTTCTCAATCGATTCGTTTGAAATTTTGTGATCTGGATCAAAATTGAACGAGAAATCGATTGGTGGATCGATCGAGTCCGTGAGATCGATCGAAAAACGCACCTAGGAGCGAGATTACTTCGTTATTGAGACGAATCCAGTTCTTTCGATTGCAGATTCGTTTTTTACGGGTCCGACTCAGTAGTTGTGATTTTTTTCAGATTTTTGAAACAATAATTAGGAATTTCGAAATTTTCAAGCTATGATTATCCGGTAAATATGTACCTTGGATCTTCTGACATAAACGAAATTCCTCATTTTCTGATCGATCCGTTCGAATTTCTGTGATCTAGATGAAAATTGAACGAGAAATCGATTGGTGGGTCGATCGAGTTCGTAAGACCGACCGTTCCGGAGATATGGCTCGTCAAAGTGAAAATAGTGCGCTTTTTGGCGAAAAACGCACTTAGGAGCGAGATTACTTCGTTATTGAGACGAATCCAGTTCTTTCGATTGCAGATTCGTTTTTTACGGGTCCGACTCATTAGTTGTGATTTTTTTTCAGATTTTTGAAACAATAATTAGGAATTTCGAAATTTTCAAGCTATGATTATCCGGTAAATATGTACCTTGGATCTTCTGACATAAACGAAATTCCTCATTTTCTGATCGATCCGTTCGAATTTCTGTGATCTGGATGAAAATTGAACGAGAAATCGATTGGTGGGTCGATCGAGTCCGTAAGACCGACCGTTCCGGAAATATGGCTCGTCAAAGTGAAAATAGTGCGCTTTTTGCCAAAAAACGCACTTAGGAGCGGGATTCCTCTGTTATGGAGACGAATTCAGTTATTTCAATCGCAGATTCGTTTTCTACGGGTCCGACTTAGTGGTTGTGAATCTTTTCAGATTTTTCAAACAATAATTGGGAATTTCGAAATTTCCGAGCTAAGATTATCCGATAAATAGGTACCTTGGATCTTCTGACATTACTGAAATTTCGCGATCGATTAGTTTGAAATCCCGTGATCTAGATGAAAATTGAACGAGAAATCGATTGGTGGGTCGATCGAGTCCGTCAGACTGACCGTTATGGAGATATGGCGCGTCAAAGTGAAAATAGTGTGGTTTTTGCCAAAAAAACGCACTTAGGAGCGAGATTATTCCGTTATCGAGACGAATTCAGGAATTTCGATCGCAGATTCGTTTTCTACTGGTTCGACTCAGTAGTTGTGATTTTTTTCAGATTTTTGAAACAATAATCAGGAATTTCGAAATTTTCAAGCTATGATTATCCGGTAAATATTTATCTTGGAGTTCCTGACATTGACTAAATTTCGCATTTTTCGATCGGATCGTTTGAAATTTGGCAAAAAAAACGCACTCAAGAGCAAGTTCACTAGGATAATTCAACGAAATTATTCTTTTCGATTGCAGATCCGTTCACTACGGGCTCGAATTAATGGTCGTTTTTTTTCAGGTTCCTAAAACGATATCAAATGAATGAACTTACAACAATACGTAATAATCAACTTGCAACAAAATCATTCGTTCATCTTCGTCTCCTTCTCCACAAATATGATATTTTGGATAGAACATGATGATTGAAATATCTGCGAGATTAGAATTTCCATTCACTCGTCCTGGAAAACGATTCATATTCATTATAACCAAATATATTTTGGATAGAACATAATGATTGAAATATCTGCGAGATTAGAATTTCCATTCACTCGTCCTGGAAAACGATTCATATTCATTATAACCAAATATCCATTATGGTTTCTACTTTGTTGATGAAATCCTGTCGACGTCATGGGACCTTTTCAAATCCTCCGAGAAGTAAATATTATTTTCCATTATAGTGTACTAGCACTCCCATCAATTATTCCATTAATTTCTGAAGGATTCTCTCCTTTTCTAATTGCTTTTTCCGGCTGAGTGGTTCTGTGGAATTGTATCGATTGCTCGACTCCGTTCAGCACTTTTTTTCCATACACAATGTGACAGTTTTCCAGAAATTGTGCATGAAAAATAAATGGAAATCAAGTTCCACTGATTGGAAATTGTGGCAAATTGATCTAGAAAAAAGGAATATTCGAAGCTGCAATTTTTGCTCGGGCAGTTATGGACATTTTAATTGTACACCAAACTTTTCATCCTGCATTTTACATGTTGCCTCAATCAGAGTTATTGAAACTCGCTCACTTTCATTGGGATTTGTGTTCAGATTTTGATTTGACGATGAATATCAGTGAACGATGGGATCGACATGATGTAATTTTTTCAGTGGAGTAATTCGTATACACGAGGGATCAAAAAATATCCTGCAAGGTCTTGAATGCTCAACGAATTTGGCAGAGTCAGTAAAGTCAAAATAGAGATCAGAGCGTTATTTGTTCATTGATATTGAGCATCAGTACTCACTTATTTATTTGATACGTATTATAGTTCGAAGTCATATTAGGTGAAAACTTGGTATAAATGAGCTACTGTGAGATTTTCTGAGGGTTCGGTGTTGAGTGAAACCTCTATTGGATCAGAAAAGCAGTGTGACCAAGAAAAATACATTCGGAATGAAAATGTCGGGATCCAATTAAAATGAATCCTCTTCGTTTATCGTTATGTGATCAGGCACTGAACTGAGCTTCCTGTATAATCGATTCTCTTTTGTTTCCCATCTGTTCCGTCGATACTTCGACACGTGTGCATAACCCTGAAACATCCACATTATTTGATTCAAACAGTTGAAAGTTATTTCCGTCGGCTTTCAGCGCTGCGTCGAAGGTATGGCTGAATTTCGACCAATTTTCAGGCTAGTTTGATCTCCAGAAACTTTATAACGAACGGCCTGGATATGAAGGGGGTGCGGAAGTGAAATGAGGCGATAAGGTTGAAAGTTATCGAAATTACTGGTATTCTGGGAAGCCATCCTAATCATTTCCAGGAATAACACATGTTGATATTCCTGAAATGCATTTCCAGGTATATCGTGCCTAATCATCATGGTGTAATATGCTGTCATCATGGAAACAGCGTTACCACATATTGTTTTCAGTGATTTTTTCGTCATTCAGCAGTTACAATTTATGTCATTAATTCAACGAAATATCTGGAAATTGTAAGGAAAACTCTCTTTCAGGTAAACAGCATTCTATTACCTCACCTATCCGATCATATTGAGTGAAGACACTGACTCAAAAACTCAATCATCACAGATTCAACCAGGTTCTCACTTGAATTTAACGACTGACTCTATTTCGTCTTCAAAATTCACTCACTTCATCAGAATATTCTCTACAACCATCTTTTGGCATCTCTTGGCCTGCTGATGCATTTCTGTTGTACAAATATTTTATTTTGTCTACAAGTCCTCACACTACGAAGGAGTTCGTGGTAGTGACATGAAGTTGCTTCAATAGGTACCAACTATATTGATCCATCCATTGTTTGGATGAATGATCAGTTTTGGATCTAAGGTGATACCAAGAAATTCACCCGTTTTCGTGTTACCTACTACTTTTGGTGCTGAATCGATTGAGAACTTGACATAATTGCCTTCGATAAATCAACTCCTGTATAAAATGTGTCATTTAAAGACGACTGTTTTGTAATTTTGACAGCGATAAAAAAGGTGCATCGTTTTTTATAACCGATAAAAACGCCTGTTCCTCTTAAGCGTCCACATCTAGTATGCTTACGTCACTTTAATGTCTGCCCTGTCAGTTATTTGAGCATTGTTGATAATTGATACTAAACCATTACAACATGAGTCGTTAATTTATCTTGCCAAAAAACACTCGAGCTTTTCTTTTAAGGATAAACTCCTTTTCAACTCAAAATTTTTTCATCAGTAATTATTTCGTTACAAAAAGAAATTTATCCGATAAAAAAAATCTCTTGTGTTTTTACTGTTGAAAAAAGTTGGGTAGTGATGAATAGAACAGTAAAAGTTTCATTCTGGTCTTTCGCACAACTCTGTATCGTCTCGATTATTAGCCCAGAAAAAAACGAGTGTATCTCTCCGAATTGCCTTGTATACTTCTTCCACATCGTGATGTTATCGAATATGCTCGAATATAACGAACTGATCTCTCGTGGGTGAGGTACGATGTGGAGAGCACGCCTGCGAAAAATTGAATTCGGTAGCCTGAATATCGAATTGTGGGTTTTACGTCTTTCGCGGAAATGCCTTGCTTGCCCCAGACTGCCTCCCATCGGCGTAGCTGTCAGATCATTTTTGGGGTAATCATATTCATCGAAATCATGGAATTCCCAAACAAAACCTGATGGAATTTTTTCCAATTGAAATTCTACTCTGTGTTCTTCAACAAATCATGAGGAATCTCTGTTATCTCTCATCGAAACAGAAATCAATGTTTTTGCTCTAACAGAAGTACAATGAAATCAGTCAATTTGTGGTTACTCGATTTATATATCATGTTGCTATGAATTTCACGATTTGGTTGTGGTTCTGTTGTGACTATTGATGAAATTATCGAATCAAATCTACCAAAGAATACTGTATCCAGTGAAAAATTCGTATGGGAAGCGTCCATGTAATGCTTTTTTGCAATGCTAGGAAGTATGAATTGGATGGAAATCAGATGAGAGAAAAATTGGCGTCGATTTTGAAGGATTAGGCTGTGAACATGAGAAGAAAAGAGAGTTCGAAGAAGCTTATGTTAAAACCATATGGAATCTCACATGTGAGCTCCTTCAAGAAAAATATTATGATGAAATCAAAGTTATTACTGACCCATTCAAAAGTATTGTGTTTCAACAAGCGCCAGCTACCCAACGAATTCCATTCGACAGAAACTACAATTACGCTAGTTCTGTATCAAATCGAGTTGAAACTAACCGTATGTGTATTCAGCAAGACTCGCCTAAGTGGTTCAAGAATGTGTGCTGAGTGCAAATTCTCAGAAGAAAATAAAGACACTGACGTATTTCCTGTCAGATTATCAAAAAAATCGATATCGAAAAAGAAGCCCAAATATTGAGAAGAATAGATTATTCCTATGAGAACAATGATCATTGTTATGATAATGTGCCCATTGGAGAGATTCAAAGTTGGACAAAATTGTCTGCCGAAACAATTAGCTTGAAAACCAAGGAGAAGGAAATACCAATCACTCCGATAAATCAATTGACCAGAAGTGGTGTACAAGAGCAAGAGTTTATAAAAATCACGGGTTATAAGAATCCCAACTCATGCGTAGTGGAAATACATCTTTCTCTAACACGTCTGGATCTTCATTTACCTCTTCTGATTGTTCTTCTGTTAATGGCATATTCAAATGGATTGTCTCTGTCCTATAGTCCTTGTTGTTCGGAGGTCCTTTCCATAATCAGCAAAAAAATTTTCGAGCTCATTGCAACAGGATTTCGGAATTTGTTGAATAATATCTTCGAATGATTATCAATGTCCATGGATTATTACTACTGGTAACTCATCAAAAGTTTTGAATCAGTATTTCAATAAGAAGTACAATGTGTTTTGTTGTATTTGTTACTTCGACACGTTCTTGTGTTGAGTACATGAATGCATCGAAGTATAATTTCATCAAGGAATAGTACTTGCAATTGACCAGATAGTTTTTTGTTGCTCCTGTGAAATCAGCTATAAGGTACAAACGAAGTTTTCAAAGTAGGGTATCGATATGTAATGTATCCTCCTTCTGACTACGACACTGCACGTACCTGTTCTAATTGGTCACGTAGGGCTAGGGACAACGGAGCGCAGCTCCTAAGGATATTATCAGAAGTGGGATCTTCTGAGGATCTCGAGCGGAGATTTTGTTCCACTAATTAATTATTAACAGATCGGATTCTGCAAGCTTGTTATGTATCTTGCTGCTAATGAGTGTGCGAATATATATGCATAGTTTCGGGGAAAACGTTGACGTTATATGTTATTATAACTGGAATTCTTGGCGAACGTGAGTGCTTCTATTTATCTTGTCTGTTGTAATTCAATCTGTCACTTATACTGCACCACCATGAACTATGATGATGTAATATGGGATATAATCATGCTTAATCGTCCTTGATACTGGAGTGTAGCAAAATCGAATCTTCATAAGGTTCAAAACCCACAGAAGTTTGATTCTCATCCAAACTCGAAAGCGCGTAAAATCCAGTTAAATGTGCACGTGTTTCAAATAAAGCTATGAAATGACATTTATGTATATTTTTTATAACAAGTCATCCTGTTATATTCCGAAGACACCTTATGGAGAACATTGAATTTCATGGAACATTCATACTAGATGATGACGATACGTGTACTGTTCAACGTTGCCAGTTGTAATGTTTCACAGGATCATCAAATATTGCCTCTTGATTCTACGTTCGTGAAAAGTGAACAATACATTGAACTAGGTATGAAGGACTTGGAAGAAATTGGAATTTTTCTCGATCGTGAGCCTCCGGAAAGACTTCACTGTGCCTTTTTGTTGATCGATGATGCTTGGTAGGGTGGAGTTCGACATGTATCGAGCCTGAAAACGTTAGGGATGATCAGCCTGAGCTCGTCTACTCAGACTATTTGGAATCTAAATATGGCTGAGAAGGTCAATGAATCCGAAAACTGGGATATGGGAATTTTATTGACTTTGCCCGGTATACTGGAGGTTATGACCGAACAACAGATCTAATGAAATAATCATGAGTGATATATGGAGCCTAATGGTTGAATTAACCGCTATTGCATTATCAATTCGAAGCGAACTATCCGCATGAGAATACATAAATAATGCATTTATTCCATTATCGATATTGTTGATACTGATACCGCTTTGTACGGAGTGTTCGATCAAGAATGGACTCAGAACCTATGGTAGAACTTCAGTAACTTATAGAGGAAGGCTTTCTTCAAAGTACAGAGAACGTTGGTCATTATTATGTCTTCAGAGAAGCATGGTGACACTATATCATATTTCAACTATTATCAAGAGTCTGCAACATTGCCAAAATCATTGTTCCACTATTGCTTCCATTACCCACTTTATTTTTTGTTGAAATTTCCGAAACAGCCTGTATATCTACTCAACTACTTAACATGCAGGGCAACACTTCATAACACGTTAAACTGAGCAATTCATAAACATGAGACGAAAGTTTCTATGATTCAATTTAGGTTCTGATAATACTAATGAGTCTTCTAGGACACGCAAACGACATGAATGTTTCTACTCCCTGCCATCCCTGAAGTTGGGAAACTACGTGATCACAATTTCGGTTGGAATGCGATTGAACTTCATTAGCGGCCCAACAATTTCGAGGGTTCCGAAGATAGACACGGCAGATGCGCAAAGAAACATTCCTCGAGGGTGTTTGGAAATGCGAACAAGTAGATCCTTTGATGTCCCCGTTGTGATCAATCAAAATGATGCTTGAATTATATTCCACACGGTCATGCATTTCAGAAAAGAACTAGAACTGAAATAACAATTTAGGATTTTTAGTTATCATTTTTCAGTTCACGAAGATCACATCCTCAAGACATTGAACCAAAACATAGATGAAAAAAAAAATCAATCGTCAACATCTTTTCCATCAACAGATCTGATCATTCGCTCGATCCATGTAGATGAATAAAATTTATGAAGGAGGTTTATGATCAACTATCCACAACATAGAATATGTATCACAAACTTCACAACAAATTTATCAATTTATTGTATTGTGATGTAACTAGGAAGTGCGGAATTTTCAAGAGAGTTCAGTGAGGATTTTCAGTGTCTGGAGAGATTGAAGCAAATACTTCAACAAACTCCAAGGAAAAAGCACGAAAGCTCCAGTTGGGGAATAAATAAAATAGCTATTTAGAAATGGTTCGACTATAATTTTTTCCATCAATGCAGATGGATGTGCCTGTTTGTAACATTGCATACTATTTTTTCGACCACTCGTTCGAACGGAAATAACCCACACTTTATATTCAAGTGTCATCTTGTTTTTTTTTCATCTGTGGACAACACCAAAGGAAAACCTATAATGTTCGAGGAACATCATGTTAGCCAGCGGTGGAATTTCGGGAAAGAAGGAAGGTGTTGGAATTTTTCTTGAAAGTTTGGAGGTTGTAAGCATCAGGGAAGACTTCAATAGGCAAAGAATTGTATATGTCTCCAGCCTTATTCGCGTTTGAATTATTCTTTCAAACATGTATCACGAATTGGTTCGCCTTTTTTGATGGTGGCGTCGAATGGCATTTTATTGAAATACATCTAGTTGGCTATGATGACTCTAATTCGATGAAAGTTCGATGCTAGGTACATTCTGGAATCCAAAGATCATTAGTTGATTGGTCAATCAGATCAAATATCCTTCAATTGTCGAATACATAACATTTCGTCTATGATCGACTTATTGCGATGTATAAGAGGAAAAGAATCAATTTCATGTCTATGAATTTCAGCTTCCAAGTTGAACGAAACCATCGAAGATCATTGATCATTATATCATCGGTTCCGTTACTCCAAATTTGTATCTCTTCGAAAGTAAACTGAAATCTAGTGATGGTAACGATCGAATTATTTTCGCTTCAGTCTTGGCTCAACAACTTGTTCTCAACCTTTTCTTATGAGGGTCGATTTTGAATATTGATTTCCTGTGTATAGATAACTGAATATAAGACTATGCTCATCTGGACTGAAGTTGAAAGAAATTCACAGATTTTAGCCTATAATTTGAGAATATTGGGACGTGTTAGCGTGGATCTGAAACTATGAAATGGTTGTGTCATTTACTTTACTTTTCGAAAATCATAAACAATCTGACTGGTTATTCTACGATGATCAATAACCTTTTCACATAATGATGCAAAAGAGACGATAATACACGATTTGCATCCTCACTATTCTAACAACGAAGCTTAGATATCGACTCTATATTCCGTTATCGCAAAAATAATGATTCATAATATCAAGATGTCCATCGTCTTCTTCGATGTAGGGTTGCAATCTGTCCCTCTAATTGAGTTTGATGTTTGAGTGATTCTTCGTTAGGAGAATGTTTATCTTCATGAATCCGCAAGACCACTCATGGGAGATATTTTCGAGCCATTGGAAAAATACAGCTGTTAAGGTTGAAAAGGTGACCTATATACAGGGTGAGTCAAAAATGTGTACCGAGCTTTCTGGGGGTGATAGAACATTGAAAAATAAGTGTAGTTTGATGATTAAACTCATGGCCCAAAATGCATATTAAGGGAGATATATCCTTCCAAAGTTGATAAAATTTAAATAATTTCTCCGCATAACTTCTGAACAATGAAAGCCACCCGATTGAAATTTTGTGCATGAATGTATGTTGTCAAAATACATTTTTTCGTCACACTTCCACATTTCTGATATTGTTATAAAGGGTGTTTTCAGAGGGTGAGTCATGATTTTTTGTAGAAAACTTTTTTCCCTGTATTATTTTCGGTGAAAAAACAGGAGCATTCGATGGAGCGAAGAAAATTACATGAAAAAGGTACTCTCATTCAAATACAAAAAATTGAGCCGTTCGTGAGATATTTGAGTTTTTGTAGTTATATGATATCAGCCGATTGATTTTATTCATCGCGAGATTCATCAGTATAACGATATTTCAGCAGCATTTGCATTTCCGAAGCACTCGCCAAGCATTAGAAGCATATCAGTTTGTTCAGAGAACGAATAACCTGCCATATTTCTTAAAATCTCAGTTGATAATCGCAGTGATAAATGACACAGAAAAACCACACGAACAAATCGACTACAACAATGTTGACTCGAATGTTGATGACATGAACGTCAAAATTGAGAACAAAATTATTCATCATGGCCTGCTAAAATATTGTTACCGATAAATCTCGCGATGAATAAAATCAATCTGCTGATATCATGTAACTACAAAAACTCAAATATCTCACGAACGGCTCAATTTTTTGTATTTGAATGAGAGTACCTTTTTCATGTAATTTTCTTCGCTCCATCGAATGCTCCTGTTTTTTCACCGAAAATAATACAGGGAAAAAAGTTTTCTACAAAAAATCATGACTCACCCTCTGAAAACACCCTTTATAACAATATCAGAAATGTGGAAGTGTGACGAAAAAATGTATTTTGACAACATACATTCATGCACAAAATTTCAATCGGGTGGCTTTCATCGTTCAGAAGTTATGCGGAGAAATTATTTTAATTTTATCAACTTTGGAAGGATATATCTCCCTTAATATGCATTTTGGGCCATGAGTTTAATCATCATACTATACTTATTTTTCAATGTTCTATCACCCCCAGAAAGCTCGGTACACATTTTTGACTCACCCTGTATAAATCCTCCACCTGAACAAAGGAGAAGTTCAATCACGAATATCAAAGGAGAAGCCGCGCCGAGTATTTTGAGAGTGATTACTTCGCCTTTCCAGTCACCTCATCCAGACAATAGAACCGCATATACACCGAATGACTCCATCTTTCAGGAGTAGCCGCTGTTCTCGAGGAGAGAAACAAAAAGTAGGGACTCCTCCATTTAAATGCAGCTCTGGCTGAGTGAAACCCCAATTATTGTGCCTCTTCTGCAGGTCACCATGAATAACTCGGAACTTGATGAATTACTCACCGACGTCGACGAACGTTCATTCATCATTCGCATATTTCAGATCTCCGGATTAGGATGTTTTGTTGCATCAGTCTTTTGTCATTCGTTCCGGAACAAGCTCGACGGAACTTCGGCTCTATAGGAAAGGGGAAAATAGATTGGCCAAGGCAGAAGTGCTGGCGATATGATGATAGATCTGTTGTTGAATAATTCGATGTTCAGATCACCGTCTTCTCAGAGCGAATTGGAGTTGATGGAGTTGATATTGGGCATTCATCAGCCCCTTTTTTTCTATCTGTTGACAACACGGAAGGGAAATCTCGGAAAGGGACATCGGTGGAATTTTGGGAGAGGAGGAAGGTGTTTGGAGTTTGAAGGTTGTAAGCATCAGGCAAGACTTCACTAGGAGAAGAATTCCACAACTTTGCCGTTCTATTGATGAATGATGCTTGGTATAGCGATGTGCGACAGGTCTCGAGCCTGACAGTGTAGGGGTGACCAGCCTGAGCTCGTCTGATTTGTCTACTAGGAATCACACGTGGTTGCATAATAGATGATATTTCCGTCGAGCACCGACCGTGGAAGTATCTTTAAAAAAGGCAGAGATTGCCGACCTTCCTACGATGATCTAGAGAGGTCATTGATTGAGTGTTGTTTATTCGACTAGGCGAATAGCTCTCTTCTGAATTGAATCTAAGAGCTTCAGCGTATGTTTGGGGGCTGAGCTACAAACATGTGAACAGTACTCCAGGACAGGTCGAATTTGTGCTTTGTAGATCATAAGCAGATGCTGGGATGTGGAGTACCTCTTCGCACGTTGCTTCGCTATTGGTGTTGACACCCAGCATGGATATTGAATGCTCATTAAACAACACTGCACTGGTAAGCTGAGAGCAGTGTCCGTATAATCTGCCATGCCAGAGGAATTTTCTGTCGATTAATAATTACATAACCCAGAAGTTGGCGTAGAGCATGAGAGTGAAAAAATATAACTCGATACACGTACATCTCTTCCAATGCACAGCCTACTTGTTATTTGTGTGTTTTTAATTAAGCACGGCATTCTCGATTCCAATTAGCAGGTTGCGTCCGTGGTCTGTAGAACTCTGTATACGTTGGGAGAGTTGCCACATCGGCGCAAAACTTCGTTGAAGTATGTTTGCGTGGCAGACTGCTAGGATCAAGTAGGCGCTAGATAGGAAACTTCCGGAGTAATTGAAAAGTATTATTTTAATAAGGGAATTTGTATGGGTGTCTGCGTCTTCCATCTACCTTCCATCTTGCTGAATGTTGATCAGGACTGCGGATGATGAAGTGGAACTGGAGGAGGCGTATTTCATACCTGAAGCCATATTTAGCAACCACAGATTGCGTCGATGAACTGGAGGAGATTCATGAATGAGGATATAGGGTCCTTTTTCGATCAAACGCTTCAAAAACGCGAGCGAATCAAACGCATCCCATCTATAGAGAAATGAGAAATCTTCAACGACTAGCAATTCAGGATTTTGTTACCAGAGATCATCAGAAGACTGAACTGTAGCAATGGATATCTCGAAAGCATTTGATCGTGTTTGGCACCAAGGACTTCAATCAGCAGAACTCAAATCGAATGGTTTGCCTCCCCACTATGTTGTTCACCCCGTGTGGTGGTATACGGAGTCTTAACTGATACAATGCCTATCAATGGTGGTGTTCCACAAGGCTCTGTCTTGGCACCAACTTTGTTTTTGCTCCACATCAATGATTTGTTGAATGTGACCTCTAGCCCAGTTCATAGCTTTGCTGATAAAAGTACACTGCATATTGCCTTCCCTTCTTGAGCCCTGCTGATATATCATCTTATGATGCCAGATTTCAAAGAGATATCTACACCTCCACCTTCATGTTACTCGGAAAAGATCGAATACGGCCATTACTTGTGCACACTTCAAGGGTTTGGCTCCATAATATTCCTCTGGCATCGAAGATTCAATATTTTTCAAGCTTTTGATCTCGAAAGAATGGAAAGGAACTGTAAAGGAATTGTTTCGTTACTGAAGTTTATCTTGGTTCACGAAAATGAGACCATTGTTTTTGAAAAGATCGCTTCTTCCGATCTATTTCCTTTTCATCAGGACATTTTCGAGAGAGAAAATAATGAAAATTAATTAATCGTTTTTCTCCACCCCAATAATGATAATCCCAATTGTTCACTTTCTGTTTTCCTACTGGTGGCTTGTGATCTTCCTTTGGCTATAGAAAATCCTAATTAGTTTTTATTTTCTCTTGTATCCTACGCGCCATAGCGAAAGAGACGAACATTATTGTCTCATTGAAGATGATGAAAATCAACACCCTCGCAGCATTGCGAGGAGAAGAAAGTTTCATCTTTCGAGATGGCGGAATTGTCACTTATTGCATCAAAAGAAGGGCTCAAGTGGAATGGAAGAGATATAGACGGAAAGGATAATTAAAAAATTATGTACGGCAGAAAACTCCCCCTTATATCATCGTCTGGAGTTACTATGATGTTGAGAGATTCATGAAGAGTGGAGGGACGGTAGCGCGAGAAGTGGTAGACAGGGTAAGGTCGCGCTCCTTTCAAATTATTCGCCTTTGAACTCGGTTTTTCCAAGAGTATCACATTTCCAGATGGAATCTCCGTATATTGTGGATACCTAAATATTTCACGTCATTCCGAAATGGTGCGTTCACTCGAAGTCTGCCACTTTGGCCAAGTTCAATAGTTTCCGCAACATATTCTTCACATTGAGATTAATCTATGGAAAATTTTAAATTCAATTAACACTCTTATATTTTCCAAAACCTCTCGATCCAACTGTGTGTTCATGAAGTGGTAGAGGATAAATGACTGAGAACATTGAATTCAAACGAAATTCAGGACCAACAGATCAGAAACTACACTACATAAGAATGTGAAATTGGCTAGTGCTTTCCTTATTTCATTCAATTTCGCAATTGACTGATTCCACACAAAATTCATCACAAATTTTTCGAAAATGTAATCCAGAAACATTTGGGCCCATTATGAAATTTCAACTCTAAAAATATTCTGATTAATTTTTTGCGATTGTCTGATTGAATGCAGATGCCATTTTTATGGATTCTTGTATACCTGACGAGTAAGCACTGAGGATGACTTAACAGTCGAAACGCTCTTCCACGGTTTTTATAAATCAAAACTCTGCACAAAACACAAATTCAATTTTTTTCGATTATATCGAAACGTGCACACAGCCTGACATTTTGGTTACTTCAGCCGTAGAAGAAGTGTGAAACGTGCTGTAACGTTTTTTTCTTGTGTTCGTTGAGCCAAATTTACGCATCATCGATTGCTTCGATTAACTCGACAAGTTTTCACCACGTATCATGACTGTCCATTTCGAAATAATAATTATTACTGTTGTTGATTAGCGGGAATTCGGTCGAAATGTTGAAGAAAACCAATTGTCAAATTGTCGACGTTTCGAAACTTTATTGCTTCATCTTTCGGACAGTGAAGTATGAAAACAAGAACATACATATCAAAATAATATTCTAAGATGTGGGTTTTTATAAAAACGAAATAAATTATGTAAAATAATAATCGTTCAAAATGAGAAAGTGTTCGAAGTGTCTTATTTTCAACGATTGTTATTTTACATAATTTATTTTGTTTTTATCAAAACCCACATTTTAGAATATTATTTTGACATGTATGTTCTTGTTTTTATACTTCAGTGTCCTGAGGATGGAACAATAAAGTTTCGAAACGTCGACAATTCAACAATTGGTTTTCTCCGACATTTCGACCGAATTCCCGCTAATCAACAACAGAAATCATATTCAACAATAATGATTACGTTTATGAACTCAATTCGCAACATCGTCAACTATAAACCACTATTATGGAGGCTTGCGGCAAGATTACGAGTTAAAGCTAGGAAATAGTCTCATACATAATGTATAAACCGCAGGACAGACAAACTCTGTATGGAAATTAAACCAGATTTATGGGCCTATACTTCTCAATGGCCAATTTAAAATTAGAATTTTCCTTTTCCGCAATATTGTTTACCAGCTCGTTGAAAATTCCAGTGATTTATGATGGCATTATGGAGCACGAAGGGACCCACTCCACATCGCTCTCCACCTTATATCCTCGTTACATAACTGCATCGGCCTTGCTAATAAATCACGTGATGAGAGTTAATAGTGTACGTTAACTTTACCAATTTCCAGCATGAACATGAAAAATGGATTCGGACCTGGAATCTCGACGGCTCCACCTTATTCCAACATACATTCCCGTGAGTTATTCGAGTTGGGACACTGAAGGTCTTGTTCCTGTAACGTGTGTTGCATATAACCCAGGACATAACTACTATAACAACTGTCCTGATATCAGTGTCTCTAGTCACGACCCATCTATTTGACGAGTCATAGTGAGAGAGTTCGCAATATTGGCGTTTCCAATTACCGAAGAGGGCGCTGCGAGACGTAAACAAATATGGCGGATAGTGAGTAATCTCTCTGTTCCGCGTGGTTATTGTGTGTATGTTCCAGTTATTTCCGAACGTTGATCAAGTGATATCTTGGATTTTCGTGTGTGTTTTGGACAATTGTTGATAGTGTGTTGAAGAACTATCATATTGTGAGGTAATGTAACGCTTTGCAATGTCTAATAAAATGAACAAAATGAAGGAAACAAACTCGAATGAAGTGAGTCACAGGTTTTCCGATCAACAAAGCATTTGTCCATGCTTTTCTTCGATCAACTATCTCAAGTATACCATAATCATTCTTGACATAGACTTCAGAAGCATCCTTCTTGGGAACGCATCGGAATGTCCTATATTTATTTTTCCTGGAAGAATACAGTTTTGAACATAACAGTTAGTGTTATGCAATGTCTTCCTAATTATGCCAGTATTTTGACTCGGTTCTCCACTCATTATTATTTTGAGTATCTCAACCCTGAAACTATATGGGTTTATGAAAGTACTCAAAGCATAAAATCATTCCTGTGAATACATTTCGAGTTTGGGTTATCCCAAAAATCATTCGCTTAAAGTCCTACTCTTGAAGTTCGCTCGACACACAGATCTACAAATACGACGAGAACACAACAAAATCCACCAATAATCTCTGATATCGAACAAGCACGCCGAAATAACGATGATTCATTGATAAAACGCACACGTATCCATTATTGAATACTCACCAGACTTTTGGATTAGCGAATAGTTTGAGAATTTGTTTACTGTTGTTGTCACTACTATTTTAGTTCAGGCAACAATTTCCAACTATCTATTATATTTGAATTCTACAATTGTGTAGCCAATATTAACCACCATCTATTGTATTTAATGAAAATGATATGAAATGATAATATATTGTTTCAACGAGGAATCACTCTTGTTATCACAATAATTCTCCAAATCCCACAGTTAAATATCATTGAGAATGCCATCTGAGATGGGATGTCCGGATCAAAACATTATCACAAGCGTTGTTGGAAGTCCATGAACTTATCTTCAAACTATCTTCGATGTTTCCCAACTGGAAATGATTCATCAGGCAGTGGTGGAATCGCTCCTCTCATATAGCAGGAAAATCAACCAATCGGTAATCTGAAATGTAACTGAATCTCAAAAAATTCACGGTTATGAAACGAGATGGAAAACTCGAAATTGGGCAGGACATTTCCATCAAGAAGGTAAAAATTATATTTCATCAATTCAATTACCTTCCACTTGATATCAGAGATATGAGAATTTATGATTTCAAATCATTCATCATATATAGTGTTACTCCCAAAAAAGTATTTGATTTTTTTTCATGTGATATTTCAATTGGAGGTTGATAAAGTAACAAATTCTTGAATACAAAATGAATAAGTGCGCTTTCCGACTCGCAAAATGTGCGATTTTTGGCGAGCAGAGAATGAAAAACGGACTGTTGCTGATCTGATGATACACAAAACAAAAAAGAAATATGTGAAATCGAGCCTTCTGAAATCTTACCTTGCTTTTGAATCATCCTTATCGCTGGCAGGAACGAAGGTTCAAGTCAACGATGACTTGAGGAAAGAAGTGGAAAGCAAAACAATAGCGATTTTTCGGACGGTTTGTTCACAAGACGCGATCACTTCTAGGTTTTTTGATTGATGCCCCACAAGTCTCTACCTTCTCTCTTTTTCCGAGAGAGACACTGATTTCCGAAGGCATATTACTACGCGAATGAACCATATAGGGTGATCACTTTCAGATGAAGTACATTTTTGAATTATTGAAAAAAATTGACATTTTTGAACTATTATTATATGACATGAAAGGGACAACACAAATGCGTGGGAAGGCTCCAAAATATAGACCCAAAAAACAACAACAATTAACACAATCGCTGATCATTTTCACATCCCAGGTCTACTGAGGACGGCAACTTAGTTGCCGAAATACGTATTTAGACATTTATAAATATTGTTGTGTTATTTATTGACGGTTCCAGATTTTATCTTCAATGATTCCTATGACCTGTTTGATGATGTGTTTTGTTGAAATCTCGTGTTATTATTATTATTATTATTATTAGGTAACTAACTGCATGAAGTGAATAAGAGAGAAGTGAATAAATATTATTATTATCATATCAAATCATCAACGACCAGGTTTGGACAGGAGGAAAAATAGGCCTTTGATCTTCCTTGTGAATCCTTCATCGTAACTATTGACGTCACTCGCAACGTCAGCTGTCGTCCAACTGCTGCTTCGGGATGAGCCTATGTGAAATTTTGTTCGAGCAAATCTGGTTTCTGTTACGAGTACTCCCTTTGAACATTCATCCACCGACCATATTTTACCGGCGTGACGAGCGATATCAATCTCAATTCATTCGAGTACAAATCCGGCTGATGCTTGATTATCAGGCGGGAAAAATGGAGGAGCTGTCAAGAATCCGCGGATCGAAATAGATGGGCTCACACCGATCACTCAGCGGAATGAGATACTGCTATTTTTGGTCCATTCAATCCATTAGGCTGACTCAGGAGGAGAGCAGTGAATTATTAACTAAAGTCCAGTCGAAAACACCATGACTCCAAAGAGATATTCGCTGGTTTTAATTATGTTCATTAGTTTTTCCTCTCGATTGCTTCTTCGAAGGATAGTGGGGCAAATTATTTAATCTTGCAACCGTAGAAAGTAGCATTTCCTAGTTGTGGCTGAAGGATGTTTAGCTGATTTTCAGAAAAGATGTACAGATGCTTGGGAAGGTGAACGAAGACATTGGAGAAAAGAGGATCGGATATAAGAGGTCCCTATATATGAGTATTCACCTTTGCCAATAGAACACAATATGATCTCAGCCCCTGTGTGGTAGCGATATTATTCTATATATACTACTTTCATGTATAAATAACTTTTCCTGATGGAAAATTGATCTCGAGTGTGCTCTGCTCATTTCCGTTAACATTCCAAACGATTCTTGAACAACAAGTCATTATCCCACAAGGGTTTGTTCAACCAGAATACATCTTGATTTGCTTTCCTATTCTATGTCCTCTGCATGTACAATGAGAGTTCGTGTGTGATATGTGTGTATTATAACTCAGAAAGGATTCTGAAAGAGAATTCATACGATTCGTATTTGGCACTGGATTTATCACCCCATAAAGAATTCTGCACGAACTTCCATACTGCCCCCATAAAATTCCCGTTGGTGGAATTTTGTCATTTCTCATGCTAGCTTCGCCAATCGAAGGAATTATGTTTGAAAGCACTCGACTGCATCATTATTCTCAAGATATCCCCAGAACCCTAATTTCTATTTCTTATTATCTGAGATTTCCATATTTCTCGAAAAGTCGTTATCAGTTATCGCCATAAGTAAACACGGTGATTTACCTCAGAATCAGTAGATTCATTCTGTGGGTTGTCCCTACCAAAAAGACGAGCAAAAAGAAATGAAGAATATCTCAACATTGTTAGACGATGCACGACCATGATGCGAACACTGACCTTGCGGAGACTTCGGTGACTGCTGATACGTGATGTCACGATAAAATCGGCCTGACGTATTCACGAAAGAAATCATCCCTAAACTGTGATACGACATGTGCGTAACACAATTGTTACTATCCATTCAACGAACTCGATTTTTTTTCCTCCAACCAATACTACCCTACATGAGAAATACTCAACTACAGTTCAACCGATCAACGGTTTCTGTTAACTTACCAGGCCTTCCTTATTCTTCAAATCTACTCGAGGATATTGGGATTTTCTTCAACTGTGCTTTGCTTCCAAGAGAAGTTGTTGTGCGAAGTATAGAACCTCTCATTCTACATCAACTGATGTTCATATCTTCCTCAACCTTTCCAACTCTGGAATTTCCACGGGATGTAATGTTCTACTCTGTTCTGGTACCTTTTCAACAAGATATCTCATATATTTCATATCCCCTTGGCAATACAAAACCTGCTGAGATGCCTTGTCGATAATACTATCGAGAGTATTATAATAACTCAAGGATTTACCTACGTGGGAGCAAAATGAGCAACGGAAAATTTGTCGAACATCAATATTTCATCCTTGTTGTCGAGCTCACTCTTTCCATCCACTACCTCTTAAGAACTCTAATACAATCATTATCGCCTTCAGGATAGACTCCATCGGATCGTAAATTTCTGAAACAACTCTCTCTCCAATAAAATACTAAACCAACTGTATACTCTAGCTCAATGAGATTTTCTGCACTCTGGCTAATCCTGCTAATAACTTGAGAGCCTTCCACGGTACCTTTTAATGTTCGTTCTCATTGGATGACTTATAACCTAGAAAAGCAGAGGCTTCCTGACACAACGTGTTGCAGATGGACGGTGTGAGCTCGTTAGATGAAATATCGTTCAGTTTATTATCGAAATATTGGGTTCCCTCTCCTTCAAATACAGTAAAAGTAAGTGAGTGAGAACAAAACATCACGTCATTTTTGTTGTCACTTATCAGTTGTTTGGGGATATTTCATTAGAGAAGGGCTGTGATGAAATGCAGTCATACTATTTATTAACAACTTTTTTCAGATACATATACAGAGGCCTACGTATCATTCGCAAATGTGACAAGTATACACCATTTTGATAGTAGAAATTCTCATGATATTATACATGATAACCTGAATTCTCGAATTCATCCTGTGGAATGTATTTCATATTTTATGAATATTTTCATGATATTCATAAGCAGCTGTGATTTGAAGTTGATAATAGGGCTTAAACTACCTTAGTTATATATTCAATATTTATTTCAAATATTCGTTCATAGCTTCTATACCTAATCCTTTTTATTGTAGAGGATTTTGCAGTTTAATCGATATTAAGCTCACAACTGTTCGATGCAAAGACATACTTTGATTGATATGAATGCTACAATATTGACAGTTTTCCTTTATTGATTTAGGTATTCACTTCTCACTGGAGGATTTCCTCGGATAATAGTGAATAGTCAGGTAATTGGTGAAAAGGAAAAAACATATCAATTGAATTAAAGTTTTATTTTTCTGTGGCGAAGAAGTCGGTATGTTTTCATACCTGTGATCCTCGATTCTTCTCACGCCAATGGAACTTTCCATCAACTGAACATGCATTCATCAATGGAAATTCATCTTTTGTGTATACGATTTCAATCGTTCGATTCATTTATAGATCTATATCAAAGGAACAGAAACAAAAAGCATATTATTCGCTACCACAATACATTTCTTTTGATTTTATATACGCGCCGAAGAATTGGAATATTCCATGAACACTGGAACGTTGTTTCAATCTGGTATTCATTAGAAGTGACAGATCGAAGTCCGTTGTTTTTCATCAGGCGTAGCAGAATTTTTGAGAAAAAAGGCCTTTGTGTTTGTAGACTGATGTTTAATTCATCGATTTTTCTTTAGAAATACATCTCTGATGACAACCATTGAAAATCTCCAATATGGCGGAGTTCGTACAATCATTATTTATTCGGAGATTTATTGGATTTTCCTGCTCCTTTGGAAGGATGCAGGATTAACAGTGAATTGTTTCGAGCAGGAAATGATACTCATTAGCTTTCCGAGTTAGACGCACTTTGATGTTTCTAAGGCTTTAAAAAACACAAGTTGATCTATTATGCGAAGTTAGAAACCTCCTTTGTCTCGGAGGATACGAAGTTTCATAGAGTCAAGATTAACTCACGATATATCGAGAATATATTCAGTTTTTTCTATTTTGAATAATACAGGGTGACGATTCAATCAAGATTTTCCCATGAGAGTGGCCATATCTTCGAAAGTACTCCGTGGGAACTAGTGAAATCTATTTCCGGAATGAAGAGAATCGACGGAAATGGAATTCGCAATAATATATATGGTGTGCCAGTGGAAAACTCACTTCTGATATTCTGTGACCTTATGAAATACCCTTCATTGTATATCACAAAATCATTTCGAAATGACTATCTATAACTTCATCTCGTATCTCTCAAGACAACGGCGGTATCAAACACCGAGTTTGTGTTTCGATCACCAATTGCTGGCGATATTATTCAGAGCTAGCGGAAAACATCTCCTCGCTCGATTCCATCACTTCAATTATGGAGTATCTTCGGAAGGCATAATATATCAAGGAAGGAGATTAGTCCGACTATATAGGTCGCAGATAATCCGAAAGTAATCAATCCATCCTGGTATAGATCCTAGAGCAAACAATTACGAATCAACACAGTAATATCATCAAATGTCACGATATCGCATGATTAATATCCGTATTATGACATCGAAGCGAGCGATGCATGAAGAAATATATTACGCTCGGAGGATTTGCTGACTGAACATACGGGATGATCGACTATCGAGTGCCTGGACATGATGTCGTGGTGATAACAGAATTTCCAACGAGGCACTGCAGACTCAAAGAACGTCTCAGGAGGTTAGGAGAGCACTTGCAGATTCCGTGGGGAAAGTCCAGAAACACTCCAGCACATCCTGATGAAGTGCGATGCTGTGAGTCACGAAATATAGAATAAACCAACTGAATGTGAAAGAAATACCACGAATAGATCCTCTGAACTCGGAAGTGATCGATTCTTGAGGTGCTGTGAACTAGAAAACCTTGAGGTAAGCAGAAGAAGATGGGCAAAACAGATTCGATCAGGTCGCAACGCGTCTGCCACCATCCACAACCAACCATACCGATACACTCTCAGTGGTCATCTATTTATTTATTTTATTTCTCGAACAGGTTTGCACCTAATTACATGAGAAAGCTATATTATATACAAACTTGATATTGAATCAGTGCTAATGTTTCTAGAAAGTATTGTTTGGGTGACATAACATATTTTATTCGACATTCTCAAAATATTGTTTAAGTAACTTGAAGAATTTTGGGGGGTCGAGAGCAATATTGATTTCTGACAGAAGGAGAACATTATTCGTTATCTTCACTATGGAGATTACAGGGGAACAGTTGTTAGTTATTACCAAAGGAATTTCAAAAAAATTGGTTGAGCCTTGTGAGTCTATTGGGGACTCTTCTTTTTAATAAAGAATGCAAATACGGAGTGTGGTATAATTTGTTTTACAGTTTGTAACACATTATAACACTACTGCTGATTCTTCGAGCATCGAGAGTGTCTATGGTGAATTCTTTGCGGAGCATCACACTTCGCCCGAATGGTTTCCATTCGTATTGGAAGGGAATTCATTCCCAGCTCACTTTCTTTCCCCGCCAAGGATGATAGATCATTGGCTTCAACACTAGAAGAAAAAGCCAACACTTGCACAAGGACAAGACATTCCTGATATTGCTGCCATCAATGATCATATGTCTGAAAGTGTCTTCCGTTCATGAAAGAGTATTCATATCCTTCTTGGTTTCGATGATAAGAAGGCTCGATGATGAGTTTCGATTTTCGCTTGCTGGTAGATGATATACAAACTATATCTCTGATAAATATCGTGCGATTTCATACAAAATGCAATATAGACTCAATATCTTGACTATGAGCTCAACTAATTTCAATTTTTATTTCAGCTGGTTGCTCAACGAATGTCTAACCATTTATATCAGATTGTTACGAAAGCGCTGAACGGACATGATGACTTTTTTTATAATTGCCAGTTTGAACTGGCAATCAGCACTAATTGTCAGTATGAACTGGCAATCAGCCATGAACGCCAGTTCAAACTGGCAATCAGCCATGAACGCCAGTTCAAACTGGCAATCAGCCATGAACGCCAGTTCAAACTGGCAATCAGCCATGAACGCCAGTTCAAACTGGCAATCAGCCCTAATTGCCAGTTTGAACTAACATTTATCCCTAATTGCCAGTTTAAACTTGCATTCATCTCTAATTGCCAGTTTGAACTGGCAATTAGACCTCATTGTCAGTTTGAAATGGCAATTAGTCCGAATTGCCAGTTCAAACTGGTAATTATAAAAAAAACATATCATCATGTTCGTTCAGTGCTGAACGGACAATATGATTTTTTTTAATTGCCAGTTTGAACTGGCAATTATGGCTAATTGCCAGTTTGAACTGGCAATTAGCCAATTGAAATAGGGCTGATTGCCAGTTTGAACTGGCATTTCTGGCTAATTGTCAGTTTGAACTGGCAATTAGGGCTAATTGCCAGTTTGAACTGGCATTAATTGCTAATTGTCAGTTTGAACTGGCAATTAGGGCTAATTGCCAGTTTGAATTGGCATTTATGGCTATTTGCCAGTTCAAACTGACCATTTGTGCTGATAGTTCAAACTGGCAATTATTAAAAAAAGTCATCATGTCCTTTCGGCGCTTTCGTAGATTGTCGTTATATTGAAGTGAATAGAAATACCTACGTCGTAATTCTAAAAATGAGTTCAACTGTATAAAAAGCTAGCACAAAAATGAAAATACAAACATGCAGCATAATATATTCTAATCGCGTGCTTGTTCGTTGATTATAGGTAATGATGGAATCATGAACAGTTTTTCTATGTTCAATTGAAATTCAATGCATGTACCGACGACTTTTTCAGAATCAATTTTTCAGGCTTGCATTGTATTGCTGTTCATGCTTATCTTGCAGTTCATTTCAGTTCTGAATAAATATGTACATCACGAGAACTCTATGAAAATATAATTTCATGAATATTCTGTGTATCTGAGAATCAGTTGATTGATAAATACCAGCGACTGGAGAAGAGATGGAAAACCTTTTACACGTGAAATCATTCACGTGGTTTGTGAGTTCATGAGCTGTGTTGGAATTATTTTACTCCAAGAGATTATTTCTAGTTTTCCTATATCTCTTATGATGATTTTGGAAAATAAAGAGAAATGGATTTTCCATAAATTTACTTTTTTTCGAAATAACCGAAAATCGTGAATGTTGATATAGGAATGATTCGGAACCTCAAGTTCCAGCAGATTTTATGAGATTGTGGATTGGAGACTGTTAAAACTTCAACAAGAATGAAACTCAAGGTCATAAACCAGCAAAGTTCCACGACATATTCGTTCATTCATCCACAGCGTGATATCTACACTGGGAATGATTGCAATGATTTGGAATTTTCCGCTTGGAAATATTCCGTATCATCAATTTTTCCTGGAAAAACGACGAAAATACGAGATATCGTTAGTAACAGTTCATTGCAGAATGCAATCCTCGTTTGGCTGCTGGAGATATAAAAATGATTTAGAGCTGCAAATATTTCAAACATGTATTGCAGGAAATATTTCGTAGATAAAAAGGATGAAGTTACGATGGGTGGAATTTATATGCTGGATCAGGATCATCAATATCATTCATGACGAATCATACATTTTTTTAATTACTGTCTGTAAGTTTTTCGAGGTGGTGGTACATTCATTTTCCAGGTTTTTGTGGGTTTTTCTCTCCTCGTTTCTGAAAAATGAAGTTGTAACTCACTAAAAATGATTCCAATATATTTGTAGTGAGGACAGATTTTGTGATCTGCCCCAAAATGTTATTGACAACATATTGAAGAAATTTTTCGAAAAGAAAAAGAAATCGACCGAGGGATCGATCGGCGAGATATGGCACTTCGAAGAGAAAATAGTGCGCATTTTGACAAAAAACGCCCTTGGGAGCGAGATTGCTCTATTACTTTGAAGAATCAATTAACATCAAGGGCCAGTAGGAGATATCAAAACGAGCATTTTTGTTTATATCATAAACATATGTCCGTTCGGGATGAAAATCCAAAAAACTATCCACATCATACGCAAATAATTGAAGTTCTACTGTATGTGATTTTTGTACCAATTATTCCAAGTATCTATACTATAATTTCATACTAATTCATTGCTCTTCATCCTCGATATTTTTTTGAATTGTTTCGTAACTCGTCCCATCCGTTTCCTGAGTTCTGGAAAAGTGGCCCAATACATCTATGGATCCATCTTTCACGGTTCACCAGATCCCCTTGAATTTGTAGCAGCCTGTACATGTGTAGCTCAGATATGGATAGAATGAAACGCCGTTTCTAGAATGACATGTGGAAGTAGAAACAAAATAATCATATTTGATGCCGAAATCTCGATGAAACATCGACGGGCTGAGCACCAGCTGGATTTCAGTACAACCCCAATAAAAACAATGATTCAGCAGATTCGATTTGTCGATGATGAATTGAAGGGATCTCGTTGCTCTTTTTCTTTTTGTTCGCTGCAGACGTCATACTATTCCTCTTTCGGGTCCGTAATCGATGAAAATCTTGTTTGGAACAAAATCACCTCAATTGCACGGAACGAAGATGATTGGGTTCATGGAAAGAAGCGGCAAATATTTCCGTTGATTCTATTATCATCCTCTGCCTGAGCAGTTAGCTCAAATTTACATTATTGTGATTCCTTGCTTTCAAAAATAACATTCCCATCCATGATCAGAACTAGCAAACGATTTCAACACAATTTGAAATTGAGCCACTCTATCCACACTCTAAAAAATTATTATGGAATTGACTGGTTTCACTAACTTGTACCACTGTATTTTGATAACGGCCGAGAATAGGAACTTTCATGTCCATTCTGGGTCTCCAAATATGTACTCAAAATATTGATATTTCTTTCCGACACACCCTGTGTATGAAAAAGAAGTAGACAACTGAACATGTTGAAGAACGCGCATATTATCTGTTCTCATCTTGACCATCTCTTAACGGAGCTATTCTTGCGACTCTGGTTTGTCAGCAACCTACAATTTTTGAAAAATTCTTATTCATTTCTGTGACAATTGCACTCATTCCTCGAGAATACAAAATTACGATGAATGTTTAACACAACATGTATTCTGCGAAAAAAACAGATATTTCTTCACTGCTGTCAAGTGAATTCATCGTCTGTTGCTAACATTCCTGATGGCGTTTGATTCTTTGTTGATTGTCAAGATTGAACATATTATGTCAAATTTATCGCACATACTCAATGATCACCTTGTGTATCAATCGCTAGTTATGTAAGCAGCTACCCGGGTTCCCGTGAGAAACGCTGACGCAGGCATCAGCAAGAATCCACGTTCACGGAAATCATGAGACGCCGAGAGAATTGCAGTTTTATTATTCAATTCAGAATAGACATAATCTCGGTCGCGTGAAGACGTATTTTATATTGTAATAATTATACAGAATATAATTTTTGTCATAAATAAATTTGAATAGCTTTTTTTAAAAAGCCTTTCCTGCAAAGCAGAAACGTAAAGTGGCGCAGTCGGTAGGATTCTGATAGGGACATTTATCGTAAATTCCCGTCAGTTTCAACTGTTTAATCGGAAGAACCAGTGCTCCATCGAGGACCTATTGGTAGAAACAGAAGCGGACCCAGAAGCGGACCAGAAGCAGCCAAACCAGTGGAAACAAGAATGAAAATCTTCGTTTCACTGTAAGTTGCTCAAATCATTTATTTTCCTCCCTTCCGAGATTATATGTCATTCTCCTCGCCCTCAAGTGTTTCGAGTGAAAATAGCGATCGCGAGTTAGATTTAGAAATCATAAATAATCAAATTTCAAGCTTGAACCTAGAATCGGAAATCACTGATTTACTCTCAACTTTGAATATTTCAGAAGATAATTCATCAAACCAAATAACAACAAATATTATGGCAGTCCCAAAATTCGAAACGAAACTTTTAGAGATTATCCCAAAATTTGATGGAAACCCGTTAGAGTTATCTTCATTTTTAGATACCGCTAATACATTGATTAGTGCTTATTGGGATCCAAATCCCGCAAACCTCCAAGGTGTGCAAAATACAACTTTAATTTATGGCATTTATGCGAAATTAGTTGGAAAAGCACGCGAAGTCTACAGTATTTGCATTTCGAAAGACTGGCAATCAGTAAAAAATGCTCTAGTCGCACATTTTGGTGACCAGAGAGATGAGAACGGTTTACTTTTCGATTTGGACCAATTACGTCAGAGTCATAACGAACCTGCATTACAGTTCTACACTAGAATCATGTCAAATTTAAGTGCTCTTCACAACTATCTCGACACACATGAAATTGACAACAATAATAAGACAGTGAAGAAATCATTTTATAATATACACGCGTTGAAAATATTTCTCGCAGGGTTGAAAGAACCCTTAGGCTCAACAATCAGAGCAATGAAACCAAAAGATCTGGCCGAAGCTAGGCAGTATATAATTTCTGAAAATAATATTCGTCACCTACAAAAACCAACCAATGATCAGTTCAAACCAAAACAAAATCCAAGGTTTAATCAAGGTTATCAGAACCAGTTCCAAAATCACCAATTCAATAATTACCAAAATAACTTCCAAAATCCAAATCAGAATGTTCCTCGTCCCTCTTTCCAAAATTCAAACTTTCCACGCGGCCCCGTAAACATTCAACACAGACCTGCCCCTCCACAGAGATATTTCACGAACAGCCAAGTTTTCGGAAGCCACAGAAATTTCCGAAACCCGAGTAATATTTGGAAACCAAACCCGCAATTTCAACCCAGAACCAAACCTACCCCTATGAGCGGAATTTCTCACGGAACATTGTCCCGGCCTAGAAATGACGCAAGACCAAACACATTCCACCAACAATTGAATTCTACCCCCGAAGAAGTATATAATCTAGAACCAAATTATGACGAAGAATATTTTAATTACCAATATCAATATAATTACGATGATCAATATTACGAATATCAAAATGAACCTAGTACTTCTCAGAATCAGATTTATTTCCAAGATCCAAATCAAGATACATTAGCACCAGAACAAATCTCTGATAATACCCAAAATTTTCAAGAAACCGAGATTCCAGAGACCAACACATAGAAATTCATTCAATCTATGATCGAAAAGACCTTCCATATATCCAAATTTCGAATCCACCTTTGAAATTATTAATAGACACAGGCGCTACGAAATCATTCCTAAATCCTGAAGTAGCAGAAAATTATTATAACGATTTCATAAAAAAGGAACCATTCACAATTTCATCAATTTTTCAGACTACTTGTAGAGATCAATGTGCCGAAATTCCAGCCTTCAGCGAATTCAATTCAGATAAGAAAATAAAATTTTACTTATTCAAATTTCATCATTATTTCGATGGTCTGATTGGTTACGAAACGCTTAAAGACTTGAACGTTCAAATAGACATCCAAAATTCCATTATAAGAACACCTAGTGCCAAAATATCTATGGCTCATTACGAAACCAAAGGTAAGCTTTTATTTTTTGCACGAATCGAACCATTTTCTATCGAATCTGTCAAAATTCCAGTCACCGTATCTGATGGTACCATTACAATCCCCGAAACTCGTATGTCAGCATGTTTAATTCCCGAATGTCTCACGATAGCTCATCAAGGATATGCAGCTGTTGATATTCAGAATAATACCAGTGGCGTACAAGAAATTTTTCTATACAAACCTATACCTGTAAAATATTTCAACAATAGTGACTTCGAACTTTTTCATGTAACTATACAAGACACACACTATGAACGAACACAAATTCCTGACATAACAAAGCTCATACGTACTGCCCATATGAACCCTGAAGAGAGACATCACATTGAGAAACTATGCCGATCTTTTTCAGATATTTTTCACCGCGAAAATTCTAAACTAACCTTCACAAACCAAGTCAAACATAGAATTCGAACTACAGACGAATCACCAATCTATTCCAAATCATACCGCTATCCTTTCATCCATAAACCAGAAGTTGAACGACAGATTAATGAAATGCTCAGACAGGAAATCATCAGACCTAGCGAATCTCCTTGGTCCTCCCCGATTTGGATAGTTCCAAAAAAGTCTGACGCATCGGGAAAGAAAAAGTGGCGTATTGTCGTAGACTATAGAAAAATAAACGAAAAGACTATCGACGACAGATATCCTATCCCCAATATATCCGACATCCTTGACAAACTAGGCAGATGCCAGTATTTCTCAACCTTGGACTTGGCTAGTGGCTTTCATCAGATTGAAATGCACCCTGATGATATCCAAAAAACGGCGTTCAATGTTGAGCACGGGCATTACGAATATTTGCGTATGCCTTTTGGCCTAAAAAATGCACCATCCACATTCCAGAGAGTCATGGACAACGTCTTGAAAGATTTACAGAATAAAGTTTGCTTCGTTTACATGGACGACATCATTGTGTTTTCTACCTCTCTTCAAGAGCATTTGACTAACTTAAAACTCGTTTTCCAAAAATTGAGAGAAAGTAATCTGAAAGTGCAGCTTGACAAATCAGAATTTCTGAGGACTGAAGTCGCATTTTTAGGACACATTATCACTCCGGACGGAATCAAACCAAATCCGGATAAAATCAAATCTATTCTCAATTATCCAATACCGAAAACTACAAGAGAAATCAAAGGATTCCTCGGACTTCTAGGATACTATAGAAAATTTATTCCAAATTTTGCTAAAATTACAAAACCATTCACATTATGTTTGAAAAAAGGCGCTAAAATTAATATCAATGATCCTCTTTATATTAAAACATTCGAAGATTGTAAATCTCTCCTGACTAACGATCCGATCCTTCAATATCCCGATTTGACAAAAGACTTCATCCTGACTACGGATGCCAGTAACATCGCCGTTGGCGCTATTCTTTCGCAAGGCCCCATCGGACAAGACAAACCCATCTCGTACGCATCACGTACTTTGAACGATTCGGAACAAAATTACTCGACCATAGAGAAAGAGTTGCTAGCCATTGTGTGGGCTACGAAATATTTCAGGCCGTACCTGTTTGGTAGAAAATTCAAAATTTTAACTGACCACAAACCTCTCCAATGGCTTATGTCTCTCAAGGAGCCAAACTCTCGCTTGGTTCGTTGGAGATTGAAACTTGAGGAATTTGATTATCAAATTATTTACAAAAAGGGCAAATTGAACACGAACGTAGATGCTCTCTCGAGAGTAGAAATTTACCCTAATGACACATACACCACAGACGGAAACGATTCAGAAGACCTCCCTATCTTGCAATATATGCAACAATATAACGAAAATCCTATCCTGGACGATAATCCCAGACCTTCCACAAGTAGAGAACATGATAATCAATCAATCATAGTGCAAGCAGACCCAGACGAAAACGATGACAATGAAACTGTACATACTAGTGCCGAAGACCCAATTTTGACCATTAAAATAACAGATAAACCTTTGAATTATTTTCTCTGTCAAGTAATGATAATAAAAGTCGACAGAAATCCACATATGGAAACGAAAAAGGTGTTCGGAAATCCAGTAAGCCGAACAAGATGGATTCTCTATGTGACTAACGAATCATTTCGAGCACAAGTTATTCAGTTCTTGAAAGAATTCGGTGGCGCAAAACGAAGATACGTTTTGTACTTCCAGAACGATGAAAATCAAGACTTATACAAAGAAATATGCATTTTTCTTCCTCAACTATTCAAAAACTCATCTTTCAATATTCTAAAATCAAATAAACTTCTATACGATGTCACTACCGGAAACAGACAACAAAATCTGATCAAATCAACCCACGAAGGTGTCACAAATCATAGAGGAATCCACGAAACCATCAACGAACTGAAAATAAAATACTACTGGCCAAAACTCAGTGATGACGTCAGAAAATTTGTAAATAATTGTTCAATATGCCAACAAGTAAAATACGAACGTCATCCCCCACTTATCAAACTACAATTGACACCAACACCTAAAAGGCCATTCGAAACCATTCACATAGATACATTTAAATTCGATAATACAATATCCCTCACAATATGTGATAGTTTCTCTCGATTTGGACAAGCGTATATCTTGCCAAGTCTCTCTGCATTGCATGTTTATCAATCTCTTCTTCAATTCATCACCTCGTACAAAATACCGGAAAATATAGTATCCGACAACGGAACAGAATTTACACAAAGTATTCTGAAAGATTTCGCAAAAATTCATAATATCAATTGGCATTTTACCTTACCTCTCAATCCAAATAGTAATTCAATCGTAGAAAGATTTCATTCTACAATTCTTGAACACATGCGAACTTTGGCTTTGAGCAAACCAAAATTAAATCCATTCGAAAAAATCACCTATGCTGTTTTAGGATATAATAATTCCATACATTCAGCAATCAAACGGAAACCAATCGATCTCCTATTGGGCCACTTAGAATTGAAAGATCCAATAGACGTCGACAATCAAGCAGAAATAATCAATCATACAATTAATGAACACAAAGAAATCATGTCTGACCTATACAATAAACTTCATGATAAAATGTCTGAACAAAAATCAAATGTTATTTCTAAAATAAACGAGAAACGTAAAGACCCACCAAATGTTGAACCTGGACGAATAGGCTATAGGAAATTAACCGATAGACAGTCAAAAACAAACCCCCTCTATCGACCTGAACACATCCTCAAGACTAACGACTTGACAATCACAACACCACAAAACACCTATCATAAACAAGTATTCAAACCACCTAGAAAAATGACTGACAACCCCCTTTTACAGGTTGACGATACTTCACCTGATGAAAGCTCAGGAGGTTCAGATACACAATCTAGAAACTAACCCTGGTATCCTCCCTTTCAAACTTGGCAAGGCGAAAATAAAAATTGCATCCCATACCTTCCTGCACTATATAGAAATCGATCGTTTACGACAGCAAATCCAATCAATAACTGATCAATACAGTAAAACAGGTACATTAATCAACAAAACTGATTTCATTCGTAGCGATATTTTAGATAGAACTTATAATCGTCTTGGATATGAAGTAATCACAGTGAATCGCAAAATGGACTCTTTATTCCCAAAAGAGAGATCTAAAAGAGGCCTAGTGAACCCTGCGGGGTCACTTCTGAAATTTTTCACTGGAAATCTTGATCAAGAAGACGCAAAAGAAATTTATAGTAGCATTTCAGAACTTGAAAATAATCAGAACAAAATTGTTAAAAAGGTTAACAAACACATCTCAATTACTGTGAGTTTAATGAATAATATCAACAAAACAATGACAACCTTCACAAAAAACCAACATTTGATTGAATCAAAAATCGAGGAGTTGAGAAGTGCCCTGAACAATCAATCAGTTATATTTTCTCGATATTTCATTATTCAAGATATATTGGACCAAATTAAAGTAAATCTCAATTCAATTTCAAATTTCCTTTCAGAGACTGAAAATGCTGTAAGTTTCGCATACTTGAAGACTCTCCACCATAGTATCGTGAGCCCGAAAGATTTGAAAGAAATAATAAATGAATTATACAAATCTCATACTGACTCGCAAATGCTTTTTCGTGTTGATGAATACCTCAAATATTATAGCGTCGTAGAAACAAGCGTTTTTATATCCGACGACAAAATGATATTTTCACTTGACTTCCCATTGGTTTACCCTGATACCTTTGATCACTACCACCTATTTCCGATACCAAATCGAAATCAGTCCATTATAATACCTCCCTCGACCTATCTTACCTTGAGCAACGAACAGTACCAATACCACACCGAAGAATGCATCGAGCTCCGACCAAACTACCTATGCAGAAAGAACCGGCTTTTACCTCTTCGAGAAAACCTCGACTGTGTTACATCACTTCTATCGGCCGAAAGTAACTTAACCAATTGCCAGCAAGTTCCAGTTCATGTCAGCCGACTTTTGATCGAAGAAATTAACGAATCTCATTATATCGGCATTTTCCCGGAAAATCAGAAGTTACATCTTGACTGTCAAGAAAACAAAAATGTGGCCATAGTCCGTGGCACATATATCTTCGTAGTCCCTCCTGCATGCTCCATAAAGACGTCATCCTACAGCTACAAGAACGAGAAGGGTGTTATTATAGGACACCCCATTTTATTGGAAGAAATCAAAGCTTTCAATATGCCAACTCTTCACGTCGAAAAACTCCGACTTGAAAAGGTACCCCTCGACAAGCTTCATGAGGTCCTGATAGAAGAACTACAAGAAGAGCCCCTCGAGACGATGAACCTCCACAAGAAATACTCCCTATGGTCCATCTGCAGCGTCGCGACGCTCGTCATATGCGTCCTAGCCTACCTGTGCATCGCAGAAAGAAACAGAATCCCGAAATGGTTCAGAAAGAGAAGCATGCCTCAAGAACCCGAGAAGAGGACCGTCGACGAAACTCAAGTTATTCCACCCTTGAGTTCCTTCTAAGGGATGGAGGAGTTATGTAAGCAGCTACCCGGGTTCCCGTGAGAAACGCTGACGCAGGCATCAGCAAGAATCCACGTTCACGGAAATCATGAGACGCCGAGAGAATTGCAGTTTTATTATTCAATTCAGAATAGACATAATCTCGGTCGCGTGAAGACGTATTTTATATTGTAATAATTATACAGAATATAATTTTTGTCATAAATAAATTTGAATAGCTTTTTTTAAAAAGCCTTTCCTGCAAAGCAGAAACGTAAAGCGCTTCGACTTCGTAAACACTAAACACCCTATGCATGAATGTAATCTTGGGGTGGCGCCTGTGGACTTTTTCAATTCTGGTATACAAAGTTGTAATTTTCCGACGAGTAAACGATCCATTTCAACTCCCAACTTCACCTCCAGGCTTTAAAATATATAAATTGTATTAAAACACAATTAAAGCTCTTCGTTGTAGTCGTCCTCGTGTTTTTACTCAGGAAACGTTGAGAACTGCCATAAATTCCTGTACCACTTAGTAGAAGTTGAGCTAAATTCGCAGGACTTGAGAAGGAAACTTTCTAGAGACATGCGAGGTGGTCCAGTTCATATTATGAGGTCTGAAAAATTCACCTATGCACAAAGAACCATCATAGTTCTGATGAGAACAAGTACAACCAGATTTTATATTCACTCAAGATATCCTAATAAGTCCGCTCACTCTATTGAAGTTCTCGAAACGTCGACGGTTTTTGCTACCCATGTGTCATTGATAGCAAATGTCACTGTTGATGCGATACCTGATGATATATTTGGAAATGTATAACCCGGATTAAGTATCAGGTGGTGGTGATAGTATATGTATTCGACATAATAGCACGCCGATACCTATTTTTATATCCAACATGAGTGATTGACTTCTACAGTAGACAATTCCTTTCGGAAATTCCGACTGGCTGAAGGAAAATTTGAATTTGATCAAGTACTTTTTAGTATCTTGAAGGCATGAAAAAAAGGAATAGTATCGAGTACAGTTCACATCACAACCAACAACACAACAATTGAATGCAAAAACTGATTATATGGTTGCGATGGAATAATCTTGAAGTACTCACACTGTAAACTATTTCTCCGGTCCAGCCGGAATACGTGTCGAGCTCGATGGGCTCGACAAGGGGGATTTTCAACGAACAGCATTTTTTCTGATGTCCTTGGACACCAGTTATTTTCTAACCTTCTCCTGGAGACAACCCAGTCACAATTTCGTTAACTAAATGATAGTCATTTCTTTCTTCTCGCTTTTCTTTCACTACGAAATCATCTGTCAGTCTCGAATTCATGACTCCAATCTTCCAAAAATGTTTGGTTTGATTTTGGTTGTTGTTACGATGTTTTCACCTCAGAAATTCCGATAGTTTTTTTCATCCCTGAAAATTTCCCATGACTGCACATTTGCTTACCATCCAACTTATTATTCAAACAGGACTTTCAATTACCCATAATATCCAATGTTAATGGCAATTACTGCGTTCTTTCATTTGATTTTCTACGCAGATGCTGGTGGTGGGCCTTCCGAAGCTAATTGATAGTAGGTTCGATTTCAATTTTCCTTTTGTCTATTCCTTTACGCGAAACGAAGCACTGACATGTGATTGAAATTCGTACAACATTTTGATAATTCTCTCTGCTGAAAATCAATGATTCAAATGAGTTCGTTTGAACCTATCAGATGGGAGATCTTCTTGGAAGTTGCGAGTACATGAATAATGATGGATTATTCCTAATTAGATGAGAAGCGATATCTGATTCCGTTATAAGAAAATTGTCTGACAATTTTCATATGAACGCAGAATATCAGATTTTGCACCAGAATGCCTCATATTGGAAACTACTTGAATATTCGAAGCAAGAGCATGTCTCATCGTAGTTCAATCGGTAGATATTTCGTATAACTATGAGGAACTTTCTTGAAACCCTGGAGTGAAATGCAGCAGCAGCAGCTCAAAGAAATTGAATTGCCACAACTTTGAATGAGGCAGTTCCAAACGAGACTGCTTCTGAAATGTCTGCGAGTAGCTATCACTCAACTCTCAGTTGATGATTGATATGGAGGATGAAAATGTATCGGCTCAAATCTGAAAGTGATCCATGTTGTTGAAGAAGTTTGCGGCATGAGACAAGACGTAGGCGAATACTGCCAATCATGCAAAGCATGCACACCATTTCTCAAGATTATTGTCTCGGCACTCTGGCCTTTTCTCGTTGCCGATATGTGAACGATTTGTAGGCTTTTCCATAAACCATATTACTTTCGACAAACGGCGAATTTTTTGGAGACTGAACGCTTCTTTGAGGCTGTAAATTGGTGATTTTGGCAGTTGATTTGGGAGTTGAATTCCAAACATGTGAACAGTACTTTAGGATAGGTCTAATTTACCCCTTGTAGTTTTTTCGAAGCAGTTCTCGCAATTGACCTCACATGATGATAGATGATTATCATATTGGGTATGCTGATCTGCCTTCCTTGGGAAGATACAAGCTGTTACATTGAACTCTACTAGATTTTCAGTTCTCTCATTTCAAAATCCTCACCAGATCATCATTCGCATCATGGGCTTTATCATCCGCAAAGCTATGAGCTGGGCTGGAGGTCACATCTCAAAGACAAAGTTGGTGCCAAAACCAGTCTTGGAGCACAACATTGATAATCATCAATCTGAAAATTAGGACGCACGTTCCATAAACTATAGGAATGAACTGACCAGACCCCTCACAATATTTTCAACTGTATTCAGACCTGGACTCGATTTCCAGATCATTTCCAATTGAGTGTGATACAGAAACTCAATCACGAATACAAAAAAAATACATATTCCAGAGAAGATATGAATAGGAGACTAATGCGCTATAGACAATTCTGGGATCGAACTCACATAATTGTATATGACTGAAATTGTTACACCCGCCCCTCCTCAGATGATTTTGGGCATATTTTTTTTTTTAAATCTAATCGAATAGACGTGTCTAGATGCATTATTCGATGTTTGGCATTCTGAGGAAGTGGTGATTGATTATAAAAATAGTATCAAATAACGATAATTCCATCAACTGTTTACAAGAAGAGAGAAGAAGAAGTGAAATTGAAGATATATAAGGTATCTCATAGTTTGAAATAGTTGAGAAAGAGCAGTTCCATACTATAATCGTAAAAGAAACTTTGTATGCAATATCCTCACATGCCTCCCACAGCATAAGTTGATCTCATCTTTATTGCCTTATTGATAAACAATTTCTATCATGTTCGGATGCCTTCTGCTTCTATTCTTGTTCATCGAATATGCGGAAGGAAAGCATATATGAGTCAATTCCTTGCAGGAGCTATGCGCCTCAGCATTCCTGGAATTTCCACACGATCGCTTGAGGATGAATAAAGGAAATTGAAGGAAAGTGCTATCAGAATATCAACGATTCATTTCCAGACCCAATTGTTTCCTATAAGAGAACTCTTTCCGATGCGGAATTTCATCTGCAGTGAATGTTTTTTCGAGGAAGTTGGATATTTTGGATTGCAGGAGAGAATTCGAGGAATACTTCAGACGATTCGAGAAAAAACAAGCTGAACATGAAACGGATTCTTCAGGAAAAATAAATGATGGAATCAAAAAAAATTCAATACGAGTTTCACCCTTGGAGGAGATGGAGGAATATATCTCTGTCGACTGTTGTTCTCTTTGACAATGATCCATTTAGATATCTTTTTATGATGGACTTGGTTACAGCACTGAGAGGAAAAAAACTCTTGCCAAAATGTTCGTATTAATTACCACTTCTCCACAAGGTTGTGACCTTCCGAATATGCCTTGGTTCTAAATAGGTCAATGATAATGAACGGTTTGCCATATGGCTCTCGTCATCAGAGCCATCAAGTTTTCTCATCAACACGAGGGATATCTTCTTCCTCTCCTACCACTGCTGGAAGTGAGGAAAAAATACATGTGGACCAACTCTATCGACATGAAAATTCGGAACAGGGGACGAGAGGGTGACTATATGTTCATTCCCTGAATATTCTTCCCTGATTTTTCTTCGTATGTTGATACCCTGATGGAATTGGAGAAGGGAGCAGAGGTCAATCCTTCAAATAATTCAAGGAGATTCTCCATACACAGCTTTTGTATGTAGGAAGTCCCAATGGGATTAACATTATTCAACCCGTCATCCCCTATCATTGGAAAACTTGATCCCACCTAATCATCGAAGGGACAGCCGATGGAACCAATTTGCGAAAAATATCACCAACAGGGTGGAGTTCAATCGGGTTGGGATTTGTCATTGTGAAGAACATTATTGAGTTGTCATTATATTGTTTGCGTTAGCGTGGAACTCTCATTGTTTGAATACAATTCGATCTTACTTATTACCAATCGAGAAACTGATGCTATACTCAGTGTGGCACACAGGACACACTTGTTGTCGATAAAGACATGTGCAGGACTGAAAAGGCGGACATCCTGTATGTTACAACCAAGTATACCAACACAGCACTAGAACTCCGATCTCATCAAACCCTTCAGATTCCTAATAATAAACAATATTATGTCAATTTTTTCAGATTTTTGGGATTTTCTCCTCGTTTCTGAAGAATGAAGTAGAAATTAGAACAAGTATCTCAATATATTTGTACAGATAAATGATCTGACCCATAATATCACTGTGCTTAAAATTCAACCTTCAGAAATATATAATATATAATTGGAAAACAAATATAATTAATACATATTGGAATTTCTACTCATCTTAGTGGACGTTTCGTGAACAAATCTGCTTTCATTTTCGACACAATAGAAAATGTGTTTCTTCTGCTTCTTCTTTCGAAACTAAACAGTGACAAGTTGACGATTATAAGTCCGTAGTGAAATTTCACAAACACCCACAATGAATCAAGTCACCTTTGCTTGTTGCTAGCACGATTATGTCGTAGCAGATACTTATTATTAATATTATTACACTGGCAAATTCTATCGATATCTTGTACTGTCGATTCCATTCAATTTTATACCATTCGTGTGTAGATCTCAGCTACAAACATCATGACATTTTATGAATGTTTGATTGAATTCTTGAACAAGACGAATATCGAGCTGTAGTGAATTCTAGACGAGTCACCTTGATGATTATACACCCACTTGTGATTTGACTATCGGTGGATGCATTGTTCTATCTGAAAAAAAAATAGTAAAACATCCCACCATTTCATCTTCATTCAGATGTACCTCTACCACAACTCGCTATCTTTCTGTTAATTGCTTTGGCTTGAAGCCACGAACCCTATTCATTCATTTCCTAATTGGAACTGGATTCCAACTTCGATGTTTTATTACATGAAATCGTTATACTTTGTATCTGTGATGTGACTACGTCTGCTTCGTGCGGATCCGACGAAGCCTGATACACGGCCAGAAATGTGATATCCTCCACGTTTTCTTATAAATAATGCAAGGCAGCGTCTTGAGATGTTAACAAGGGGCTGTTCATCAAACTTCGAAACACAAAATCTTTGGGTTGATGCCTGCAGAAATTGGAACTAGTTTTCTGATCAGTTCGAGTCTGGTACTCGGAATTTCAATACCTTCTTTCGATGTCGAAATATAGTACTTTTCCTCCAGTACAGGGTGAGGTGTCTACCAAATACTGGAACCATCTTGGCGAGAATGAGAATCGAAAGGTATCTTCAGTGGATGGAGAATATGTAGGAAATTTCTTACAGAACAAGAAAAATATTGGCATGGATATTCTTGACAAAACAAATTATCAGATCAGAACCAGCTACACGAGGAATTGTCACTTACGATTGAACTGATTGTGTTCTGATCGGTTATTATGGTAGAACTGGTATTAAGATGATCATTCTAGAAGAAGCTCGGAATCTTATCTAACTACTCATGCGGAGGTTGAACGAAACCCGGAACATGTTTTTTGAATCTCCCTCTGAGTATTCACGTTTCAATTTCGTGGAGATGATTTGGAGCTTCCTTCTGCCTTTCATTCATTGTGTAACATTAATATGTCTACCGGAAGTTATGATTATGTTTCGAAAGAACGGATTCTGTTCCACCTGCTCTATTCTTTTCTGTCCCATTTTCCTCAGGCGAAAGCATTCTATCGAATGACACCATTCTTGAACTCGTGCTCCATATTCGTTCTACCCACAAAACTCAACGTCAGAGATATTTCCCCATCAGCCCGTTGTTAGCCGAGTCCGAAGAAAAAGTCTGCTGAAAGACATGATAAAAACATGATAAAAACTTTCCCGAGATGAGTTATCACAATTGCGTCGCCGGCAAAAACCTGGAATATTTTCATTTATTTCCCGCTACTGCAAGCTCAGGATGATCCCCTGGAGATATGAATTCGAGGTGACGAGTCCATAGGTCATTTCCAGCGGAATAATTACGAATGGATGATGCTGGGTGAGCGTGAGATGTGTTCTGATGTTGCCGTCCAACATCGCGGAAAATTATCTACACTTTGCACGATGGAATATGAAGATGTATCATGGAGTCGACGATGTGGAAGATTCCTCTGGTGTCGGATAGTACGGGTGCGACTGTTTTTCAATTGTACATTTTTGATTAGCTGGAGCAATCGATGAATTACAGGGGGTACGATGATTGATGATGGAAAGACGAATGTTTTCCAAAGACATTCAATCATCTTCGATCAACATCAATAATCAAAACGAAAGCTCACCAACTGGAACTCTATGTACAAAATAATGATCTACGGAGGTTTGTAAAGTGAGGGAAGTTGCCTCGAACATCGAAAATTCGGGCATGGAAGTCACTTATTTTCACAATTCTCATTCTAACCCGAACTGATACTTGATATACCGAACTGTTTTCTCGTACTCTTCATATCATTGAATTATATTTGGAAAAGCGAGGAAGAGATGTCACTCCAATGAGCCTAACAATGTAAGCCTGACGAGCCTGTTTGCTATCAGAAATTGCTCCTGGTGAAGTAATAGTGGAGAAATCTATAAAAAAAGAAAGAGATGGCTTCCCTGCTAATCTAAAGAAGTTAATGAATTTGTGAGTGTATTATCACCAACTACGCGAATAGATCTATTCTGCACAACATCTTTTTTTTTATCTATGGACAACACGAAAGGGAAACCTATAATGTTCGAGGAACATCGTGTTAGCCAGCGGTGAAATTTTGGGAGCTGAGAGCTCCAGTGTAAGCTTGGAGGAACTGAACTCCAAACGTTGTTTTGTGGTCCTCTTCCATTTCGATTCGTGAATAAAACAAAGTGAACTATCACTTATGCACAAAAAAAAATTGTAAAAAACTTTTTTTCTGTTGAAGAAGAGGAAGCGGAGAAGCATCGAGAAGTGCCTATGACCTCTGTTATCAATATCATGTTGGAATCATCCATCTCATGATCACGTGCGACTAAACATTGAAGAGGGGCTGCTGCTCTGATGAAGTATTAGAATCACTTCTGTTCGTGAACTTGGCTGGACCAAGTCTTGTATGACACCTCAAGACACCTTGATCATTCTGCAAAAATTCTCCACTTGTGTGTCACTTTGAATTCCATCAATTGTGGACCTATATATATTTTCTTAGATGGTTGCAATTTGACGTTCTACAATAGAGATGATTATTTCAATGTTAGCAATGCCTCCATGACTTCATAGATCAATCTTCTGCGACTACTCCATCAGAAATGAAGAATAAAATGAATGTTTCATTTTTGTTGAGCAAGTTCATTCCATCATCACGAAACTGATTTTATATGATTTCTTCTCATGGTAGTGCCTTATGTTGGAGATTGGCCACGAAATTTTCATGGGTCTAGCAAGTACTGTCTTCTGTTGAAATTTTCATTCTCATTTTCGTAGTGGCCTAACGGTATCGTAAATCGCAAGAGGTTGCAAACAATTCGACTCTATGGCTCACACTGAATACCCAACTCCACCGATTCGAATCTGGCAAACCTATTTGAATGCTAATTCTGAACATCGAGGAAACATTATTTCAATCCCACATTCATCTTCTTTTGCCATCCGTGTGAAGTGATACGAAAATGATGAGGACGAATCAGGTCCTCCATGCAATAACGTTTTGTAGTCTTGAGCAAGACCGATGAAAACTGCGGTGCGGGAAGAATAATACACTAGTCGTCTGAAAATTGAAATTTCGAATTCTAGATGAGCGTTATAAATCATTCATGAGTTAATTATGCTTAAATTCATGGAGTTGGTTTTAAGCTGAGATTTGAATAGCAAATCTGAGACTGCCTTCTTCGTTCCACGCATTCTACGCGAAATCTCAATAAATATCCTTTTCATCTGCATTAATTTGTTGATTCAATGGTGATGAGAAGTGGGCCGGAATGTAAACTGTTAGTTATGAAGACGAATGTTTGTAGTTCATTTCTCAGATTCAGCCACTTTTCTCGTTCCTCAAAAATTCGAAGAGATTATTGAAGAGATACAACCGACATTAGCTTTTCCGAAAATTTTGAATAAAAACAAATCTTCACGACACCGTTTCGTTCACGATGGATAAAATCTGTGCAGATGTGATCCAAGTGATCCTGATTGTGAATCTACAATGTTGATACAATCCCTAATAGTACAAATTGGTCGTAGCTGGCCATGATTACACCCCTAAAAATATAGTCACAATTTTGTTCGATGACCATTCCAAATTCGTACCCAACGAAAAAAGTTTCACAGGGGTAGTGAAACATAATTTAGCGATGATTTGGTTCGAAATATTTGGAAATGAGATTTGATTCATTTACAGAAATGGTGGATTGGTTAGTTGTCAACCTAGTTCACTTCCATGCCATACAGTGTGGCGGAAATGTATGGTGTATTAAAAAACCCATGGACTAATATACACCCACAACTAATATTATAGCCAGCAATGATACCATGTATGTAGAAGGCCCCAGACGTTATATTAACTGTCATCCTGTCCCTAATAAGTAGTAAAGCGAAAGAGGTTTACGACCGCATAAACTCGTGCGATTTGTTAGAGGAAGAGTAGTAAAACTTTACAGCCTTCCTAGGAGTGAATTGTGAGGTCTATACCCTCGAATCGACTTTTTCTCGAAGCCTTAAGGCAACTTTATTCGTCACAAGAGCGTTTGCGTGTTTAGAATTATATCAGAGACAATTTATCCAGAGATGGCAGAGGATTCACCAAATGCTTTCAGTTTTATAGCTGCGATGATTCAAGTTGATGCTTTTATTATCCCTCGAAAGAGAAAACGAGTGGATTATCAGGAAAGCGAATCACGAAGGAAGTAAATATTCAATTCCGAGTTGATATTCAAAGAACACATACATTTTTGCGCGAGATTTTTTTTGGTGTGCTACGCTCCGTAGATCATGGAAAGCTGCTGGGATGTGGTGTACCTCCTTGTATATAATAATAATAATGAATCGTCTTTATTGGTGAAGGTACAAAATAGGGGCAATTTAGCCAAAGGCTACTCTTACACTCAACTTAAGATGTACAATAAAAATCACCTCAAACCAAAAAAAAAATGGAAAGAAAGAGAAAATGTATAAACGTAACTCATAACAATAGTTCATAATATAGTTACCTGGACGAAATAATGTGACATGCAAGTAAAGGCTGAAATGAAATTCAAGAAAACGCAGTCAAGTTCATGTTGGTATTCAGGAAGTGTTTTTTCAGAATGGTTCTTATTTTCCTTTCTGAAAGATGCATATAATTGATTAAGTGAGTGAGTTGTAGAATTTAACGGAGAGATAAGTGAATGACTTCTGAAACAAAGATGTCTTATGGCGAGGAACATGTCATTTTTGATCTCACATCTAATGAATGTACCATAGATCTGGGAAACAGTTTATTGTGTAGTGTAATAGGAGTTTTAAAACTCAAAACTTCATACGCAAAGTTGCAGAGATTATAATCAGTATGCTTATTCATTGTCAACCAGTTCAATTCAATTATTTCGCTAGATACGTGATCGTATTCTCTAGGGAGTGGACAAATCCACAACAGAAATTCTGTACCTTTTGTTTCCGATTCAGATCAAACTTGGAACACAACGCGAAGTTTTTGTGAAAGAGTTTTCGACCTCACACGGTCTTTCCATGCAAGAGTGCTGTTGTTTCCATTCGAACATGTTCCGATCACTGAAGCTCTGAAATATACTAACACACAAGAGGCACCAATTACATAGATTGGAGTTGTCACTTCGATCCATGAGAGACATTGTTCATCGCTCGGATTCTTGGAGGTCGAGGGTGTTCAGACCCCTGAATTTTGCTCAGAAGTTGGATAAACATATGGCAACACGTCAACTCGACGATGCTAATCTATCTGAGGTTATTGTAGCTGATCCCAGATGCAGGATCTGAGACCAACAAAGAAAAGGTTGATTCCGCTGTCAACCACGGAACTGGCTGTTTCGTAATTTGCACTTACAAATGGCGGCGGTTCCGGTAATTAATCGCCCAATTAAGGAGAAGTTGTGTTCTATCGAATTCTGGACAGTGGCGCACGTCCCTGGATCGAATTCATTTCGAAATACAGATGGAACTACCGAGTCATCATTGCAATTCCTTCCATCTCCTCATTCATGTATTGGTACTATCCACTTACCTGTCCTCAGATATCTCCTCTTGTATCAGTCTCAACAAAAAATCCGCACCTATGTCTTCCATATATTTTTTTTATCTTTGGACAACACGAAAGGGAAACCTATAATATTCGAGGAACATCGTGTTAGCCAGCGGTGGAATTTTGGGAGAGAAGGAAGGTGTTGGAGTTTTTCTTGAAAGTTCGGGAAGCATCAGGAAAAACTTCACTAGGCAAAGAATGCCACACCTCTGCCGTTCTATTGATGAATCATGCTTGGTATAGCGATGTTCGACAGGTCTCGAGCCTAACAGTATAGGGGTGACCAGCCTGAGCTCGTCTGGTTTGCCTACTAGGAATCGCACGTGGTGGCATAATAGATGATATTCCTGTTGAGCATCGACCGTGAAAGTACCTATAAAAAGGCATAGATCGCCGACCTTTCACGATAATCTAGAGAGGTCAATGATTTGGTGAGTGTTGTATCATCGACTAGGCGGACAGCTCTCTTCTGAATTGAATCTGAGAGCTTTAGCGTATGTTTGGGGGCTGAGCTCCAAACATGTGAACAGTACTCCAGGACAGGTCGAATTTGTGCTTTGTAGATCATAAGCAGCTGCTGGGATGTGAAATATCTCTTCGCACGGAATAGAAAACCAAGTTTTTGTGAAGCAGTTCTCGCAATGGACCTCACATGATCGTCCCATGAGAGAGCACTGTTGGTGGTGACACTCAGCATGGATATTGACGACTTCATAGGAACAGTGGTACCCGACATCATCAAATTGGGCATTGTGTGATCAGCCTTCTTGGTGAACATACAAGCTTGAGTTTTAGTTGCATTGAACTGTACTAGATTCTCAGATCCCCATTTCAGAATTCTTGTCAGATCCTCATTTAAAGCATCGACCTGTCTTCGCCTTGCACCTCTGGCCTCGTTGGATGATATAGGGGCTCTAGAGGAAAAGGCGGAATGTAGTGTACTATCAGATTCCAGCATTTCTATTGTTAGTTAGACACATCCTAGCGCTTTTCCATTTTTGAATTCTCTTCTTGTAGCATCTTGTATTCCATTTTATGTCGGTTCCTCTAGAATAATCATGAACTCTTGGTGGTGGATTCTATGAGTGAATAGAGAATAGATGGGAGGCAGATAAAATGAGACTGGATCTCCAATCAGTTGAATCATCACAATTCGAAAGCACCCAACAATTTCGTATTCTGTTTGAAGTTTGAAATATACTGGCTTTACATACAATGTGTACAAAACTCCACAACCCTCTGTTACTTGTGGAAATCCATCGGTCTGAAGCGGCAAATGAAGTTAATGGCCTACATTAATAGTCTGGAACGTGTGGAAATGGTCCATTTCACAGGAGAAATACAGATTACAATACACATTGGATGTCTTTGGGTTGGGGAAATTATGAGCGCAGTTCAACACCACATAGAAGTCGAGAGCTAACAGAGTTACCCCAATTATATGAACTACAGCGCCTTCCTGATGAGAATGAGCAACTGTTACCAAACTTTCTGAACGATGCTACGAATGGATTGAATTCAATTATACTTCGAGAAGTCTCCCACATATGGGACGTCCTCTTCGTGCCTACCTTTATATCTCTTCCTAACGCTGGACTATTCCCAAAGAGGAATTATGATCCCATTTTATCTTCCAGGGAATTGATTCCTCTAAAGAATATTTTTTTCTTTTGAGAACATCAGACTGAGAATTCTATCGATCGGATTTTTCAGATATGTTTGTAGATATGAATGAATATGGATGAAAATAATCACTGTTTTTGTATATAGTTCCACGTTGATTCAACCATCTTCGTTTGTGACGTTCCTAGACAAAAATGCTGTGTTTCAGGTTCACTGACTGTGATATCATGTCAACCATTGATGGAATGCTGAGATAGGAGCGAAGTATAGTTTTTTCCTTGGAAGATCCGATTGAAAAATTGGGATTGTCGAGTTCCATCTGTTTCGGTATCCCGTTGTAGATTTGTACAATATAATACATACAATAAACCACTTTCAAACTTTCATCATAGGATTAATGAGAGTATTCCTCATCAAGATATGGATAATATAAAAAGAGAACTAACACGTATATATAAAATGAGGTATTATCACGTTTTTTTCACGCTACTATTGGATGTTTCTATTGATTCATTCTATACATATAATAAGTTTTTCACAATATTTTTGAATGACACTCAAGATGGAACAAATAATGAAACAAATGCATCAAAATTATGACAATGAGTGATGGCCGATCTCATTCTGCATAATGATTCATTATATCTATAGTTCCTACGATAGAATGCAATATTGAATATTTTTGTATTCGTTGTTTTTCTAGCTTTCGAATTCAAAGTGATGCGTTTTTTGAGGAATCAACTCATGGGTTAACGTATTGGAACTGAGAACGTCCAAAATAGTTTTGCAAGTATCAGACATATTTTGTGGTCATTTTGAACATTCTCAAACATGTTAATATCCTCTGTACATGGATGAGACCAAAATATTATAGAATTGTTTTCCATCATTGATATGTGAACAATAAATAATTTCCAAATGAAGAAGAGGAAACTCATTCGAATATCTGAGAGAGCATCCTATCATTTTAGGTGCCCTAGAAGTAACATTTTGAAGTGTCTGCTCTCATCTCCAATGGGTCAGCTGCCAGAAATATTCAGAAGTTGAACCCATTGAATATGATATCGAAGAGAATTTCCACACATCATAAGTTCCGGATTCTGCTGACCAATGATTCCCCGGAAACCAGATACTGCAGCATTATTGGCTGGTAACACATTGTGTGTTTAATTCATCAAGTCTCGGCTTGGATAAGAGCCGAAATGTGTTTTATGAAATTGAATTTTCATCGATCGGACCACATATCTCACGAATTTATGCTAGTGCGCTGTAGTAAATTGTCGTGAATAATTCATATTTTGCAATGGTCATTCTGGCATTGTAACGCAGTGTTTTCCATAGTTATTCATTGGAATTTATGTTGTTGCTTCCCCGATAGAGTGGAAATTCAAACAAATAAAGAACGAAAAGAACAGTGGCAGGAAAAAAACTGTTGAAGTATTGCTCTAGGAGGTACTAATGCCATGTACTATTATTTCCATGAAGTCTTCAGTGTCCGAGCTGCTTTTCACCACCAACAGCTCTTTTTCGAGAGACGACCATGTAATGTTCATTGCGAGAACTGCTTTACGGAAACTAGGCTTCTTGTTCCGAAGAAAAGGAGTTCTCCCACAGCTCTTCACGATCTGAACATCCCAAATTCGACCTGTCTGCTTTGCTTCTAAATATACGCTGGGAGTAACAGATTCTATTAGCCTAGTCGGAGATAAACCCTCACTCGTTGACTTTTCTCAAACATCTGGAACATCGTGATCGGTGCTCAGTGTATTGTTTCAGTTCTCTTCAGTATCAATACTTACTTTGTCACTATCAAACTCCTAAGACTTTCATAATGAAGAGGACTTATTTAAATCCACTGAGAATTTTCGAGTATGGCATGGAGCAATAGATACGAATCGGGTGCCGTGTAAAATTTAATATATATGCAGATTTCCTTCGACTATCTTCCCAGGATATTACCTTTCCAATCGCCCTCCTGTTATTTTCCAGCTTAATTCTGATAGCTGCTATTTATACTTGAATAAACGTAGCTATTGAGGTGAAATCGAAATAGAAATTGATTATTGCCATTATTTTCGTATCTTATGAAAGATTCTGCTATAACTCAAGAGAAGTTCTCTCATTCGAATGATGGAGGCGATTAGATATCTTTTTACGTGAACAAATTATGTCTTCACATTGTATGAAGAAAGTGGAATGTGACTATGAGATGATTGTCTGCAGCTGTGGAGAGCATACGTCACGTGTTTTCAGTGTTGTCTCTTAATAATAGTGATGATAATAATTATAATGATGATAACTTCATTCAGTGAGAATACATGTTCAGATAACTACATGTTTTAGAAAAAAGAAGTGGATTGGTGATGAGTGAAGCATGTGTTTCCCATGAAGATATACACAAGATTCATGTAGAAATGTCAAATATGGAATGTAGAGGTGTGTAACTATGTGAATCAATGGATGTTATAAATATGTGAAAATATCAACTATGAACTATAGAATGTGAAATCAGATAAAATATCACAAATAATATATAAAGTTCAATGAAACACAATACAATCAATTCATGTGGAGCTCATTTCTATCTTTGGGGTACAGAACCGGGATTGATCAATCAACGTTCCATTTTGCAGTATTTTATTCGATTTGATTGGAGGAAATAACATTATACTCTGCCTTGTAAAGTCTTCGCTGATGCTCACGACCTTCAAACATAAAAGAAAAAATCCAATACCTTTCTTCTCTTACTTCATTCCCCACCGCCGGCTGATGAAAATTTTCCACGTACATTGTCGGTTTTTCTCTCGTGCTATCGGAAAATCAAGAAAGATAATGGAATTGTGGAGTTGATAAACATACAAGAAATATTCATCGTTCCCAATTTCTCTGTACAAACAAAGTGAAATATAATCATGCGGTGAAATCTGCAACTTCATAGAACATGAAACCCGTAATTTTGGTATCGATCGTTTGACAATTTTTCTTTCTGATCACAGAGCTGGGATTGATTGATTTGCACTGTAACATTTAATACGATCGGAGGGAAAAACAGTCTACTGTACATAGAAGCTAATGGAATTGTGAAGTCGATGAGAATTATACTGTGGAAGAATGCAGATGACAGAGCGGATATGCCCGGCTGTATTTCTATGCACGTAGTTTTTCTATTCTATGAATATTTTTTATGTATTAAGTAAGACACCTCTACCTTGAAACAAGTGTTTGCTCACTTATCGAGTGTGTATCACTTATGCATTATTACGTGATGTTATTATATTCTATTGTATTGGAAAAATCTGGTATAGTTGAATAGGGTATTTTTATATTTTTATTTCGAAACAAGTGTTTGCTCACTTATCGAGTATGTATCATTTATGCATTTCTTTTTATGACTGTATATTTCCTTCTCTCATCAATAAATGATATTATTATTATTCATTATTATTATTCTCCAATTGAACTCGACATATTATTGATTGTTGTTATGGATATACAGTGTGGAACAGCCAAATGGAATGAATTCGACAACGAATAAATGAGGGTGTGTTGGGAAAAACGCTCGGACACGTCGATTTGTATTTTTGAATACGCATTTTTTTCACAAAAATTAAATTATAGATAGTGTGTCATGTGACAGTGGCCAATACCAACTCTCTTACTTCAAATGGAACACCATGTATTTCATTCCATTTTCGAATTCTCACCGAAGAGCTGATTTCATCGAAACACCACACTTGAGGTCTAGCGGAAATGATTACAGAGATATAGGGTGTGAAAAATCGAGATTTTTCAACGTAATGAATTTTTTGTGTCGAAACTATGCATTATTGGTCGAAACGACTTACATGTCTCTATCTTAATTTTCGATATACTATCTACTTCTTTGGGACAGATACAGGATGATCAATTTTCTGAATTCTGCACCACCCTACATTCGTTCCAATCAAATGACCGTAGGTAGTAAATCAAAAGTTGAGACAGGGACATGTAAGCCGTTTTTGCCACTAATAAATAGTTTCGACACAAAAAATTCATTACATTTAAATATCTCGATTTTTCACACCCTATATCTCTGTAATCATTTCCGCTAGACCCCAAGTGTGGTGCATCGATGAAATCAGCTCTTCAGTGAGAATTTGAGGTGTTAAATTTGGAATGAGAAAGTTGGTATTGGCCACTGTCACATGACACACTCTATTTAATTCAATTTTTTTTTGAAAAAAATGCGTATTTAAAAATACAAATCGACGTGTCCAAACGTGTTTCCCAACACACCATCATTCATTTGTTGTCGAATTTATTCCATTTGGCTGTTCCACACTGTATAACGAGCAATGTTTACAATCCTAGGATTAGAAAGTGCATTCGCGTATTGACCGAAGGATTCTGATGGAGTTTGAAACTCGCTTGATTTCCATTCTCCTTAAGACAAGGAGATGAATTTCAGAAGTTGATAGCCTCACTGTGTATTCTTGAAGACCTGCGGTGTTGATCTTACACCAAATTATTGTATATCGATAAAGAGAGCGTATGGTGCTGATGGTTTCAATGTCTTGAGATTCTTAAAATTCACAGATTTGTTAGATTCGATTCAAGTTAGTGGACTTTCAGCGCCGGCTATAATAAAATCATTTGTAGATTGATTTCCTCAGTTCTCAATATGTCTAGAGTCGAATTAGTATTCTATCACGAATAAAACTCTCCAGATTCTTCCAGGAAGACCCATTGAAAGTTCACAGAGGAAAGTTCCTCTTCTTTATGTTATCTTTTCATATTCGACGAGATTTTCAATAATGAAAAAGTTCTGCTCATCCCAGCTCTGAAGAATGCATTTCCTCCTCAGATTCACTGATGAAATTAATACAATTGAATAAAAATATAAAGGGGATGGTTTTTGGTGGAAATCATGAAAGGAGTTCCGGTATTGAGAAGAATGGGTTGACTGAAGTTGTCGAAACTCTGATACAATTATATTGAGAAAGTCGTGCGTGAGTTCATCATTTCAAAATCTTTAGGCATCAACTGTATTCCTATTTTCCTATATTCATATTTCTACAATGTAAATAGAGTTCAAACACAGAAAATAGTATCAAATAGTCTAGGCAGGAGTTTATATATTTATATTCTTCAATCGTAGAAAATTTTTTGGTCAGTAAATTTGCCGGTTTTTTGACCTCTTTTGGAATCGGTTGGAATCCAGCCAACATCCTATTTCAAAGAAACCAAACCAAGTTTGTATGAAATGGGGAACAACCGACAAAGAATTGATGCCACTTCTGGGGTTCATGACATGCATGAGTTTTAGAACTCAGTGTACCTACAAAAGTGAGAAAATATGAACAGAAGGATAACTTTGGTGATGAAGAATCAAACCTCAATTTATTATTCGTTATTGATGACTATTTCTGACCATATCTCTAAAGAAGCCCTGAAGAAAGTATAATCTTCCACTCTTGTATAATGGCCTCGTCAGAGGATATACTCTTCTGCACACATAAAACTACTCTTATGAGAATCGAAAGTGTCCGTATCATTCAATTCGGAATAACTGATGATTTTTCTGCGAAGACAGGCAAGAAACAACGTTTTCCCGAATAAATCCAGAGGCTCTTTCGTCTTTGACATGCAATTTAATCCGAGAGAAAACGCGTAAATTTCGTTAACGGCCAACTAGTCAGACAGCGATGTTTCAGATGGAGGAGGATAAGAAGTCGTATCCCAGAAGGCCGTGTGTTCCGGATTCGGAACTTTCGGGAAGCACAAACAACTCATCCTTCATCCGCATTGGCTGGAAACGTTTCCTCACCTGGGTATTCGAGTGGTGGAGATTTTTATATACCAGCGGAAGCATTTGCATTAGTGTCATCTCTGTTTTTCCTAACTTTTCCTAACCTCCTATTGAATATCGATAACAAAACTCCAATCGAATGAGAGAATGTTGTAACCATTTTCATTTAATGAAATTCATAGTGACTGTTACCAACATATCTATAACGAATTTATGCAGTGAGCATCATGAGTGTTACCCCTTCTTCCTGACGTTCTTTTTTCTATCGAATTTTATTATTCGAATCCAAACTATCCATACAGATATTCACATTGTAGAAATGAAGAGTCGACGTGTTTCGGCGATTTTCCTCACCAGAGACCATCAACGAGTCAGATAACACCTCATTTATGCAATACAAATATCCTGAGGTGGAGTTGAGCATCAAATATATCATTGAATGAGACTACTAGTTACGAATATTTCTTTCATGAATCCATGTTACATAAACTGTGATGAGTTACCAATATGGACTTTGGAATCACAAAGCATCAGCACTTTATTTTGTTGCAAAGTAACTGAAGCTTTCAACATCATTTTGAATTCTGTAATATTCTTCAGCTGACGAGGAATGATTATCTGAAAATGTCTTCGAACATGCCAACAATAATCAAGAAGTGCACACACAGAATCCGTATATATATCAACAGAAATCACTGAACAGGTGCAGGGCTTTCCTATTTATTTTTGCTGCCCATCTACAGGGGTTGATTCAGAAATTATCAAAAAATGAAGGATACAAAAGTTCGTTGAATTGTTCATATACTCACAAATTGGATACTAGTAAGGAATGTGAAAAATAAATCATTTCCCAAATTAATATACCTTCATTGCAAGCCCCAAAGTTCATGAGTAGCTGGAATTTAATAAACACATTCCTGTATCGTGATGGAAACGGCTGATTCCATGAATATTCTGGAGCAAAACTGATGAATTCATAGAGATGGAATCATTGAAAATTATAGTGTATGCAAGGTTTCCAACAAGAAATGATGGAATGAATTGCTCTCAAAGTTCTATAGATACTGATGAATTGACGCTCGATCACAAGGGTTTCCTATAATTATGTTCAATTCTAACATGTGATTTCCTGAATTACTGGAAACCTCAATCATTACCTCTCCAAGAATATTCGCTTCTTGTTTAATAATTCCATGACATGATGGAGATATCGAAAACCTGACATTAAAGCAGCCCACGCATGACTTTTCACACAGTCTGGAGTTTCTAAACACCCGGTAGATCATCTTCTGGCCATTTTCAAGATTATACTTCTTGGTCACTTCTTCCTGGTGATGATGGATTATATCTTATTCCTCCAGACACGTCAAACCAACGATACTCTAGTCCTTCCACAGTGTGATCCACCTCTTGTGATATACAGCATCGCATTCCATCAGAATATGGCGAGATGTTTTTGGATTTCCCTGCAGAAGTTGCCGTCCTCCTTTGAACCTAGCCTCCTGATACGTTCCTCGAGTCCACGTGTCCCCCTAGGAATCTGAGACTTCTTTTGCTGAAGTTAATCAGTGTCTTTATCCTGTTCGATTGGACTTGCCGAAGTGATCCTCAGTCTGCGGCAGTCCTGGAAGTCTTTGCCACTGTGTTACTCTCATCTCTCCATCAGTTTTGTGGAACTCTTGAAGATAGGAGTTTTCAAAGTCGCAAGCAGGATGGTTCTGGATCGAGCAGTGGCGTTGATGATCCTTGTTATTCTCCTCCAATCCATCATGTCCTAGCACCCAGAGGAGGATCACTTCCCATACCATCTGCGAGTCGATTGAAAGAGATCAACGACGATGATTGTTGAGGAACACACTGCTTACGAACTGAGAGATGCACTGAGTAAAGTGTTCTGTTTCTGGAAATGATTATACAATGACAATTCGTTATCACTTGAGAACAAATCAGAACCGTTCTTGGCAGTATCCAGGAGCATTGGTCGCCCATTCCAGGCTTTGACAAATAGCTGAAACATGCTCGGATTGCAGACTCGCTGTAATAGAAATATCTGTGAGTTTTATGTAGCAGAAAGGCATCGCGATAATGAAGTCAGCCGTATTCAACAACGCGTGGTAGCGATTCCGTTGGAGATGAAAAACATGTGGATTATCATGTGGAAGTGCTGATTCGACGGAATGCACTTCTAGTTCAACGAACAGGCTTAATCGGAAATTTCATAGTTGCTGGATTCTATGTAGTATTTCATATTTCAGAAAAGTTCATGTCTGATGTCTCACGTGGATTCTTCTCCATGTATAGTTCAGAATCTGACGAAAATGATACGATAAACCCACCAAAATGTCCGCATCATATGAAAATTAGTGGAAAGAAGGGAAATTTCATATGAATTCATGCGAAAATTAATGAGTTTTAGATTTTTCATGAGGAGACGGATATTTTCCACCAAATTTTGATCTGCAAACTGAAACAAAATCTCATTCACACAACTCTTCCTGCTACTGTTATTTCCAAAATGAAAATCATAAAATTTTCAGCACTTTTGGAAGGGTAATGTCATGTTTGACGTGTATGGGATGTTTTTCTTCGACGAAGGGTTGATTTTTGTAGCTTGTAGTTTCATCTAATTGACAATCGTCACCAAGGTGGATTGATTCTTGTCTATCATGAAAAAAATTTCTGACAACTCTTCCTCAACCTGAAGACAATTTTGAAAGAAGTTCCAGACTGAACGAGATAATCATTTCTGACAAGTAACTATTACAACCCCATACAGTTAGATCGAAACCCCCAGAACATTGAACTCATTCAAAGAATTTCTCACTTGATGAGACATTTCCACTTCGAAATTCACTGTGTGTATCTTTCATGAGGAGTATCCAATATTATTCATCCTCAGTCCTCGTAATGAGGTCGTATTAGATGCAGATTTTCTCTATCGAATGTAATTCGAGGTAATCAAATCATCATCAACCGTTCGATGAATAAATACATCGTCAGTCCTATTGAAAACTTTTCATTATATACTTCGTCTAACACCATTCCAGAGCCTAATTTATTATATATTGTTTGACGTAGCGAACTCCTCTCCTCCTCTCCTCTCCTTCAGTCTTCTGTGAACTATTTCTGTCGTATCAGGAATTACTGTGCAGGGTAGCGGATTTTGTCGAAGAGCGGATCTGAAATTTCCACTAGAGCCGATATATTCAGAGATCATTTCTTCACGAGACATCCCAGATATACTCTGAGGTTTTCGACCCGAAGGAAATGTATGAGATTTTCAATAGGCACAACGAACTTTCATTAGTTCATAATGATGAAATTGTCTATTCATTATGGAGGGACATCTACATTTACTATTTTTCTGTATTCTTTAGTATGAAGTTCTTGAGCCTAATCTGAATCAATTCTCATTTGCACAATCATTCTCCATCATGTTATACCGGCAGATTCGAATTGAATGAATTCAAGTACTTCGGTGTGGATAATCTATCATAGTCAGCAGGCTGTGTTCAAATTTTTGAAGTTTGCTTCTTGCAGACAAAGCTGCTGCAATGTTTCGCTCTTCTCAAATGAAGAATGTAGTGTTCTTCTTTTTCTACACCATGGATGTTGAGATTGAGTTCCGAGAGTGACTCAAGTGACTCAAGGTCTATACCAAATTCGAAAAGGAAATCAGTAATCAGTTCAGAAATAGTGAGTAAAGGTATTTCTGGAAGAAGCATACTATGACGTGAAGAAATATTCCAATGATGACTGATGAGTTCCTCCCCGGACAATAAAGTGTTATTGTCTGGATTCGATTAGGTATCGTTGATTTCCTCTATATTCTGGATGCGTAATGTTGGCAAATTTCGGAAGATCAATAAAACTCAAGCCCCAGAACTCAAATGGAAAGCATCTGGGTGGTATGAAAGCTCTTTCGTGTGCATGTCTTTCTGATGAAATCTACCCCAAATGGATTTTTAGGGCAAAATATGGTGTTGTAGTTTCGCAGCGTCAGCTCATACATCAAGTCGTCAGATTATGTTATCTTGATTGGAGAACGTGACTTTATTGTAGAAAATTAATCAACTCAAGGGTGCAAAAGCGAGTTGATTTAATCATGGATTAATTTATTGTTGAATGAATGGAATTCGGGAGAGTTATCATCGGGTCGTGTTTCATGAAAAAAAAAAACTCGTCTAGCTTGAACTTCTTGTTGAGTTTCGGTTCGTCTTGAAATCAATAAACTCACATTCGCCTGGAGATGAAAAACCGAAGAGGAACAAGTTTGCAGAGCCAAGACTTTGCAAGGTATTGGCTTATTGTGTTCCCAGTCATGCTTTTGGCTTCATCAGGCTTAACAGCCTCCTCACCAAGAGAGGCCTCTTGTGAGTTGTATTCTCCCAGAAGGCCGAATCTACAGCGTGATAGTGTTCCACTCTCCAGTACATAGCCTTCGCTAGGATCCTCAGGCTCTGTAGGAAGTCCCAGACCTGATATTAGAACATGCTAGAGACTGAACGGAAAAAGAGGAAAGATGATTCGAAGTGGCTGAATCCAAATCCTCAAGTCCTCAATAGATTCAGTCAGATCAGCATATGGCACGTATCAATTGATGCTTTCAAGTTGATAGACCATCATACTATTATGTTCATGCACTGATCTCACCGGTTCAACACCACATGGTCTATTTTCCATACAGCGATTTTTGTGCACCATTTCAGCAGTTTCGCCTAGCAATATTCCTTCAATAATTCTCATCATTTGTATTCTACGAATGGACAAACAATATGACATCCAACAAAGGAATCATTCAAGAACATAAATAGCCATTCTCATTTCTCCTTCCTTTGGACGGAACGATATATACAGGACGATAAATTCCGAAGGAATACAAATCTTCTGCAAAGACTATCATAAATAATAAATCATCGCTAACAATTCCCGAAATATATCGGAAGAACAAGGACGAAGCCTTGTTTTCTCTCTCTTCCCGAATATCCTTTTATGTCCATATATTTTACAATTCATGAGGCACAGTCTTATGGGGATGAACTTTTTGAGATTGAGAGATCCAACTTAGGTGATCTCTCAGACAGTTTACAGGGTGTCCCGATTCTATTCAGGCATGCATTCTCTCATAGATGATATAACAAGACCTGATATTTTGCCCGATGAAAATTAACAATAGCAGGGAATTCGCGCTTTGTAGATCGTGAGGAGTTGCTGGGGTGTGAAGTACTTCTTTTTGTGATGGTGCTCTCGCACGGACCTGTTTTGATATTCAGTTTCTTCTCCAATATTGAGGAATATAAAACATCTGCAATAATATCTCGTAGCCTGTCTTCTTCTTGAATGCGGAAATGATTGGTTTATGGACCATAACTATTTGAATCATCATCATATATGCCTTTCCGAATTCGAGAGATATCCGAAGTTTTGCTCATAGTTGACAGTCACCACCCAATCCAAAAAATAGCAGTCAGGATCGAGAGAATTCGAGCAGAGAATGAAAATGTGTACGCCTATGAATCGTATGAAGTTCGGCAATCTTCGAATATTCCAGCTATCATCTTCGGCAACCAACTTCACTCGAATCAGTCAACGTCAACTGTGTTGTTTGTCATTGTCATGAATGGTAATGTTTCTTGAGTATTTCTCCTGAATTCGACATGGATATTGTAGTGGATTCGTAATATTCACAGGGATCCAGATCAGAGAAGAGAGGACGTGATGGTAATATAACCTGACGCATCTCGAAGAAAGGAGGGCGGTAGTGGATTCAATCATTTTCCGAAGGTTAGGATGCAAAATAACTTCTACTCTGAGAATAGTGAGGAAAACAGGATACACAAGACGGCAGCTCAGAAAAGATATATAGTCCGTGCTGACTAGACAGTTGTTATCGAAAGATGCATCTCAGATTGTTGAATACAGTTTTTCGTAATTGTGAGGGTGTGGTTGAACTGAGGTCTCGTGATCACGTTAGCGTTGCGTGATGTTCAGATTGTAAATTCCTATTTGCGAGCAATCTAGTTTCATCCACTGATAAGTTTACCGGAATATTTATAGGTGGGTTCGTGTTTATACACAGATAATTCACGATCGTGAGGGCGATACTGTTCTGACATATATGATTTCGAACCGGGTTCACTTTGGATTTCTCACTCCTCAATTAGTTCTGTAATTATCTGAAAATATCCAGGGATCCAAATCTCTTCAATGAATCAGGATGCAATTTCTGGTTCCTGGATTTCATCAGACAGAAATATTTCGAGTACCAACAGCGTATCATTACATCTGAGAATGCTGTGATAAAAATATTAATCATGACAACATTCAAAAACCATATTGCGATGTTATCAACTCTTCTTTGTTTTGATATGCAAAACGGTATGTTCGCGTTCAAATATATTTTGCACAGGACGGACATGAGTGAGACCACCGATTGCCTGTCATGCGGCGTTGCCATCATCTCACCATGTTGGCTCGTAGGTAGAGAAGGTTGTGATCATATTTTTTTTTTCACTGAGCCTTGGCCTCAGAGTATTACACACATAGAGCCCCCAGTATAGTACATCCAATCAACCCCTATGCATGCGAGCTGTTGATTGGGAATGTCTCTGTATTCGTGGATCATGGAGATAAATCAGTCGACGTAGATTCTGATTGCTATTGATGTTCGAATGGCTGGCTCAACATTCGTCTCCTTGACGTTATCATATCATAGAAGCCCTGAGGCACGATTGGAGGATAAGGAGGTAATCAATGCCTATATAATGGATGGATTTATAAAGGGCTCATCAGAGCCCTTTATAAATGGATGCTGGAAAAGGCCATGCATGATATGGATATTGGATATAGACATTGATGTAAGGATGATGCTCTTGTAGGTAACGTTGAAGGTGATTTACCGTGATATAGTTTCTCTCTTATCTTTCGACGAATCAAGGTGATCATCTAGACTCCGGGACTCCGGGGACATGGTGAATGCTGCAAATTTCTAACGTAGGCTCTTCTGCTTCGACATTAATCAGCTTTTGAACCTCCACATTTCGCAATAACAGTGTTTCCAAGAGTAACGTAACGAGTCGAGAGTGAGAGTGAAGTTGAAGTAGACCTATCAATCATGCTCTCGATATCTCGATGTTCATCTTGCAACAAATTTATGTAGCGACATGGAGTCCTCAGCGAGATGAGGGTTACAGTCAACTGAAAGAAGCTGTTGCTGAAGCATCTAACCGTCACAAGCTACACTAATTCTTCCAATTGTGCAGTTTTTAATCATGTACCAAGTGGTGAGAGGGAACCATTTGGTTTCTTTTCGATAAATCTGTCGATTGGGAAGTACTTACCTACGCCAATTTGAGAAAAAAGTAAATTTTCTCAACCACGTCCATTTCCTGACATCAGATGAGTGGAACTTTGATTTAGTTTGTTTGACAACTGACTTCCAGGCTACTTCATGAATCAGAATGTTTGAAATATGCTCAACAGATACGTTGTGTTATTTCGATGGAGAATAAGAACTGGATTAGTGTTAGTAGTGGAAAAAGTGAACGAATACTGAGAATGCTATTATATACTTCGGACATCATAACAACTTCTACAAATATCGACATGTTGAATTGTTGTTATGAGCTACTATGAAAACAATTCGCTATATTCGTATGAAATACTATGTTTATTGTTATTTCAACGTGTTATTAGAATTAACCATCTCATGAAGAGATACATTTCAGCCTGAGTACTAACCGGGAACACGTTTCGTGCGCCTGAGGAAGAAAAGTTGTAATGAACTATAAATGAAAAACTGACATCCACTCTTTTGATTTTCAGGATGGAGCAGGGTGAAGAGACAGTACGAAGAAAACAGCGTTTCTGACAGTGACAGAGACGTCGAATCTTTGGTGATCGACCGAGGACCTTACTTTGAACGAGCTGTTTCGAAAAATGTGACAGCACTCGTCGGAAAAACAACTTATCTCAGTTGCAGGATAAGGAATCTTGGCAACCGAACGGTGAGTCGATCAATTTCGAATATATCATGCAATGATATGATGATACTCTTCCGAATATATTTTTTCTCGTTTCGAGCTTGAGAATCTGAATTTCACAATGAAAATGGTGCATATCTTTATTTTTCGAGGTATTTCATGAAACTATGTAAACATTCACCTTCTCTCTTCAGGCCGTATTGAATAGACATCGAGTTAATCTTCCATTCCTCACAGATGACACCCTTCATCAGTCATTTATTTGACAAAAACGTCATCCACATGGTTTATCTTCATCAATTCAGTTGTCAAGATCGCATATTCGTTTTCTACGGGTCTGACTTGTGGTTGTGATTTCTTACAGATTTTTAGAACAATCATGATAACGAAAATTCCCATTTTTCGAACGATCAATTCGTAACTCTATAATCTAGATGAAAATTGAACAAGGAATCGATTGGTGGATCGATCGAGTCCGTAAGAGTGACCGTTCCGGAGATATGGCTCGTCAAAGTGAAAATAGTGCGCTTTTTGGCAAAAAACGCACTTAGAAGCGAGATCACTCCGTTATCGAGACGAATCCAATTATTTTGATCGCAGATTCGTTTTCTACGGGTCCGACTAAGTAGTTGTGATTTTTTTCAGATTTTTCAAACAATAATTGGGAATTTCGAAATTTCCGAGCTACGATTATCCGATAAATATGTACCATGGATCTTCTGACATTAACGAAATTTCCCATTTCTCAATCGATTCGTTTGAAATTCGAGAATCTAGATGAAAATTGAACGAGGAATCGATTGGTGGATCGATCGAGTCCGTGAAATCGACCGTTCCGGAGATATGGCGCGTCAAAGTGAAAATAGTGCGGTTTTTGCCAAAAAACGCACTTAGGAGCGAGATTTCTCTGTTATCGAGACGAATTCAGTTATTTCGATCGCAGATTCGATTTTTACGGGTCCGACTTAATGATTGTGATTTTTTCAGATTTTTCAAACAATAATTGGGAATTTCGAAATTTCCGAGCTACGATTATCCGATAAATATGTACCTTGGATCTTCTGACATCAACGAAATTTTCCATTTCTCAATCGATTCGTTTGAAATTCAGGAATCTAGATGAAAATTGAACGAGGAATCGATTGGTGGATCGATCGAGTCCGTAAGACTAACCGTTCTGGAGATATGGCGCGTCAAAGTGAAAATAGTGCGGTTTTTGCCAAAAAACGCACTTAGGAGCGAGATTTCTCTGTTATCGAGACGAATTCAGTTATTTCGATCACAGAATCGTTTTCTACGGGTCCGACTTAGTGGTTGTGAATTTTTTCAGATTTTTTGAACAATAATTAGGAATTTCGAAATTTCCAAGCTACGATTATCCGATAAATATGTACCTTGGATCTTCTGACATTAACGAAATTTCCCATTTCTCGATCGATCCGTTTGAAATATGGGAATCTAGATGAAAATTGAACGAGGAATCGATTGGTGGATCGATCGAGTCCGTAAAATCGACCGTTCCGGAGATATGGCGCGTCAAAGTGAAAATAGTGCGGTTTTTGCAAAAAAACGCACTTAGGAGCGAGATTTCTTTGTTATCGAGACGAATTCAGTTATTTCGATCGCAGATTCGTTTTCTACGGGTGCGACTTAGTGGTTGAGAATTTTTTCAGATTTTTTGAACAATAATTAGGAATTTCGAAATTTCCAAGCTACGATTATCCGATAAATATGTACCTTGGATCTTCTGACATTAACGAAATTTCCCATTTCTTGATAGATTCGTTTGAAATTAGAGAATCTAGATGAAAATTGAACGAGGAATCGATTGGTGGATCGATCGAGTCCGTAAGACTAACCGTTCTGGAGATATGGCGCGTCAAAGTGAAAATAGTGCGGTTTTTGCCAAAAAACGCACTTAGGAGCGAGATTTCTCTGTTATCGAGACGAATTCAGTTATTTCGATCGCAGACTCGATTTCTACGGGTCCGACTTAGTGATTGTGATTTTTTTCAGATTTTTCAAACAATAATTGGGAATTTCGAAATTTCCGAGCTACGATTATCCGATAAATATGTACCATGGATCTTCTGACATTAACGAAATTTTCCATTTCCCAATCGATTCGTTTGAAATTCGTGAATCTAGATGAAAATTAAACGAGGAATCGATTGGTGGATCGATCGAGTCCGTAAGATCGACCGTTCTGGAGATATGGCGCGTCAAAGTGAAAATAGTGCGGTTTTTGCCAAAAAACGCACTTAGGAGCGAGATTTCTCTGTTATCGAGACGAATTCAGTTATTTCGATCGCAGATTCGATTTCTACGGGTCCGACTTAGTGATTGTGATTTTTTTCAGATTTTTCAAACAATAATTGGGAATTTCGAAATTTCCGAGCTACGATTATCCGATATATATGTATCATGGATCTTCTGACATTAACGAAATTTTCCATTTCTCAATCGATTCGTTTGAAATATTGGTATCTAGATGAAAATTGAACGAGGAATCGATTGGTGGATCGATCGAGTCCGTAAGATCGACGGTTCCGGAGATATGGCACGTCAAAGTGAAAATAGTGCGGTTTTTGCCAAAAAACGCACTTAGGAGCGAGATTTCTCTGTTATCGAGACGAATTCAGTCATTTCGATCGCAGATTCGTTTTCTACGGGTTCGACTTAGTGGTTGTGAATTTTTTCAGATTCTTTGAACAATAATTGGGAATTTCGAAATTTCCGAGCTACGATTATCCGATATATATGTATCATGGATCTTCTGACATTAACGAAATTTTCCATTTCTCAATCGATTCGTTTGAAATATTGGTATCTAGATGAAAATTGAACGAGGAATCGATTGGTGGATCGATCGAGTCCGTAAGATTGACCTTTCCGGAGATATGGCGCGTCAAAGTGAAAATAGTGCGGTTTTTGCCAAAAAACGCACTTAGGAGCGAGATTTCTCTGTTATCGAGACGAATTTAGTTATTTCGATCGCAGATTCGTTTTCTGCGGGTCCGACTTAGTGGTTGTGAATTTTTTCAGATTCTTTGAACGATAATTAGGAATTTCGAAATTTCCAAGCCACGACTATCCGATAAATATGTACCTTGGATCTTCTGACATTAACGAAATTTCCCATTTTCCGATCGAATCGTTTGAAATATGGTAATATATATGGAAATTGAACGAGAAATCGATTGGTGGATCGATCGAGTCCGTAAAATCGACCGTTCCGGAGATATGGCGCGTCAAAGTGAAAATAGTGCGGTTTTTGCCAAAAAACGCACTTAGGAGCGAGATTTCTCTGTTATCGAGACGAATTCAGTTATTTCGATCGCAGATTCGTTTTCTACGGGTCCGACTTAGTGGTTGTGAATTTTTTCAGATTTTTTGAACAATAATTGGGAATTTCGAAATTTCCGAGCTACGATTATCCGATAAATATGTATCATGGATCTTCTGACATCAACGAAATTTTCCATTTCTCAATCGATTCGTTTGAAATTTGAGAATCTAGATGAAAATTGAACGAGGAATCGATTGGTGGATCGATCGAGTCCGTAAGACCGACCGTTCTGGAGATATGGCTCGTCAAAGTGAAAATAGTGCGCTTTTTGGCGAAAAACGCACTTAGGAGCGAGATTTCTCTGTTATCGAGACGAATTCAGTTATTTCGATCGCAGATTCGTTTTCTACGGGTCCGACTTAGTGGTTGTGAATTTTTTCAGATTTTTTGAACAATAATTAGGAATTTCGAAATTTCCAAGCCACGATTATCCGATAAATATGTACCTTGGATCTTCTGACATTAACGAAATTTCCCATTTCTTGATCGATTCGTTTGAAATATGGGAATCTAGATGAAAATTGAACGAGGAATCGATTGGTGGATCGATCGAGTCCGTAAAATCGACCGTTCCGGAGATATGGCGCGTCAAAGTGAAAATAGTGCGGTTTTTGCCAAAAAACGCACTTAAGAGCGAGATTTCTCTGTTATCGAGACGAATTCAGTTATTTCGATCGCAGATTCGTTTTCTACGGGTCCGACTCAGTGGTTGTGAATTTTTTCAGATTTTTTGAACAATAATTGGCAATTTCGAAATTTCCGAGCTACGATTATCCGATAAATATGTATCATGGATCTTCTGACATAAACGAAATTTTCCATTTCTCAATCGATTCGTTCGAAATTTGAGAATCTAGATGAAAATTGAACGAGGAATCGATTGGTGGATCGATCGAGTCCGTAAGACCGACCGTTCTGGAGATATGGCTCGACAAAGTGAAAATAGTGCGCTTTTTGGCGAAAAACGCACTTAGGAGCGAGATTTCTCTGTTATCGAGACGAATTCAGTTATTTCGATCGCAGATTCGTTTTCTACGGGTCCGACTCAGTGGTTGTGAATTTTTTCAGATTTTTTGAACAATAATTAGGAATTTCGAAATTTCCAAGCCACGATTATCCGTTAAATATGTACCTTGGATCTTCTGACATTAACGAAATTTCCCATTTCTTGATCGATTCGTTTGAAATATGGGAATCTAGATGAAAATTGAACGAGGAATCGATTGGTGGATCGATCGAGTCCGTAAAATCGACCGTTCCGGAGATATGGCGCGTCAAAGTGAGAATAGTGCGGTTTTTGCCAAAAAAAGCACTTAGGAGCGAGATTTCTCTGTTATCGAGACGAATTCAGTTATTTCGATCGCAGATTCGTTTTCTACGGGTCCGACTTAGTGGTTGTGAATTTTTTCAGATTTTTTGAACAATAATTGGGAATTTCGAAATTTCCGAGCTACGATTATCCGATAAATATGTATCATGGATCTTCTGACATTAACGAAATTTTCCATTTCTCAATCGATTCGTTTGAAATATGGGTATCTAGATGAAAATTGAACGAGGAATCGATTGGTGGATCGATCGAGTCCGTAAGATCGACCGTTCTGGAGATATGGCTCGTCAAAGTGAAAATAGTGCGCTTTTTGGCGAAAAACGCACTTAGGAGCAAGATTACTCCGTCATCGAGACGAATTCAGTTATTTAGATCGCAGATTCGTTTCCTACGGGTCCGACTTAGTGATTGTGAAATCTTTCAGATTTTTTGAACAATAATTGGGAATTTCGAAATTTCCGAGCTACGATTATCCGATAAATATGTATCATGGATCTTCTGACATTAACGAAATTTTCCATTTCTCAATCGATTCGTTTGAAATTTGAGAATCTAGATGAAAATTGAACGAGGAATCGATTGGTGGATCGATCGAGTCCGTAAGACCGACCGTTCTGGAGATATGGCTCGTCAAAGTGAAAATAGTGCGCTTTTTGGCGAAAAACGCACTTAGGAGCGAGATTTCTCTGTTATCGAGACGAATTCAGTTATTTCGATCGCAGATTCGTTTTCTACGGGTCCGACTCAGTGGTTGTGAATTTTTTCAGATTTTTTGAACAATAATTGGGAATTTCGAAATTTCCAAGCCACGATTATCCGATAAATATGTACCTTGGATCTTCTGACATTAACGAAATTTCCCATTTCTTGATCGATTCGTTTGAAATATGGAAATCTAGATGAAAATTGAACGAGGAATCGATTGGTGGATCGATCGAGTCCGTAAAATCGACCGTTCCGGAGATATGGCGCGTCAAAGTGAAAATAGTGCGGTTTTTGCCAAAAAACGCACTTAGGAGCGAGATTTCTCTGTTATCGAGACGAATTCAGTTATTTCGATCGCAGATTCGTTTTCTACGGGTCCGACTTAGTGGTTGTGAATTTTTTCAGATTTTTTGAACAATAATTGGGAATTTCGAAATTTCCGAGCTACGATTATCCGATAAATATGTATCATGGATCTTCTGACATTAACGAAATTTTCCATTTCTCAATCGATTCGTTTGGAATTTGAGACTCTAGATGAAAATTGAACGAGGAATCGATTGGTGGATCGATCGAGTCCGTAAGACCGACCGTTCTGGAGATATGGCTCGTCAAAGTGAAAATAGTGCGCTTTTTGGCGAAAAACGCACTTAGGAGCGAGATTTCTCTGTTATCGAGACGAATTCAGTTATTTCGATCGCAGATTCGTTTTCTACGGGTCCGACTTAGTGGTTGTGAATTTTTTCAGATTTTTTGAACAATAATTAGGAATTTCGAAATTTCCAAGCCACGATTATCCGATAAATATGTACCTTGGATCTTCTGACATTAACGAAATTTCCCATTTCTTGATCGATTCGTTTGAAATATGGGAATCTAGATGAAAATTGAACGAGGAATCGATTGGTGGATCGATCGAGTCCGTAAAATCGACCGTTCCGGAGATATGGCGCGTCAAAGTGAAAATAGTGCGGTTTTTGCCAAAAAACGCACTTAGGAGCGAGATTTCTCTGTTATCGAGACGAATTCAGTTATTTCGATCGCAGATTCGTTTTCTACGGGTCCGACTTAGTGGTTGTGAATTTTTTCAGATTTTTTGAACAATAATTGGGAATTTCGAAATTTCCGAGCTATGATTATCCGATAAATATGTATCATGGATCTTCTGACATTAACGAAATTTTCCATTTCTCAATCGATTCGTTTGAAATTTGAGAATCTAGATGAAAATTGAACGAGGAATCGATTGGTGGATCGATCGAGTCCGTAAGACCGACTGTTCTGGAGATATGACTCGTCAAAGTGAAAATAGTGCGCTTTTTGGCGAAAAACGCACTTAGGAGCGAGATTTCTCTGTTATCGTGACGAATTCAGTTATTTCGATCGCAGATTCGTTTTCTACGGGTCCGACTTAGTGGTTGTGAATTTTTTCAGATTTTTTGAACAATAATTAGGAATTTCGAAATTTCCAAGCCACGATTATCCGATAAATATGTACCTTGGATCTTCTGACATTAACGAAATTTCCCATTTCTTGATCGATTCGTTTGAAATATGGGAATCTAGATGAAAATTGAACGAGGAATCGATTGGTGGATCGATCGAGTCCGTAAAATTGACCGTTCCGGAGATATGGCGCGTCAAAGTGAAAATAGTGCGGTTTTTGCCAAAAAACGCACTTAGGAGCGAGATTTCTCTGTTATCGAGACGAATTCAGTTATTTCGATTGCAGATTCGTTTTCTACGGGTCCGACTTAGTGGTTGTGAATTTTTTCAGATTTTTTGAACAATAATTGGCAATTTCGAAATTTCCGAGCTACGATTATCCGATAAATATGTATCATGGATCTTCTGACATTAACGAAATTTGCCATTTCTCAATCGATTCGTTTGAAATTTGAGAATCTAGATGAAAATTGAACGAGGAATCGATTGGTGGATCGATCGAGTCCGTAAGACCGACTGTTCTGGAGATATGACTCGTCAAAGTGAAAATAGTGCGCTTTTTGGCGAAAAACGCACTTAGGAGCGAGATTTCTCTGTTATCGAGACGAATTCAGTTATTTCGATCGCAGATTCGTTTTCTACGGGTCCGACTTAGTGGTTTTGAATTTTTTCAGATTTTTTGAACAATAATTAGGAATTTCGAAATTTCCAAGCCACGATTATCCGATAAATATGTACCTTGGATCTTCTGACATTAACGAAATTTCCCATTTCTTGATCGATTCGTTTGAAATATGGGAATCTAGATGAAAATTGAACGAGGAATCGATTGGTGGATCGATCGAGTCCGTAAAATTGACCGTTCCGGAGATATGGCGCGTCAAAGTGAAAATAGTGCGGTTTTTGCCAAAAAACGCACTTAGGAGCGAGATTTCTCTGTTATCGAGACAAATTCAGTTATTTCGATTGCAGATTCGTTTTCTACGGGTCCGACTTAGTGGTTGTGAATTTTTTCAGATTTTTTGAACAATAATTGGCAATTTCGAAATTTCCGAGCTACGATTATCCGATAAATATGTATCATGGATCTTCTAACATTAACGAAATTTTCCATTTCTCAATCGATTCGTTTGAAATTTGAGAATCTAGATGAAAATTGAACGAGGAATCGATTGGTGGATCGATCGAGTCCGTAAGACCGACCGTTCTGGAGATATGGCTCGTCAAAGTGAAAATAGTGCGCTTTTAGGCGAAAAACGCACTTAGGAGCGAGATTTCTCTGTTATCGAGACGAATTCAGGTATTTCGATCGCAGATTCGTTTTCTACGGGTCCGACTTAGTGGTTGTGAATTTTTTCAGATTTTTTGAACAATATTTGGGAATTTCGAAATTTCCGAGCTACGATTATCCGATAAATATGTATCATGGATCTTCTGACATTAACGAAATTTTCCATTTCTCAATCGATTCGTTTGAAATTTGAGAATCTAGATGAAAATTGAACGAGGAATCGATTGGTGGATCGATCGAGTCCGTAAGATCGACGGTTCCGGAGATATGGCGCGTCAAAGTGAGAATAGTGCGGTTTTTGCCAAAAAACGCACTTAGGAGCAAGATTACTCCGTCATCGAGACGAATTCAGTTATTTCGATCGCAGATTCGTTCTCTACGGGTCTGACTTGGTGGTTGTGATTCCTTTCAGATTCTTAAAACAATTATTAGGAATTTCGAAATCCCCAAGCTACGATCATCCGGTGAATATGTACCATGGATCTTCTGACTTGAACAAAATCTTCCATTTCTTGATCGATTCGTTCGAAATTCTGTGATCTAGATAAAAATTGAACGAGGAATCGATTGGTGGATAGTCGGCTTTTTCTCTCTTCGGGTCTGATTTAGTAGTTCGATCAGTGGGTCTGTAGACAGCTTTCCTGACATTTTTCGTATTCAAATTTTCGTATCTCTATCAGTTGCCCAGATGAGGAGATCACTCCTGTTGAGTGGGAAACCCTGTACATAGTCAACTCGAGATTTGAAAGTGGCAAAAACTGATGTGTTGAGCGATTGTGAACATGGGAATCTCTCCGTGTCGGATACAAATGATTCTGTGAAGCACACAATTGCAAAAACTCAGCAGTTTCTGTTGTAGGCTCAGTCCCGTAGATAAACTCCGGATTCCACGTCCATGTAGAGCATTTTCGCCACTGGATTAGGATCACAGCCGTCACCAACATAACAAGTCTTTTCAAGTTGCGAGATTTAATTTCACAGTAAAAACCACGTAAGCTTTATGCTTTAATATCAAGAGTGCCGAGAACCATGTGAAACGCGAACAATGCACAGACCGTATGAATTTAATGAAATAAGACAAGAGATGGGAGGATATACGCTGCGGTCTGGCAGTAAAACTGGGAAGGAATTAATGAAAAGAAATGTGACAGTTCCATGGAGTTTTTTTTTTCATAAGCAGACGATGAGGAAATTGGGTTTAACAAAGTGAATGTAAGCTCGGAAGATTCATTTTTGGATCGTGAGCTGACTTGATGCTCCAATAGAGGTGGCTGTGGATGATTATTTCGAATAATCTCCAAGAGGCCAAGCAAAGTTTGTCGAGAGGAACAAAATCAATCAACGGGTTCACACAAAGACTTGATCTTTTCACCCTGAAATTGGACAAACCTTCATCAAATACTGTATGTAAGTGAATCGAGGGGATGCTAAATCGATTTTTCTGACTATTCAATGTCGAAGCCAAAGCAGCCAAAGCATTCTGAAAAAAAAAATCCCCATGGTGCTGAAACATCCATTCCTGAGGTAAGTAGAAATGTTGATATTTGTTGAATAAATTCGTCTTCCGATTTTTTTGGAAAATTAAGTGTCATTGACGGATAGAGAATTTCTCTCGTTGGTAACTGCAAGTTTGAATTCCAAGAGCAGTGACGTTTTGACTATTCCAGATTTTTAGAAATGGCGTTCTCAAGAATCTGTAAGGATGAATATACTAACTCCTCGAATATCCCACAGAAAGTATTCAACAAGAATCAATAGGTGATCAACGGATTTCATCGAGGAATTATTCTGTTGATGAATGTATACCACCAGAGGAAATTGATTTATATGAATGTTGAGTCTATACCTGACCATCAAATTTGTTGTTTCATTCCTGGAACATTATGTAGCATGCATGAATATTCGAATTAACCATCAACATTCCACTGTAATCTCGTAATATCTCATTTGGAGCCGCCGGAATTTTCTCATTACACAGTAACTTCCGTGGGGGAAATTAATCACGGTCCCGCATACGATCGCCTCGCCTTTATTGTTTCTGAGCCAGGAATTATCTGAAACACCGATCTGCCACGGCCAACTTCTCCTTCTTTCTTATATCCTTCACCGAATCTCCGCTAATAAACATAACATCGATTGTTTTCCGGTAGGGGAGATTTATGGAGTTGAAGTAGCCTACAATGAATAACATATTCCTGCAGATAATCGAGGTTTGCTCGGAAAAAAATTGCATTTTAGTTTTCAGATCTGAATATCGCACCAAAACACTTGTCAGTGTGATGGCGTTGCTAGTGACGTCACGTTTGAGTAAACGAAACGTGAACACTTGACGTTTCTTACGAATCTCTCAGAAAAGTGTACATCAACATCAATAAAGATCCCTGATTAGTTATTCGTGTTCGTTTCACGGAAGAAAACAATACAATACAAGTGGCTTAAACTTGCGAGACAAGAATCAACAGCAATATTGTCTAGAACTTAGCTCCACTTTTTGTGAAGATCCTTTCTACGTGATTCAATTGACTTCGTAGATTTCAATATGGCTCGTCTTATTCTGAACAATATTTTTGAGGTTAGGTTTCACCTCGTACCACTATTGTATTGATAGGTTGATTATCAAAGTTTCATCTGCCAAATGTATAATATGAATGCGCTGGGTTTGAAATATGATTATATTTTCAATGTAATTACATGGAGTATTTGACATTTTTGAATTTCGCTGAATAAAAGTCGATATTTGATGCTAAAAACTCTCCCGCCATCAACAAATCGATTTCAGGCAAATTAGCACTGTTTCGCTTAGCAAAAAATTGAGTTGTATATATATATATATTTACAGAGAACCAGTCGTTGTTTACTCAAAAGGGACGTCATTCGCTCTGATTGGTTTTCGACATATCCTGGTAGGCTTTTGTATTTTGTTAATTTATTCCGTCAAAATAATTATCGTTCTCGCTTTTGATGGAAAAATGAATGCGTGTCTCGAATTTCATGACTCGAGTTTCATTAAATGAATACATAATTTCAGTGATGCTTAACAACTATCATCATGCATATTATGAAAATCCTAATTTGGAGTCCTCGAAGAGAAAGATTCATCACCATCCGACCTTCTGCGAGTACTTCTCTCTCAGAAAAAAAACTAACCTAATCTTTTTTATGGAGACGAATATTCCTCCTCGAGGACTATATGGCATTTTGACGATTTTTTCTTGTAGCAATTTATTTGGAAGTGACAGTCATCAATCACGCCAACATTATCTCAGAGTCTCCTGAGGCAGAAACGATCCCAAATAGATGTGTATCAACACATTTTATGACGATATGGCGTATATTGATGGAATTGGATATTTTATAGTGGTTGTCGTTTTGCCAAAGGCTTTGCAGGGCTCTGAAGGGTTATGGGTGGGGAAAATATGCGACAAGATGTGAACTGTGATTGCGCTATCATCTGCCAAGGTCAAACGAACGCGAAAAGGAATGAGGATAACCACTATACTGGGTGGCCCAATGAAAACGAAACAAGGCCGATTCGACATAGTTATCGTTCTCAGTGAAATGCATACCTTGTTTCGTTTTCATTGGGCCACCATGTAGAAGTTTTTCCACGAGGATCTAATACCAGAAACAGTATTTACGAATTAATCAGTTTTGTGTGGGATTTTGTCTCCTTGTTTCTGGAAAATAATATCAGTGAAAACTATAATAATCATTTCACAATATATTGATTGTAGGAAAAATATGAAATATTTCCGGACTCATTGAAAAATCAGATAACATTTTGAGAACGAATATATCGTAAAATGATACGATATGACGAACGGTACATTTCTACACATAAATAAATTGGGTCCAATCAACTTATTTTGACCTCTTCCATACGTGGTAGCTCGTGTCTCAGCAATTTTGCGACACCCTGTATAAATATACAATAATTTCGTGAGTTTCTACTTTCAATGGAGGAAAAATACGACAGTTTTGCGAAGTGTCTTTCGACAATCGGAGTAGTAGACTCTATAAAACTTTCGAGAGACCTGACCACTTTGTGCTTCGCCATAAGATTGCTCCTCTCGATCCATCCAACTCCTTGAAAATATTCTCCAAGTCATATTCGGATAGAGGAAGACGATTCGTACCCTTTGCTGTCTCCATATAGCAACTTCTGATGTGATTCAACGTGATATCATTTCTTCTCCGACGTTTCGTATTCGTGAAACCATCATCAACTCATTCTTTCCTTTAGTTTATGATTCTTATAATTATGACGGTCCAAATTCTCGAAGCCATGCATGATACAGAGTGGCTTGAAAGTGTTCAGACCTAGTTTCCCTCGAATTTGTGTCTTGCACCTTTTCCGAGATCATGTTGTGCATCCTTGTGGTGTGCACCCTGTATACCATGTGGTTGTATCGATATCGCTCTGGAAACGACCCGGCTCATTTTTCGCCATCACGTCGAAAACAACGAAGATGTTCATCGGAAAAAGACGAGTGAAACAATGTTTAATCTGGCGACTGTAGAGGAATTTTAATGTCACGTCCATATTCCATATCGGATAGTTCTTACCCCATTTGGCAATAATGTGATAGCCTCCAGGTGCAAAGGGATGAGATCGGAAAAGGTCAGTCGGCGTGAAAATTCTGGAAAATGCAGGATCTATGTGTCAGTGCACCTTGTTTCTGGTGGAATTTTCGTAAGGTTGAACATGTTCGAATTGGAAATGTATCTACAGGGTGAGTCAAAAATGTGTACCGAGCTTTCTGGGGGTGATAGACCATTGAAAAATAAGTGTAGTTTGATGATTAAACTCATGGCCCAAAATGCATATTAAGGGAGATATATCCTTCCAAAGTTGATAAAATTAAAATAATTTCTCCGCATAACTTCTGAACGATGAAAGCCACCCGATTGAAATTTTGTGCATGAATGTATGTTCTCAAAATACATTTTTTCGTCACACTTCCACATTTCTAATATTGTTATAAAGGGTATTTTCAGAGGGTGAGCCATGATTTTTTATAGAAAACTTTTTTCCATGTATTATTTCCGGTGAAAAAACAGGAGCATTCGATGGAGCGAAGAAAATTACATGAAAAAGGTAATCTTATCAAAATACAAAAAATTGAGCCGCTCGAGAGATATTTGAGTTTTTGTAGTTACATGATATCAGCAGATTGATTTCATTCATCGCGAGATTCATCGGTAATAATATTTTAGCAGGCCATGATGAATAATTTTGTTCTCAATTTTGACGTTCATGTCATCAACATTCGAGTCAACATTGTTGTAGTCGATTCGTTCGTGTGGTTTTTCTGTGTCATTTATCACTGCGATTATCAACTGAGATTTTAAGAAATATGGCAGGTTATTCGTTCTCTGAACAAACTGATATGCTTCTTATGCTTGGCGAGTGCTTCGGAAATGCAAATGCTGCTGAAATATCGTTATACCGATGAATCTCGCGATGAATGAAATCAATCTGCTGATATCATGTAACTACAAAAACTCAAATATCTCACGATCGACTCAATTTTTTGTATTTGAATAAGATAACCTTTTTCATGTAATTTTCTTCGCTCCATCGAATGCTCCTGTTTTCTCACCGAAAATAATACAGGGAAAAAAGTTTTCTACAAAAAATCATGACTCACCCTCTAAAAACACCCTTTATAACAATATCAGAAATGTGGAAGTGTGACGAAAAAATGTATTTCGACAACATACATTCATGCACAAAATTTCAATCGGGTGGCTTTCATCGTTCAGAAGTTATGCGGAGAAATTATTTTAATTTTATCAACTTTGGAAGGATATATCTCCCTTAATATGCATTTTGGGCCATGAGTTTAATCATCAAACTACACTTATTTTTCAATGTTCTATCACCCCCAGAAAGCTCGGTACACATTTTTGACTCACCCTGTATATTAATATCTATATTGGAAGATATTCGACAACGAGACATCATAATTTTCGAGTCACTCTGATATGGCAATCATGAGCACTTATAGCACTTATGCTATCCAACATAATAGCCGCTAATATCATCTTTGTTCAAAAAATAGCGTATATCATGTGACTGCTATAGGTGGAGCCATGTGCCATGCATGGTCCAAGGCTGTGGAAAAACTCTACATTTCACCTCTAGCGACGGGATTGCCACGAAAAGTCATAAATATCGAAATGCAGTCAATTTCGAATATCGACAGAACGTTTGTCATTTTTGTGACCTCTTCTAGGCCGTATTTCATTCGGCAATCTGCAGCGAAACGTCATATAAAAGAAACGCTTCTGCTTGATCACACATCGATACGCCATTCCCATGTCGATGCGGAAAATATGGCACTCTGGATTGAATTAATTATCGAGCAGAATCGACGGATGTGTGAAGTGGATCAGGAAACCCAGTCGACTTGATTTATTCCACGAGAGGATGCCATCTTCCACGTTATCAAAGTTCGAAGGTATATAGGGTTATCTCACAATTGAAGTTACCTTCACTCACAGAAATTGCTCGTGTTCGCAAGCTCGAAGCAATCGGAGGAAATTTATAATCAGACATCTGCAGAGTATCAACGCTTTCATGACTTACCCCACTAAATCACTTCAAAAATCTCTCGTTCGCATTTTTAGTCGCTTGATAATGAAATCGAAATCTCACAACCTTCAACCTCCTTGTTCAAAAATCAGATATTCCACGGGTATGTCGGGTCTTATTTCCATAAAGTCATCCAGAGACTTCTTATAGTCGCCATAATCACATATAAAAGAGGATATAAAATATAACAGAGCTGAACATTGCCCTGCCCAGTACTCAAATAAACGTTATTACAAATTACACGTATTTCCCGCGAACGAAACTGCACCAATTTCAGTTTAATATCGTATTAACGTTCAAATTCGCACAATTTCATGATGGAACTGTTGAATAATTCCGCGATTGTTTAATGTGCCAGTTAGAGGTGACAGATGTCGTTATTATCCGAAATGAGAATGACAAAAACAGGCGTAACGTGAAACAAAAGTTTCATACCGTTGTGGGAACGTGTCACAGTTGATGCCGTTTTCCATATTGAAACAACTTTTCGCCGTTCGTAATTGGACATTTGTTTCACTTGTATAGTTTCCATTCGAATTCACAAGGTGTATTGATGCATGGATGGATGTTATTTTTTTTTTTATTTTATCAGCAGGAAAAGAAATGTGGGCGAGTGGGAAAAAAACATTTATTTTATTGATTATTCATTCTATTTATTATTTATTTTATTCATTCATTATTCATTTTATTTTATTCATACCTCAAAATTCAATAATTTTTCAGCTTTTTGTGGGATTCTCTATCCTCGTTTCTAAAAAATGAAGTAGAAGTTATTAAAAATTATTTCAATATATTTGTAGTAAGGACAGATTTTGTGATCTGCCACAAAATATCACCACTGCGCTTGAAATTAAACCTTTAGAAACTTAAAAGAGAAATTCTCTATTTGTCAGTTACGCCTTGTTTTTGAAAAATTTGGAAATACAAATATACTTAATGAGAATGAAACGCTTTTCGTGGAATTCTATTGAGCACCAACTGACATTTCTATGAAAAGGAGATATCTAGAGATATCAGTGATTTCATGAGTATAGCTCCAGTGTATAATATTATTAATGATCATGAAGTTCATTCATGATGAATAACACTAATGTGAAGAGAAATGTGTGCACATAATAATTGAAAATATTGCAGATATATAAGGTTCTGGAAGAATGGTGTGGACCACAAATGATTTCGACAGTTTTCAAGTTGCTTCAAATTTTACAAAAATTCACCGATTTTCAATCGATAGCTGCTTCCTTCCTGCTGAAGATGCATTGCTCAAAAATTCCGATTCATGATACATTAAGTGTTCAAAAAGAGTATGGAAAAAGAGAAAAAAATCCGATATAATCCATTTCTCAAGGATTCTATTCAGTTACTCGGAATTCAAGGATTGTATTAACAATTTATTCTACGCTCAGATCTTCGTTGACTAAATTAGAACGTAAATTACGCTTGCCACGTTAATTTCAGCTCCATGAGATTCCCTCAAAGCAGGCAGGTCACGAGCATTCAATTGTTTTTGTGTCGTTTACCGATTGTGTACCAACATTGTTGGTTGAGTATCTCGTTAAACGGAACGTCACACCTTTGAGTCGACTTTGCTTTGATTATTTCGCATTTACTTGGGATATGCTCCCAATGCTATTGAATTTGGAATTCTCCTTGTTATGCCATCCTAGTGTTTGGAATCAAGGCATCTAAGCGGAAGTTCCATAGATTTCCGAACCGCCATCTTCTCTACAGATCCTGATATCATTCAATAATGCCAGAGGGGGAAGATTTGATGAGAATTTTGAAATGAGGATCCTAAGCTCCTACAGTATCAGGCTCGAGACCTGCTGAAATTTCAATAGTACGGCAATGAGTGGCATAGGCTGGCAAGGAAACTTCTGATCGTCTGTGAGATTTTCAAGGAGGTGGCACATTCATTTTCCTGCTCTTTGTGGGATTTTCTCTCCTTATTTCTGATGAATGAAGTAGACGTTATTGACTCAATTTGTCAGTGAAACCTTGTTTTTCTAGATATTTGGAAATAAAAATATATTCCCAATGGAAACAAATCTTCTACTTATCTCAGTGGACGTTTGGAGAACGAATCTGCTCCCGTTTTCGAAATAATCCGTATATTTTCTCTTTGCAAACTCTTTCAATGTGAGGTTGTTTTCAAACTGTGAAGTGACAGGTGGAGGAATTCTGGTAACGAAGTGTTTTTCATTGATTGATATTGATTATGCCATTTTCATATTCAATTTTCAGAAGTGGATGCCAAGTTCTATCTATATCAACTGAACAAGAAGCAATATTATTGTCTCCGTTCAGGAGAATGCAAGCAGACTCTTTGATTTTCCGTTTTTGGTTGTTGTCTTCTTTTCCTATGATCTTAATATTACTCCAATCGGCCATATGTTGTCCATTCTCAGTAAGGATATGCTCAGCTAATTTTGATTTGTCAGTATATCTTTTCTTTATATTGTTTTCATGCTCTTCCATCGTTACTGATAGAGGCCTGCTATTTTCACCTGCATAGTTTTTTCCACAAACACCTGGTATACTGTGAATACAATTTTATTTCATACTGCATCATAGAACATACCTTTACGTACCTGATTTCAATCCGGAAAATGGACTTTCATAGGATAGGCGCACGTAATATTTCATTACGTGCTACTATCCCGTAATGAAATTTTACCGGATTGTAAATATTGAAAACTCAGTTATGCGTCAAAAGCATGGATACATTTATCAAAAATTCAACAGCAAAACAATACACAGAAATTACTTATTGCTAATATTAATATTAACCGTTAAATTTTCGTTCCCATGAATATGGATACCAGGAGCTCCATTGGATGAATTATTTATTAGGGAGTTGCTACTTGCTGATACATTCCAATTTTTTTTTGTTGTAGCACTTCAACAAAGATTAATATTTAATTTTTCACTATTCATTTTTGTCTTTTAGCAGTATGAAATAAAATGTTATACGTCACACGTCCGGTAAACTTTTACAGTACGAGTGAGATGTTTACGGCGCAAGCCGAGTCCGGAATTTCGAAAGTGTACTTACCGGACTAGTAACGTAAATATCAATTGTGAACTTCTATCCATTTTTTCAGGAATGATTAGAGGAAATTCCACAAAAAAGCTGGAAAATGAATGTACCACGTCCTCGAATAACTCACAGACAGTATTCCTATTATTCCTTTCATAATTTCAATCATTCAGTTCGGACGGGCCCAACTTGATATGATGGCATTCAAATAGTTGTAAAGTTTCGAGATGGCACTTTTATGACACTCATCCGGAACGATAGAATGAATTCCAATGTGCTTCGGGGGAGAAATTTCCGATGCAAAGCCCCGACAAAAAAGGTCCGATCTATAAAAACCTGTGACACGTTCAAGAAATGGACCCCACCTCGAAACTTCCGAAAAGTTATAAGGACTTTTTGTCCCTTCGGCAAATTATCCGGAGTTAGCCGAGGAAGCAATCAACTTGTATAAGTTCGTGTTTACTCTCTTGACTCGATATCCTGCCTTTCCCTTTTTCCATGGTTAATAAATTTTCCGGGAAGCGTGAATTGACTCCGCATCGACAGTCCGCGACCCAAGAAGAAAAAACAGAATCCATCGGAATCCACAATTTCGTTAATAGTTTGGATCATGTTTCCAACTGACAGCGCCTGTCCTGAAATGGCCTGGCTAGATTATCGATTTTCGTCAAGGTTCTGACAGGAGAAATTATTTTGGCGACTGAAAAACCCACAAATCTTGTGCACGAATTCATCTGGATGGAATATTTGAACTGATTTTCCACAAGCAATGTTAGTATCATCAATAAGAAATGAATCATTTGAGCCTTTCATTCGAACTTACTCTCGAAAAAATGAAATGAAACTCGTTTTTGTACAAGCTGTAATATATATTCTTTGGATTCTCATTCATTTCTGAACAAATCGGATCTCTCAATTTCCTAAAAGTCGATACACAAATATTTATTCACACACTGCATCAGGTTTTCAAGGAATTGATTATGAAAACCCATAAGGAAATATTTTCCTTGATTAGGAATGAGGATCTTGATCAATTTTCATCCTAAGAGAAATCAGTGGCGAAGTATTTTTTCTCCAAAAATATTCAATGCAAAGCCCGTACGGACGCCACTGGTAGAGGAAATGAAAATTGTTGCACATCAAAAAATGTACCTTGATGCATAGAAGACATGTTCCAAATTTCATATATGATTCATTTTCCAGCTTTTTGTGGGATTTTCTCTCCTCGTTTCTAAAAAATAGAGTAGAATCTTTAAAGAATTATTTCAAGATATTTGTAGTAAAGACAGTTTTTTTGATCTGCCCCGAAATGTCACTGCGCTTGAAATCAAACCTTCAGATACCTAAAAGAGAAATTTTCTAATCGTCAGTGACACCTTGTTTTTGAAAAATTTGGAAATACAAATATATTTAATAAGAATAAAACCTCTACTTATCTTGGTGGACATTTGGATAAGAAGAGGTTTTATTCGTATCAAATATATTTGTATTTCCGAATTTTTCAAAAACAAGGTGTCACTGACCAATAGAGAATTTCTCGTTTAGGTATCTAAAGGTTTAATTTCAAGCGCACTGACATTTTAGGGCAGATCACAAAATCTGTCCTCACTACAAATATATTGAAATAATTTCTACTAACTTCTACTCTATTTTTTGGAAACGAGGAGAGTAAATCCCACAAAAAGCTGGAAACTGAATATTATCTCAGTTTTAATTGAAAAACTGGTTTATTTTTCAAATTTTTTTCACCCAGTATCTCAAAAGTTGAGACTTTCAGGAGATGAGTTCATTGGAGGTTTCTGTATGAGTAACAAGAATTCTCATTCGAATTCAATCAGAGGTGATCCATCAGCTACAGAAATTATATTTGATCTCCGAACTTTTCAACATACCATGTGATCATTATATTGTCATACAGTAGATTAGAGTATATCATTTTCGATAATTTCGCACTATCAGACCAACGCTATATTGTTCTCCTTTGTTCTGTTCATATCAAATTTATTGAACCAATCGAATCGCCTGTTTAATCGTGTTTATTGAGGAATGGGATCTATTCAATCTGGATAAATATCAATTAATAATTACAACAGAGTAGCTGAAGTATCTAGATACTTGATACATACTAACATGAGCATTGCTTTCAATATGAATATGAAACTGGAAATTCCCGAGTCCTGGACGTTCCTTGAGGATGTCCATAAATGGACGTCCTCACAACGCCCGATAGATGTCATGGACGTCCAGACCGGAAATGGACATGAATCAGACGTCCTCGGACGAGTATCGTATCGACTGGGATGATTATAAACAGCTCGAAACCGACCACAGAACGTATTTAAAATGTGTCGATCGGACCAGATCACCTGAACCGTTGGAAATTCAATGATTGGACTCTGTTGAACACATCTCTCGGCCCGCTTTCAGAGGTTTTCCACGTCGGATTTTGCCCTTTGACGGTCCTCTCTAATGAGAGGTTTATTTACGCAGGTAGCGGATTGACTGCCACATTCATGCATGAACTTTTTTATACGAGGGTAGAGGTTCAGAGCAGCTGCCTATGTTCCCTAACTACTATTACTGGCTGAATATTGAGTTTGGATTTATTTCTTCAAATCGTGCCTCGAGGCGGAATTATTTCATTTTTATTTCCAGTCGACAATACTGTAGGTATGGGAATAGTCGAAAGACACTCGATAATAGGTGAATACTCTAGTCACTGCTTTCATTACAGTTGTCCAATCAAGAAGTATTCCACTTTTGAACGATGTACAGAACATTGGTGGAGCTATTCTGCCTATTCGACTATCTAATTTCTTCTACTAGAACTAGAAGGATAATTGCACAATCAGTGTTATAAAAATGTTGATTCAGAAGTAGTAATTCAGATTACTCCTCAATTTTAGATCGAACTACATGATTGCAAACTCAAAATATCAACTATTTGTATAGAAATCTGCGAAAGTACCGCCATCTTCTGGGGAGTTTCATAATTCGAATGCCATTATAGCGGAAAATGCTTTGGTGCTCATGAATATGGTGATTTTAGAAAAAATAGGTTGTCGACAGGACCTACCACTGAATATGAAGAAGAAGCTTGTGTGGTTTCATGAACGATGTGAGGGAAATTTTTATTTTGGATCGTATCCATTCAACTGAAAACTATCGAAGAACTATTCGATTTAGGGTATTGAAATCACTTTTTGAACACTTAGTGTGGATTTATGCAGCGACATTTAACAATCATTAAGTAACATTTATCAATTAAGAATTAGCATGTAACAAGTCGCGAAAATCCGTTTATGCAGATCAAAAGTAAATAATACGTATAGTCGCACAAGTCAGTCCTTAGCCTTGGAATTCCTTATTTTCTTCAACGTAAATCGAACGAGATCGACTCGGCATAGTATCAACCAGATATTAGGTTCAATAAAATGATTTTCTACCCTAGAATTATGTAGCTAAGAGAAGTAAGGTTAGATTCATTATCAACTTTTGGCGCTGTCAAACTGACGACTGCAACAATGAAAGCATCTGATTGGCTGAAATCAATAGGTGTGAAAATTCCAACAGAGATCTATTGTGTCAGTGGAGTTTTTGGATGAAATAATGTATGTACGATATATATTCATATCATGGGATCATTCAATTGCTTCTGCTTCGTTTTCTTCAGAAGATATAGACCTTATCGACGAAGTTCAGGTTGAAAAACAATCATTCATTCTCATCTCGTGCCTATACCCAGCAATTATCGTACTTTGTTATCTACCATAATTTCAGTGGAAAAACTATTTCCGTTGTGAAAAAGTATTCATGAATTGATTAAAACTTCTAGTTTACTGCTTTGTTTGTATTCCACATCGAGTTGCCAATTGATATACAGTTTATTTTCCTGTTGAATTCCTTCAATTATGTAATTCATGGTATCGATGGAAGATATAAAGATGGAAGTAGGACGATAGATCCTGTATACACAACTTTTTATCTGTTCCTAATAACACTGTTTGACGTTGCTAGAGAGGCGTTTCTCAGCAAACCATCTTTGATTTCCCTCGAATGTAGGTCACACGGAAAATTGGACTGTTTTTTTTATGAGGGGTTTATTTATTCTCTTGGGATCACTTTGGACGCTCGGATCATATCTCGCAGTTCATCTCTCCGCTTTTCGAGGTCTTGTTTTTGAGTATGCGGGCATACTCTAGATATTTCGTTGATTCCATAGAGTGAGTCTCAATTCCTTGATGAAATACATTCATTCTTCTATATTCACATTTTTTTCAGAGCCCTTTCATACCACGAGCATTTTTATGCTCAGAGTTCAAGAAGGCAACTGCAATCCATATATATTCAATGTAGAATTGTCAAATTTCGAACAATTTGGGTTGGAATCTGCGACTAAAAATACGTGATGTGAAATGGCTTCCACAAAAGAGGATACGATCAATAAACAAATGACGATGTTGAACAGATTTATGAAGAAAAGGACAAAAAACAATAAAACCAATTTCCGTGAATTCTTGCCATCCTGTATGATCTTACTAGAACTCAACCTTCAGGGTAAAGGTCCTAAGGTATCACCTCACTCCAAACTGATTATCATCTCCTTAGTATCAGAGAGTCCGAAAATAATAGCAATTTCATTTTCAGAATGAAAAAATAAATCAATTCCACAGATAGGAATATTAGGAAAATACCCACTTCAAACGAGTCCGTTTCATATTGATAATACTTGAGATAAAAGAGTTACAATTGTATATAAAATCGAATATATAGACATAAGACATGAAATAATTCACACTCAAAATCAATATACTGGGTGGCCCAATGAAAACGAAACAAGGTCGATTTGACATCTCTTACCAACGCTTCCTTGTTTTTGAAATTCAATGCAGTAGTTCTCGAGAAAACACGTTTATGAAAATAATCGGCTGATAATGGAAAGTAACGCTTTTTTCCCTTCCATCAATATTTCTCATTTTGTTGTTAGAACGATGTTCATCTAAGAAGTGCCATATGTGTATTGTTTTAAAACCTGTCTTATCCAACATTACATAAAGAATCATCGATCTCAATGTCAGTTCCTTGATCTCTCAGTAAAATGCATACCTTGTTTCGTCTTCATTGGGCCAATTATATGAATGAACTCATGGTTTACATGAGTTCATGTGGTATTATCTGATTACTAATCACTACTACCACCAAATTCTGGTTGACATGCGAAAGATGACAATATATTTCAGATGTGAAGAAGAAGTTTTCAATTCAATTTCAAATTTTTTCAATTTCAATTTCAATTTATTCATATCATTTCGTGTACATATGCAACTATAAATAATGAGTAATAAAAAAAATGATAAAATGAGGTACAGAGAACCAGATGACATCCACATCGCCTAAGCTTCAAGAACTTGTATTGCGGTTTGATATCCTCTGATTTTCTGATTTTCATATCTACTTCTTTACAAATTATAATCATTTTTCTAGTACCATTTGTCAGATGATAGAATCTCTCAAATTTTTCCTAAACAGGTGGGTGATTATAGATTAGACTTCATTTACTGTAAGGTCTATTCGAAAATTCTATTATACATATTCTGATTTCGTCCGATAATATCCTTGATAACACGTTTGTAGGGATTCAATGTATTTAGTTTCTTAACTTGTAGTGGAAGCATATTGTATAACCTGGGTCCATAAAAAAGTATATTTTTTTGGGAGTGATTTTTTCTCATCAAGGGCACCTTAAGTGACAGATTTTCAGTGAATCTGGTGGATCGTGAATGATTTATAGAAAAATTATTTTTTTCTTTGAATACCCAGATCAAGCACTGGTAAGCGTAAACGTTTCTGATCATAAAAATATTGGATTCCTGATAGAGAGACTGCGTTGAGTAACGTCTGTTTTTCTTTAGCATAATTTTCAGAATAGAGTTTTGAGCAAGCTGAATATTTTCTAGAATATTTTTTAGTAATTCATAAAATATCCTCTACAACTATCTCTCGCACTAATTCATACCTTCTGATACTCTTATTGCACATTCCTGTTAGAGGAAAATATCCACCGAGGTACTTGGATCCGAAATGGCAGTGAATACGAAAGAGATCCGTGTTCAGATCACAACCTGCGAATGGCTGCATCATCATTCTGGAAGATCGAATAAAAGAAATGACTCACTCGTCCCGGTGGATAAGATTGTGTGCCTCGGATATAAATGTAAAATGAAATGTATTCTCGGCCACCTGTCTTGGGAATCATGTTTTCCGGTGTATCTTCGTGACTGGAATAGTTATTTGACACGCTGCGTCTTGCAGTTTGAAATCCTTCTCGGTAGTGAGGATGACTTTCATTTTTGTAGATAAAACACACGAAAATAAGAAAAAAAGTTCATGTGAACATGGGTCCAGAAACGCTTCTTCAGGGAGCTAGGACCCTTCGAAGATGACCTCCAAAAACTACTTTTCGTTTTATAGCTTCGGTACCACTGCATCTACCAGCAACCAATTTTGGGACATGAAATTTATTGCAAATCTATTATTAGTTTTGCTTGTGTAGGTTTAAATGTTTTTTTTGAAATATTTTGTATACGTTCCCTTTTACTTTTTATACCCCCAATTTCGAAAAAGCAATAAATTTCTCTAATCTGATCTATTTTCATTAAAGAAGGAGATTTGACTAACTAATAATGCTCACTATCTGTACTGAACCTCATTTTCATATTTCAACGTAATAATTGGTTTAAGACCAATAATTTATTATTGATTGGATTTAGCCATTTTCGGAGAAAACGGTGACAGATAGCGATTTTTACAAGAGTACCTTTTTCATGTAAAAGGCATTGGAGAATCATAATCAGATATAAAAATGGTAAGAAATTGAAGCCTAAGAGGAGTAGGGTCAAATTTGCCCAAATACCCCCCTGGTTTGTACGCCCCCGGTTAAAGTTGACAAAATTCGGAAGGCTCAAATTGATGAACCTACGAACTAGATTTCATGTCCCGAAATTGGTTGCGATAGCTGCAGTAGTACCGAAGCTATAAAACGAAAAGTAGTTTTTGAAGGTCATCTTCGAAGGGCCTTAGCTCCCTGAAGAAGCTTTTCCGGACCCATGTTCAAATGAACTTTTTTTCTTATTTTCGTGTGTTTCATCTACCCTGGAAGTTTGTAACATGATCACCGGAACACCCTGTCAACGAGGGATAATAAAATGGGAGGGGCACATAGAGAATTGATGGAAATGTCTGAATTCAACTTCGAAACCAACTGATGAAGAAGTTGAGAATGAAGAGAGGAATCAGAATGCAGACGAATCGATCACACGTTCATTGAAATGAGAAACAGTCTTTGATATAATTACGACGGGATTTTCGAAATATGATTTCTCCTCGCTCGATATTCTACACCTCTACACGAGACGCGTCCAACAAAGTAGGAGCAAAGTTTCGATAAGGTTCCGCAAAGTTCGCAGCTCCGTCTTTTCGGATCGAACAAGAAGATGACTTTCATGCTTAATCAAGTTGGCGATATCAGAAATGAAATCGTATCAGACAGAGTTGTACGGGTTGTCTCAGCATCAACAATCAACAATCTCTTCCAGACAGCCGTGAGCAAGATTCTCCCTTTTGATCATTCATTGAAGTAGAAAGATTTTTCGGTGCGCCCTCTGGCATTAAATTCATTCAAGAAGTAATCCGATAGCCAACTTCTTACTTTCATAACTGAATTTGACGTTCATCGAGTGTATTTCTTTGATATACTCCCGTAAATGAAAAAGTGGTCGAAGTTCTAAAGCATTAACTGTCCTGGCGATGTCTTCGAGAAGACGGAATGCTTCCATAAATTCCGATATTCCCTCGAATTTTAAATTGAAAAAGTTCGGTGGCATTATTGAGTTTTATTCGCAGCCATCAATTATATCCACTGATTCAGAATGAATTCTTTCTAGCGGGAAAAAGGATCATTTCAACCTCGTTTAGCAGGTCGAATCAATAAAAGGGAATCTCGAAAGTCGGCAAAGCCTTAGTGGCTTCAGAGATGAATTATACTGACGATAAAAATGAATTATATCAGGATATTTATATAGAAATATCGTCTTGTTTGATATCCGATCTGATTTTTCATTCGGAGAATCGAAGAGGGCATCAGACATTCCCCTGAAAAATGAGGAGTTGACATTCATTTTTCATTGTATGGTATTCCGTGTTTTTCAGTTCCGAATCCTAGATTTGACAAATGAAACAGCGAATGGAAAGGTCCTGGAATGTGTTCGGAAACAGTTAGAAAATTTCTGATCTCGACGATCGCATTGAAGATGAAAATTTTGAGTGCGATACATTGTACATTTGAATTTGAAAGTCATGAACTATTGAAAAATGAAATTTTTAAATTGTTTCATTGATTCCAACAATAATGAGCTCTATATTCAACGAAATTACTATTTTTGAATTCTCGAATCTTGAACTTGTTGTGGAACTTCTGGTCGCTAATTCCTCTACAAGTAAGGATACGGTTCGATGTACAGGGTGTAACTGAATGAGTGGGAAACCTTTGAGAAGGTGATTCCTCATCGAAGAAAAGATATGATCTTTCATATAAAGAAACTTCATTGGAGCATAACATGTTAAGATACAGCCCCTTGAAGGGGGTACATAAAATGTATTCAACAATTTTTTCCACAAGCACTAAGAAAGTTACAGTATTGAAATTCACCTGACATTTTCTACCACCAAAGAGACACTCAGTGGAAAACGCAACCCTTAAAATTTATTTCTAATGTAACTTTTTGTCTCATTATTTGTTTACCATTTGAAAACTCATTCCTGATAGCTTGTTTCATTCTTAATAAAAAATGTACCTCGGATTTTTTGCCCAAAATGAACCAGTTCGAACCAGTGGTATTGTGAGTACCATGATACACCAAACGTAATGAGTACACCAATTTTTCCTGAGAGAAACTCTCTCACTCGCCTGGATTACAATTTTCGGTTACGGCTCAGGTGATATATTTATCGATCGCGAACAATCTATTTTCGTTTTCATCACTAAACATAGTGCATTCATTCAGATTTGTATCAGAACAAACTTTGGACTTTTCTCATTCCATTTCCTATATCATTCGATGGGCTTCGCTACAGTATATATCCAGAACAAAATAAACACAGTCGGTTTTGAAAAATACCAATCAGTCCTCCACAGCTTTCGAGCTCCAGTTTGATATTTCTGACTAACCGGAAATTACCAGATAATGGATCTATACGAAACAAAATGGAATCGTTACAAGGATATCTATAAATTCATGTCAAATTCTTATATCCTTGGTGACGTCGGTATATTCCACAACGCTTCCGATTTGTTCCAAACATGTTATCGTTCATGGTGTTGTTGAAGTCAACCAAACGAATCAACAATGCTTTCGTCAACGACGAACACGTGTCACTTGAACATTTTCAAATTGCAGATTTCAATAGAAATTCTGTAGCAATTGCGAACAGACGCCTTCTTTCCAACATCTCAAGGTCAAAGCTGAAATGAGAGCAGCTTGATTCGTCTTGTCTCATTACACAGCATATATATGTTGATTCACCTCGGAAAAATTTGTACCAGACAGATGCAATCATCTCGTTCGAAAACTGATACAAGACACCAAAAAGTTTCCGGTTCTTGTTCATTTCAACAACAGATAGGTACTCACTGATTAAACTTCCCACCCTGTACTATACTATTGGATATGTGAATTGCTTTATAAGAACGGCCATATTATTTCAGTCACTCCACATTTCACGTGAATTATGGCGTGATGACAAGCATTGGATGAAAACCGGTCGAACAATGCATCGAAACCGCCATTTCACGGTAGGAAATCTCATTGAATACAAAATGGCCGCATTCACGTATATTTCATTGTATTATTCCAAGATAGGTGAAAATTGTGTTGCATGCAGCATAAATAACCCGAATGTGTTGGGGTTGGAGTGCAACTATTAATAGTGGCGTTCTAACTGTATATAGTATTAATATTAATGATGATATTAGCACTGAAGCGTTAGACGGTATTCGAGATAATAGAGCGAGTTATACGGAAAGCTTAATTGTTGGAACAAAACGACGCATTAAACAGGTGTCTTTATTCTATAATTATTCCGATATGGACGTCGAAAATCCATCAAAAATTATTGAGGATGTAGAACTCGATTTCACCGACATATAAAGTTGATATTTCACGTGGAAAAATACGAAGAAGATGTGAAATTGTGGAACCCGAGATATGCGTTATCAGTCATACGTTATCTGTCAACTGTATTATGACAGTTGTCATGACGACCAACATGGGGTGAACTCAGAAATATATCAGGATATGAGAATTGCCACTACAATGACTTTTGACAGATATTTGACAATGACAATGGGTAAAAATTGAAGATTATGAGAAAGAAGAAAGATTGGTTATAGATGTACACCTCATCAGTCATACGTAATCTTTCATACATCAACTCTTATATGTCATTCGTCATACGTCAAATGTATGTCATGACGGCCATATTGAAAAAGACTCAGACACTACTAACCTTGTTGTCACCCAGTCTCTGGGGTTGTAAGGAACGATCTCATTAATTTCATCCTGAAATTGATCACCAATTGCATATCTTCCAGGTCAATTCCTCCACAGATTAAATCTGGTCTTTGCTGAAACAGTTCCATCACTCGTAATGGGATAAGTTTCTAGGAACTAATGTACCTTGCGGGATTCCGACCGATTCATGAAAAACTCAATCAAAGTAGACAAAACAAACTCGTCCTATTGTTTGTCTCCACTTTCTCCACCCTTTTGTACCCCATAGGAAACTGCAGAGTAGTTCTGTATCTCCAAACTCCGGAGTCTTGAAGGAAGTTATATAATAAAAGCGGGTGAAGTAATTGAGAACTTGATTCCATGCACTCATCGATTAACTCACGCCGATAGAGAATGTTCCCTAATTCATGCATGTCTGCCTCGAAGGCCAATGAAAATACTCAAATGTAGATCAACCAATCAAATGTCATATCGGTGGATGGGTATTTATTGCAGACCAATACAACTGAGGAAGATCTGGCGAGAATTCACTGTTGAATAGATAACAATTGAATTTATTGTCGAATTTTTTCTAGCAACAACATAAATGATCACCCCGATCATAAACATTATTTGAATATTTATTTTTGTTTTTATATTCTTCCTGGTTATGGTTCCCGAAGAAACATCTCTGAAGCCGATGTTTGTTTGAATTTCGCCCTAATCAACTGAAAGTTCGTGTAATTGTCAAGATTCTCTCGGATCACGCATAATTGATGTCTTCTGGTGTTATTTCAGTTGGGAGTTACTTATTCATGAGTGAGATACTAAAACTGCACTGTGTTATTTGTGCTTCATTGGATACAAATTCTCTCGAAATGGCAAAGCTTTGGTGGAAAATTGTGAGCGGACAGTAAAGAATATGTGTGTTGCATCACTCCAGGAGAAGCTGTCAGAAATCATTTTTCTTACAAAATTTCCATTATCATCGGGCGAGAAACCTTCATATAATACTTATCAACCCCCAAAAAAGAGAAATAAATATTCCGAACAAGAATCACCATTTCATTTTCGCGTCCTCTGGATACTCCTAGAATAGATCTGAAAATGTCGCATTGCAGCGGTCGATAATCCGTCAGACGATTTCCAATTCAAGCTGATCCCTAATCATCTGAATAATAAATGCTGAGAAGAGACGAATCTTGACACTACAAATATGGTATCATACCATCCTCTACACCAAATTAAGTTGATGGTTGATGAGGATTTGTCTTAGATTCGAAAACAACCCTTCGAGAAGATTCTAAGCACACTTTGAGCGAACATGGACTCCTACCATAGATAACGAGTAAATCAATCGGTAGATAACTCCAGGTCATTTTTCACATCTACCCGTTTCGATTTTACCATCCGAATCCAATAAGTCCGGGCCGAAGTGAAATCAATTGAGCAACGATAGACCGGATGATTTATCACTCGATACGCATCCACCGGACCCCCTAAAAAGATTTCCCACATCATTACAATAATCTGTTTCCCTCCCTAACCGAAAGCTCACATCCATTCAGCTCTCGGGCATCTCTCATTCCCCGTTCAGTAGATGCAATCACAGCCACCTTTCTTCGCACTGAATGCTGGATGGAAGTTGTAGAACACATCCGGGATATCTGGGTAACGAAACTGTTTGCAGACACATACTCGAGCGTGGATTATCTAAGACAAGGCTCGAGCAGTGGGGATTTTCAGAGAAAAATGCGTTGTTTGGGACTGGGACTGGATCTGGAATAATTTGTTGATTATGATGAACGTTAGGGCGAGTTAGAGTGCCTGACAGTTTTCGTATCATAAAAGAATTCCTTCAGAGTTATGGAGTCATCACATTTCCCAAATGATTCCACCAAATTTTGTGATAAATGATCGATTAATGTGTGCTTGATGGATAATTGAACAGTTCACTTTGTCTCTCAAGAGATACCTCATTGTATCTTCCGTTTTCTTCCATCAGCCCACTTTTCTTCGATTGCTTGTTCAGTCCAAATTTTTACTGATTCCCAGCAATTTCCAATGATCCTAATATTGCTACCCCTGTTTTTTTCTGCCTGTTTCCGGTTCAGTGCATCTGGAAATCCTTCAAAATATCACTACTTGCCCAATGAAGATTCATTTTGTGGACTTACGGTGACTACAACTGATTTGATTCTGAAATCATCGATTCTGAAAGATTTGACCTGAAAGAGTTCATACTCAACCACTGTTTTTATGCAATTGAGGAGTTTATGGAAACTCCTTTCGAAATTTGATATTGAAATTGACGTGGACCACATTTACATGCTGATTTATCGTTTCTAGAACTGAGATGATTGTATATACTATATATCCAAAACTACTTTCTTGTTGTTTGTTTTCTTATTATCAAATTCCTGTTTTTTGTATCTGTATTATTTCTAATTCACTATTGCATATGTATATATATATATATATGCTCATAATTCTGCTAGATTTGATGTTCATGACTTGCAACTGATGTATTTCTGGTACATGACGCTGTTGAATTAATTGAACTGAACTAAACTGAACTGAACTTCATATCCTCCCCTTCAGAATTGATCATTTCGTTCTTCATCAATTTTTTCGCCTATTGGTACTCCATAGTTTGCTTCTCCTTTCCACAAGCTCTTCTCCTAAATCACTGGACATCACATTTTTTTTTATTTATTCAAAGGTATTTGAATTCGTTGACTACTTCAAACGACTGATTATTTTGTTGGATCCACTAAGTTGTCAAGGTTCAGTAGATCGAAGACAAGAATATATCCATCAGTTATTGAGAACCTGGGCTACGAGTCAGTCAATTGGTAAATTTCAAAGAATTGACAAACTATAGCCTCCGCTATTAGAATAAGCTTGTGAATCAATCGAAATATTGGAAATCGATAATGTAGTCAACTCCACCATTGAATTCCAGGTATCATGGATACGCCATAGAGATCTCCACCTGCTCACCGTGAGCAGATTCACCTACACCTCCGACCAAAGATTCATCAGCATCCACAATCCCATGACAGAAGATTGGACGCTGCAAGTGCGTTATCCACAAAGACGGGACAGTGGAGTCTACGAGTGTCAAGTGGGCACTACGCCACCTATCGGGATATCTATGTATTTATCAGTCGTAGGTGAGTGACATAGAACCCTGACGCCAAGAAGAAAGAGTGTTTGCGTATAGAATTCCAAGGTCATTTGTAGTTGGATGGATTTTATTATAGGCCATTGAATGTCTCAAAAATTCGAGGTTATTCGCATTGAAAGACTTGCCTTCGGATCATTGAATGTCCTCAAACTTCGAGGCCAATGATGACACTGTTGTTGAATGTTCCGAAAATCTGAGATCATATGCATCAGGTAGAAATTTTCAAGAATATTCGTGAACTTCGGTATCAGTTGTATGAAAGATTGACTCATAAATTAAATCAACAAGGACTGTAGTACTGTAGAACTTCAGTATCAGTCGCATTCAAAGGGAATGGCTCATGGGATCTCGAATGCCATTTGCATTTGGGAAAATTGATGTGTGGATTCTCGAGGACCTTTGAAAGAATCGATTCAAACTTTTTGGAATGTCCCCACACTTTGATGCCACTCGAATGAGAAAGGATTGACTCATGAGTTCTCGAATCCTATTTGTATGTGGAGGAGAATTGGTTGGCGTTTCCTGGAAAGTTAGTATAGTGTAGTTGATGGAATATAATTTCTTTGTCGTCATCATTGATAACGACATCAATCAACCACTAATCTAGCTGGTTTTGGGTAAACAAATGATGAATCTCTCTTGGAAAGCGCTTCGCCTCCCTTGGAATCTTTGTCATCAAGCAGTGCTAATTTGCATTTCACTAATGGGTTGAGTTCAAACTCATTCGACCTCATCGAAAATTCTTGACAAAGAATCCTGTCAGATCTATCAAAATCTGTGGTCGTTCGATCCACAGTAGGGAGAAAAAAGCATTAGCCTCTTTCGACGCATCAAAAATCCAATGCACACAAAGAGAAACATCCACAAGGCCCGAAAAAAATTTGAATATTTTCCATCCCAGCGTTAGCGTTGGTAGTCAAACAGTTTTAGGGTAATGGTGCGACACAAAATGTCGTAAAATGTGCTCACAACTAATAGGTCGTAGGGATGCAAATGAAACAAATGTGTTCTCGCAGTGAAGTGTTCTCGGCTTGCATGACCGGATCTGAAAGGGCCCTTCGTGTTCCTCGCGGCATTTTGTTGAGGTAGATCGGCGAGAATGATATGTGCAAACACAATATGTATTAGTGTCAACCCACTTTGAGGGTATAGCTTCAAAGGCAGTTGGAATGCTACGTGGCTAAATAAGTCAGATGAGGAAATAAAAGCCGGTACTGTTAGATGTTCAGCTATGTGCCATTCGAAGAATTCACTTGTCAGATGTCGTACGTCAATGTCGTGTACCATATGTTTTACTCTTGATGCAACGTGAAGAAACAGAATTGCTGAGTGAGTTGGACGATGGATGTAATGGAAAAATCAGTTCAAGACCGTTCTGAAACTGCCTGAGAATCCTGAAATTCTGGTTTTTCTGATGTTCATTCCGATTGAATCCATCAGAAAATCGATCACTGAAGCTTGAAGGATCTGACAAAATGCCCCCTCTGTACCTCCTCATTTTGGATTATTGGACCGCTCTCAGCAGACCTTTCACTTACTATTATCACTGTTATCATGTCCTCGATTTACATCAGTCTCACCTTTGACTCACTATGAAGCATGTCATTCCGTAGTTTATGCACATTCCGACGAACAATTCCTGATCATTAAGGTTGAGTTTATCTTCTTTCATGTATAACGTGCACGATTGCATTCAACTCGAGCTAAGGCGGAATTGATGCAGTCACAGACCTGAAATTTCTTTGTCTCTGTTCGGAATCTACATATCAAAAGATTCTCTCAGTACAGAGAGAACTAGAGTAGGATTATTCACAGTGAACAAAGCAGATAAGTTTCTTTATGAAAATGGTACCTGTCTGATAAATATCCCTGTACAATAGGATACTGGATTATTCCATCCTATTACCTCTTCCTCTTGAAAGTCTTATCTAAACCTTTTATTGTTATCCTATACGGTTCCAGATACAGTTATTGGCTCTCTGTTTCGAAAGGAGCTGTTACGTGAGATGAAGATTCCTTTTGTTCAGGATTTCCTGCATGATTTCCAATATCACATCTCGTACAAGATTCCTGAGGCTGTTTTAATATTAGCACTATCGTCTTTATTCACCTTAAGGAAATGCTTCGAAAATTGTTCGAACGATTACACCATTACTACTCCCGCTTCATGATCAAAGATAAATGAAGGCTGACCCAATTTTGAGTGAAATGAAGATTACAAGGAGATACAGAGTATAGTATAATTGAAAGTGCTTCCACCATGTCTGATATCTCATGTCTCCATGGAAGACTTAGTGCTAATCTGGATCACAGTGTCAACTAGAGGTGCAGTACAAGTTCATCTTGTAGATGGAAAACTGGAGAGAAATCTGAAATCTGGATCTGCGTAGAGTAGAGTTCAATGCAACGACAAAATTATGATGACTATTTCTATGAAGTCGTTGATACCCATTCTTGGTTATCGACGACTGGCATAGTACTGGAGTCTTTCCTGATACTGACCATCTCCAAACTTCCAAGTGGAATTCTAATAGTGAATGATTTTTTTGAATGAATATCGCAAAATATCTCGAATGCGAATCCATGATCTCCCATTTCATCATGACAGATGAATCAACACAGTACACACGTCCAAAAATATCATTCCGAGGCCTTTGTTGGAATCAGCACACTGATATTCGCATGCAGTTTCAATCTCGATGGAGAAACTAAAGTGACTGTCTACCTTCAAGAAGTGTTTGGACATGAGGAAACAACGACAGTGTTTAGTTTGTTTGTTTCGAACAAATTCGTTCCAGGAATTTCTCATCAAGTAGCCACACCTCAGTCCAGATCAGGAAACTTCTCGTACGAGAAGTATCCACACGGATACCTCAAGACGACAAACAGACTCGAGCAATCCAAATATTCGGGTCCTTTGCTCTTCTTCCTCTTTAATCAGCGACAGTCTCGAGATAGTGACGAAGTGTGATGAATTTGCAATTCGTGTCGCAGTAGGTCTCGCCGTCCCTCAAACCCACTGAAATTCGCAATTAGGCTCAGAGAATCGTTTCCAATATGGATTTAGCGGAACAGGAAGTAACTATTGTGACACTTGACAGTGGAGTGATGAATCTTGGTAACTAGGAGGTTTGACGTATTTGTCATCCTGTTAGGGTAGCTTGTTCTCGAACGCTGTAAGGGGGAGAAGGGGGAGAAGTACAGGGTAGACACAAATAATGATGCAACAATCTCATGGAGAGAGAAATAACTCTCTATTTTCAAATTCATTGTACTTGCTAGTTAGATAATTATACAAGAGAACACATGAGAACATTTACATTCCAAGCCAGGATCAATCTAGACCACCTTTTCAGAAATCAGTCACAATCTTTTTCTTTATTATTATTTTTATCTGTGGACAACACAAAGAGGAAACCTATAATGTTCGAGGAACATCGTGTTAGCCACCGGTGGAATTTTGGGAGAGAAAGAAGGTGTTGGAACTTTTTTTGAAAGTTTGGAGGTTGTAAGCATCAGGCAAGACTTCACTTGGCAAAAAATTCAACAACTTTGCCGTTCTATTGATGAATGATGCTTGCTATAGCGATGTTCGACAGGTCTCGAGCCTGATAGTGTAGGGGTGACCAGCCTGAGCTCGTCTGGTTCGTCTACTAGGAATCGCACGTGGTGGCATAATGGATGATATCTCCGTTGAGCACCGACCATGAAAGTACCTATGAAAAGGCATAGATCGCCGACCTTTCTACGATGATCTAGAGAGGTCAATGATTTGGTGAGTGTTGTATCATCGATTAGGCGAATAGCTCTCTTTCGAATTGAATCTGAGAGCTTTAGCGTATGTTTGGGGTCTGAGCTCCAAACATGTAAACAGTACTCCAGGACCGAATTTGTGCTTTGTGGATCATGAGCAGCTGCTGGGATGTGAAGTATCTCTTCGCACGGAAAAGAAAACCGAAATTTTGTGAAGCAGTTTTCGCAATGGACCTCACATGATCGTCCCATGAGAGAGCACTGATGGTGGTGACACCCAGCATGGATATTGACGACCTCATAGGAACAGTGGTACCCGACATCATCTGGGCATTGTGTGATCAGCCTTCTTGGTGAACATACAAGCTTGAGTTTTAGTCGCATTGAACTGTACTAGATTCTCAGATCCCCATTTCAGAATTCTTGTCAGATCCTCATTTAAAGCATCAACCTGTCTTCGCCTTGCACCTCTGGCCTCGTCGGATGATATAGGGGCTCTAGAGGAAAAAGTGGAATGAAGTGTACTATCATCCGCAAAGCTATGAACTGAGCTGGAGGTCACATCCAACAGATCATTGATGTGGAGCAAAAACAAAGTTGGTGTCAAGACAGAGCCTTGTGGAACACCAGCATTGATCGTCATTGTAGACGAGACCTTGTCTACCACCACGTAGAGTGATCTATCTGCAAGGAAACTCGATAGTAAAAGACACAGTTCATTGTTGTGGTGGAAAGTTTGATCTCACTTGACTCGTTCAACTTGGAATCAAAGACTGGAACCACAATCATTCGTTTCCATCTCAAGGAATTACATTCATTTCCCAAGGAATTGCAGTTGATCTACACTGGGTGCTCTCTTCTTTGAGTCACTTGATCGAACTCTTTGGAACGAGATAGTTCTATTGAGATGAGATGAGATGAGATACGGAACATTTCGATTTCAATTTCACGATTCTATATTTCTATGTCGGAAAACTGCACTTGTCACTCTTCATTTTTGTCAAGAAAGGTCAAACTCAACATGAACATTCAATGATTCCTGAAAAAGCGAATCGGGATGATACTGGTCTAGGTTGGATTTTTCGATCATTGAAATATCTGTGCTCTAACGATAACAATGTTTGTTGTGATAGAGATGTATTTGGTTGTGTTTCTTGTGTGTGCCTGATGACTGAGGAACTCAACTCAACTCCCAGCGTTTGGCTTTAATCATGAAAATCATCGTTTCCTCTCTCGTTATACTCATGACCATTCGATCCATCGCATTATGATCTTCAATTTCACGTTCTCATCCTATTGGGTAAACCATAAAAATCATCATCCCTGTAAATGTTAGTTGAAATAGATCCTAGAACAGAACCTTGAGGAATCACCTGTTTCCCTCCAATTCCACCTCCCTTTTTCCATACGATCGATCATGATTTCCTACCGTCTCGCCCGAAAATTTCTCATTCGCCCCGTCTTCTCAATTAAACCAGTCGCAGTGAATTCGCACAGACGAATAATCAAACTGGCGAAGTATTCCTGCTTCAATTCGAAAGTCCGGAACGGAAAGCGAGAATAGAATTAATTACTCACTTTTTCACGCCGTCGGAACGGCGAGATGAGAATCGCCAATTATCTCGTCTTGTTTATCAACGTTGCGGCTTTCATCATTTCCCACGAAAACATCATGTCTCAGTCCTGATCTCGTTCGAGGTACATGAATTATTCACTAGGTATGATACGGGGTGAACACTCTGTATAATAAAAGGTATGGAACAATTAAATAGATCGATGTGTTCATCTCGCAGAAAAAATTTAACCGTTGATTCGCTGGTGTCTCTCGTAGTAGTTGTGGGAGTTTCTTTGAATCTTATGAAATTTCAACTTTACCGTTTTTGTATATATTTGAAGTATGTGTCTTTATATTTCGTAACATGAACTCTTTCGAAACTAATAAACAAATTCACTTTATCAACACAAGACAGCAAAATGACCTGCATGTGCCATTTTCAAAAAATGATCTTCTTTCAATCTTTTTTCAATGTTTTCGATTTTGACACTGAAAAGTGACAATTTGGCAGACGGAGGAATTCAGTGTCAAAATCGGAAACATCGAAAAAAGTTTACGAAGAAAAATATTTCAATTGTGTTGAGAACGGGAGCAGATTCGTTCCCGAAACGTCCACCAAGATAAGAAGAGGTTTTATTATTATTAAATATATTTGTATTTCCAAATTTTTTCAAAAACAAGGTGTCACTGACCAATAGAGAATTTCTCTTTTAGGTATCTGAAGGTTTAATTTCAAGCGCAGTGACATTTTGGGACAGATCCTAAATCTGTCCTTACTACAAACATATTGCAATAATTTTTAATAACTTCTACTCTATTTTTTAAAAACGAGGAGAGAAAATCCCATCAAAAGCTGAAAAATGAATGTACCACCTCCTCGAAGAACTTACAGACAGTATTCAAATTAATTCACATGAAGATAAAACAAAATATTAATATTGAACTGTCACTGAGGGGAATTATTAATTTGATCTTGGACAGCCGTGTATAATAATAAAGGAAACATTCATTTTAATCGTTCAATTCATTATCTGTGGTGTTTTCATAGGAAGCTTTTTTATCACTCCTTATTTGTTTCAATCAGAAATGTAAATAAGTGTGCTTTGTTAAAAGAAACATTTCCAACCACGAGGATTCTTGAGGAGTAAAAGGAAAGCCCTCGGGATTGTTCGTTTCTGTTTGTTCTACTGATGTTTCTCCTCTGAAAGGCATTTAATTCGTGAAAACATGTCCCTGGAAAAATGGGGATTCGTGTAATGGTATCCACGCAGTAATCAGGGATCGATATCGCTGCAGACGAGTAGTAGGGGAGTCAAACTTATTGTTATCCTAGTTTTCTGAGAAAAATAGTGCGACAGGATGAGAACAATATCTTTCACTCACTTTTTTCGAATATAATTCGAATATAAACCATGACTAGTGATATGAACAAGTCATACAGCCTAACACTCACTGATGGATACTGTATCCTATGTAAAACTAGTGTTCAGTGAATTAAAACATACTATTTCGCTTCATTCCATTTGATTATCCAACAAAATTCACTTCAATTCGGTTCTGTCCTAATACATTCAGTACATCTTCAGAGTTATTGATAGTACTGACTTTATCAATCGACTGAAATCACAAATATCAGCGAACTTCTCTACATGTTTCCAATCTCAAATGGAGATGTAGAAGTGTATTCTCTCGATTGATGATGGTGAAAACCTCCGTTTTTTGTATACACTTGGACCTCTTGAGGAATAAACACATTGTCATCTTCCATTGAATCGATTTCTGAGATAGTTGATGTGAAATGTAACGAACAAGAAATAATTGTTCAGAGACGAAGAAAGAAGAAGTGTTTCCAGCAATCATCACCTGCAGCGACATCTTCAATTGTTTTTGGCTCTCGAAATCTTTCACAGTCATTTGTCTAGTCCAATCTTTGTTACAAGGCTGCATGAGCTCACAGATCTTGTATACTGTACTTTCTTCTCCCAATGTAGTCTCGAATTGCTGTAAAATTCTGCAGAAAAGTTCTCCTGTCAGTTAATAGCACTCATACGTTTGTTGATCCTACAGTACCCTTTCAGGAAGCCTATCTAGTTATGGATCAATAGAAAGTCTATGGATTTCGGTAAAGGTTCTTCGATAACGTCTGATGCTTTGATCCTTGTTCTCCGTGAGTTTTTCTTTACCTTCAAACTGTTCTGGACCATTCTGAGCCTTCTAAGGCTACCGAATCAGCTTCGCCATTGCTCTCATAAATTGTATGTTCTGATTACTCTGGTTGATGTCAATAATAAATTGAAGAATCGATTCACCATCCTATATCCACCTTGTATTGACCTAACTGCTTTTGTTATCGTTTGGCTGATTGAGCAAATGATAATGGTTGTTCCTACAATCTGCACTAAACGCAACAAAAATGATTCATTCCGTTATATTCTTGAAGGTTAACTTTTTTTTGAAATTATTTCTATTTGGAAGTTGGAAATTGTGGAAGTTTTATTTAGAAATCGATCCAAAAACAGTTCCACCTGCTTTTCAGTATCATAAAACCACACAGTGTTTTCATTTTAGTTGATTCATTGGAGAGAATCACATGATATTGTAACGAGAGAGGAACTCATCTCATTTCCTGCTATTTCCAGCGAAATTTTGTAATCAATGATCCTTGTAGAGAAACATTCACCATCTACCTGAAGTTAGATATATATATATATATATACCGAATATATCTTCCAATACTACACTGACAACCTTTTACATACGAAGTGGGATTCCTCTGGATTACATATCAGAAAAGTTTCAAATGCCCTTATCGATGAGAGGGTAGATGTATCAATAAAGCTATAAGTTTTAGATGGGGCATGAAGATTCTTGTAGTCTCGTTCTTCTCATAACTTTCTATCTTTTTGCATTTTTGATCACTGTCATCCTCTATTTATTCATCAGAAGGAATACGTTGGCATTCGGAATGAAGAAAAAAACCCTGGGAGTTGGGTTCTCTTTCTGTTTTCACGTTATTTATATTATATTTTCAGTATTTCCACGAAGATCAACCTCTGTGATCTAAAAATTGCGAATCAGATCTGTCCTGGAAAACTGTCAACATGTTTGTCAAAAAATTATCGTATCAATCCTCGATCATACTATTCTGCCATATTCTGCTATTCTCTAATCCTCTCTCGCGAGGAAGATTTGTGACATTTTCATAACTTAACATTCATAAATCGAAAAAAATATTTCTCTCTAGGTTCAAAACTTAACCCTTTCACATGTATTGAATGTTGCTGTTCAATCTACATTTACTTTACGAGACTGAATGATGAATAAGTTGTTCGCAAAGACATACTGCGATGAAGAGAGATATACATTGATAGTTTTTCGTTATTGACCTTCTTTTTCGAGAGAGGGCCGTAGCACAATGGTCAAGGTGTTTGAACCTTCGATCATTGAACAGACTAGATAAGTAATCCACACCCCTGGCAATACAGTTTGTTTGGAAGCAACATCTATAGTATCTATCTTTGTCTAAACAAGGATAGCAGAACCTGATTCTCCCAGCACCAGTGCCGTGTTGACAATCCGTAATCCGTAACAATTTCCGTGGTACTTTTTAGCATTTCTTGGTGGGAAAATGAACATTTTTATACTTCCTTCACATTGTTACGAGAAATTCGAATACATACAATCCTATGGTGATTTTTGTAACTTGCTTGTAATCAATAAACTTATTATGACCACGTCACAATTCACTATTCACATTCACTATTCAGTATACAGTTGTCTACTTATACTTTATCATAAATAACGTTCAATTTCAATAATGAACATTTATATCTTTGGCGATCAGTGAGTAGTAGAACTAAACGGGTTCTAGCACAGTCGAGTAAGCATCAAACACAACATATGCGACTTCGCCAAAACACATCAAACCCAACATGTGCGACTTCGCCAAAACGCATCAAACCACCCAACATAATATGCGACTTCGCAGAAATGCGTCAAACCCAACATATGCGATTTGCCGAAATGTGGCTAACCTACCTTGATGAGCCGAGTCGGTAGCATACCTAACCTATCTAAAATAGTTCCACCAGCCAGGGGCGTACCTAACCTATCTAATAACCCCACCAGGGTCGTACCTAACCTATCTAATAGCCCCACCAGGGTCGTACGAACCCCCATAAATATTTTCGGGGGGTACACAGGTCCACATCCCCAATGACCCGCCCCACACCGTTTCAATGTCCCACCCCGACCTACAACATACGTCATGCGTCATACGGTGAAACGTCAAAACGATGAAACGTCAAAACGATGAAACGTCAAAACGACGAAACGTCAAAACAACGAAACGTCAAAGCGATGAAACGTCAATCGGCATCGAGATTTTCGGGGGGTACACAGGTCCACATCCCCAATGACCCGCCCCACACCGTTTCAATGTCCCACCCCGACCTACAACATACGTCATGCGTCATACGGTGAAACGTCAAAACGATGAAACGTCAAAACGATGAAACGTCAAAACGACGAAACGTCAAAACGATGAAACGTCAAAACGACGAAACGTCAAAACGACGAAACGTCAAAACGACGAAACGTCAAAACAACGAAACGTCAAAGCGATGAAACGCCAATCGGCATCGAGGTTTCCCAACAGGATTTCAGGAAGAAATAAAGTTTTTCATAAATAATAATGATGAGATTTTTATTGAGAGAGAGATCACAAATTATTTTGGTAGCATATTTTCAAACCATTCATATAAAATATCAACGTTTCGTAAACTACAACAATGATTGGAGTCACCCCAACAGCGACGCAGGAGATGCATACAGGATATCTTGGTGCTATTCTGGAAAGTTGGAACAACCCACCATGAATCATCGAAATCCTCCAGATTCACAACTTTTGCATGTACATTGAATGGAGCTAATTTTTCAATCAACAATTCCTTCTTCTGATAGCCTCGCACATAAATGATATCAATGTCACACAAATTCTCCCGGAGAATATCATCTAGCAAGTTGTATTCCACAAAGCCTGAAGAATATCTCAGACCATGAACGTTTTTCTCCAAGAAACAAACCCCACATCGGTCTTCTTTGCTTAGCAATGAGAATGGTTTTTTTGGCAACAGTAAATAATTACTACATTGAACACCAATTCTTATAGCAATCTCCTTTGGGTGAAATTGCTGTTCAACAAAAAACCCCTGAATGTCTACGAACGCAACTCTCATGATGAATATCTGACTCAAACTGTCGATGAAATCGAATCAGTTCCACTTTTTAATAATTTCACTGAGCGGGAGGTGTTCGATAATGTTATCGTGAACAATGATGCAATAGGCGCGAGTATTGGCGGGAAAACCTTGGGAAGCTTCAATTTCAAGTTTGACGTCGACGCTGGAACTTTTAACACTTTCATCACGTCGAGAACAATCTATAACGAAAATAGGCTGTTTACCGGAAAATTCGGCATAACCGAGGAGTGGGGTATGTATGGTGGTATTTTTGTAACTATACCCGAATTGAGAATAGTTAAAGTAGGCTTGGGGAAAGGCTCCTTTATTGAAGGCCAAATGCATCTTTTCCTTTGGGTAACTTTCTCCGTTGAGTGTTAATGTGATATTTGTAATGTCCACATGATTAAAAACTGTTGGATCATTATTCACTTTATTTTGATCGTGGTTTGTTTGAAAGCAAACGATGACATATCGAGGGCTTTCGAGGAACGATGAAGTTTTGACAGCCCATATTTCATTGGTGGCACCTGTGGTGAGAGAAGGCAGCATATGCAATTCCCATTTTCTGAAGGGTATAAGGATAGGAGTGTCAGCCTTAATTGCCTTCAGAAGTTGTAATTTAATTTGATCGTTCGGATACAATCTTTTCACTTTGAGTTCCACATTTTCGATGTCCAATTGTACTTCTGTGTCAACAGTCGCCCCAATAGCTTCAGTGATTTTGAAGCAGTTGTTATCGTTTCCTGCTCGTACTAAGCGAATTGAATGCTTGCCATAGGAGACACACTCGTAATCGTTGAAAATGTTTAGTAAGTGCTTCAGAGGAATGAGCATACTGAACGTTAATTCCACTCCATTGATGACATCAACATTATTGGGGTAGGTCCAACCTGCTATAACTAAATGTTTTGAATCTTCGACAGTATAGCATAGATATCCTTTAACGGTGCTGACAGTTCCAACTTCACGTACAGATTCCAATTCTTTACCATTTTGATCATAACTGATGGATTGGAACATATATGCCCCAGCATTATTGACAAAAGATACACGTCCAGCACCTTTAGTTCGAGTGATTTTTCCACTAATGTGTAGCATACTATCATACAGAGCATCGAAGGCATCAGACTGATTAATATTGATTTCTATAACATCATTGTTACGAAAAGACTTGACATAGGGGTAGTATGTCCGCCATTCCACCTTTTGTATGGATTCATCTAGGTGAGGTTTTCGGAAGATGTTAAACACTTGTGCAGATAACATGGTAGCCGAGAGACTTGAGAAATTTTATATTCTGCAGACTGAGCTGCCGAGTGTGACTGATGAAGGTCTTCTTGAAGACTGATGGCTGGGAAACAGTGGAGCGGCTTTTATAAACACCTAACACCATAATGGCTTCAGCTCCAATCGAATGATGATTTCTTCGTTTCGAAAATTGACCAATTGAAAGTTTTGATCGAGCACTTTGAGTGTGATATTATGAATTTCACATGTATGAGTAGCGATGGGCAGATAGATGAGATGATTTGGCGTTTCGTCGATGGCGTAGCCTGGATCGGCGTCGATAGCGAATTCGTAGATCGTGTGGGATGGTCTGTCGTTGTAGAAGGCTCCAGAGGTAATGTTGCTGTCCACATGAATCGTTCGTACTTTTATAATGTTCACAGGCTGATCGGATACATGGTGAATGTCACGTTCCAAAATTCTAGGTGAGAATCCTAATATGTTTGCTAAACTATTGTTCCGAGTGAAATCGATTGCATGGTGCTTACAAAAAATTTCACTTTTCAAAGTATTATTATTCGGTCTGAGATAGAAAAAGTCTTCGGGCTTCTCTGTCGGTGGTGAATTTTTCTTTTGTGAAGTTGGTACGACAAGATCTTTTCTGAGCAACCTTTCAATATCTTCAATTTCGTAAGCTCCAACAGGAATATCAATACTTTTTCTTTTGCCTTTGTTACCATTCTCGAAATAATCAAACTTTGTGTCCTTTTCAATATTAGGTATGCTGTTGTATGAATGAAAACTGAGTAAAGCTAAGCCATAATCAGAATCAGACTCTAATTGAATCGGTGGGGAGAAATCGATGGATAGCGTCGAAGTACGACCCTTCAGAGTTAATATCATAGACATGATTCTTGATTGGTGTGTAGGAAAGTAATAAGATTCAATTCATCAAACACATTCATTTATTTGGAATGTAGTAAAAATGCTAAACATAAATGTCCACAATTGATTTGATTATAATTTTGATATTGTTTATTGTTATATAAAATATCAACGCTGCGTCCGAAATATTCAGCCAATTCTCCTGGCGGCTTCAAATTACCATAACTATCGAAATAACGAACCGTGTTTCCAACTTTTCTATAAGCCACCCAATGTGTACCTGAATTAATGGAGGAATCTAAATTCACCACTGCACACTCGCAACGTCGTGGTCGGTTAGGCAGAGTGTCTCGCATGAAAACACCTCGAAAGTATGGTATTTTCAGCTTTTTTGCATACTTTATAATCTCTCCATCATATAATGCTCTATCGGGCAGCTCAGCTAGAAGTTTTTTGACTGACGCTTCTTCAAGTATAGACCTCTGCCTCCTTTGACACATTTCGGAGTCGCATTCTTCTTCAAGTATAGACCGAATCCTTTACGTGTTTTACGCAGATACACACCAGACCCTAAATGCTCCATAGCTTGATTGTGACGCATATCTTCCTCCATTTTTTTCTTTGCATTCTTGGCATCGATGACTGTCTTTGCAATGGCACTAGCTCCCCCAGCCAACGACCCTAAAGCCGAGAGGCCTGCGAATAGCGGGATTAGCGGTAGAAATCCTCCACTTTTTCCCACCGATGATGATGATGAAGTCGTCGGTAAAGGTATAATTCGAGGTATTCGTATTCTCTTTCGACCTCCAACTTTTTTTATCGCGTTTCGAGCTGCACGCAAAGCTGCTACAGATGATCGATTCAAACCACTACCCTGATGCAGATCGTTATTCACATTACCATGACTAAATGTTTGTTTTTTCAAAACGCCAAGTATATTGTTTACAATTTTTGAAAATGGGTGTTGCTTTTGCCCCATACCCATACCGAGTTTACGTTTCGCCTTCATGCCTGTGGTGACGAACCAAGCTGCTGCTTTCTCACCAAATTTCGCGTCCTTCGATTTGACTCGTTCCCACGCTCTATTTTCCAATACGTGATCGGCCTTATGACGTTCCTCCACAGAGGTGTTTTCAGAGTATGCGATATCGTGTTCTTTACAAGCCTCATCCAACGGATTGATACCCGTATCACCACGCTCTAGTCGCTTTTGTAATTTGGTTCCAGGACCACAATACGAATAACCGGGTAGATGTAGTTCGAATGCTAGTTTATCGATTAATGAATTTACCACACCCTCTCCACGATAGATCAACATTAAAAATGACTAATGATGTTACGAGATATCGATATTTATTATGAATTTGAATGTGGTATGTCTCACATCATGAGGACCGTTCAGCAGAAAAACATCCTACCAATCGAAAACTTGGACCATCTGAATGATGGTGCAGGTGCGAGAGATTCAAGTAAACATGGTGCTTTATTACCAAACTCATTTCGTGCAATCATCTGCGGACCGAGTGGATGTGGAAAAACAAATGCCGCACTGGCACTGCTGTTTCATCCTAATGGCGCCAAATTTGAAAACGTATACGTGTACTCAAAATCGCTGTATCAACCCAAGTACCAGCTGCTCGAAGAGGTATTGAAGGCAGTCAAAGGAGTAGGTTATTTTCCATACAAAGATAATGATGAAATCATATGTCCCAACGAAGCAAAACCAAATTCCGTCTTCATTTTCGATGACATTTCTTGCGATTCACAACAAAAAATTCAAGAATATTATTCAATGTGTCGACATCGAGGTATTGACGCTATATACATTGGCCAGACATACAGTTTTGCTAGAAAGCAAATGCTTCGAGATAATTGTAACCTGATTGTGCTATTTAAACAAGACGAGGTGAATTTAAAGCATGTGTTTGATGAACACGTCTCCCCAGACGTCACATTCGATGAATTCAAGCGACTTTGTGCAGATTGTTGGTGTGAAAAATATGGTGCAATGGTTATTGTCAAGGAGTGTGATCTGAATTCAGGTCGCTATCGACAGGGCTTCGACAAGTTTATAAAAGTATGATTACATTGTGATGTATCATATTCATAATCATGAAACCGTCCAGCAAAGAGGTCGACGTCATTCGCAAGAATAAAATCAGTGAAATAGCCCAGGCTATAAGGAAGAAATATCTAACTTTGAAATTAGGTAGGTCTGAGGAGGATGAGACAATACAGAAATTTTTCCAACCAATATCTACACCCCTGAAAAAACTAGTATCGACAAAAAGTCGATTAATTGATAGTGGCATAAAAAATGAGCCTTCAACACTATCGAAAAAAGAAGAGCTGAAAGTATGGAATGAAAGTGAAAAAACTGAAAAAGAAGATGAAGAAGAGAAAGCATCGGAAATTCAATTTCAAAAACTTGAACGTATTGCTAGCGCTAGCGGTAAAAGTGATGATGGCGTGTTCGAGGAAGATGAGGAATCTGAAGAGCCTGATGGTGACACCGATGTAATTGATCCCGCAGCTATTGAGTCATACCTTGAGCAGTATCCTGTGATGAGCATTCGATTCCTGAAAGAATATTGGACAGAGGACGAAAAAATAGACAAAGTATATGGCCCCATATACGATTCCAGTAATTCAAAATGGCGTCTTGGATATAATGAAATTGATTTTGATGGTCGTACAGGCTACATCAAAATTGCGGGAAAACAAGTGAGAGGGACGCCTGGAATATATGAACTGATATTCTACGATGTACCAGAAAATTTCAATAAAGAAGATCTGAATGGATATAAACAAATTTTGGAACTTTCGAATGCCCACAAGAATGCTAGCGGAAAACTGAAAGGTACCAAAAGATATAAGTATAAGGAAATCATTAGACCCATGTTCATACCTCCAACATCATCATCGAGACGTTATACAACGGGACATGGTTTAAATATCCAATTGAGAAATTTGCCGACGAAATTCCAATCGCCAATGTTGTCCTACAATACTAAACCTGTGGAATACATTTACTGGGATGACCCCAATGAATTGTGTGAAAGATTAAAATTGCTCATAGCCTCGAAAAATGCAGGAAATACCTCTCTGGACAACGAGATTGTATCAATCATTGACGAATTGAAGGAGGCCAACATCATACAATAGATACAGACTTTCGCATGGATATTGAGGTCATTTCAAAGATGACTATCGATAAGTTCGGACGTAGTTCGAATGGAAAACGCAAACTGGTGGTAATTACATCTCCGAGCGTCGGTGGTGGACTATCGTACACTTCTAAAGGGGATATAGATTTTGGCAATTTGAAATTGTGTAATGTCAAAATGCCAAATTTGAAAAACGATGTCGCCAACAAGGAATATGTAGACAATATTAAAATATATGTAGAACAGACTATTTCACAAATAAAAACAGATTTCAAGATTGCGTTCGATTCACATCGAATCAAACTGGAAACATTCAATTCAAACTTGATACAATTGTCGATGATGCTACAGAAAACAACCAGCTCGATGACAAACTTTCTAAGTATATCATTACCTAAACTGGAGAAGGACATCGTTTTGAATTCAAAGGCAATTCTGGATATTTCCGAGGTGCAGGAGAATATCAATGGAACTATTGTCGATTTGAAGAAGCGTCAGCAGCAAAGTTTTGAATCTGAACAGCTTCTCACCAATATCGTCACAGAGATCAAAGATGATCTCGCAAAGAATGTGTATTCCACCATTGATCCGCAAACAAAAATTCCAAACAAAATTGTATCCCTAAGTCGGCAATAAAATAATATATATGAGGAAAAATTACAATTCTTTAACCACTTTATCACACACACACACACACACACACACACACACACACACACACACACACACACACACATGTCACGCTATCATCCAGTCATATTGATATTGAGATATGTCACACTCTGCAGAAAAGATTCGACTTGTCGATGAGCTGCATAAACCTGCAAGAAAAAATTACTCACGTCGGCGAACCATAATTAAAGGTATAGACGACTTGTGGCAAATGGATCTAGCGGAAATGCGACAGTATGTCTCACACAAGAATCGAAATTTCAAAATGATTATGATTGTGATTGATTGTTTCTCTAAATATGTATGGACGCGTCCATTGAAAACGAAAACTGGCGAGGAAATAACCAAAACGTTTGCAGACATTTTAGCGCACACAAAACGATGTCCGAAAAATCTGCAAACAGATCAGGGAACTGAATTTTACAATAGCAAATTCCAAAGTCTAATGAAATTGCATAACATAAACCATTACAGTACGTACAGCGTCAAGAAGGCTGCAATAGCAGAACGTGTAATTAGAACTTTGAAAGAAAAACTATTCAAATACTTTAGTTTGAATGCCACCTACAGGTGGATAGATGTACTACCCACCATTACAGAATCCTACAATGATACACACCACAGTACGATTGGTTGCAAACCATCGCAAGTCGATAAATCCAATGAAAAACAAATTCTCAATAGATCTTATACACACTTGAAGATTGTTGGCCCGCGAAAATTCAAAGTTGGTGATATTGTACGCATATCCAAGGTCAAGCATATTTTCGAAAAGGGGTACACCCCAAATTGGACGACAGAGTTATTTAAAATCGTCGAAGTCAAAATAACGAATCCCACCACATATCTGTTGGAAGATATGCATGGGACGGCAATCAGGGGGGCCTTCTATGATGAGGAGTTGCAGAAAACCAAGAATCCCGACATCTATCTCGTGGAGAAAGTGATGCGAAGAAAAGGTCAGAAGCTGTACGTGAAATGGTTAGGTCTTGATAGATCTCACAACAGCTGGATTCAAAATACCGATTTAGTATAGGATGTTATAGAAAATACAAACAAATCTAGACAATTCAGGGGGCCTTTTCACCACCACCACCACCACACATTCCATGTTTTCGCACGAAAAACATAAGAATTACCATAACAATGATATCACATTGGAAAAAACAAAAAAACGAAAAACATCATGCCATAATCACGTGATTCCAAGCTTCAAATAGTCTCAAAAAATCAATATTCATTCAGTCCAGTTTTGAATTATGGTGAGTCAAGATAGTGATTATTTTAGTAGCAGCACAGAAATGGAGTTTGTTTACAATGATGTCGACAGCAACGACGACGTCGACGTCGACGACGACGACGTTGGCTACAACAACAAGTGTGACTTTGAAGAAACGCTCAAAGTCATCAATCAGGCTCTAGACAAATATGAGCATTCAGCTCAAACTGCGTACTACGATGATGGCGTCGATAAAGCTTTAGCTCGATTCGAAAAGATTGCTCAAAGTGAAGACCCACTGCTGCTGATGACATTTCCAATGGACTCATACGGCTGCTGCTATGAAATTCAATGTGGCCTAAGTCCAGCGAGAGATTTTAGCGTCTGTGTGATTCTGAAGCAAAAGTTTTCACCTCGAAGGATTTCCTTCAACACCTACGAGTGGGCCACACTCATAGACATATTGTCTAGAATAAAACAATCATTTTTCGATGGGGACGACGACGACGACGACGACAGCTATCCCGATGAATATGATCCGGTGATGATAAAGTGTGGAGACTTTGTGCAAGTGTACCAATACATCGAGTGCAGCATAAAACAGGTTTCAATCTCCAAATGGACCGGTGGCGGCGGCGGCATTGCCTCGGACGGGGCAGGCGTCGATATCAACTTGAGTCAGAGAGACGTCGAAAAAATGTTACAAACTCATACGAGTGTGGTGTCTGATAGAATTGCCATGTTGGATGTCATGAACTTCAATGATTATTTTCGAAATATTTTTGATATTGTTAAAGGGTGGTTGCGAGATAATAAGACAAATGTGTCTGCTACAGAAATCATTCTGGGAATTTGTGAAACATCATCTTTGAATAGTTTGTATCCCAATGCTTTGCGTGAATATTTATTTTATTATCGTTCTCAAATTGAATCCGATTTACAATGTAATTAATATGATGTATTTACCTATAATAAATGCGATTTTTCAAACAACGTCTGGAGATCTATTTGTAGTAAGTGGAAATAAATTTTATTCGAGCTATTTTCCAAACTTGCAAATCAAACGAAAAATTAATCTCAATTTACCTGGACAATCTGAAATAAATGCCGCCTTCCAAACGAATACTGGAAAAATCTACATGTTCTTGAACAATTCGTCTTTCATTGAATACCATCAGCATGAAGATGATTATCGTTTAGTCAACAGAGGACGAATTGAGGATATTTTTCCAAATATACCAAGCGATATTACTTCAGCATTCCGCTACATTGACGGACACATATATTTTTTCAAAGCAAGTACATACTTCAAGTACAATGAATTTCAGAGAAAGCTAGTTGCGGTTGGAGACTTTGATTGGAATATGTTTAACATTAATTGTCCAAACCGAGGTATTCTACATGAACTGAAAACTCTACTTTCAAAAGTGATTTCTTTTTATGAATAATTTTCACAGATGTTGTATATAGGGGGAAATAAATAAAGCACAGGAATTTTCAAAATGTTTTTCATTTCATTTTCTAGTGAAAACATTTCAATATATATTTATAGTAAATATTCAAATCATATACAATTGTGTAGGTGTGTGTGTGTAACATTTTCCTCAAAAAATACAAATTGATGAGACATGGAGAAGTTCGATTAATTCAAACTGTAATGACCCCAGGGAAGTGTATCGAACGAATTGGCTAAAAGTTTTCTCTTATCATCATGTGGACTTAGACCGATTTTCGATTGTTTAATAGAAAAAACTTCATGCTTGTATGAGCGTATTGTTTTTTGGGTTACAGTCTTTTGCGCACACTCCTTCAGACAATTTACGTAATCGTCGAATGTTAGTTTATTTTTGACTACACATTTTTTCACCCCTTTAGATTTTTTAGTCATCCCGAAATTTTTCAAGTCATTATCAATTTGATCTTTACTATACCCCTTTCCCTTCAAGCGCTCCCGCTCTCTATCAATGTCCTCCTCATCCATAGATAATTTGAAAGTATACATTTTAGATCGTAACCCTACGAAATGTGTAATTATTTTACCATTAGCCTCGTCCTTCATCAAACCTAGAACCTTTTTGTTGACCTGCGGAATCCCATAGACATTGTCTGGAGCATAATCAGATGTATCAAATCTATTGATATTCTCTAGAATAACTTCTCTATATACATCCTCGCATGACAGCTCATAAAAAAAGCTATCTGTATCTGTATACATGAGCTTGCATTTATCAGCTTCCATGTGAGTTAGCATGAAATTATAGTGGAAATCATACATGATAGTTTTGGAGATATCTAGGATAGCCATACCAATGTATAGAGGCTTATTAAAGATTAACTCACACTTTTTCATCTCAACGGCTACGAGGTTTTCGTCGAAAATTGTGCGCTGCTGGAATTGTGGACTCGATATTAGATTTTTGAGGCCATAACGACCTTCATACTTTCTTACCAATTTAACTATGCGATGATTGCGAATGTTTTCCATAGTCTTTCCAAAGACAGCGTTATTCATCAATTTCCTCAGATCCTTTTCAAAGGCACTCGTGGCCATTGTTCTTAATCGAGTATTCAAGTCTATGTAGGATTTCAACCACGTCGACTGTTTGAATTTTAGAATCTTGTGGATTTTTGTTAATTTAAGACCGTGTTCGAGAGCCTGCTTCAAGTTTCTGTAGTGTAAAATGTATTCTTTTTTATTGTGTAGAGTTGTCATTAATTTAGGTAATTTGGAATCTGGCGGAGTGCGGTGTTCAGGACAAAACGGAAAGTCTTTATGCGCATCATGTAATGTTGTCGGATATTCCAAATCTACTTGGAGAATATAGCCTTCAGGACTGTCATCCGGAATTTGAGTTACATCGATGTTGGTGTTCTCGACCCAAGTGAACTCCCCATACGGTAGGGGTTCGCTCATGGCTTTCCCATACAAGTTATTTACGTCTAGATAGAGCAGGTATTTTGATGGTTTCTCGGGATCATATTCTGACATATACTTGTTATTCGATTCAGAGTATCTATTGCTACAAACCGTTATTCCCCCACGAATCGCCTTTTCAACAAACATCAACATATCTACATCTTTTAGAATTTGTAATTTGCACCCAGTATACTTGAGCATACAACTCCAAGTATACGAGGGCATCGTAATGTACCATGCGGGGTCGAGATGATATGTTTTCCTACATGATTCGCGAAAATTTTCCATTATATCAGCTAGAAGGAGAATATCGGTACGCATATACAAATCACTATATTCTCCAAGCGATTTGATGTCGAAATATTCCCAAACCTTTTGAGCATGAGCGTAATCGTCATCTGAAATATTTTGAATCGTTCAATATATTGTGAAAATTTTCAATGCTTGGTAGCTTGGTTTCGTTTAATTTCTCCTCATTATCAATATAATCGTAGGGAAAAACACCTTTTCGTGTTAAAAGATTGAATTGAGCCTCATTCACATTACTGAATTCTTTCCTTAGAATCTTCAATTCATCTAGTTTCAAAGTTGATGCTAGAGTATCTAGACCGGTACCCAAGAAACGCAATGAATCAATAAATCTAAATTTTATTGATGTTTCTGAATCATATTGAGTGAAGGAGATGTATTTTTCCATATTTATTGGGAGTACGGTGACGTGTCCACGCTTGGAAATATCTCGAATAATAAAATGCGAATCATACCCCGAGAGATTGTGGAATGTTATTGGTACAACAAACAATTTTCTAAATCGGAGGTTACATGACTGGTGCGCATGACCGCGAACTGCGCCAGAAAAATGACAGTGGTCGACTACTACAATGTCCTTATCCGTGAATTTCTTTTCGCAAATATGACAAATAGTTGCTCTACAGATATCTGGATTCGCAATCATTGGTACAATGTTTTTGAATTTCGATTCCACAAATTTGGCAGCATCCGCCATTTCGTTTGCAAACCATTCCATACAATCTCCACCTCGATAGCTCCTATAAAATGAAAGTGTGTCGTCGTAGGAACATTTGAAATAATATCCTGCACTATAGGCCTTGTGGTGTTGATACTTGAGAATTGTTCTCGAAATTTTTGTATTACATTTTTTCAGCTGTGATTCGAAATCGGCATAAATTATAAATGGACATGTTTGCTGATAAATGTGATCTCTAAACTCGACAGCATCATATTTTGGAAAAGAAATTTTTTCGTTATTTATATTTTCACATAGTACACTATGCTCATCTAGTTTTTCCTGACTCAAGAAATAATTCAGACATCTGTCGCAGATATATTTTTTCCCCTTTGTTTTGCTGAGCTGACTAGATAACAAACGAGACAAGTCTTTTATCCAACAGTAATGATATCTAATTGTATTACTCGCATTATTATTACCTTCAGCTAATGTTGATGGTGGATCATAATCATTCATTTTTGGAAAGTATTTATCCTGAATTAATAATAAATTGATATGTTTGTCTAATTTATGCTTTGTTAGCCTTGCAGGTAGTACTGTAAAATCTACATTCCGATCAATCACATTCAATTCTAGAGTGTAGACGTTGACTGAAATATTATTAAGTTTTTCGAATTTTGAAATTTGAGTCAATTTCATTGGTATGTCTAACCCTTTCATATTCAAAACTGTAGAATATTTTGGATATTGTGTCATTCTTTGAGGATTTCTAGGTGCAGGATATAGAGCACTGACTATGCTCCAGAAAAAGCATGCATCATCATTGTTTTGTACATTGACGCAGGCATGCTTTTTTTCAATTTGTTCAGGTAATTTGATATAGGACGAGCCATTCCCCATTTCAAATCGATTGATTGCTACCTCTAGGGAAATTATTTCACTCAAGGCCCACCCACTTTTTTTCTCAGAAAATTCGCTCAATTTATTCAGGATGACATCGATTCCATTAATTTTAAACCATTCATCTAGATCCGTCCCTGCATCTACAACTGTATTTGGTGTATTGAAATGTTTACGATCGATTATCTCTTCATCATTTGATTTTTTTACGAAATCACCGCAAAATGTAAAATTTATTTTGAGCATTGTTGAATTATCTAAAATTTTCAATATTTTCTTCTTTATAAGTTTCGATGCATCTATGAGGAAGTCTTCAATCTCCTTGTGATTCAAATTCACAACGAGCCCCGTCTGAATTCTCGAGTCGAAAATCGATTCTACATTAATCCAACGAACAGATGATCTCAATCCTGAACCTACATGACCCCGTTTCATTTTTGCCATGAGAAATCTAACACGTTTCAGCTCCCCAATCTTTGCTTGTAATTTTCTCTTTTGTCCAATCGAAAGTCCGAATTTTTCCACTACCGAAAGACATTTTCTGATTTGTGAATTTATTAGTTTCAATGGATTTGTATAACCGCTTTTGATTTTTGAAAGGGTCTCATCTGTTTCCGCGAGAACTTTATCAAAATTTTCCATGTCGTATCAATTTATATTTTTTTGATGAAAATGTTACTCACTTTTGGCTTTTGATTATTTCAAAGGATGCCGCCGGGTGTGGCTTTCCAACTGCGATGAGGCCTTTGAATATTAATGCGTATCCACCAGTTGAGAGCTCTTTTGTGTGAGCGGCGTATGCTTTAGTTACTCTTGAAGGCAGGAAAACCACAGAGTCCTGCAGTTCAAGCAGAATAGACACCCCAAATTTTGTTTCAACGCTCTTTGCTGAGATGATGGGGAAAGGCACTCCGATTTTCAATTCTCCAATCTTTGTGATTGGTTTTCTTTCTGCAATACATGAAACGGTGTTCAATAAGGATAGATCCATCTGGAAATTATTATAAAATTGTGTATTAATAAACGAGAATTTGGATTGATATCAAAGGAATAATTCTGAGAAGAATAAAATGAAAAAATACTCACTGTTATTGGTCAGCTGATGTGGTTCACACACACAAAGGTTGATTATTGCTCGATGTCTTCGAGGTGTAGCAGGAATAATGATTTTTGGTGATGGTGATTCGGTTATATAGCACGCATGAAAAACATCGAAATTTGGTAACCGCAGAAAAATAGATAAATATTTGTTCAGTTCAAAAATATTGTTGAAAACAAAAATTGCGGTTTTTCTATAAAGGTAAGAATATTTTTCACCTATCATGCTAATCTATAATAATAACCTTCGATGAAAATACACAATATTGATTAGAATTTATTTCATTTCATTTGGAAAAACATCAAATAATATTGATTACAATTAATATAATGTGAAATGCATGTAACAGATTGTTTGATAGCTCAAATGGTTTTTTATGCTTCATTGTCGGCTGAGGTCGTGTGGCGGTTCTGAGGATGCTGTATGCTTCAAAAAAACTGACATCTTCATGGGTTTTATCGTAGAGTTTTATATTAAAATATGATCTGTGGTACTTGTATTAGGATTACATCTGAGTATCGTCGAATTTTCCTAATATTGTATGCAGTTCTTATAAAAAATATTATATTTCAAAATAACCATAGTTTTTTCACAGTTGGTGATGATACTGGTATGCTGCGAGTAGTGATTACTTTTTCCAATAAAGATATTCTCGAAAAATTTCTAATCATCAGCTGTTTATCTTCATATTGTTTTATTGTATGATTGAGTTCCTTTATTTTCTTTTGGAATTCTTCAAGCTGGTGTCTATACTCTATCGACGCCATTTGAAAACTGTTTGAAAAACATTCGTCTATAACATTTTTTATGTTGTAGGTCAGGGTGGAACATTGAAACGGTGTGGGGAAGGCCGCTGGAGAAGTGTTGAGGTGGACCCTGAACCATTGTGACATTTCGTCGTTTTGACGTTTCATCGTTTTGACGTTTCATCGTTTTGACGTTTCACCGTATGACGCATGACGTATGTTGTAGGTCGGGGTGGGACATTGAAACGGTGTGGGGCGGGTCATTGGGGATGTGGACCTGTGTACCCCCCGAAAATCTCGATGCCGATTGACGTTTCATCGCTTTGACGTTTCGTTGTTTTGACGTTTCGTCGTTTTGACGTTTCATCGTTTTGACGTTTCATCGTTTTGACGTTTCACCGTATGACGCATGACGTATGTTGTAGGTCGGGGTGGGACATTGAAACGGTGTGGGGCGGGTCATTGGGGATGTGGACCTGTGTACCCCCCGAAAATATTTATGGGGGTTCGTACGACCCTGGTGGGGCTATTAGATAGGTTAGGTACGACCCTGGTGGGGTTATTAGATAGGTTAGGTACGCCCCTGGCTGGTGGAACTATTTTAGATAGGTTAGGTATGCTACCGACTCGGCTCATCAAGGTAGGTTAGCCACATTTCGGCAAATCGCATATGTTGGGTTTGACGCATTTCTGCGAAGTCGCATATTATGTTGGGTGGTTTGATGCGTTTTGGCGAAGTCGCACATGTTGGGTTTGATGTGTTTTGGCGAAGTCGCATATGTTGTGTTTGATGCTTACTCGACTGTGCTAGAACCCGTTTAGTTCTACTACTTCAGTGACAGTGCATGTAAGTATATTTACGATTTCAAAGTTCAGTACCTACAAGTGGAAATAATTTTCAAAAAAGTGAAAAACTCGTTTTCAAGGCAAATGGATATGATTGCATATTTGAATGTAATTTTCAAATCTGAAGATGAAACTTGTTTATATCATTTCACGATATCGTCAAAAATGAAGGAGGTTTCATCTTGAGCAGAATTCATATATTTTGACGCAAAAAATTAATGTCTGATTATTTCATTTCATGTAGATAGATGAAAATCGATAATGAATATGTGTTGACAAGTATTATGACGAAATGTTATATCAACAATAAAATCATGAATCATGTGAAGATGTAGCAAATAGCAGTGTTTCTTATTTAAAACAGGACTGAAATTAAAAACAACCATGGATAATCTCACAAATAATTTATTGATTTTTGAATAGGATTGTTTTCGTTAACATACTTCTTACTCTAACTTCCGTTGAATCTTTCAATTTTTTTGCCTCATGATGAAGTCTTACAGTGAAATATTTCTCCAAATTAGTTTGACTAGTTCCAAAAACAGTCAACGGTAAATTTCTCATTGTTGTGTGTAGAAGAAGTATAGAAATATCCTTATATTTTTTATCAAAAATATTAATTGAGTTCATCATTATTCTCAGTGATTTTTCAGCAGCTTCGCATATTTTGATTACAAATAAGGAAGCATTTATCAGTGCTACATATTATACCACAAGACACTGTCGCAGCTGACCTATGGGTATAATCAATATAATCTAATCAATTCAATTCAAATTCATTTTTATCCATTCCATTTGGGAAAATGCTTCAAAATCTCGAATGATACGACAATGGTAACTCACCAATGAAATGACGTGTTTTGATCGCCGGTTCAAATTGTCTTTAACACACCTCACAACGTCTCACCATTATATCAAATCACCAAAACAGGAAATAAACTAGTTTCTGATGAATTCCGAGTACACAAAACTGAACACAAGTTGAATAATATCGATAAATCAAAACGTAAATAATGACAGATACCAAACAAAGCAATAATCGCCGTCGACTGTCAATATCAAATTGCGGTGTTGCAACGTTGAGCAAAAAGTATTCACGATATCCATGCTGGTCCTCGAGCCCCCAAGAAAGTAAAATTGCTAAGTCTCAGAATAATGAAGCAATCTTCTATTAATCAGAACTGATTCATAATCTTCATGACCCAAATTTATTATTATATTTGTGCATTGAACTACATGAATTCATAAAGGACTTTAAATATTATGGACTATTCATCACTTTTTGATGATTGGATATGACAACACTGGCGACGATTGGGTACTAATATTATGATAATTCTGGGAATTCATGTTAGCATCAGAATATTCGTTTTGTGATCCTTCTAGTGGGTTTGTTGTTCGGAGGTTTGAACCATGATCGAGCTACCAGAACGGTAGTGAGTTCGAATCCGGCCACGGCTGCTAATTTTTCTTCAAATTTAAGTAGGTTCAGCGATTTCGATCAAAATATCATCATTGACCTGAGTTGAGAAACGTGCAACTTCTTATTGGGGGCATTTCCTTGATTGCAGGTTAATAATGGAAGGAATGAAATATCGTACATTCTCGAGCAAAATCATGCTCGAAATATTTTCATAGTTCAATCGATCGAATCCATATGCCTTGTGAAATATTATGATGATCATGCAACTAACTGATTTCAATCGTATCACCTCTATGAACAACTGATATCAGGGGTGTGCTCGTGAAATGGATTCCAACTGTTACATTTACATCCAAATTGATAATCGTCTTATCCTCGAGATTCAATCACTGCCCATTACCATGTGACCCTCGGTCGGGGTCTATTGTTTTGATCGTTCGAGCAGCGCCTGCTTCCCTGGAATCTCCTAAAGGTAGGTGAACAAGCCTGGGCGTGGAGTTTAAAATCATAGTCGAGATAGGATAGATAGCCAACTTTGTCGTGATGGGATTTGTTATGAAATCATCCTAAATGAGTCATCATCAGGCTACATGGACTATCGCAATATCATATTGGGGTAGTGTATGAGAGACCAACGTTCAAAAGGGTAGAGTAGATCAGAGTTCATTGAAGTGAAATTTATTACATCGCCTCGATTTTTTCCTTCATCTCTTGCATTTCGCGTTACATCAAATCTGACTTGCGAGGAACTCTTCTATCACAGATTCGATATTCTGATGGAGAAAAAAAGAAGAGAGTTCCTGCAAAAAACAGTTTTTGGTGTATCTCTAAGATATGAAGTTCGATTAAATATTCTCGATAGGGTTTGAGAATAACTTAGGGAGGAATTCATTTGTATATCTCAGTTGTAGTTATACAGACATTTTTATGGAAGTCAACTCAAGAGGAAAACTAACAGAATATTAAAGAGTGGGGTATGTCAGGAAACTAATTTATATTTTCAGACAACAAATGTTTGTGCATTTGCATTGGGGTGGAACAGGAAAAAAATGTAAGAAGTGTTTGGTTATGTCAAAGGCCGAATGGGTGATCCAGGGTTGGGAACATGTTCTCTTCGAAGTTCTATATTTGGTTACGAACTTCGTGCAACTGGTTACACCATGATGAAATAAAACAGATGCGCGCATTCCTATCCAATGCAAGGTTAGAAAATTAAACCAAATCGCTTCACCTGGATACTGTCACTAGTTCTCCTGAAGAGGGCACTATCATTCCACTAAATTTAGGTTGGCAGAACTGGAAACAGTGAGAACTACAGTTCTACCAAACTTGCAATGAAATGAGATTGAAACATAAATAGACTTTTGTGTATCTTATTGTGGTATATTTGATGAAATCATGATGAAAAGATTCGAATGAGTGAAATCAAAACATTCGTAAGACACCAGGGAATTAAAAAAGCAATTTCTTGTAGAATAATGGCGCCATCTTCACTTGGAGGCAAAGCGGATTGGTTTAAACAGAAGCGCATCAGTACATTCTCTATTCTCATTCCATTATGGGTTACACGAAGTGTGACATTTCAAACCCCAGATAGTTTTGGAAAGTGTCAAATTAAACGTCATAATGAGAAAAAAATATAATTCCTGATGATCTGAAAGGATTCCTATATTCTCCTAGTCATTTGCTACATTTTTCTTCCATTGTATCCAGTTCTCTCTACCTGAAATGTGATAACTCAAGATGGAAAATATGATTAACACCACCTGCCAACACCGGATTCTCTCAAGTAAATTGGTTTTCCTTTGTGATCGGTACTCTTCCGGACTGAATTTGGTTTTCTAATAACAAGTCTGACATCTCGAAGATTGATAAGTGTTCTGCTGATCTAAACGATCTCGATTCGCCAGAAAAACCGACCCAATCTGTGGAAAGATGATCCGCAGTGATATGGAATATCGATTGTCATCGTATAACGAAATGGACTCTACGAATATCAAATACTACATTCATTATGTGCTGGTTATTTATTGTAGGAGGTTGTCCTCGTTCATCACTAAACATATTAATCATACCGTTATTCGGTGGTACGATTCATGAACCCAACTATGAGAATCCCCAGTTGAGGGAAAATATCCTTTTCTTCGGTTTCTTTATCCTTATACGAGAATCTTGACAGAACATTTGGGATTTTCGAGATTTCTAAAACACAATGATCAGTTAATATGTACCTCAGAGAATCAGATTTTTTGAAGAATAATTAGGAATTTCGAAATTTCCAAGCTACGATTATCCGATAAATATGTACCTTGGATCTTCTGACGTGAACGAAATTTTTCATTTTCTGACCGATTCGTTCGAATTTCTGTGATCTAAATGAAAATTGAATGAGAAATCGATTGATGGGTCGATCGAGTCCGTAAGACCGATCGTTCCGGAAATATGGCTCGTCAAAGTGAAAATAGTGCGGTTTTCGGCAAAAAACGCACTTAGGAGCGAGATTACTCCATTATCGAGACGATTCCAGTTCTTTCGATTGCAGATTCGTTCTCTTCGCGTCCGACTTAGTGGTTGTGATTTTTTTCAGATTTTTTTAAGGCTAATTAGGAATTTCGAAATTTCCAAGCTATGATCATCCGATAAATATGTACCTTGGATCTTCTGACATGAACGAAATTCTTCATTTTCTGATCGATTCGTTTGAATTTCTGTTATCTAGATGAAAATTGAACGAGAAATCGATTGGTGGATCGATCGAGTCCGTAAGACCGACCGTTCCGGAGATATGGCTCGTCAAAGTGAAAATAGTGCGCTTTTTGGCGAAAAACGCACTTAGGAGCGAGATAACTCCGTCATCGAGTCGAATTTAGAAATTTCGATCTCAGTAACGTTTTCTACGGATCCGAATTAGTGGTTGTGATTTTTTTTCAGATTTTTTGAAAAATAATTAGGAATTTCGAAATTTCCAAGCTACGATTATCCGATAAATATGTACCTTGGATCTTCTGACGTGAACGGAATTTTTCATTCTCTGATCGATTCATTTGAATTTCTGTGATCTAGATGAAAATTGAACGAGAAATCGATTGGTGGATCGATCAAGTCCGTAAGACCGACCGTTCCGGAGATATGGCTCGTCAAAGTAAAAATAGTGCGGTTTTTGGCGAAAAACGCACTTAGGAGCGAGATAACTCCTTTATCGAGTCGAATTTAGAAATTTCGATCGCAGTATCGTTTTCTACGGATCCGAGTTAGTGGTTGTGATTTTTTTCAGATTTTTTGAAGAATAATTAGGAATTTCGAAATTTCCAAGCTATGATCATCCGATAAATATGTACCTTGGATCTTCTGACATGAACGAAATTTTTCATTTTCTGATCGATTCGTTTGAATTTCTGTGATCTAGATGAAAATTGAACGAGAAATCGATTGGTGGATCGATCGAGTCCGTAAGACCAACCGTTCCGGAGATATGGCTCGTCAAAATGAAAATAGTGCGCAAAATATGTACCTTGGATCTTCTGACAAAAACGAAATTCCTCATTTTCTGATCGATTCGTTTGAATTTCTGTAATCTGGATGAAAATTGAACGAGAAATCGATTGTTGGGTCGATCGAGTTCGTAAGACCGACCGTTCCGGAAATATGGCTCGTCGAAGTGAAAATAGTGCGCTTTTTGGCGAAAAACGCAATTAGGAGCGAGATTACTCCGTTATCGAGACAAATCCAGTTTTTTTGATTGCAGATTCGTTCTCTACGCGTCCGACTTAGTGGTTGTGATTTTTTTCAGATTTTTTGAAGGCTAATTAGGAATTTCGAAATTTCCAAGCTACGATTATCCGATAAATATGTACCTTGGATCTCCTGACATTAACGAAATTCCTCATTTTCTGATAGATTCGTTCGAATTCCTGTGATCTAGATGAAAATTAAACGAGAAATCGATTGGTGGGTCGATCGAGTCCGTAAAACCGACCGTTTCGGAGATATGGCTCGTCAAAGTGAAAATAGTGCGCTTTTTGCCAAAAAACGCACTTAGGAGCGAGATTACTCCGTTATCGAGACGAATCCAGTTTTCTTGATTACAGATTCGTTCTCTTCGCGTCCGACTTGGTGGTTGTGATTTTTTTCAGATTTTTAAAACGATTATTAGGAATTTCGTAATTTTCAAGCTACGAATATCCGATAAATATGTACCTTGGATTCTCTGACATGAACGAAATTCCTCATTTTCTGATTGATTCGTTTGAAATTCTGTGATCTAGATGGAAATTGAACGAGAAATCGATTGGTGGATCGATCGAGTCAGTAAGATCGACCGTTCCGGAGATATGGCGCGTCAAAGTGAAAATAGTGCGCTTTTTGGCGAAAAACGCACTTAGGAGCGAGATTACTCCGTTATCGAGACGAATCCAGTTTTTCCGATTGCAGATTCGTTCTCTACGCGTCCGACTCAGTGGTTGTGATCATTTTCAGATTTTCTGAACAATAATTAGGAATTTCGAAATTTCCAAGCTACGATTATCCGATAAATATGTACCTTGGATCTTCTGACATGAACGAAATTCCTCATTTTCTGATCGATTCGTTTGAATTTCTGTGATCTAGATGAAAATTGAACGAGAAATCGATTGGTGGATCGATCGAGTCCGTAAGACGGACCGTTCCGGAGATATGGCTCGTCAAAGTAAAAATAGTGCGGTTTTTGGCGAAAAACGCACTTAGGAGCGAGATAACTCCTTCATCGAGTCGAATTTAGAAATTTCGATCGCAGTGTCGTTTTCTACGGATCCGAGTTAGTAGTCGTGATTCTTTTCAGATTTCTTGAAGAATAATTAGGAATTTCGAAATTTCCAAGCTATGATCATCCGATAAATATGTACCTTGGATCTTCTGACATGAACGAAATTTCTCATTTTCTGATCGATTCGTTTGAATTCCTGTGATCTAGATGAAAATTGAACGAGAAATCGATTGGTGGATCGATCGAGTCCGTAAGACCAACCGTTACGGAGATATGGCTCGTCAAAATGAAAATAGTGCGCAAAATATGTACCTTGGATCTTCTGACAAAAACGAAATTCCTCATTTTCTGATCGATTCGTTTGAATTTCTGTGATCTGAATGAAAATTGAACGAGAAATTGATTGGTGGATCGATCGAGTTCGTAAGACCGACCGTTCCGGAAATATGGCTCGTCGAAGTGAAAATAGTGCGCTTTTTGGCGAAAAACGCAATTAGGAGCGAGATTACTCCGTTATCGAGACGAATCCAGTTTTTTCGATTGCAGATTCGTTCTCTACGCGTCCGACTCAGTGGTTGTGATTTTTTTCAGATTCTTTGAAGGATAATTAGGAATTTTGAAATTGCTACGATTATCCGATAAATATGTACCTTGGATCTCCTGACATGAACGAAATTCCTCATTTTCTGATCGATTCGTTTGAATTTCTGTAATCTGGATGAAAATTGAACGAGAAATCGATTGGTGGGTCGATCGAGTCCGTAAGACCGACCGTTCCAGAGATATGGCTCGTCAAAGTGAAAATAGTGCGGTTTTTGGCGGAAAACGCACTTAGGAGCGCGATAACTCCTTCATCGAGTCGAATTTAGAAATTTCGATCGCGGTATCGTTTTCTACGGATCTGAATTAGTGGGTTTGATTTTTTTTCAGATTCTTTGAAGAATAATTAGGAATTTCGAAATTTCCAAGCTACGATTATCCGATAAATATGTACCTTAGATCTTCTGACATGAACGAAATTTTCCATTTTCTGATCGATTCGTTTGAATTTCTGTGATCTAGATGAAAATTGAACGAGAAATCGATTGGTGGGTCGATAGAGTCCGTAAGACCGACCGTTCCGGAGATATGGCTCGTCAAAGTGAAAATAGTGCGCTTTTTGCGAAAAACGCACTTAGGAGCGAGATTACTCCGTTATCGAGACGAATCCAGTTTTTTCGATTGCAGATTCGTTCTCTACGCGTCCGACTCGGTGGTTGTGATTTTTTTCAGATTTTTTGAAGAATAATTAGGAATTTCGAAATTTCCAAGCTACGATTATCCGATAAATATGTACCTTGGATCTTCTGACATGAACGAAATTCCTCATCTTCTGATCGATTCGTTTGAATTTCTGTGATCTAGATGGAAATTGAACGAGAAATCGATTGGTGGGTCGATCGAGTCCGTAAGACCGACCGTTCCGGAGATATGGCTCGTCAAAGTGAGAATAGTGCGCTTTTTGGCGAAAAACGCACTCAGGAGCGAGATTACTCCGTTATCGAGACGAATCCAGTTTTTTCGATTGCAGATTCGTTCTCTACGCGTCCGACTCGGTGGTTGTGATTTTTTTCAGATTTTTTGAAGAATAATTAGGAATTTCGAAATTTCCAAGCTACGATTATCCGATAAATATGTACCTTGGATCTTCTGACATGAACGAAATTCCTCATCTTCTGATCGATTCGTTTGAATTTCTGTGATCTAGATGGAAATTGAACGAGAAATCGATTGGTGGATCGATCGAGTCCGTAAGACCGACCGTTTCGGAGATATGGCTCGTCAAAGTGAAAATAGTGCGCTTTTTGCCAAAAAACGCACTTAGGAGCGAGATTACTCCGTTATCGAGACGAATCCAGTTTTCTTGATTGCAGATTCGTTCTCTTCGCGTCCGACTTGGTGGTTGTGATTTTTTTCAGATTTTTAAAACGATTATTAGGAATTTCGTAATTTTCAAGCTACGATTATCCGATAAATATGTACCTTGGATTCTCTGACATAATCGAAATTCCTCATTTTCTGATCGATTCGTTTGAAATTCTGTGATCTAGATGGAAATTGAACGAGAAATCGATTGGTGGATCGATCGAGTCCGTAAGATCGACCGTTCCGGAGATATGGCGCGTCAAAGTGAAAATAGTGCGCTTTTTGGCGAAAAACGCACTTAGGAGCGAGATAACTCCGTCATCGAGTCGAATTTAGAAATTTCGATCTCAGTAACGTTTTCTACGGATCCGAATTAGTGGTTGTGATTTTTTTCAGATTTTTTGAAAAAAATTAAGAATTTCGAAATTTCCAAGCTACGATCATCCGATAAATATGTACCTTGGATCTTCTGACGTGAACGAAATTTCTCATTTTCTGACCGATTCGTTTGAATTCCTGTGATCTAAATGAAAATTGAATGAGAAATCGATTGGAAATATGGCTCGTCAAAGTGAAAATAGTGCGGTTTTTGGCGAAAAACGCACTTAGGAGCGAGATAACTCCGTCATCGAGACGAATCCAGTTGTTTCGTCCACAGATTCGTTCTCTATGGATCCGACTTAGTGATTGTGATTCTTTTCAGATTTTTCAAACAATAATTAGGAATTTCGAAATTTCCAAGCTACGATTATCCGATAAATATGTACCTTGGATCTTCTGACATACAAGAAATTTCTCATTTCCAGATCGATTCATTCGAAACTTGGTGACCTAGATGAAAATTCGACCAGAAATCGATTGGTGGATCGATCGAGTCCGTAAGATGGACCGTTTCTGGAGATATGGCGCGTCAAAGTAAAAATATTGCGGTTTTTGCCAAAAAAACGCACTTAGGAGCGAGATAACTTCATTACCCTGACGGATCAATGCTTTTCGTTCGCAGCTACGTTCTCTACGGGTCCGAATGAGTAGTCGTGAAATTCCTCAGATTTGCGAAAGAATTATTAGGAGTTCAGAAACTTGGAAGATACGAATATCCGTTAAATGTGTAACTAGGTTTTTCTGACATAAAAGAAATCTCGCATTCTCTGGTCGGACCGTATATGGAATCTTGAAATCTGAATGAAAATCAAACGATGAATCGATTGTTGGCCGTCATAGTGAAAATAGGGAAAAAGCTCTTTCATGAGCAAGATTATTTCGTTACCGTGGAATTTTGAATTTCCATGATCCATTGAATGTGTACTCCGGACTTTCAGGCATGAAGGAAATTCAGTATTATCTGATCGAATCGTTTGAAACTCGCATTCTAGATAAAATCGAAATCAAATCCAAAAGAGTACCAGCCAAGATCAGGTCGAGTTAAATCCGTCAAGACAAATACTTGGAAAATAGCGATTTGTTATTTCCTGAAATCATTTGAATACACTATGATTGGAAGTACAATCATTCATGATTCCATATACCTCGAATCGGCGATATTATCGCAGCTGCAGCTCAGGTGACGATACACCAATCTGTCCATCAATCCTGATCGGCTCAGCTCAGACTCTTACTTTGACCATGTGGGAAATTATCGTTGAGCGAAATTCCAATACTCATTCATTCCACATTTCTTTCTGACAATCTATTCCATTTTCCAAATGTATTCCTTCCCCATACATATCATGTATTCGTATTCTTTTAATTTTCTTCCATAAAATTCTCCCGGGCTCTTCAATGATATACTCTGAGTGTTCACCCTGATATTCACCGAACGATTTCGAAAGCAGCAGCTGATTAATAACCAGAGCTCGTCGGATTAATGAGAACGGAATGGGTTCGACAAGCTCTTCGATCCTTCCATCGAAGATACCTTCCACTCGATTCCTCCGTCATTTCTGCTCCGATGAATCAAACAAAGTTCCTTCTAAAATTACTACTCCGGAGGTGAAAGCTGGATGTGCGCTAGTCATGAGCGTAGTCAGACAATCGAATTTGGGGTTGCCCTTCGATCATTGTTGGGTTGTTTCAAACGAATTGGGTATGACTACCGCTGAAGTAGTCCACGATGTATTCTTAAGTATTCTGAAGTATTCACGAGGTATTCTTTCCTGGGGAAACTCCAGCGAACAGTGCTTCCACATGATCTTCATTATTCAGAAACGTGGTGATCGCTGAATTTGTGGAGTTGGACCTCGAGTATCTTGCGAAGAACTATTAAAATATTCAGCAGAAACTTCACCATTCCGTCTCTAATCATTCTCAAAATGGTACAAGAAAATAAATCAACCCATGACACCATTCGTTAGATCCACATGCCAAAATAACTACCACTCCATCTTCCACTTTAGTGAAACATAGGCTTGTAGAAGAAGTATTTCACGATGTGCAAGACATACGTGGTCCTTTTGATATATTGATTCTAACTATATGTTGATTGTAATGTTGAATGTGCTTATAGTCATCGTACTTATTTTATTTATTTGCATTTTTCACAAGACTGTCAATATGAGATGTAAATCTTCAGACAATGAAGAATATCTTGATTGATAGATTGATTGAAAGGACTGCATTACTATGTCTCCCAACTTCGAATTGAAAATAGAGGAAATGATTCAGAAGAAGATAGTTATATCAAAAATTCATAAAGGAAGTATGGTAACCGGCAATCTTGCCTCTTCGAGCATAGGGACGATCATGTAAGGTCCATTGCGAAAACTACTTCACAAAAACTTGGTTTTCTATTCCGTGCGAAGAGTTACTTCACATCCCAGCAACTGCTTATGATCTACAGACCGGTCCTGGAGTACTGTTCACATGTTTGGAGCTTAGCCCCCAAACATACGCTAAAGCTCTTAGATTCAATTCAGAAGAGAGCTATTCGCCTAGTCGATGATACAACACTCACCAAATCATTGACCTCTCTAGATCATCGTAGGAAGGTCGGCGATCTATGCCTTTTTTATAGGTACTTTCACGGGCGGTGCTCAACGGAAATAACATCTATTATGCCACCACGCGCGATTCCTAGTAGACAAACCAGACGAGCTCAAGCTGGTCACCCCTACACTGTCAAGCTCGAGACCTGTCGAACATCGCTATACCAAGCATCATTCATCAATAGAACGGCAAAGTTGTGGAATTCTTTGTCTAGTGAAGTCTTTCCTGATGCTTACAACCTCCATACTTTCATGAAAAATTCCAACACCCTCCTTCTCTCCCAAAATTCCACCGCTGGCTAACACGATGTTCCTCGTACATTATAGGTTTCCCTTTCGTGTTGTCCACAGATAAAACAAAAATAGGCTTGCGGTTTGTTTTCGAATGGGCCATACTGAATTCGATAAATGATCGAACGATTCCGATATGAGTAATCCAGTTCTACCTGTGATGATATGCAATCGATGAATGATATCTGATGATTCAGAAGTCTTAGGAAATTCATAGCCATACTTGTATGGAAAATGGGACCTATTTCCATTTCAAATTCCTTACTGGATATTTGTAACAATGCAAGGAGAGAAGGAAGCTGTTAGAGTTTTTTTTGAAAGCTTGGGGGTTGTGAACGTCGCGAAAAACTTTCACAACGTTGCCGTTATATCGATATTCGACAGATGTTGGGTGTTTATTTTGGGCTTTTGGGGGTACTGAGCACTCCCAAGCTCCTCTTAGCTACGTCTATGGCGCCACTAGGATTAATGCTTTCCTCTTTGGAATTTCCGATGTACGATGAGGAAACTTTCATCGAATGCGGATTGTCGAGGTGGAAATATGTCTCATGCAAACAGTATGGCGGAAATGATACTTCTAATAACGTCCATTAGTCTGTCTTACAAGGTGTGAACCGATCGGTGCGAACGCAGATCGGGAGTTTTACTTCATTTTTGAAAGTATATCTGAGAGGTCTCCACCATTATAGAGAGATGTAGATTCAATAACTTGGAAGAATCATGATTCTCTCCTATCATATTTGAAATTGAATCTGGTGGACAGTCGGAAAGAACTTCCAAAATTCTTTGAAAATTCTTGAACATCCCACTCATTTTGTCCAATCATCCTTATACGTTGGAAACCATGCAACACCTCAATGTTTTGACCTTGGATAGGTTTTCGAGGTTCTGTATTTCTCTTCACTTCACTTTACAAGTGTATAAAATGATGAACTCGTGTTTGCTTACACTATTCTTTAGATTCCCAAGGAGAGGGGGTATGATTATCTTACTTCAATTCTGAGATAAATGAACGCAATTTTTGTGTGCTCTGGTGTTATGAGTGTTGAAATTCCAACAGTCTTTTCGAAAAAACACAATATAGCTATGTACCTGTACATTTTCAGATCAAAAAGCTGTACATAACCTGTATAACTGCATTGTTATTTGATCGATTCTTATATTAGATTGAATTGAATACAAATGAGTGAAATTGAAAAAATCTTGATTTGATGAAGACCAAATAACACCCTGTGAAGGTTTGGTACTGTTGATTTTTTCAAATAATTATAGCTGACCTTGAAGTCGATGAATGTTCACATCAGATTCCAAAAAATTGCCAGTGAATCGATCAATTACTTGAAAAAATAAAGGTTTTCAAATATTAGTCAAATCTTGAGTGGTCCATTTCGTGTGTTGAGATCATGAAACACTCCCTACTCCATCCGAAACTCTCATCATATTATTGAAGGATCCATCCTATCGTTCTCCATTCTATCGTCCTATTCTTTCTCTCACTTTGATTGTCTGTTCATGTTTCCACTCATTTGAATCCATGTTCCTTCACAACTGCCTCTCTATCAAAACACCCCTTCCAACGTGGCGTTCAATTTGTATCGGCCTTTGTGAGTTCTGGAAAGGCTGCCATTGTGGCGTGAATTTTTCCGCCTTACACCTAATCATCCTGTTTCGCAGGAAAATTATTCGATAGTCGACCTGGAGGGCCCGTTAGATGGGAAATTGGATGAATTTTATATCTGCTCGTACATCTGGGATCGATATTGTCATGAATGTTGAAGAGAACTTTAATTTTCCAGCTTTTCGTAGGATTTTCTCTCCTCGTTTCTAAAAAATAAAATAGAAATTAGTAAAAATCATTTCAATATATTTGTAGTAAGGACAGATTTTGTGATCTGCCCCAAAATGTCACTGCGCTTGAAATTGAACCCTTAGATACCAAAAAGAGAAATTCTCCATTTGTCAGTGACACCTTATTTTCGAGAAATTTGGAAATACAAATATATTTAATGAGAATGAAACCTCTACCTATCTTGGTGGACGTTTCGTACACGAAAGTGATCGTGAGAATTTTTTTGTGACGAGATTCAAGGAATATACTTCACCTACTCATTTTCAACCTCTAGATTCATATACATCAATCCTGTGATTTTTTTCCATACTATCAGTTCCATAAGTGGAATAGTTTCGACGTCTGTAAGTGTCACTTACCCATAAAGAACTATGCTAGACGATAATTCGACAAATTGTCATCAAAAGTATTGTGGAAACTTCTGAATACTCAAGACATTATTTCAGTGCCATTTTATTCGACCGAGATCAACGAATTTTAACATAATAATGTATTCCATTCACTTTACCTATAAAATATACTCACTGTGTGATTCACTAGTTGTATAATTGATTAATCTTCCTTTATTTCGATGTACCATTTCCGTGATGTATCATAGGAATGACCGTTCGTTTGAATGCACGGATATTCATTAGATATCCATTAGGCAATAGGATGTATTGGGGTGACATGTTGTGTTGATTCATTCCGATTCAGACTGCTGTACTGGTTAGTCGATATGAAGTGTTTCTCAATCGATCTTGTCATTATAAACTAGCCCGTCAATATGTAGTTGATCATTCAGTGATCATGAGAGCACCATGAAATTTTGAACAATGATTTCTCTAGTAGATAAGCGTGAACGCTTCTAACTACTCGAACCACCCCAGCTATACTAACTTGACCTAGACACTGTTGACATGTGACATATGAGTGTGACATCATGTATCACATCATCTCCACTGATTTGAATATGTATTTGTTATTTCAGAGCCGATCACAACTCTCCTTGGCGGACCGGAAATGTACATCAACAAAGGCAGCACCATGAACTTGACCTGCATCGTGAAACACAGCCCTGAACCACCACCCTCCATCTATTGGGCTCACAACTCGCAGGTTAGTTCGATTTTCGAAGTTCAATTCATTTCATCGTATCCAAAACAGCGAAATTCCACATACATATTGTTTACCTTCATATGAATCATAAGCATATTATTACTATTAACAATAATGAGAAAAGAGATATCATGATCAATTGGGCACTATCCAACAAGCAACGAAACTTAGGTCGAGAAGAAGAAGAAAATATACAAGGAAAGCAGAAGTGGAAATAAAGCACGAGTTGTATCTCAGATTCAAGTTGTATATGTTCCAAAACGTCGTGATGCTTGTCCTTTTTTATGATGACGCCTAGTATGTCTCAATCCAATTACTCTAATGAAACATGTAATGAAACACTGTTCTGTAGCGATACAAAATATGTTTCAGATACAAGTTGTGAGATAAGTAACACTATTCTCGATAAGGAATCAACTTTTCACCAGACCATCCCATGAGTATTAGGAATGTGTTCAATTCCCGAAAGAGCCTGAAATACTCTTGAAACTATCGATTGTTGAAGCGAACTGATTTTATCACAACTCCAGTTCCTCAAAACATGCAATATGCAGGAGGTGATGCATATGTGGAGATTAATGGAACTTCTGTTTCAGAGAAGACGTTTGCCACAAAGTTGGGTGAAGTGCATTATCTCTAATACCTACCTTGTCACTATCTCTCACCTGAAAACTATATGTATATATGGAAACTTCATGAAGAGCTCTCGCCAGAGTTGAGTTGACTGTAGGAATATTTTAATAGTTTGATAAATTCAGAGCGAATTTCCCGGGCACATTAATAGATGACTGAACATTGTCGGAACTGTGCTCTGTATTCGATTGCCTTGGAAATCTATATATCGATTCTGTCATATTTCACATTACACATTTTTCCATTATTTTATATCATTTTTTTGATTTTTCGTTGTTCCATCGTATACATAACGAGCTAGTGTATTAACTAGAGCTATTTCATATTTATTGAAAACCTGATATTCACTCAGTTACTCTCTTATAAATACGCCTGAGGATGACTTTATAGTCGGAAGCACTATACTACGATTCTTTGAATGAGAATACGAAATAAGAAATTTCTTACTTCCAACAGGGCAAGTACAAACCCAGTGGTTCATCGTTACCAAATCGAGAATGAGTAAATGTGAAATTGAACAGGCGATATAATACTTTGCACTCTCGTAGTGATAATCCACTCATGGCGAAAACCATCACGTGATCAACCTTATTTCTCAACACAATTTCGAATCGAGAAATTGTCGATAGATTGCTCTAGTCTCGTAGGAAGTAAATTGGATTTGTCTATTATTTTTGCGGCGTATAAGCTGTCAAAGTGACACAATCGATTGTTCACGACAATATTTGTCAATACAATTCAAGTTGACACCTGATGATGGAATCGAAATCTGATTTGTCAATCGTCTCAATGACTTCAAAATCGAAAACAATGTGGAGACAACAGAAGGATAATCGATACACACTGGTCACACGAATCTGTACTATCTGGTAACCATCTATTCATTCGTTCATGGAAAGTGTCTATAATGATCCCGGTGAGTGAAATCCCTCTGCGGGAATCACCGGAAGGAAGTCATATATTGGAAACCCATAAAACATGAGCCCAACGATAATTTGTGATGGTGACGGGAGTTGTAAAACAAGTATTGAGCATTTTACGACCGTGTAGCAAAATTTTCATATGAAAATCGCATATTGTGATAATGTTCAGAAGAGAATATACAATAAACAATAAAATTGAAAACTTCATCGTATATCATTCGATTATGAACCGCAACCAAGGTATTCTGAAAAATTTCACGACCAGTGTACATTACCAGTGTACAGTTTTACACTCACCAGTGTATATTATACATCAAGAAATAGTAGTGGATGAGATACTTTACTACTTTTCACCAGTATTTTTATCAATATTCGATTGAGCTCAAGGATCATGAACGACCAGTTATATGACTTTCGTCACCCGGAGATCAGATAAACTTCAAGCGCAGTGACATTTTGGGGCAGATCACAAAATTTGTCCTCACTACAAATATATTGAAATAATTTTTGAAATCTTCTACTTTATTTTTCAAAAACGAGAGGAGGAAATCCCACAAAAAGCTGAAAAATGAATGTACCACCTTCCTCGAAAAAGTTACAGATAGTATTCAGAAGTATACAAAATTGATAAGTATACTGCGGTCTATTCAGTGCTATGATCAGTTTGAAAATTGCTGATACAACGGAACTGTTGAAATCTCCAGGAATTATGTCACATCATATTGTCAAGCATCATGAATTATCCATTCAGTACCTACTTCATTTTTGATGTTTCATTCTCGCCAGTCATTACTTTTCACTGTTTCCAGGTCCTGAAAAATGCATGAACTAATTCCGGTAAATATTCCACGTGGTTTCTAGAGCCTATAAAAATTAAATATATATGTGTAAAATGTTTATGACTGGTTTGAGGTCGGATTACCTAGTTAATCCATCGCCACATTATTGCATATTTTCTGTTTATAGTTCATGGATATGGAAGGGTGTTTTCGAAAGGCCTAAAAATACACTCCATCAATTCGCAGTGTTCACCTTCTATTATCTCTTTGTTTTTGCTCGTCAATGGCATGGAAATTGTTTTCGGAAGAGCTCAGTGAATATTCGATTGGAACGGATATGTACAATTTATTGTTCTGGAACAATTCCAGATCTATTTCGACAATTGAATATATTCATGTGCTATTCGTACTATCTATTTTTCTGGAAATTTGTACACGCAAATTTGCCAGAGAGCTCGCTCCAACTGTAATAGCAGATTTAATATTGACTGTCACTTCACTGTCACTTATTGCCATTTTTGGAATACGGAAAAATTATGACTTCGGAAGAAAAATCATATGCCTGAACTGCTTGATTTTTGAGTTAACTTATCTTAGTTTCTTGGATTTTTTTTGGAAAAAAAAGTATGGTTTCAGCGAAAACATAATGATTTAGGGAATTCTCAGATGATTCTGCTCTCCTGATACTCATTCCTCGATTCCCTCTTGAGAATGGAATCTGAAAATTCTCATTCGGTTGAATTAGGGTTGATACGACATACCCCATTGCATTCCTGCTTTCCTGATATGATGAGTATCAGAATTATTCCATTCTCGATTGATACAATGTAATAAAAACATTTATGTTATGTCTACTCGAACTCTTCATAGTTAATTTCCAAACACGCTGTATTCGCTATGCCCACTCTAGGCTGTTCATCAAATTCCCATTCATTACCTGTACCTTGTGTCTGATCGAATTATTCTCCTTCTTGAAGCTCATTCAAGAATTAATCAAAATATTCAGATGAAGTAAATGGAGTGAACAGCAATGATTGAATCAACTCGTTATTCGAACTTAATGCGATTTCATTTTTCGATTCTTCATTAATATCGAACGTTTTCAGATGATGAGCACAGGCGGGAACTTTGCGAAGGAAAAGGTAATTTCCACGATAAATCAGTTCCTGCAAGTCAATATTGATTCACTATCGCAGTTTCTTGTTCACTCTACGTCTAGATTGACAATGGACATATTCCCACTCATTCACAATCCACAGGAAAATGCTTGTAGAGTTGTTCATAGAAATCGCAAATATATTTCCCTCATGTATCATATATCAGTACGCCAATGAAGATATTATGCCCATAAGAGGAATTGCACGCCATAAGCATTAGTCAAGACTTTACTGATTCCACAACTTTGATAGATGGAAGTTTCAATGAAAATTTCTGAAGAAAGAAGAGACCATCCACTTTTTCTACTATGTTCTAGAGATGTCAGTAAATTCGTGTAGCGTGTGTGTAGTATGAGAAGAGTGTAATATAAACGATGAGGCGACTCTTCTGGATGAAATGAAGAGAAGAGAAATGGAAATGGAACAGAAATCCAAGTTCTTATAGAGAACTTCCCGCAATGGACCCCACATGGTCGTCCTCTATTGATGTTGATGCCTACCATAATATGAGAATTGTGCTATATTGGGCAGTGTGTCGTTATCTTCCTGTAGGAAATATCAGCTCAATTCATCTTTGCATTGAACTCCATTGGATTCCAGATCCATATTCGACCATATCCTGTTAGTGTACTTTGAAGAAATTAGCATTGCATAGTCTCCATCCCAAAATCAAGTGATATTGAACTCTACTCAATGCCATGAATCAAACCTGATTTCCAATATAGGAACAAACTCCATTCTAACGAGAGAACAATATCCTTTCAGATTCCAGTTCGCGATCAAACTGCAATCCCCGAGTACTTAAGGATAAATCACTCGATGAACTGAGAAATATGGAGAGACAAAGACAAACAAGCTGCCGAGTCGAAATGCACGGACATTAGAACAGGATATATCCAGTTTCATTCCTGAGATTGTCAGTTACAGTTCGATTTATTTCAGCTCGATTTCTTCCATGTCTGGGTAATCACTGGTAGAATTCTGGGGAATTGTTGAATTCTCATCAGGAAGAATAATACACATTGACAAGGAAAGTTATCCAAGTAGAGGTATAAGTGTACTTGAATATCTTCATTGGCCTACAAACAGTATTTATTGAAAAGATGCAGATATGAGTTCAGTTGATGAGTTCGGAAACTGGTACTCAAAATCATTCCACTCTATAGATGATTAAATATGACCGAGGAATTGAAGAAGACTTCTCTTCATCGCACAGATTAATTATCTCTTCGAGACACCACATCGCCCCAATGATTCATGAGCTGTTGATGATTCGTTGTTTTTCACATCAAAATCCACACAGTCCTGCTGTTCTGCAACGACAAGAGAATCTGGAAAAGCAAAACAAACTGCATCCCTCAGACGATAAACATGCTGCGATAATTTGAATGGAACGGTTGGATCATGGACCCAATTGTCTCTCCTGGTGATATAGAATTAATTGGTTCTAGAGAGGTTGAAAGGGAATCTTTGATAGCACCAGTGATACGACATGCAGCATTCCTTCTCAATTTGATATGACGTGTGAGGATAATATGGCGCATTCATGATCAAGAACATGCGGTAACAAGACAGCTGTATGAAGTGAGAGATGATATCTTGGTTGTGACAAACTCGCGCATTTTTCGCGTGAAATATCAGGTATGTTCCCACTGTCTTTGCTCACGCTGATGACATTTCATTATTTGTAGTGTCTAGACCAAACGCTACGGGTTTCAGTATTGTTTTTGATACTGTGCAATGAATTTAAGTGACTGTAGATTGATAGATTGATGACTCTGAAAGATTGGGCTGTGCCCATGCGGAAATGTGATGTTGGAGATTATAAAGATTATTCTGAAAGGGAAATCTTCTTCTCGAATTGAGTTAGAACCTGCTTGAAGTGGAAAGGAAAGTAATACAATCGAAAAAAATAATATGCAAGTGGAAATAGTGAAATTTCAGTAATGTATTGTGTCATATACAACACCTCACTTCATCCAATGATAATGATAATATGTTTATTCACGGAGTCCAGTACATGCATATAGCAGTTTTGTCTGCGAAAGAACTGTTCATTTTGTTTTGTTTTGTTTTGTTGCGGTGTTACAGAGTGGCAACTTTGATATTTCAGGTGGAACACCCTATATATATAATATTATTTTCAGAATGTCTAACAAGTTCCTGATAACTTGAGACGATGCAATTTGGTATGAAGTCAAGGAATACCAGAAGGCTCATTGTCCTGTACTGAGATCTTATTCAATTTTATATAGGGTAATACAAAAACTCTCTCGATTTATCCACTAGAAAAAGTGATTGTAATTCGATATTTTCAAATAGAACACCCTGTATTTCATCATCGCATCGAATAGCAGTTCAAATCACCTACTTATTCATGTGTATATATCTATCTACTGAGGTTTTTCAATTTTTTTTTATCTGTGGACAACACGAAAGGGAAACCTATGATGTTCGAGGAACATCGTGTTAGCCAGCAGTGGAATTTTGGGAGAGTAGGGAGGTGTTGGAATTTTTCTTGAAAGTTTGGAGGTTGTAAGCATCAGGAAAGACTCCACTAGGCAAAGAATTCCATAACTTTGCCGTTCTATTGATGAATGATGCTTGGTATAGCGATGTTTGACAGGTCTCGAGCCTGACAGTGTAGGGGTGACCAGTTTGAGCTCGTCTGGTTTGTCTTCTAGGAATCGCACGTAGTGGCATAATAGATGATATCTTCGTTGAGCACCGACCGTGGAAGTACCAATAAAAAAAGGCAAATATCGCCGACCTTTCTACGATGACCTAGAGGGGTCAATGATTTGGTGAGTGGTGAGCGAATAGCTCTCTTCTGAATTGAATCTAAGAGCTTCAGCGTATGTTTGGGGGCTGAGCTCCAAACATGTGAACAGTATGGGACAGGTCGAATTTGTGCTTTGTTGATCATAATCAGTTGCTGGGATGTGAAGTATCTCTTCGCACGGAAAAGAAAACCGAGTTTTTGGTGAAGCAGTCTTCGCAATGGACCTCACATGATCGTCCCATGAGAGAGCACTGTTGGTGGTGACACCCAGCATGGATATTGACGACCTCATAGGAACAGTGGTACCCGACATCATCAAATTGGAAGGAATTAGTGGTAATCCTGGTTCAACTTTGTTATCGTTCACAAATCTCACGATATTCAGTGATAGATGGCTATGAAATTGACAGGTAGTGTAAAATGAGATATGAAATAACAAAATACAATATGACAATGATGAGAAACGATATAGAATATAGGAGTGACAAAGTTGAATCAGAAATGTGCGTGATAACAATTGAAGAAAAGATATCGCTCCAATTTCCGATGAACTATCGCCGTGTATACTCGATAGATACGAAATAGCACTGCATCAAAAAGGTGTTGATTCGTGTGCTGACGGCAGGCAACCTTCCGCAACCCGCAACTATGTCCTCGAAGAAGGTGTTCGCCGTGAGTTATTCGATCCAGACCCTCTCCTACATCATCCGGGTTCTGTGTTGAGGTGCGCATAATTCCTTGTAAATGTAAAATATCAGAGGTCTCTGGGGTGACGTAGAGCACCGTACCGTGTTTCGCAATACCATTAATCACGAAATATGGATTGCCGCCTCCGACAATGTGAGATGACGCACTCTACTGGAGTCAGTGGAGGTACACGGAATCTCATCCCCAACATTATTATTATTGCCTGCCTGTGAAAATGTTATCATGTGGTCGGAGAAAAAAATAAATGTTCGAAAAACAATATTGAGAAGTCAACCTGATACCATCTCTATCTTTGAAAATGAGGATATAAGAGTAGATGCTTAAGAAACAACTTGATTACTTGGTGTCTATATTGATAATGGGAAAATGGTGATTCTGACTGTTGCAGGCCCAATGAAAACGAAACAAGGTATGCATTTTACTGAGAGATCAAGAAACTGACGATGAAATAAATGATTCTTTATGAAATATGAATATTCTCAAATGAACATCGTTCCAACTATGAAATGAGAAATAGTGATGGAAAGGAAGAAAGCATCACTAGCCGATTATTTTCATAAACGTGTTTTCCCGAGAATTACTGCATTGAATTCCAAAAACAATGAAGCGTTGGTAAGGGATTTCGATCACCTTCAAAATGATGTATCACTTGACCCCTTACACCATTTGAGATTCAAGGGTTGGAGCACACCCGTCCGAGGGTTTTGAAGTGAAAGAATTGAAAACATGCGCGAAATATTTTCCACTCGAAATAAAAATCGTCCGGTTCGAGCGTTTTTTTTTTTCTGAGAATCGGCCTTGTTTCGTTTTCATTGGGCCACCCAGTATGTATATGAGCTGTGCATATTCGTCAATCTGAACAAAGATAACTTCAATTCCAGCGGAGAAAATCATCTCCATGAAAGAAAATTCAGAAATACCCTCGTACCAGACCCACACCGTAAAAGTAAAAAAGTTTCAAGAAAGCCACCTGTTTTTTGGCTGCGAAGACAACAATAAGCTAGATCAGGATATCGGAACTGCCCCAAATATGGATATATTTGAGAAATCATTGGAAACTCACTCAATAAATGTGAATTTCCACACTGTGGATGAATATATTGCAAAGCTCGGGTGTTAATTGGAGTGTGTCTGTTATTTTTATCAATATCTCTATGGGTATCTGCTATGTACACATTTATTATATCTATCTAGACGTTTTTATTTTCGTTGTTTTTACAACTGTACCTTCCAACAAATGGATTGCACTCTATTATTATCACTATTATTATTATTATTATTATTATTATTGTCTATAGGCTACACCTCGCGAACTTTTCCTATGATCTTGTTGTTCCCTTCCTACCAAGCTTCCTACCTGGTGCGCTCGTAAAGCCGGCGTTTTTCGCTATCAAGTGATAAAGTTAGCACTGCGGTTTCACAGGGAGAGTGAGATTGAATATGTCTACGTTATATTCAATTATATTCAACGCAAATGTTTCCTGTAATCGCAATCACCCAGTTCTGATCCAATGTGTCGATTTGGTTTATGTTAGTATGTTCGAGAACAATCGACCCGAGTTAGCATGTTTGGAGAGCCTCCTCAAATATCTGAAAGCCGCCACTGGTTCTGCTCATCGAAGTCTGTCTGATGATCTGGATCAATCTGGAGGAGGAGATACAACGCTTCTTATGAGGTGGAGTAGGCATGAATAATTCGGATCGATTCAAAGCGGAGATTAGGCACTTTTTGTGTGTTAGAAAAAAAGGTGTTAGAATTGCTGTGGGATGGAAACTTCAAATTGATGAGATGATGGTAAGGAAGAAGAAAATTGTATGGTGAAATATCATTTTTTACGAGTTTTCCCATCACTCTACACACATGTAGAAAAAAATTCGGGTATCTTCATGCTGGACTCTGAATCTCATCATTTCACCTGGACGCAAATCTGTATAACATGTTTTTTTTTTCTAATTTGATGAATTCTTCATCTTGAGATCATGAGAGATCGTCAGAAGATCTCATGATCTAATTTCCATTGGAAGACATTTTTTTTTCATCTGTGGACAACACGAAAGGGAAACCTATGATGTTCGAGGAACATCGTGTTAGCCAGCGGTGGAATTTTGGGAAAGAAAGAAGGTGTTGGAATTTTTCTTGAATGTTTGGAGGTTGTAAGCATCAGGAAAGACTTCACTAGGCGAAGAATTCCACAACTTTGCCGTTCTATTGATGAATGATGCTTGGTATAGCGATGTTTCGACAGGTCTCGAGCTTGACAGTGTAGGGGTGACCAGCTTGAGCTCGTCTGGTTTGTCTACTAGGAATCGCGCGTGGTGGCATAATAGATGATATTTCCGTTGAGCACCGACCGTGAAAGTACCTATAAAAAAGGCAGAGATCGCCGACCTTTCTACGATGATCTAGAGAGGTCAATGATTTGGTGAGTGTTGTGTCATCGACTAGGCGAATAGCTCTCTTCTGAATTGAATCTAAGAGCTTAAGCGTATGTTTGGGGGCTGAGCTCCAAACATGTGAGCAGTACTCCAGGACAGGTCGAATTTGTGCTTTGAAGATCATGAGCAGTTGCTGGGATGTGAAGTATCTCTTCGCACGGAAAAGAAAACCGAGTTTTTGTGAAGCAGTCTTCGCAATGGACCTCACATGATCGTCCCATGAGAGAGCACTGTTGGTGGTGACACCCAGCAAGGATATTGACGACCTCATAGGAACAGTGGTACCCGACATCATCAAATTGGGCATTGTGTGATCAGCCTTCTTGGTGAACATACAAGCTTGAGTTTTAGTTGCATTGAATTGTACTAGATTCTCAGATCCCCATTTCAGAATTATTGTCAGATCCTCATTTAAAGCATCAACCTGTCTTCGCCTTGCACCTCTGGCCTCATTGGATGATATAGGGGCTCTAGAGGAAAAGGCGGAATGAAGTGTACTATCATCCGCAAAGCTATGAACTGGGCTGGAGGTCACATTCAACAAATCATTGATGTGGAGCAAAAACAAAGTTGGTGCCAAGACAGAGCCTTGTGGAACACCAGCATTGATCGTCATTGTATCAGACGAGACCCCGTCTACCACCACGTAGAGTGATCTATCTGCAAAGTATTCGAATTATATATGGTTGGGTAGGGAATGGGAATTCCTCTCGAAAATTCTTATGAGAATATCAAGGTCTGTATTTGAATCGAAATTATTTCGACGCATGAATAGAGTAACCATCGAATACTCTACTATTCTATAGCTCGATATCCGTTCCACTACATAGTTCTTCTGGAATTCTTCTTGGGATAATCGATTCACAGTTATAGAAGTCGAGGAGAGAAGTTTGGAACACAGATAATAGAATTTATCTCCATCTCCATAAATCAGTTTTCTATTGCATGGAAACTTTCCAAACTTCAAAACTTCGAGGAGAATTGAAGGCTAGGAGAGAAAAATCTGGCTTTAAGTTTATTCGACATTCATTTGAGGAAGTTTGAAATATTAACTTTCAGTTCTTCTCCAGCAGAAAATTGGTGTATTTCTGAATTTTGTTTGCATATCCATTACAATAAGCAGACATGTACAGTGGAGGATATAAACTCTCTCCTTCTTTTGATCCATCAGAGAGAACTTGCGCTAACTTTGGGTAGTTCATATGAGACGAAAGTATCTTTTCCTGAGAAATATAAATGAAAAGAGGTGAAATTTTATCTCATTCGATCTATGAAAAATTCAACAGATCATAGACCCGATTTCATTCATTGAAGTTTTTCTCACTTTTCTTATCTGATACCTGAAATCCTAAACAATTGGGAAATATTGTCTGATGATAAATTGTATTATTATTATTATTGTTATTATTATTATTTCGGATGTTCACATTGTAAAATGATATCTGGAGCGGAAAGCGAAATCATGAGTTGTTAGCCAACTCTAATGAGTTTGCTGAACTCTCTCGAAGCGATTTTGAGGATATGATGTGAAACTTTTGGTACTAATCCAATATTTGAGCCATGCTGTTGCTTCTAGTTGGGGAATAATGCCGAAAATTCGAAAATAACTAATGGATGCAAGCTTTCCATGGATCTAAACAACACGCTATACATCCACATTGAATATTGAGAATGGAGAGCAAACTTGCAAAATGCTTCCTATATCCATATGTTTTATATTCAGGATAATTGAGCACATTTCAAAATATCAGGCAACGTTCAACAGCAAATCGATAAAATAAGATATTGGCAACTTTTAGTAATATCTATTGGAATTTTTTCTGTCCATATTCTTATTGTAATTAATTTTTTCCATCCTGGCAAAATATGTCCTTACTACAAATATATTGAAATGATTCTCAAAAATTTTCACTTTATTTTTTAGAAACGAGGAGATAAAATCCCACAAAACTCTGATAGATGTACATTTTTTAGTGTTCATCTCTCAGTGTTGAGAGGTATGATGACTCAAATTTGATGGAAAAATTCCGATTTTACGTTTCTAATGTCCACTAATTCGATTCAAATTCCATTCGCTAGCATAAATTCATATCGTGCTGATTAATATCCAACTGAAAAATATGTGAATACGATGCTGTCGATTCCAGTACATCAACAATAAAACAAAACCTCCAATGATGATCCAAATTTCATGTTTAATTCATTTGCCATTCAATGAATTCCATGATGTATTGGAAAATAACGATGAATATATTGGATAGAACTTGAAGCTATTATTGATACGATGAATTATACGTTTCAACAACTGCGAATACGGGATTTATATGGAATGTTATGGATATTTTATTCATTTTGTTATCATGAAATGCATGAAAAAGACACCTATAGATCAAACGTGAACAATAATTATTATATATGTATTATATGATAACACTATGATCAATGGTATTATGTTAATTAATCGAAATTATCGTATTTGTCTCTATTCAACAAGATGAAAAAATACGGAGATCAAATTTTTTTCGATTTACAGAGTAATCATCGTTTATATACTCGGGTGCTCAGATTGAAAATTTTCCTTCAAGAGGTTACAATTTTACAGAGTGTCCCTCAGACCAGAAAAATCGGATTGGATCAAACTAATCTCAGTACAAAGTTATTCAGTTTGAGTACTAGACGGATATGTAGTAACAATTTCCGGATTCGGATCGTTTCAGCTTTATAACTTATAGCTTCGGCTTCATAATTTCAATCAAATTTGGTACTTCGGAAAAAATTTCATGGGCCAATGAAACCCAAATCCTAATCATGATGAATATCATTGCATCAGCGTGGAACTTGATTTTCTTATCGAATAATCATTTGAAATCTCACCGTGGAAAATATTCATCCGACTGTTCTTACCTCAGATCAGATCTGAGGTTCTTACGATGGTTTTGAACTGTCATTCTGGAAACACTTCGTCCGACGAAAAACTATGAAAACAGCGCTTTCCGAATTGTTCTGTTATTTAGAAACTTGCCCATTATCACTATGACTCATGTAGATCGAAAGTGAAACCTACTAGTACGGAAATATTCGAAAAACGCACGCTTGTAGTGATTGATGAATGAAGTGATATTTCAACTGAGAATTTTCAATGAGAAACGATACAGTTGAAGTTGATGAGTGAAGTTGATAGCTAGATTTGATAGTTGAAATATGAATGACAATGGACAGTGGGTGGAACTTGGGATAATAATGATACAAACATCCATGACAGTAGGAAAAGTAGTGCACATAACTTTCTCCTTTCGCGTGTATTCGCCGCTACAAATATATCACTTTCCATGCACCCTATTTATGTAATATACTATTATCTCGCAATTCACAGTTGAAAGTGTAAATTAGATTTGGAAAATTCGATTTGCACGAATCACTTTGGTCACTATCAACATCATCCGATATTTCTCCGAGGATATTGTACAGTGCAAATCAATTATCGATCACCAGAGTAACATAATTATGATCTGACGGCGACCAATTATAACTTGGAGTATTGTTAATCATGCAATTAACTAATTGCGAACGGAAATGGTAGTCCAGACGAAAACGATGAAGTGAATTTGCATTTGCATACGAATCAATACTGCAATCAGTATCACTACGGTTTCGATTCATTCATGACTGCCCATTGTGATTGATGTGGAATATACCGGGTGTTCCAGTATACCGGTTTTATGGAATATCTCAGCTGTTGCAAGAGATACGGAATCGAAATTCTCACTATTCAATGTGTACACAAAAACCTCCAATTTCAGCTAAACATCAGTCAGTACTTCTTTCTTTATTTTGAATAGCAGACTGTATACAGGTTGACCGGTAATTGTGCGCGAAAAATTAAGGGAATGATTCGATTCGGAAAATTCAAGAATTCATGTGAAATATCAAAGAAAATGATTGTTGAAGAAACTTGTTGATGTATTTCTGAATCTCGATAGTGAAGTGGCAGCACACGTGGAGAAATTTCCAACCCCTTGTATGTTCGCTCTGCAATGAAGGTACATTAATTATCGGTAATGCTTGCCTCCAACTAGAGAAAATTAGATCGTATATACCGAAAGAGCTAATTATTCTACAAATAATTTTGGGTTAATCAAGCCGAAACAATCAGAACAAACAAGCTATTATTACTGATAATTGGTAATCTCTGTGGAGGGAAGTTTTCTGTTGATTGGAGGATATCTCGCGTTATGATGTATAATTTCTCAAAGCTGGAAAAGAAAAACTGTCAGCTGTAACCTTGCATATAAAGGGCATAAAGTGAGTCTAGCATATACAGGGTGTTTCATCAATATTGTGAATAAGATAAGAATTCTCATAAACTTGTTCGACGACAATTAGTTCTCACAAAACACAGGGTGTCAAAGTTTTTGAATGAAATGGAAGAAATTTTTTTTTCGAATTGGTTAGGTTGACCATGACAAGATAATCACTCCTGATGCTATAAGAATTTGTAAAACTATTCGAGTGACTTCCTAGGGGCAGCATCAGCTGATGATATAAAAATCTTACTTTTTGAGAATTATTTTCTCATTTCTCAGCAAAGAATATACTTCGAAATTCTCAAAATACTAATGAAACACATTATATAGCAATGTGTTTGATCATGTTGAGTGAGGAAGTCATCAATGTACAGAGTGTTACCCACTCCATTGATTTTTCTTCAAAAATGAAGGAAATAAATCAAATGATCTACTATAAGATGGGATTCCATTACTGAAAATCCATTTTCTAGGCGCAGATTCTTTTTCAACAAACAGCAAAATACTGTCAGCTTCACAAGCTCAATCCTTATAAGAGAATATGCTCCATCTGAGAAGATATTATATTTCGACCTACTCCAAATGAGACCAACTTTGTGAATCATTCACTTTTTGAACAATTCCGAAGATTTTCGAGCAAAATAAAAATTGTTTTGAAATTGGTGAAAAAATGTTAGAGTTACAAGAGTGGCTTTTCAATCTGTGGTTCGGATTCACGTTCAAGCTCGCCTCAAGAATATTTCAGTTAGTTATAACAGAATTCAGAAAAAGTTCATTCACTTCTCATCTAAAAACTTGTTCTACGCCATCCACCGTGAATCACTCTGTATATAATTAATAGAACTCGCTACACTCGCTCTGGATTCTGTCACTTTGTGGTCTGACACGCACTATACACACTCTAATCATTAATAGCCATAACTAGATTATGCTACAGAGTTACAAATATTCATTTCATGCAAGCAGGAATTTCCATCCCTGCAATCATGATACAGAAATCCATGAATAATACATGGCCAGGGTTCACTTCTTTGATAGGAACTCCTTTGATTCGTTTATTAATACTGGTGTTAGCAGGAAATGCCGATGTTCCTGTATATTTTAGACTCTGGACGAATATAAAGTGGAATTGAATAATGTGAATCAGGATTTCAGAAGTATAGTGTATAAAATACCTATTCTGGAATGTTTCGCACGAGCCGAAGTGGTTTTCTGAAAGACTTATGAAAAGTGAAGATAGCGGAGGTCGGTATTTTGAAAACGAGTAAGTTTTCAAGTTCGAATAAATTGGAAACAATCCGAGGTGTTTCAGGAAATTCCAAACGTGTTTTTTGAATCGAGATTATTAGGTAATATTTCGTACTTCTTATATTAATCTAGTGATTGAGATAGTAGAAAAGGAGTAACAGAATCCAATATTGATGAGTTCTTTATTTTATCGACTCCAATGTCCTTTTTGAGGAAACAAAAAAATTGTATCGTTAGGTTAGGTTAGGTTAGGTTAGGTTAGGTACCTGTTTTTGGTGTAGTTTCTTGAGTAATATTTCGTACTTTCCATATTCATCTAGTGATTGAGATAACGAAAATGGAAACCGAAAGGCACAGAATCCAATATTGCTAAGTTTCTTGCTTCATCAACTTTCCAATGTGTTTTTTTTTTTCAGGGAACATGAAGATTACATCGGTACGTTAGTTTAGGCAACAGCTAGCATATTTCAATTCATCTAACATTCGATTAACATTCGAAACAATTTATTCATCAAGTCTGTTTGTATAACACTGATTTCGCAGCTGAAAGAATGGTATTCAGAACGGAGCAGTTTTTTTCCAACAGCACCATTATGACTATCATCTCATAATTCATTACACAAATGGAAGTCTATTCAGGTAAATGTTTTTCATAGCAGCATGAACTTTGCAACTTTGCTTTTGGACAGCAGCGAAGTTGAATCTATAATGATTTTGGAACATCATGTTAGCCAACGGTGGATTTTTCTAAGAGCAAAAATTGCAAACTTGGAACTTTTTGAAAGTTTGAAGGTCGTGAGCATAAGGAAAGACCTCACCATGCAAAAAATAGGCAGTTCTATTGATGATAGAAGCTTGATAGAGCGAAGTTCTGCAGATCTCGAGCCTGGCAATGTACATGACCATGATGATAAAATATTCAGGAAGAAATAGCGGAGCCACAAATGATATAGAGGGTATCTCACATGGAATATCAAAGATGTTGCTGCTTTTTTGTGAAAATGGCAACGCTGCAGCGCTGGAAACTTTCCGAATCAATGGATCTGATCCAAATTATTAAAATATTCCTGTCTCGTCTGAAGTACCAGCTACGGGAAACACCCTGTATAGTTTTTTGTGTTCTCTTCTCATTCAGAATTCGAATGATGATCGAGAAATTACATCTTGATTCATCAAAATTCCTGAAAATGATTGATTGTTTTTATTTTGTGCCCATCCTTTAATTGCTAGCTATCTTACGTATATCAGAAATTCACACTGACCTCTACATTCTCATTATTTTTTTTTTTAGATTCCTTCGACGTTACAGCATGTTATCAAATATTGATTCTTATTATCTAATGAGTATAGTTATCAATTCCGAGACATCAAGAAAAGTTCTATGAAAGTTTCTTTTTATTTGGTTTCGAAAGCTCGATTGAGTCTAACTCAATCATTATCGATTATTCAATCAGTTAATTTTTTTATCCATCAGTTATTCAGTAATCAATGCCATCCACTTGTCCGAATCGAATACCCTCTGAATGTATAACTAGATACAATTCCACATCAGAACGAGAGTTCTGGCCTCACGAAGTTCCACCCCTCGAAACTACCTCCCTCTATATCCAGTCTGCATCTGGCAAATCATCCTCATTCATCTTCCATCATCTTCTCCCTTATCTTATATTCTCTGCTCTCAAATTTGATGTTCTTCAGACTCTTCTGGGCGCTCAAGATAATAACATGATGTCATCTTGAGTGCGATTATCATAAAAGAAAATGTGTGTAACCGATATAGTATGTTGAAATTGGCGGTAAGAGGATAGTCTCAAGGTTTATCGCATAATTTGGGTGGAGAAAATGAATTTCCGAGGTGCTAAAAGACTGGAGATGATAGAAACCACACCTTTACAACATGGCATCGGAAAACTCGTTGTCTTTTTAGATTCAATTGGAAAATAATATTTGTATATGAGCAGCTCAATTTTGTTTCGATTTTGTTGGTTTGTATTTCACACTGTGAAATCAACCAATCGACTAGAGAGGTACCTACTAGAGAGTTACGAGGAGTGACTAACAAATAATAAATAATAATAATAATGAATGAATAATCGAATTGCATATCATCTTAGACATTCACCGAAGTTGTACTGAAAACTTTGTTTATCACGATATAGTTACAATCATAGTGGAAAATCCGAATTCTCAGTCAGATTCCTGTACTACTTCAGATCGAAAGCATAGAAAGTGGTGCAAATTTCTAAGAGTCATCACAAAGATCCATTCGATTGGAAGTTCCATTAATTACATCATTTGGATTCGAAAAATCCATGTATTAGATGGTACTCGGACAAGTCACTTCGAAATAACTGAATGAAGTAACTTTCCAATAATTTGCCGTTTTCGAATTATTAGTTAGCAGAATTATTGGAGGAAGAACAATAATGTTTTCCAGTAGATATCGATGGTCAAATGAATTTTGCGAAGAGAAAAATAATTTATTTGTGTTGAAAACGGGAGCAGATTCGTTCCCGAAACGTCCACCAAGATAAGTAGAGGTTTTATTCTTATTAAAAATATTTGTATTTCCAAATTTTTCAGAAGGAAGTTGTCACTGACGAATACAGAATTTCTCTTTTAGGTATCTAAAGGTTTAATTTCAAGCACAGTGACATTTTGGGGCAGATCACAAAATCTGTCCTTCCTCCAATATTGAAATAATTTTCAATAACTTCTACTTTTGTTCTTAGAAATGAGGAGAGAAAATCTCACAAGTCATTTGAATAGATCCTATCCAAAGTCCATTGGTGGATTTGCACATCACAATGTTCAATTACGTTCATGAAAGCTGAATCTTCATGGAGCTGATGTTGAGTTTTGAACAATATTTTGTATTCATAACAATATCTTTTCTGATGAATTCCAGTACGAGAATATTATCATCGATGAAAGTTATTTTTATTGTATCAGAAATCAACAACTGTAAATGAATCTCGAGTTCTCCACAATGGAAGTTTTGATATCAAAAATTCAACAACAATCACTATAGTGGAAATTAGCATTCTATTCCCAACAGTGTGATGGATATGAGAATGAGACTCGGTAATTTTTCTAGGTTAGTTTTCGAAAGCTATCCCTATCAAACACTCTTCATGAGAAATGATCCTGATTGATCTATCCAACCTCAAACATGTCATCTGCTGAATAATCTCTCACTCAATCATTCCAGAAATTTGTAGCAGCACTATCCGCTGAAAGCTCAATAATCGATTTAACAAGCGACCACTATCAATTTATATCTGATACAGCTCCTCTAGAGTTATATTCGCCATCATTCTCTGGATATCCGAGACCTTCTAGGTTATTTATCATCCCTGCCAGTGGTACCAAGATGTGCGATTCATTGTGGCCCAATAAGGCGGTCAAACCAACCCTCATTGGAGCTAATGACATCTCATAACTCGATGTCGATAAGCTTCCAGCTGGCATCTCTGGAAATCATCAATTATCTGGATGATAACGGTCGATGGTGAGCCCACTCTTGCATTTTTTTTGTCAGACCGATACTCACATCAGACTGGGATTCCGAATAGAGATATGACCTGAAGAAAAGATGCCCAAATGCAACTATTTGCAGACTTTTGTTCAGGTCAGACAGTCGAATATCTACCCACTGTGTGTACATCTAGCTTTTTCCACAGCAAGAAGCTAGAATTGCTGTGTATGTAGTATATTGAAAAGAAACCACAATTTCACTGGTCACTGAATCATGGTGAATCCATCAATCTATTTATTTTTCCATAGCTAGCATGGGCGTACTGAAATCTTTCTTGGAAGTTTGGAGGTTGTCAGCATCAGCATCAGCAGCATCTTTCCTGTAAAGACAGAGAATTCCACAACATTGATGTTCTATTGATGCATGATGAAGAGCGAAGTTTAAGAGAAGAGATCGATGAATCCACGGGTATAGTATCAAGGACTAGGTGGAGCTCTCTTCTGAATAGAATCTAATAGTTCTAGCCGATTTTCGGGAGCTGAACTCCAAAACACGTGAACAGTACTCTAGGACAGGTTGAATTTGCGATTTGTAGATCGTGAGCACTTGCTGAGGTGGAAAATTACCTCATCACACGGAACAGGAAGCCAAGTTTTGATGAAGCAATTCTAGGTGAGAGATGAGGTGGTTATACCAAGCATGGATTTCGAATTGCTTCATACCACCACACTGTGTATTCTGTTATTTGCCTTCCTGGTGAAGATACAAAGCTTGATTTTCGTTCACACTGAAATATATTCTCAGATCCCCATTTCAAGATTATCGCCAGATAGATCCTTGCCTTGATATTCTGATAACTCTATCACTGTTGACTTCAAAGGTTCTAGAAGGCGAATGTACATTAGTATCTCGTGATGAATCAGTAGTTCGATAATGAAAGAACAGATCAATGTGACCTCCAGCCCACTTCATAGTTTTGCGGATGATAGTACACTTCATTCCGCTTTTTCCTCTAGAGCCCCTATATCATCCAATGAGGCCAGAGGTGCAAGGCGAAGACAGGTTGATGCTTTGAATGAGGATCTGACAAGAATTCTGAAATGGGGATCTGAGAATCTAGCACAGTTCAATGCAACTAAAACTCAAGCTTGTATGTTCACCAAGAAGGCTGATCACACAATGCCCAATTTGATGATGTCGGGTACCACCACTGTTCCTATGAGGTCGTCAATATCCAAGCTTGGTGTCACCACCAACAGTGCTCTCTCATGAGACGATCATGTGAGGTCCATTGCGAAAACTGCTTCACCAAAAACTTGGTTTTCTCTTCCGTGCGAAGAGGTACTTCACATCCCAGACACTGCTCATGATTTACAAAGCACAAATTCGACCTGTCCTAGAGTACTGTTCACATGTTTGGAGCTCAGCCCCCAAACATACGCTTAAGCTCTTAGATTCAATTCAGAAGAGAGCTATTCGCCTAGTCGATGATACAACACTCGCCAAATCATTGACCTCTCTGGAACATCTTAGAAAGGTCGGCGATCTCTGCCTTTTTTATACATACTTCCAAGGTCGGTGCTCAACGGAAATATCCTCTATTATGACACCACGTGCGATTCCTAGTAGACGAACCAGACGAGCTCAGGCTGGTCACTCCTACACTGTTAGGCTCGAGACCTGTCGAACATCGCTATACCAAGCATGATTCATCAATAGAACGGCAGAGGTGTGTCATTCTTTGCCTAGTGAAGTTTTTCCTGATGCTTACAACCCCCAAACTGTCAAGAAAAAATCCAACACCTTCCTTTTCTCCCAAAATTCCACCGTTGGCTAACACGATGTTCCTCGAACATTAAAGGTTTCCCTTTCGTGTTGTCCACAGATAAAAAATAAAAAAAATCAGTGAGAGGAAGTTACAAAGGAGCTAAGAGTTATAATTCTGTGTGAACCAACAGTATTCATTACCTGATGAAGGTTCTGAGTTGGATTCGGTTGTTTCTCACCAAAATGCCATAGCCTGTGTTGTTCTTGGAAATGTATGGATAATTTGGGATGTTGTTGTGAAATATGGCTGAATCGAACCAAAATGAACGTACCGGAAGTGGCAGTGGTCGTTTTGGATCTGAGCAAAAGTGTGCGAAAGATGCAAGACCCAAGAAAACTGTCTGGATATCGTTAGGATGGCACTTTTTCTATCCGCCCCCAGCACAAGAACTGTTATCATGTCTGCGCTGCAGAACGTCCCATGGATGTCAAAGCACGCGTTGATTTTTTGTGCGTTCGCTGAAAGAGTTAATGATTCTTTTCAGTCAATGTCCATGAGATGAATGCGCTACTCTGCCGAAATTGCTAAAAGCGATAATAATAACTCTCTGAAGCCCTATATGCACTCCCGGCTCTCAGTGCATTAATAGCTATTCCGATGCAGTCGAGAAGACATCACTATCGCCGTTCCATTTCCGAAATGTATCAGCCATGAGCCAAGCCAATGGCGTTCAGTGAATCTTGCACTTGCAGACATTCTCGATCGGTCGCTGAATGCATGTTATAGAACTCCATTATCCATAATAACCGGTGTATCATCGGTTCGAGCTGGGGATACAGGGTGTCCCAGAGCAACCTGCGGAAGAGTCGACAAGAGGTCGGAATACGTGAAACTCAATAACATGTCTCGAAATAGTTTATCATATAACCAGTGTGGAAAGTGACATTTTTCGCAGGAGAAGATCTTTAGCACGAGCCGTACACCATTTTCCCTACTACTATAGTTTACCATTTATTTTCAATTGAAAAGGTGCAGGGTTCGTGATTTGGAACAAAAATGGACTTGGAATGGAATTGGGCTTGATTGAAAACAAAAATGACATGCAACTTTTCAATTGAAAAATCAGGGCTCACACATGAAATTAAACGAATTTGCTGCAGAGCACTCAGCATATATTCAGAAAATCCTTGATGATTCCATTGCAAAACGTCTCAAATGAGTGTTTCAATCATTCCCAGTTGTTCTGGAAGAAGATAGATTTCTCAAACACTAAAAATCGAAATTCAGGACTGTATTGAGAACTCGAAATCGAGTTTTTTGAGAAATAAGTTCCAGACCATTTCTTTTCGCTAGAGGAAGGATAAATGTTCATTGTCCAAGATATAGGATCTTATTGGCAAACTTGACGTGATGGATTTATAAAATTCCAACGTTGAACACGATTTGTGAACAATTACAAACACTATGAAGAATAAAAAATAATCTTGGTTATCACAGATTGATGTGATTATCCTAATTATCTAGTTCGAACAAAATTTGCTGAAATCCCACATGAGGAAAAAGTTAGACATGTAATTTTGATATTTTTTCTATCGTTGTTTTCCAGACAGAATTCAAAATATTGACTGGAATGCCTTCCATAAATATCAAATTCAGAGTAACAACTTCCAGGAATTTGAAATATTGGAGAATACCGTTCGCTCTCTTATTAAAGTAACAACTCCAAGACTTCGGTTAAATACTTAAATACAAAATAAATGATTACCCAAGAAACCACAACAATATTTAGAGAAGTCTAAATACGTATTTTGACAACTGTGTTGCCATCCTCAGCAGACCTGAAAAGTGAAAATGATTAGCGACTTCTTATTATCTTCCAAGACATTCTCCAGAAATTACCATCAAGAGTGTTTTTTTTTTGGTATATATTCATTTTGTGTTTGGGGGCTCTCTTGTTGTTTCATCAAATCGGTGTATTTGAGCTCTAGTTCATACAGCAAAATTCATCTTACGTTTTTCTGAGCCACCCTGCATCAACAACTGCATTATCCATAATAACTGGTGTATCATCAGTTTTGGTTGGATTCGAAGGAAGTCGAGCTGAAATGCGAGGACCCGAATCAGACAATGAATGAATTGATGTCACGCATCACCAGTCAAAATCGCTGCTTAACATGTAAATTGAATTTAATTCCACATCTGGGAGTCGAAACTAGGCTAGACGTATCTCTGAGATAACCTGTATATTATACATAGAGAGCACGGTCTTATTAATAATATTGTTTGGTTGGCGTTGATGTATTGCTAAAGACTTCATATTCATAATTTCTGACTCGATTGTTTCGCATACTTCACGGAGTGAGATAGACTCAGTTTCTGGAGTATAATATGTATCCCATAATAAGACAGGGCGTTCCATAGACGTCCATGTCATCTCCAACTCATGTCGGAATATCCTTAGGTCAATCTACCGGTTGACCCAAGGGAAGACTGTACGGTAATAATTTTACTTTTCTCAACCACATCATGAATATGACAAAAACCGCCAACCGATTGTTGGGATTCCTGATTAGACAGACTTCAAGTTGCACCGAAATCAATTAAATGAAAGTTTCATATTTTAGTCTCAATCGACCTGAATTGGAGTTTGATGCAGAAATATGATTTGTTGAATATGACATCAAATTGTACGAATTGAATTTTTGAGATTCCTTGACATTGATTCTAGAACTGTTCGATCTTATCAGCTCAGAAATGAATTCAAATTAACCACGCTGGAAAATAGACAATCTCTCACCTTGTCCTGCATGTTCTGAAATAACAATATTTTGAATTCATCTGAATTCCTTTCACTGATAACATTCAATGTTCAACCTAGAAGAACACGATCACTTGGTATGTTTACCACTCCCTTCATGTTAATATGTTAATCACTAGCAAATCAATTCAACGCCATATCGGATCTAGATCGGACAGTATCGAAAAATAGGTTGTGAACAATCATTTCCAACCGCATCATGAATCTCTTTGTATTTTCACATGAGCAACCGAATTTTCGAATGAATGTATATACAGGAACTGACAATAAAATGAATGATTCTTTATGTTATGTCGGATAGGACAGGGTTCGAAGAAACACATGAAGCACTTCTTAGATGAACATTGTTCCTACTACAGAATGAGGAATGGGGAAAGGATAAAAAGCGTTACTTTCCATCACTAGCCGATTATTTTCATAGACAAGTTTTCTTGAGAACTACTGCATTGATTTCCAAAAACAAGGAAGCGTTGGTAAGAGATTTCGATCACCTTCAAAATGATGTATCACTTGACCCTTTATCCCATTTGAGATTCAAGGGTTGGAGCTCACTCCTCCGAGGGGTTTGAAGTGAAAAAGTTGAAAACAAGCGCAAAATATCTTCGAGCTTTCTTTCCGAATCGACCTTGTTTCGTTTTCATTGCGTATATATATAAATATATATATACTGAGCAATTTGATATACCAGATACCTTCTTATTCCACACCATTATATTAATCTAGTGTATCTGGATTTATTATCCTTGTGATAAGACATCTATGGTCTGTTGTGACGAGAATTGATAAATTAGGTGGATGTGAGAATCCACCAACACACGGTATAAACTTACAGTCTACTTTCCACCATATCCTTTCATTTAATGAAATTCTATGTAAATAAAATCCGAAGTAGATCCTTCGACTCACTTCTCTTGCTAATATAAGATACCAATTCTTCGACATCAAACGTATTGTTAGAGTCAATCAAGACTAGATAACAGCACCTTGACAATCCAGGAGAATATATCATGAAGTGAACAATAAAAACTCACAATCGAAATGAAGCGAGATTCGTTCAACAAAGCATTCTCGACGTCTCGTATTCCACTTTGATCGTTAATTGCTGGACTGCTCTCGAGTCGAAGCTTTGAGTCGCATAATGAAGGGAACGTTTCATTGTTCTTTCGTCGATATCGTTTTCACCTAATTTGTAGCTCTCCATCGGCGACAAGTGTTCACAATATCGGTTTCGATGACCATTCTGTCTGTTGGTTCAGCGAAAATAATATTTCATCATCATAGTAGTCAGAACTGGCACAAACCGTTTTTGTCCTTCCTACGCTTATTGAACGAAAAATAAAATCCTAGTTTTCATTTTGATCATAAAATCAACCGTATTGAGAATATTGGGCTTCCAGTCTCAATATCTTGAATAGAATAGATATTTACGTTACTAGTCCGGTAAGTACACTTTTACAGTACGAGTGAGATGTTTATCAGTGTCCGGAATTCAGAAACGAGTACTGTAAAAGTTTACCGGACGTGTGACGTATAACATTTTATTTCATACTGCTAAAAAACAAAAATGAACAGTGAAAAATAAAATATTAATCTTTGTTGAAGTGCTACAACAAAAAAATGGGAATGTATCAGCAAGTAGCAACTCCCTAATAAATAATTCATCCAATGGAGCTCCTGGTATCCATATTCATGTGAACGAAAATTTAACGGTTAATATTACTATTAACAATAAGTAATTTCTGTGTAATGTTTTGCTGTTGGATTTTTAATAAATGTATTCATGCTTTTGACGCATAACTGAGTTTTCAATATTTACAATCCGGTAAAATTTCATTACGGGATAGTAGCACGTGATGAAATATTACGTGCGCCTATCCTGTAAAAGTCTATTTTCCGGATTGAAATCAGGTACGTAAACGTATGTTCTATGATGCAGTATGAAATAAATAACACTGATGATATTTTTTTTTGGGGTGGGTTGGCATTAAACCAAAGTTTTTTTGCCACAGACTTTTTGTATTATATGTATTGTATATGGGACCAGCACTGTCTCATCCATACTACACCCAGTCACCTTTTTTTTTTTCGCATTTCTGCGAGCAGTGGGAATCGAACTCACGACCGAGAAGTGGCTACCTTAGAATCACTGCGCCTTTGCGCTTATCGCCACCTCGGCGACCACACTGATGATATCTTTGAATTTGTATTTAATTAATTGTGAAGGATCACAAAGAAACGGAGATATTTTGGAATTGATCGATTGTTCATTCAGAACTAGGAATTCCACTCCAAAGAAGAACACATTCAACGATCTGGAGAGTGAGAAAGCTCTGATATCCTTCACACTGCTCTTCTGAATCCTGACAGCAGCAGGTCTAGCAACATCTCGAGTGATTTTCAGCCTCGAAGACCGAAGTTTCAAGAGATACTCTACGGAATATGAACCTGAATTGAATGATAGAACAAAATGATCCAAGAATGATGAACGTACTTGTTTGTAGGAAACTTATTATCACGAAACACATGCCCTCTCGGAAAAGTTATGGAACTCATCCCGGACGTGATGAAATCATCAGAGTCGTCGTGAAAACTAGCGATGCAAGGCGCTTCGTGCTTGCAAAGTTGAGCTGAGCTTGGAAAGCTCTCATTATTCCTCCTTGGTATGTCTCATTTCAAGTTTCTCACTGTTTTTTCATCTGTGGGCAATTCGAAAGGAAAACCTTTAATGTTCGAGGGACATCGTGTTAGCCGGCGGTGGAATTACGGGAGAGAAGGAAGGTGTTGGAATTTTTCTTGAAAGATTCTCCGTTGTAAGCATCACTAGGCAAAGAATCCCACAACTTTGCCGTCCTATTGATGAATGCTCAACTCTGCAAACTAGATACTAATGGACAAAGAAATTTGTGAATGAGTCTCCACCAAAGTGAGAATTCTGAGAAAATTCACAAAGGAAAGAAGATATTTCGAGATTCATTGGATGTTCAAGAGAAGTGATTATTTTGAAAACACGATATTTTCGAATAACTCGAAAATGGTGAGATTTCGTACTGAGATATGTTTGGTTCGAAGGAATCAAAATGAGCTCCCCTCTCACCTCAATTGACCTTCGTATCGAGCTGTATGTTTCCAGTACATGATAACATCTTCGATCTGTTGATTTCGGCATTGAAGATCTGTTAGCAGTTTGCAGATAATCCTTTGAAATTCAGACAAACGAATACACCACCACCTCCATCAACCTAAAACAGCATGTGGTCGACGTTCGGGGTATAATTGATCGACCATCATTCTGTCCCGTCCAGTTCGATGATTATTATAGATGGAAAACTCCGTTGCGAAGCAGCTCGATGTTCGATGTGTGGAAAGAGTAGCAAACAAAAGGGAAGTTCGATCGCGTCATGATAGATGAACCGATCGGTGGATGATTGGACAGCCTATATTCATAATTAATGGCTGGAAGCTGTTGGTCGCTAACCATAATTACTGTTCAGGATTCCAATCCTGTTCTCGTCATGAGTGGAAAACTGATGGGATAGTTCATCATGTGCCACAGGACTGAAGGAAAGCAGCCCCACCGTATTTTATTTATTTATTACACTGTTCAATAGGTTGCCCCATTCGAAGAATAGGAAAGAAAAAGGACGAAATGGAAATATATGCACTGCACATAAACTAGGAGAGACAAAATGATTAAAATAAGAATAGGAAGTATCAATATATCATGGCTATTCAGTTATTCACAGAATATGAGACAAAAAAAGGATCTTACATGAGATATTCCACAGTTGAACATGTCTAGATTTTCAGCGACTGCGTTATATGTACTAGTTATCTTATACAAAGGTGAATTTTTATATATGTCGGTTTGCGGAAAATCATACTTTCGGAAAGATTCACTTCCACTTGTTGGAATATTAAAAATTGGTAAATAATCCTAGTTGGTTCAGTCGGTCTAGCCCATCAGGTGGAGGAAGGGTTTCAAAAGTTTGTCCGAGATGGTGTTTTCCTGTTCAGCCTATAGCTATACTGATCGTTTCAAAAAAATATCAGAATATATCATTTCTTAAGTGAGTTATTGAATGAACCCTAGTTCGCGCCTAGAAAAAGGCGGAGGAATCCAACCAATGAAAACAGCAAACAAGAGAGAGCCAACCAGCAGTGATCAGCTGACTGTTGGCAAAATTGCACCTTCCTTCGTTGCCCATCCTGGCAGATATTCTATCGTACCTCCCAAGACCACAAACGAAACGACAACAACGCTTCGCCACACTATAGTTCCACCTTGTGTATGACGGTTGACAAAAACCCAAATATCTACTCGAAAGTATTATTTAACCCCAATCAGGTCTCTCCGACGTGATAAATTCTCCACCATTATCATCACTGCCCGCACAAATTCGAAAGTTAATGTAGCGTCGAATCTCCTGGATATTTTTTGAACGAGTCGTGTGAACGGTCGTAAATTTCTGGGAGGTGGACCGTTTGCTTGTGTCAGGAATGTCGAGTTTGCAAATCCCACACCTGACCAGTGGTGGCTCTGGCAGAACCGCTTGAAGCATTCGATTGAATGGATATGTACGTAGATTTATTGGTCCAGGCTTATTGGAACTCATGAGGGACAAGTCATCAAAAGTTCAGACAAGTTATAACGCAGGTCATGAAATAATTCGTTGGAATTATTCCGTAATTGCATATCAAATAGATGACATGAATTAACAATATTCATGATTGTAGGATTCGTGATTGTAGAAGTCAATTCACCAAAAATCGTTCATGTGGAAGTTCCAAGAAGTTATGAATATGTTTACATAATTTTTTCGGAATAATCATAATCGTGCAACAAGTTATCGATGTATAACCCGAATATCTTGTATTTATGGAATTCCTCTTGAATACCATGATCCATAGTACTGTTTTCACGAGTCGCCGCTGCCTCTGCCTCCTAAGAAACCGTTCCTCTTGCAGGAAATCAACTACGACTCGCCTAGAGGGGGCGTCAGCGTCATCACTGAGAAGGGAGACAACACCGTCAGCTACTTACTGGTCCAAAGGGCGAAGGACTCCGATTCCGGGAAATATACATGCAACCCATCCAACGCCAATCCCAAGACGCTCATCGTGCACGTTTTGAATGGTGAGTATTCACATCGGATCGGTGTAGTTGGAAATGCTATTAGCAGGGTTCGATCGGTATACTCCGAATAAAAGCAGATTTCCTAGAAAATTTCACACCTAACGTCAGCATTAACAATCGTTACCATAGCAACTAAACGAATAAAGAATGATATTTACATCCAACCTCAGATTATGTCCAGTTCCCTTCATAAGTTGATGAGTAAAAATCCAATATCTAATTAACCGTCGTTACCCTACGATTTTTTGATAATATTCGAGTCATTGACGAGTATATTGGAGAAATTCAGTCCTAAAGGAGATCCCTGTGGCACACCAGATGTAACTTTAATTGAGGAAGACACTGAGCTACCATATTTCACATATTGTACACTGCGGTTGAGATAATCTCCGATACATTTCAAAATTTGATCGTGATTACCTAGAGTTACTCCAGTTTTTGCAACTGGGGTTTGGCTCTGTCGAGAGCTGTCCATCACGAATCCTACAAAAGGACAAGAGATCCATGAAAAAGGCCGCGAAAAGATTCACTTTGTCATCGTTATCTTCACTTACAGTGCTGTTGCATTGATGATTTCTAGAAACATGTTGGAAGAAGAGGTCAGATTCAAGAGTTGCCAAATTTCGTATCCATCTCCACATCCATCACTATTCCGATATTAGCAGGAACATTGTCAGCTTGTTCTGTTTTGCGCTACATCCCAGCAAAAATTCACGTTTGAATACTCATATACGACTAGATGGGTACACCTGTGTGAAATTATTCAGCTTTATTACTCTGAATTTCCTTCCTGTGAAGCGAACTTTTCAACATTCAAGCCCGAGCCGCATGAAATAAAAATGTAATTATATTTGCACAGGTTATCCACGTACATTTTCCACCTGGATTCTAGCCCGGAGTATTAGAATAATATGATTAAATCTGGCAACGTGACTAGTCACATTTTATTCGCGGTTATCTGCTGCTGAAATTTGCATTTTTATTTTTGGGATTCGCTTGCTCTACAAGGAATTATTGAATAATAGTGTTATCGTTTTCCTTTCGAAAAAGCAGGAGCTGCAGTACAGAAAATGAAAGTACAAGAGTAGAACTTTATCTTTGAAGATGAACATATCATCGATGAAGGTTGATTCTGAGACAGCGAATATTCGAAACACACTGTATGATATCCAAAGTACCAGAAGAATACCTAATGCCACGAATCGAAATGAAAAAATATGAAAAAATTATCAACATATTCGATTTTTCAACCGTTTATCTCTGGTGACAAATGGAGTGATAGTTCTTTCATGAACCGCCTTCCATATTCTACCGATATATCAGGACAAGTCAATGATCGATATTCAAGGAACGGCTAACCATCACCAAGAGTAGAAACAGAACATAACTTAAATCCCCCCAGAATTCAATTCTCGAGTTTATCTAGTTTATATGATCCCATAAGTTTGTTGCAGCGTTTAAATTGTCAGGAGGTTAGTTGTGTTATGTTTTCTTTCGATTTCTTCATATCACCGGGTGTAGAAGGGTTGTATACACAGGATGAATCATCTAAATCGCTCATTGGAAGTTTTCTAGGTGCCAATGATGATGAAAAAGCCATCATCTCTTGGTAACTATCATACGAAGGTATGAGGAATGTTGATACTGATCGATATGGACGGATTTCCAATTGTTTCCTCCCAATTATGGATGAACCACAAGGAAGATCTATTTTTCCTCTTGCTGTTGCTCTAAAACAAATCAGATACATTCAGAAATTACTGATTACTCGACCATATGACGGTGCAAACTCAATTTCTTCCCGAATATCTCGGGAACGACTTAGGTATAGGGAAGGTATAGGTATAGGGAAGGAAGATCATGCTGAAAATCCAAAAAATCTTGAAACGCAATAAAAAATATAGGATTCCATTCGAAATAATGAAGTGAGTGCATACTCCAGGTGTAACTGTTGCCGCATTCCATCAGATGGATTTTCTGTTGTTGATTGAGAAATGTCTTTTGGAAAAGCACCTACCGCAATCGACTTGCTATCAGAAATTGTGCCAAGTCTTCTGATGACTTCCGAGAGACTTGATCGTCCTATACATAAAGGTCAACGATAAAATTGTCGCTATGAGTTTATTTGTACGAAAAATATCCATCAGATCCTGGAAGCGGAGTGATGCACGAAGGAGATTTGATGCCTCAACAAATTTTCGAGTTCGCGTCAAGTAAAACCTGTGGGTATAATTTTGTTCTGCTCGAAATCATCTGAATTGGATAACCATCGGAGAGGAATCAATTGTGTTATGATGAGGAAGAGCTGATTTTTCTCGCATCAATTGGTTGAATAATTTTGATGAATATGGATGATACGGAATACAAATTATACAGCGAAAATATTGAAATAAACAACGAATTAATAGGTCAGTGTGAACGTCAGTGTGTACTAATCTGCATATTCAAAACATTTCAGTTTCCTCCTGTTTTTGAAAACTTCAGAAGATAATGAGAGCAACAGTGGGTACAACATGAGATGTTACATGTTCAGCGCCATCTAACGGCGAAGGATCTAAGATAGGTTTCTCAGAAACTACCGGAAATCGATGGTTTCTGGTGCCATCTTCTGGTGCCATCTTCCGTCCGTATCAGCCCAACAGATAAGCAACCAAGTAGCTACAGATCTGTTGGAAAGATGGCTCTACCTGTATGAAAACTGTGGAAAGACCACATCCTGTGTGAAGAGCGAGACAGATTTGTTTCGACCCACCAGACGCCTCATCAGACGCCCTTGATTTGCTGACGAATTGGAAACACTTCGTGACGGTATTTGAACCTTTTGAGAAGAAGTTTGAGGTGTTCTGTGAGTGTTTTTATTCAATAGGACTTGTACAAGTACAGGAATCGTCGATATAATTCTCTAGGCCTGAAAATAGGCTTGCAGAATCTGAAAAACATGTAATGGATGAAATTGGCAGTCGACTACACTAAATGTGAACTGATGATTGGAATATTCCTCCAAGGAGTAGTAACTTTCGTCTTTGAGAAATTCTATTTGCTCATTGTTAGATCTGTCACCGGTTCGGAAGGGTCGTTCTCGCGGAAATAATCCCCAGCCTCTTGCGACCGGACCTCTTTTGTTCCCCGACACTCTTTCCCACCGCGTCGGCAATTATCCCGCTTCTGCCACCAAACGACGGATCCGTCAAACTGGCCCCCTGGCGCCCAAGACGCTAAACAGCGCGACACCGTTCCGGCCCGACTCGCAACCGATTCGGGGGGGGTCGTTTTGGAGCGGTTACGTATTACGGGAACCGCTCTCGGCGGCCGGTGGGCGTGACGCCCGCATCGATTTCGACAGATAACGATGTTCGTACGAATGTAATTAGCCGTCGCGGAAGGGAAACAGTCGGTGATGGATAAAAGAGCGATCGCGAGGTGGGAGCGTGTGTGATTTCTCCAAGAGATCCGAGAGGAACGTGGAAGAAAACGCGCGGTGAGTAGTGAAGAGAGAAGAAGAGAAGAGAGAAGAGGAGAAGAGAGAAGAAGAGAGAGAGAAGAGAGAAGAGAGAAGAGAGAGAGAGAAGAGAGAGAAGAGAAGAAGAGAGAAGAGAGAAGAGAGAAGAGAGAAGAGAGAAGAGAGAAGAGAGAAGAGAGAAGAGAGAAGAGAGAAGAGAGAGAGAGAGAAGAGAGAAGAGAGAAGAGAGAAGAGTGAAGAGAGAAGAGAGAAGAGAGAAGGAGAAGAGGAGAAGAGAGAAGAGAGAAGAGAGAAGAGAGAAGAGAAGAGAGAAGAGAGAAGAAGAGAAAGAGGAGAAGAGAAGAAGAGAGAAGAGAAGAAGAGAGAAGAGAGAAGAGAGAAGAGAGAAGAGAGAAGAGAGAAGAGAGAAGAGAGAAGAGAGAAGAGAGAAGAGAGAAGAGAGAAGAGAGAAGAGAGAAGAGAGAAGAGAGAAGAGAGAAGAGAGAAGAGAGAAGAGAGAAGAGAGAAGAGAGAAGAGAGAAGAGAGAAGAGAGAAGAGAGAAGAGAGAAGAGAGAAGAGAGAAGAGAGAAGAGAGAAGAGAGAAGAGAGAAGAGAGAAGAGAGAAGAGAGAAGAGAGAAGAAAGAAAACATAAAACAAACAGAACACAAGAATCTTTCAAGGAGAAAAGAGAAATGAGAAAAGGAAAATATTACTGACTCAGATGAATAATTCCATTCAATGATTCCTAAAAAACTTCACAGAGAAGTTATTCAAAAAATCATTTGGAAAGTGAAAATTTCTAGGACTCTAAAACGGATTCATATTCACATTCTCCGTGGACGGATTTCGGAACACTCCGAATTCCAATTTCAATTTCAAAAAACTATGGACATGGCACGAGGATTTCCAGAATTCCTGCTATGACGTTGGTGACTAATAGAAATGGAAAATGTATCTGAAGACGGCTGTTTCACTGAGCATTCCTAACCGCATATCCAGCCTTCTTCTCGAACTCTCGGTGGCAATGCGATGACTGGAATCAATGAATTATAAGAAGTGTTGAAAGCGCCAGGAACTAACTGTAGTTTCCTTCATTTCAGTCAGTTAGGATACATCCTCGATGAGTGTATGTATCCAACTCTCTGGAAATAACAGCTATTAAACACGAAAGAGTCAGAATCGTTCAAAAACACGAAACTTCCCTTCCAGAAGTTCCACCACGACGTTGTAGGTTCCGTTACACGTCGAGAATCCATTGAATAATAAAACATAACGATCTGCTCGGATGAACATCGGGAAAGGAAACTTTGCGAGATGAATAAATATTGCAGGAATCACGCTAGTTACCTTCGCAGAGACCCCAATTCGACCGGGGATCTGTGCTGATCCCTTCGGCATAACAGTTGAGAAAATCAGAAATTATGCATGAATTAGACACCATTCGGTATTTGTTGGGAAATGCAAATGCATTTACTGTATGGAGAGTTATCTACCTGAGCTTGCGATACGTGAGATTGTCAAGCCAGAATATATTTTCTCGGAGAATAGAAGAATTCAGATGGAGTTATTGAAAATATCGACAGCATATCAGAAGCTCATCAGAAGCAGAAGAAACAACAGGTTCACCAAATAACTTTATTGAGTCGACTATCATTCCCAAGTATCCCACTTCAAGTATTCAGTACTTGATTTAATATTCCATCGACATCATGAACAGCTGGGAAAATGTAGAAAAATCAGCAGGATGAAACCTACAATGGGTCTATTCTCTAGAGCCCCTATAGCATCCAATAAGATCAGAAGTGCAAGACAGAAATGGGGTTGAAAAAAATCTACTAGTCTCGTTTAGCGAAAAATCAAGCGTGTCCTCTCATCAAGAAGGCAGTTCACTCAATGCCCAACATATCGATGCTTCTCACTACAGTCTCACTACATTCTCATACGCAATACGGAATGATTGAGAAGTCAACAAATATACCTCTCATTGGAGAATGATTTGATAGGAGTCCACAACGAAGTGTGATTCGATTGATTCAACAATTGAATTCTCATTTCAGCTCAGGACTCTTTTTTGTCGCGAATATGCTGGATCTGCAATTCGTCTCCAATCAGTTCCAACAGTTCATTGCAATTCGAATAGTCTGAAGCCGTATTAGCAAAAAATGTTGATTAAACAATATCGATTTTTCAGTTAATTGCTTCACCCCATTCCCTACTGGAATAATACTTCAAACAGGTTTCCCTACCGAATAACGATATAATTATCGACATTCCAAGTGCCACAGCCATAATTGAAAGCCTGTTACAGCGTCCTCTCGTGGAACTGAATGGTTCGGGGAAAATTTCCGAGCATACAGGGCGATACTCATCTGACTTCTCGTCTCTATTTTTTTCTAGTGTTTGTGTTCACTCTTAAAGGAAATTTACGTCATCCTTGGTGATTATTTCCTACCAACATAACACATTGAAGGCTGTAAGATGAGTGAGTGAATGGTGTTATTTCTAGTCCCCGTTGCTTCGTAATGTATAACCAGCAGACACCAATCACCCTTCTGCAATTCTGTTTTGAACAATCATGGATGAGAAAAAAAAACCCAATGCGTCTGTAAACAGGAGCAGTTTTTCCTCAACCGACCACACTGCATTTTTCGACGCGAGGACTCAATTCTCAACTGACATGGCAAACACACATTGATACCATATCCACGAAACTTTGCTGAACAGGCCAAGAACAACGAACAACAACGGAACGTTGTGATGTTTGTGACCATCACGTGATTTGGAAGTGTGACCATGGCTAGACCTGGTCCGGTAATGACGTGAGTGTGTATGAGATTGTCGTCTAGGCGCGTCGAGGCCATGTGCCAAGACGTCACACAAGATTTTGGGATCGAGTCTGGGACGAAATGTGGTGTTGAATGTTCAGCGCCATCTAACGGCAAATGATCTGAGGTAGGTTTCTGAGAAACTACCAAAAACCAACCATTCCTACTAGTCCCTACGCTGTACGTGTACCATGTACCATGTACATGTACATGTATGTACCATGGTGGACACGTTTCAACTATATACTTCTATGAATTCGATCCCTTGAGCAAGAACAATAGGGACGAATTGTTGGGAGACCATAGTGCTGAGATCATCTCTCCTATGCTCTGAAAACACTGGGATTACCATACTATTAGGCTGTTATTCGACGGAAAGAGTCGAATATCCATGTAAATTTTCTTCGGATACAATTCCGATTCGATTGCATCGGAACTGGTAGCCTGAAGTGGCTTTAATTGGAGATTCCGATGTCTCTGTCGTTTGAGGCGCGATTCGTTCGAACCGAGTTTATATATTCACTGGGAAAAAAACAGATTCACCAGGCGAGTTATACACTCCAATTCCTCCTTTTGTAGTCAACGTATACAAATTTTATATCCAGTTTACAAATTCACCTGATTCATTTAAGGTTACGAGAATCAAACTCGACAAACAGCAGTTGCTTTATACCTACCAAATTATACTGGTAAAAGCTTTTTGGCTTTGCAGATGCACATTGAGGCGTATACCCCGATATTTACGATGGCTTTTTGTTCGCAAGTACTCCTTAATGCTTCTGCTTGGTGGATAAAGTGGCTCGCATAATTTGCCATCGAGTGTTCCGCATTTGAATTTCAAATATTGGACAAATATAGTGTTCGTCGATGGAGTTCAAGGTTCGAGTGAAGCTATAAAAAAATACGTTATTGCTCAGAATCTTCTGAACTTTGGAAATGCTCACAGGGAGGCAGTAGTTCTGGAGTTATGACAACTCTGCATTGATCAGTATCATTTCCAAATCTATGTAGAAAATGATACTGCCCAGCAAGAACCATTGAGAAGATTCGTAGTCTTTCCAAGTGGAGAAGAGGGATAAACAACAATGATTCTATAAACTTTCACGATCTGAGTACAGATTTTCAGTATCCTCAGATAAACATGAGACACTGCAAATTCTATCAGAACGAATATATGATGACCGAGAGAAGGTTTGCAAAACACACCGGAAGAGATCCATTTGAAGGCTTCATTGGTTACTAAGGTTATGAGTTGAATGAAATGAATAAATGGATAATGAAAATATGAACTGTGACCACACCTGCTCTGCAAAAAAAAATTTTCCTGTAGGTCTTTTGTAGAAAGTGATATTGCCTTCAATATTCTTCAATTTCAACAATAATCTTCTCATTTAGATATTTCGTGTGAATCATTCCTCAGAATTTCCCATGGGTAATTGATCAGAATCAACGCTATGAGACGATAGTTGACAACTTTCCTTTCCCAAGAATCGGATGTGTAAGAACAATTATCATAGATATCACAGACTCATAACGGAAGAGACGAGAGAAACTCGAAAAAGGTGATACAGAATGCCTGGAAGTCATAACGACCACGTGCTCGTTCTTGCCAATTACAGCTTCTCCTTGAAAAACCGTCGAACTGATTTTTGTTATTCTCTTAGCAACGGAAGAACTAGATTGCAGACAAGATCGAGACTGCGTTCTACTCGAGCTCTCCAATCCGATTGCCTTCCGTTTCACTCGCCCTGATAATCAAAGGAATTGACATGCTGCGAGATTTTATTCTGGACTATTTTCTAGACCAGTTTGCTCTGAACGTTTGCAATAGACAGTCTGGATGGTTGAAGACGAGGCGTAGATAATATAAATTGATTCTTTCATCGAACGAAGAAATTCGTATATCAGACAAATGAGGAGACAAGATAAAACTCTCAGCAGACTACTGAAAATCTGAAGAACCATTCAAATCATAGGAATCAATTGAAATTAAATTTAACATTCTTGTGGTGAACTTGATGGAAGCGATTCCCGAAATTCTGATATAAGTTGAAAGATATATTCAACTTTTGGATTTCAGTAGATGATCGGTGCGGATTCTAGGCCATATTCAGACTCCGATGTACGATCTGATTGGTGTGATGTCATCCAAAATCCATAGAGTTCGTGGAACATGGAACAGCGTGAGATGTTGGGAGAGGAGGGATGTATTCAAATTGAAGTTCGATGTTCTAATAATTCATCTAATACAATTCATTCAATGATACATCTAAGGATTGGTATCGACACTATATCAGCTGAATATGGAGGACAATTCAGAGACAATGTTCTCTGATGAATTGAGAATCCGTCAATCGGTCGAAGATATCGATCAACTCTCTTTTGAGAGCGTGATCTGAGATCGTCAAGCCATGTGAAAACCAATTGACTTCAACGCTTTTCTGGAAATTAACACATGTTCGTGAATTTCAATGTCACCGTGTCGAAGGAGTTTTGTTGTCGCTTGGTATATCGATCTAGAAAAACTGCGACTCTCGAACCTCCGTAGGATTTATAACGAACGTGTGCTCCCCAATGTCTTGAGATGAGACTCTTTAGAAACGTTGTTTGCTGTGGGGGAGCAGTATCACATTTTGCCTGAGGCTATTCAATTAACCAGGGCATAGAAAGCTATGCCAGACTGAAAGGGTTGGATATACGACTAACAGATTGCTCGGTGTTTGAAGCTACCGCATGCCGCATGAAATTCTCAACCCTTTCTGGTTCAGATGAATTTTCTTGATGACTAGGGAGTTGTGGTATATGTATCACAATTTTCCACTGCGGTACAGCCCGCCGTGTGCTGAGTTTGACAACTTCTTCTTGATGTTTCAGCTACAATCATATTATTGATACATGATATAAAACAGGAATACGAAACTGGGACCGATTGACAACTCGCAAGTGTGTGGGATCACCATTTCTCTCGATGAGCGGAAGCCGTGTAGGCGTATTTCCTGACATTTCAACAATGGACAGTGGGTGGAACTTTATATACATGTTCTCAGGGTATCATTCCGGAGAATTGAGATGAATTCATGCACAATTATGTCCCGCCCTGACTCAAGAATAGCAGAATGTGATTGGTTTATATCAATAACCGAATCACATTGCTAAATTCCCGAATCCAGGCATAGCTGAATACCTTTTTCTGTGTATCTCAGTTCTTCGTGCCAGATTTTCATCTTCGAATGGAATAATCCTGGAGCAAAATTGAAACCACTGAAATTATCATCACGAATTTCCCATCCGTCAATTCCGTTCAGATTCATGTAATAACTCGAATTAAAATATTGGAAGTCCATCATTTGTCGATCTATGTGGAATTATTGCCGCGTTATCGACCGAACCGTCAGCGATATGTTTGCTGTCAGAGATGAATTCATCTATATTATTCAATTGAACCGCCAGGTATCAGTACAGTCCTGTGAATCAGAGGATAATGAAACGATATTTGAAATTCTGGAGATCGTGTCATGCAGGCCACTCTGGATTTAATGAGAATAGTTCAGTGGAAACGATAGATTTCAATGGGTAACCACAATAGGCCCGTTCGATATTTGCTTGACTTGGTCCGTGAGGATGAATTTTCCCTTTACTGATTATTTGGTTGTACTATGATATATTACATAATGACGAATGATAACGACAAACCCCTACGATTATAGGTGATCAAAGAAGAACTGTAGAGCTTGACATTTGTCAATAAGTCTCTCGTCACCAGAGATGAACTAGAGATGCACTTAGGAGCGAGATAACTCTGTTATCGAGACGAATTCAGTTATTTCGATCGCAAATTCGTTTCCTACGGGTTTGACTCAGTGGTTGTGATTTTTTTCAGATTTTTGAAACAATAATTGGTAATTTCGAAATTTTCAAGCTACGATTATCCGATAAATATGTACCTTGAATCTTCTGACATTAACGAAATTTTTCATTTTTTGATCGAATCGTTTGAAATTCGATAATCCAGATGGAAATTGAACGAGGAATCGATTGGTGGATCGATCGAGTCTGTAAGACCAACCGTTCCGAAGATATGGCTCGTCAAAAGGAAAATAGTGTGGTTTTTGGCGAAAAACGCATTTAGGAGCGAGATTACTCCGTTATCGAGACGAATTCAGTTATTTCGATCGCAGATTCGTTCTCTACGGATCCAATCCAGTCGATTTGATTTTTTTCAGATTTTTCTATCAATAATTAGGAATTTCGAAATTTTCAAGCTACGATTATCCGATAAATATGTACCTTGGATCCTCTGACATTACCGAAATTTCTCATTTGTCGATCGAATCGTTTGAAATTCGGAAATCCAGATGAAAATTGAACGAGGAATCGATTGGTGGATCGATCAAGTCTGTAAGACCAACCGTTCCGGAGATATGGCTCGTCAAAAGGAAAATAGTGTGGTTTTTGGGGAAAAACGCACTTAGAAGCGAGATTACTCCGTTATCGAGACGAATCCAGTTCTTCCGATTGCAGATTCGTTCTTCACGGATCCAATTCTGATTTTGTGATTTTTTTCAGATTTTTCAATCAATAATTAGGAATTTCGAAATTTTCAAGCTTCGATTATCCGGTAAATATGTACCTTGGATCTTCTGACATAAACGAAATTTCCCATTTCGCGATCAATTCGTTTGAAATTCTGTGATCTGGGTTGAAATTGAACGAGGAATCGGTTGGTGGATCGATCGAGTCCGTAAGACCGACCGTTCCATAGATATCGCGCGTCAAATTGCCAAAATACGCATTCAGGAACATGAATAATCCATTATTTCGATGGATCAATTATTTCGATCGCTGAATCATTTTCTTCTGAACCGTAGTACTAATTGTGAATTTCTTCAGATTCTTAAAAAAAAAGTAATTAGGAAGTTCGAAATCACGATACATATGATGATACGATAAATATGTACGTTGTATTCTCATCGAAATTCGAAATAGAATAGAAAGAATCATTCAAGAAAGACATTCCTCTCCTGGGTGGATCCTCAATTCTTTTCAATTCCTCATCTCTGAAGTTAACTGTTCATATAAGAAAATCTGAATGCATGGTATCCACTGAGTTATGAAGCCTCGAGAAAGGGGGTGTAATTCAATCAAAAAGTGATATCAGATTCAAGCCAGATTGGATTCCATCAAATACCCCGATAAAAAAAATACCTACCCGAAGCTATATTCGAGTTCCTGCATGATATATTTTCTTTTTCAGTCACTCAGGCAAAGCTTCGTATCTCATATCAGCCAGATGAAGATGTTATATCAGGACAATATATTCATATAATATATTCATATTTTATTCATTGATTAGGCGAATGGCTTGAGATATCTGGCATAGAATACATTCCAACATACATTGTGAAAGTTGAACCTTCATGATGTATGATGTATGTTCATGACGTGTCACTTTCCACCTTATATACTTACTTACCTTACCTTTAGTTACACACTGATGCTATGAACAAAAATGTACGCATGCACTGCAAAAATGTTTTCTCAGATTATGTCGAAACTCAAACACCTTTTCACAGGAGGTCTGAACCATCAGAATGAATGAGAATCTGACCACTCAATCGATACGTTAAATTGAACGTTGTTTGAGTGGAAAAACTGTTGAAGGGGAGAACTGGAGCCGATGGAAAGCATTGACCTCCAGTTCTGTTCGAGATGTCAAACCGATAACTTGAATTGTGAAGTATCATTTTCGTGAACAGTTGTTGAATAATGATACCTTCTGTAATGTTAGCTCCTACAACGCTTCCTTCCTTTTTAAGCTTTTCAACCAATTCTACTCACCAGGACAATTTCAAGTAGGTATGGATTTCCATTTGTGAAGTTTCTTACTCCAATTTGGAGTGCGCCAATAAATGACTTCAGAAACTCACAGCGTTTTCAATTGGGATAAGTTCATGCACTCAGTGTAGATCTATCCTTCGTTGAATACATGTGTGAAACAGAAAAAAAAATGTTGAGGGCGAAGAGAGTTCGCACCTTGACGTTCGGAATCAAATTTGATGTGAATTATTTCTGTCGTTGAGGTCACAGTCCACTTTCACATCCGAGTTCGAAATGGAGTTGGATTGACTGCTTTTTGGAGAATAAAATCATTCATTGGACGAGTGTTCAACAGATGATACATAATTGATTTATAGCTGTGATATTTTGTCATTATTATTATTTATGTTGTCGATGTGAATTATTTCTCCTATTTTCATTACCCATTATTTCTTCATGATGTACTTACCTGTGATTCCATCATTCGACAAGTTCTACTCCTGAAATAGTTTTTTTCAAAGCAACTTATCGATGATGTCTATGAATTTATCTGCCTCTTGGGTGATTCATAGAAAAGCTTCAATAATCGTTCTCAGAAACTGATATATATATGAGTAAGTGTTCCTCATTTCGTCGGAAACTTTGAGGAAGTCGTCGAAATAGAGGAATCGAGGAATAGAGAACTTTCGTTGACTGATCCATGTCTTCGACGATGTTAACACAATTCCTCGTTGCAGGAGAACATCCAGCTGCAATGCAACATGGCGGCCAGCTGCGGCTCGAGTACCCCTTCTCTGCGGTCCTGCTGAGCATCCTGGTGGCGGTGGCGGGACCCTAAGAGCCTCGATGACGTCATCCGGAATCCTGCGCGACTTTTCATCGTCGTGCGGATTTCGCAGTGTAAATAGAACGAAGTGAATTTAAATTGAATTTTCCGGAGTGGTGGCACTAGAACTCTATTGTGGAGCTGTACACGGCCTTTCGAAGATGGTAAATATGATAATGGGGGATACGTACTCGCAGTTATCGCGAGTTTGCGTAGGAATGAACTAATTGATCACGCTCCAGGAGCAAGTTCTGGGAACGAAACCGGGAGGGTAATCATAGCATAGGCGTAACTAGGAGGGACGCAACTGCAACTAGCAGGTTCATTTCGTACGTGAATTTCTGATTTTGGATTCAATCAATCAGCCAATCGAATCATTCATTCACCTCAATCGTCAACGGACATTGTATAGGAATAGTCACAGAATAATACTGCAAAACTAAGGATCTAACAAATTATTCAGAACAACAACCAACAAGAGTTGGTTTCTTGTCCGGATATCCTTCATGCTGAAAGACAAGTCCAGACATAAATTGGTGAAAACTCATCGACAGTACGATAAAACATATATAAATAGGACAAGAGGCATCTTGGAGTGATTCTTTTTCTCGTAGTGATAATTTTTGAATGATAATCACTTGATATACCTTTCCTATTTTCATTAACGATGTAACATATTCTGAGAATCATTAGGCCAGTCAGGATTGATATGTTGAGGCATTACGTTTCTGTTGAGAACTCAGAATATCGCGAATTTATGGCGAGTGGCTCAAGATCCTTTTCTGTACTCGGCAGTTGACGAAATGGTGGAACAATGAAAATGATGACAAAAACAATAGCGGTAGCGAAATTCAATTTTCCCGTTGGAATGTCACAGAGAGAGAAGAAAAATTGGCCTGGAAAGAAAAAGGAGAATACGCGAAGCTGCATAATGAATTGTCGGTCTTCCAACAAAGAGCGCTTTTTTCATTCTATTTCTAATCCTCAGCGTTGCAGAACGGATTACGCCATGTGAAATTCGAGAATATGTGCCATATCCTCACTGATTTACATATTTTAATAGATCATGTCACAAAGACTTGAGTTGCTCCCATCTTACATCTCGTCATTAATCATTGTCATGCCAACTTTTATGGTACTCACTGGATATTTTCTTGTTTTTGTCCAATACTGTGATCTGAGAAAGGGTTGATATATGCTGAAAGAGTCTGATTTATCCTGCGAAAAAAATGAATAAAATTATCAATCAGCATATTCGTTCGCTAACAGATCTCTTGACAGTCTTGACGACAATTCCCTCAGAACCGAATGTCAACGCAAATGGCGGCAATCGGAAATTCATTATATTTGTTAATCATACGTTCCATCATCATTGTTGTACAAATAAACATAGGTAAGACTCGTCACATCACAACTAAATGTTTGTCATTCAAATTCGCAATTTTCAATCCGACACCAACTTATTGTGTTCAAACTGACGATGGTTTTCGTCTGAATTTCAGATCATATTCTGGACTAGACCTCCAGACAATCATTCTTCAGAAGGACGTTCTCCAATGAAGGACTGCGAGTGAAAATCATTGTACTTTAGTCACATTATTTCACATGTTTTTTCTTGTCAACGAATTGAGAACCACACGAACTCCAATGTAAATAGTATGTTAGGACGATTTTAGAATGATTACACCGAATGTCTAGAGCCACCAACTGTTTCGACTCACTATTCTATCGAATTGTTCTCGAGTGCAAGGAGAAACTATCATCAAACGACAAAAGATGCATGGATGATCGAATCTCAATCATTCGAGCGTTTCATGATGTTAGACAGATGACGTATGACAGATGATATTTGACCTCTAACGCGTGAAGTATCGTGAAATCCATGAGAGATACTTGACGTATGCGTTATGTCATCGTACATAAGTCATTTGTCAATGATAACGGCAGCCATTTTGAGCCAGAATCATCATTATTCCTCTACTAGAGTGAATAATGGGATCTATTGATCATTTGATTCTGAATCGAGGCCGATACGAATTTTTTCCTTCCATTCGAAATAATGAGTGGGAAAATGAGTAACAACAGTGGATATAGACTCACACTGTATATTTTGAAAATTCATTCAACTGATTGTGAAATGGATAATTTTGGTCTAAATGGATGGTGAATGATTTTTACGTTTTATATTCAGTTTTGTTGACGTTCTGTATCAATATTACATTTTATCGAAACTGATTATTTGGAAATCGTTGTTGAACGAATTTGTTTATATTTAAGATTGTTAATTCTGTAAACAATCACCAATAAAACATTGAAATTTTTTGTGTCTTTATTCTGGATCATTATTGATGAATCAGAGAAAAAATCGATAGGATTGTATTTGAAGTCATAACTGTATTGGAAGTTCTAAGAAGTGTGATGAAGCGTTGTCCAGTTAAAGAGTAGAAACTCTGTTGTTTCCTGCTCAGAGTCATTATACAGCTCTAAATTGGTATGATTGCATTTCATCTCTCAACTGAGAGCTCCTGATTCCAGTGGCGTCCCCTCGGAGGAGGCAACGCAGGCTGAGTCTCTTGAAAGATCGATATCCTCTTATATTATAGCCCACAAGAAAGCAACGTATACAAAAAATGTTCGGTTTTGTGGAAACACGATGCAAGTGAAACTTTTTCGGGTCGTAGGTATAGCAGTACTTGAGGAAGACAAAGGAAATTAGCGATAGCATCAAAGCTATATTCGCTTCAGAGATATCGATGTAGACATATCAATAGAAAAACCACGTGCGCTATTGTAATCTTGTATTCTCCACTGTACTCCAGAACAGGATTGATTTTTTTTCTACAAGAACTGTGGATTATCATGTACATTTTTAGAGTTGCGCTGAAGATCGAATGAGTTTTCGCGAGTTTTGGGTTGAGTTTGAATTTCTCTAAGAATCCTCAAGAATCTAATATTCATTCTAGACTATCGCAGGAAACAAGAGACACTACTGGAAGATTCCCCTTCAGCAGTATCCTGCGAAGCGACAATATTATTCAACATTTCTTGATAACTTCGGAGTTTCTGTTGTGGAAGAGCTCGAAAAAAATAACAACGAAAACTTCTTTATTGGATTAAAATCGCATCAGCATCTTTATGATCCAATGGAAATACCATCGTGGATATAGAATGATTCGATTAAGGTTTATATCCAGTTTTGTTGGAACGATAATCAGAAACTCAATTTTGAGTAGAGTTGTCTTCATGCCAATATTGCTCTCGTCGAGTTCAATCTATAGAGTAGGGACAGAGAGGAGATATTTGTGTCACAGTTGGAAATTCAAAAACAGACAGAAGTGCGTGAAACATTTGTTTTTCACACATACAGGGTCTTTCAAAACGAGCTAAGTGTATGCAGGGTTGGGATGAAGTATGGAACCAAGTAAATATCTTTCAAACGAAGAGAACGATATTTATGAAAGGGAACGAAGTTCATCTGATGTACATTTTTTTGTTGATGATATACTTCCGGCTTAACCGGAAATGCCATCGACTTCTTCAATTCAAATGGGACGCCTTACATATTTTTACAGATTTTGAAGAAGCATGTTATTTTGAATTCAGACATACTGAGTTTAGTGTGCAAAAAAATGTGAAAACGAGGAATATAGCATTTTAATCAACCTACTTGATGTTGTTTGTATGCATAGTGATAAATAAACGTACAATTTTCAAATTGTACAATTCAGAATGGTTCAAATAAGTGAAGAAGAGAGTATTGAAATTTCAATGATCGGTTATGGTGATTGTGAAATTTATTTCCGTCAATTAGAATTTGACACTTGGAGAACAAAAGAGTGCTCGTTTATTCAAAAGGTGATCATTATGATCATGGGGAGAATAATAATTCCATTAGATCCAATCAAAACAATGCATTCAGACAACCAAATAATCAGAAAAGATTTTTTCCTAGTCAGCGATATGATAATATGAGTTAAGCAAAGAGGGCAGAGTGACAATATTGAGCTTTCTCAGTATACCAAATTACTCCACTTCACTTCCCAAACTAACAGATTTTCAGATGACTCGGTTAGTTCATATTGATATTTCCTTAGAAACAACTCAAACGACCGATAATTATCCACATCCGTCACGTTATAAACAACAGCAAATCACGATGTCAATGTCAAACTTCCAGTGCAGATCGAACGATTTGCAGACCTCTAAAGGCTGGTTCATGCAACGTTCATTATAATTACATTTTAATCATATTATAATTATATTATCACTAAGAAAAACTCCCCATGTGTTATATTTGAAATTCAACGAATTGTGGAATGCATCTATATGTGTTTAATAATTAATTTTTGTCTTCACAGCGTATTGGACTTTTGTTATCTTCATTGATTATGTCTTTTCTTGTATTGGTTCGAAAGAATAGGTCACGAAACCGCAGATTTTGTGTGAGGAGAAGTGACAGGAATTCGATTTCATGCTCTATGTCTAGCGAATGACATCCCGGCGCATGCGAATTAGCTGTTTTCACTACGAATATAATGTAATTATAATGCATAGTTGAAAGTTGACCAACTTTTTAGTGGACTAATGTAATGAAAATGCACTAATGCATTGCATGAACTCGCCGCATCAGTATTAGTGATTCAACTTCAACTGACGGCGATTTCTCTGACATCGCCGTAAATGTCGGCAGCAATGGAATCGGTCAACAAGGACCTGTATTGGCCGTCGTAGGACACTAGACCGACGCTGAAAGTATAACGGGGCTCGACTCCCTTGTACACCAGTACGGGCCTGATCACGTAGTACTTCTCGTAGTTGCTGGAAATGTTCGTGCCTTTGTAGACGTACACCTGAGAAAAAAATATGTAGGTTAGATACCTTCGATCATTGAACAGACTAGATAAGTAATCCACAGCCCTGGCAATACAGTTTGTTTGGAAGCAACATCTATAGTATCTATCTTTGTCAAAACAAGGATAGCAGGAGCTGATTCTCCCAGCACCAGTGCCGTGTTGTCAGAGGGGGTCGAATTTATTATTAATTCATGATGTAACCGAATTGAAAATCCGTAACAATTTCAGTAGTACTTTTCAGCATTTCTTGGTGGGAAAATGAACAATGACGAGACACTGTCGCAGCTGACCTATGGGTATAATCCATATGATCTAATCAATTCAATTTAAATTCATTTTTATCCATTCCATTTGGGAAAATGCTTCAAAATCTCGAATGATACGACAATGGTAACTCACCAATGAAATGACGTGTTTTGATCGCCGGTTCAAATTGTCTTTAACACACCTCACAACGTGTAACCATTATATCAAATCACCAAAACAGGAAATAAACTGAGTTTCTGATGAATTCTGAGTACACAAAACTGAACACAAGTTGAAAAATATCGATAAATCAAAACGTAAATGATGACAGATACCAAACAAAGCAATAATCGCCGTGCTGGTCCTCGAGCCCCCAAGAAAGTAAAATTGCTGAGTCTCAGAATATTGTAGCAATCTTCTATTAATCAGAACTGATTCATAATCGTCATGACCCAAATTTATTATTATATTTGTGCATTGAACTACATGAATTCATAAAGGACTAAATATTTTGGACTGTTTATCACTATTTGATGATAGGATATGACAACACTGGCGACGATTGGGTACTAATATTATGATAATTCTGGGAATTCATGTTAGCTTCAGAATATTTGTTTTGTGATCCTTCTAGTGGGTTTGTTGTTCGGAGTTAGATACTGATATAGACTGAACTTTCGATAATCGACCTTAACCTAACCTCGTGTCAACACTGACACCTGTCAGGTTGAGGTTTCAACAACGATGTTCAGAACACTGCCTATTTGCCTATCTAACTTCTTCAACCAAAAATCTAACGTACAGGTAAATTGACAGCATTTCATTCGTAATAGCAAAAAATCACTAAAATGTCAGATGGCGACACAAAGATGAAAACGAAATCAGTATTATTGATAATTGCACAATCAGTGTTATAAAAATGTTGATGCAGAAGTAGTAATTTAGGTTACTTCTCAATCATTGATCGAACTACACAATTACAATCTAGAAACATCAACTATTTGTACAAAAATCTGTAAAGATGTCACCATTTCCTGGGAAATTTCATAACTATTAGGCCATTATAAACAGTGTTTTGTACATCGTTGTTTCAACTATAATTCAAATAAATGAATCTAATACTGTCTGTAAGTTTTTCGAGGAGGTGGTACGTTCATTTTTCAGCTTCTTGTGGGATTTTCTCTCCTCGTTTCTAAAAAATAGAGTAGAAGTTATTAAAAATTATTGCAATATATTTGTAGAAGGGACAGATTTGTGATCTGCCCCAAAATGTCACTGCGCTCGAAACTAAACCTTTAGATACCTAAAAGAGAAATTCTCTATTTGTCAGTGACACCCTGTTTTTGAAAAATTTGGAAATACAAATATATTTAATAAGAATAAAACCTCTACTTATCTTGGTGGATGTTTCGGGAACGAATCTGCTTCCGTTCTCAACACAATTAAAATATTTTTCTCTTCCCAACATTTTTCAATATGTTGACATTGAAAACATTTTACAAAGAGAAAAATACTTCAATTGTGTTGAGAACGGGAGCAGATTCGTTCTCGAAACGTCCACCAAGATAAGTAGAGGTTTTATTCTTATTAAATATATTTGTATTTCCAAATTTTTCAAAAACAAGGTGCCTCTGACGAATAGAGAGATTCTCTTTTAGGTATCTAAAGGTTTAATTTCAAGCGAAGTGACATTTTGGGGCAGATCACAAAATCTGTCCTTACTACAAATATATTGAAATAATTTTAAATAACTTCTACTCTATTTTTTAGAAACGAGGAGAGAAAATCCCACAAAAAGCCGAAAAATTAATATAAATCTAAATATAAATCTAGATGATAAGTTTGCTTGTAGTCGATGTTTGAATGGCCGGAAAAAATATGAATGCGAAAAATAAGGGCTGTACAAACCTCGTAGTAGACCCTATCGATATACAAGGGCACGAAAGGCTCCTGCCAATAGATCATGAACGCTCCGTCTGGGTTCGAAGTGACACGAACTTTGTAAGGTTGCAGGAAACTCGGCACTTTGTACGTCACCGGTTCTGTGGGCTGAGATCCGGCAGAGTTCGTCGACACTTTGATGTCGAATTTCGCACCGTAATCCACTTTAAAATGGTGAACGAAATCCACCCTTTTGCTGGCAGGCAATGTGACGATGATGTAACGCGATGAACTTTGCTCGAAGGCGGAAATCTGGAATGAATTAGCTGGGTCAGAGGTTTGGGCATAGGTGGCCATTATTAAAAAATACTGGTACTATTGAAACGAGCGGAATATACATGATGGCCCAATGAAAACGGAACAGGTATGCTTTTCACTGGGAGATCAAGGAACTGACATTGGAATAAATGATCCTTTATGCAATGTTGGATAGTACAGGATTCGAAAAAACACAAGGCACTTCTTAGATAAACATCGTTAGAACTACAAAATGAGAAATAGTGATGAAAGGGAAAAAAGCGTTACTTTCCATCACTAGCCTATTATGTTCATCAACGTGTTTTCTCGAGAACTACTACATTGAATTCCAAAAACAAGGAAGCGTTGGTAAGAGATTTCGATTACCTTCAGAATGATGTATCACTTGACCTCTTACACCATTTGAGATTCAAGGGTTGAAGCACACCCTTCCGAGCGGTTTGAAGTGGAAAAGTGGAAAACATTCGCAGAATGCGCACAAAATTTCAAGTGACCCCAAAAAGTAATTGAATCTTTAAGTAATTTTTCAGTTACAAAGTACTTGGTTATTGATACAATAGGAAGAAAATGTTCTTCGATTCGGGGGTCTTTCTTGACCTATCAAAGGCTTACGATTGCATAGACCACAATATACTTATGCAGAAATTGGAGAGATATGGTGTCAGAGGAACTGCATTGAATTGGTTCCGATCATACCTCCTTGATCGAGAACGAAAGGTCCTCATTACCAAAAATAATCATAAAATCGGATGAAAAAACTTTCAACACCGGAGTCTCGCAAGGAAGTATAACTGGGCCAATTTTATTTGTTATAGAAGTCAATGATCTCATTTCAAATATTAATTCAGAAAAATACAACCTCACATGTTACGCCCATAACACTGATTTCTTGGGTCATTGCGAACATTTTCCAGAAGTAATAAATAACTCAAATACATTACTAACAGTTGCCACTGACTGGTTCCTCATGAACAAATTGATATTGAATGAAAAGAAAACAAATATAATGCTCATCACTACAAATAGGCCGCAATTTGAGAAGTCCACAGAATTGAAACTGAACCTTGGAAATGTCAAAAAATGTGAAATTTCTAGGAATGCAAATTGATGATGTCTTGTGTTGGGATCATCACGTCAGATATATCACTACTAAACTGAATTCGGCATGTTACAGTTTGAAAATCATTTCTAATTACACAAATTATGGTACTTTCAAAACCATATATCACGCAATGATTTTCTATGGAAATAGTAGGGGCCCTAGGACAGTTTTCACAGTTGAAAAAAGGTCTGTAAGGAGTCTTTGGAGACTGAAAATGGGTGATCCTTGTAAGGGACATTTCAAACACAGTGAAATTTTAACCTTTATGGAATATATATACAAGAATGTATATTGTACCTTTTCAAAAATAGATCTCAGTTTGAATATCTAAAGCCACAGTCCAACTATAGCACAAGGAATACTGTATACAACTATCCTCAACGCAAACTTGCATCTACCAAAAAAAGTGCTCTCTACAACTGCATAAAATGTCATAAAAAATTACCAGTTAACATGAAGAATATAGAAAAACTGTCTCTATTCAAGAATAAAATTCATGAATTACTTCTGGGAAGTGAGCCGTACTCAATAAATGATTATCTGTATTACAATAATATCAAATGTATGTGACGATTGTTTCTGTTGATGTTGCCTTTAATGGTCTGTATATTCATCTAAATATTGTAATATTCCCCGAAATGAAACTTATTTATTTATTATTATCATCTTGTTATGGTATGATCATGATATTATTCCAATTAGCAATATTACGTTGTTACTTCATCCACCGATTCCGTACTTTCCGGGCAGAAATCAACTATGAAAGTATAAGCCCGCTCTCTGCGGGAAAAAATATTCGATCCAATTCCACTTCGCGGACATTATAATGCAAAACGTACCGAATAAACCCCGACTAGCTTCGGCGCTCCAGAGATACCATTCAAAACCGTCATTCTGAGTCCTCCGCGCCACGAAAATAACATTTCCGCTTCTTAATTCTCGTTGAATAGAACGGGATCGTATCGCATTATGTGGGAGCAACATCTGTGTGCCAGACTAGATAATATTGGGCATTACTTGCGGTTATTGGGGACGAAGTTTTCTGCTCTCTGCACTCTACATGATATGAACTTCCAGAGTTATATTATAAAATGCTGCGAAACGAGCTCCGTTTCATATTAGTTCAGTTCTGCGATGAGTTCAGCTGGGATTTAACGAGAGGATTTGGACTTGTAATGCGATGAGAATTTTTAGGAAGTCACATGCTATAGCCAGTTTTTCGTTCATTCCAGATTCATTACGCACATTATTCCTTCACTAATAATAGTTATTCGTGCAGCAAGGTAGTCAAAAAGTTCATCTCAGTCAGGGATCGAAATTATAAATGGGGTCACTTGGTAATATAATTCTTTACTACTGACCTATCATATATTCATTTACATATTCATATAATTTCATGACTATTATCCTGTCACATGCACATATTGTTTTTGAAAAGTTTCTGTAAATACAAACATCTACTTCTCAGGGTAGACGTTTCGGGAACGAATCTGCTCTCGTTTTCAACACAATTGAAATGACAATTTTGTCACTGACAGTGATAAATCGGCAGACAGAGAAAATATTCCAATTTCCAGAAGTAGGTGCCAAGTTCTATCTATCTATCAACAGTACAAGAAGCAATACTATTGTCTTCGTTCAGAAGTAAATTTGACTTGTCGGTATATTTTTGTTCTCATGTTTTTTCATCCTTACTGATAGTAGTATATGGTATACTGTAGATACAATCTTTCAAAGATTGTTCTTCATTACTTGATTTCGTATGGGTTAGAAATGTCCACTGTATGAATACTGCTCACTCTCAACTTCACACCAACTCGTTAAAGTTTTTCAGATATTCCGGGATTGTATGAGATTATATTTTTTGTTATCGGCGTCGGTTGTCTTAGTTGATGTTTTCAATTTGGTGTATTTTTCATTAACAAAATGTTTCCAATGAAAGTTGAGTTGTAGAACATTTCTGATATTGTTGATTTCGGTCAGATGATATTGATGTAATGATCTGGCTGGTGGAGTTACTCACATAATTATCCTATTTTCGAATTTTCTGATAATGCCCAACTGGCGTGGGCGAAAGTGTGAAAACTGCAAAAACTGTCAGCCGGCTGGCACAGATCGATAAAAATCAGATATTGTTTTGTGATTCGTGATTTCTCAGTGCCACCAATGAATATTCGTATATATTCTTCGGGGTTATGTGTGTATTCACTGTTTTTTTTTCCGGAAGTACTGTTTTTTTATATTTTCATTCTATTTCATTTCAATTTAGTTTCAGATAATAGAGGTATGGATGTTAGTTCACCAAACTATTTCATATCGTTTATCTCCTGATGGAACAGTGTTTTTGAATCTAGGAGAATCATCAAGCCATTGCAAAGCTGAAAAAAGTTCATAGGAAATTCGCATATTCAAAGGTTGTATAGGAAACTAGAAGATACAATAATTTCGTCTCTATACCACGCCCAAATTCAAACTGTCACGAGTTGACACAGCTGTCATTGACTCGATTCAGATGTTATCTGCTTTGGAATAGTTTCTTGATGATTTCTCAAGAGTCCCGTCATCTATTGTTGAATATTTGAACCTCACGTCATCGCCTAGAATTTACTTGCTTCCGGCCTTTTTACTGACTCAGCAGCTAGTTTAGCAGGTCAATGTCATCATACTCGTATAGGTACATGTCAGGTTATCAAATTCCTCTCAAGAGAAGTTATTGACGATATTAACGATGTAGGGAACAATGGAGCATCTACCCTGCCTATTTGCCTATCAAATTTCTTCTGCCAATGCCAATGCCAATAACCAAATGTTATAGCCCAAGATGACCAGCTACTGTCATCTGTCACTGGTCATTTGTCACCGGTCATCTGTCACTGGTCAATTGTCTAAGATGACAGGTGACAGTAGCGACCATCTTGGGCTGGAGCCCCTTGATAACGATGTAGGGAATACTGGTGCCTATGTAGTTTCTTCAACCAAAACTCTAACGTACAGCCAATTTCATGAAGCAATTCATTCGTTATAGTGGAAAATCAGTGCACAATCGGTTTAAGAAGTAGTTATTCAGGTAACTTCTCAATTGATGATCAAACTACATGATTACAATCTCAAAAACATCAACTGTGTGTACAGTAATCTGAGAAAAAGGGCGCCATCTTCTGGGGAATTTCATAACTCGAATGCCATCATAGAGGAAAATTCCGTCACCGTTTTTAGCGGAACGAAACACTATCAATACCAGCACCAGTCTCCTGTACATCGTTGTGCTTGTGAAGAAACTCACGACATATGCGACGGGATGTCCGACACTCGCACAAGAAGCCGACCACCGTATAAGCAGACACGGCGGATCTCTCGGCTCGAAGTCGACCTTGAGGTCCTTGGGCGCAGCCTTGCGGTCCAAGTAGGTCACGGCGGTTCGTACGTCGTTCGGGTTGATTCGGCTCGCGCCGTCGGCCGAGACGATAGTCACCGCGAAGTTGTACTTGGTGCAGAACTCGAGGTCCTCGATGACGGCAGTTTCGTTGGACGTCAATGATTTTGGAACTGGAAACAGTAAGTATATAAGCGGTTTTCTCTTCTGGTTTCTGAAAATAGGTTTCCATGTACCAAGGCTAGCAATCAGGCAAGGCGATAGACAGTTTCTCTTCGACCAATATCTTCCATAATACATTATACAGGGTGTCCCATGAACATACCGACAAACTCTAAGGGATGGTAGAGGACATCAAAATATCATCAAAAAACATTTTTGCTCGATAAACATAAGTCCGGAAACTCTTCGTTCCCGAGATACAGGGTGTTTAATTTTAAAAAAAAAATAATATTGGTATCTGTGGAATTTTATTGTAAAAACAATGTTTGTTCCCAATATCAAATGTAGTTGAATCAAAAAATGTAAACAAAAGTCAGTGGTGTTCAACTGAACTGAGAGTTAATTTAGTTATTTTTATTTTATTCGAAATATTTTATTGCTTTTGCACCCTTTATCTGTCGATATGTTTTGGATACTCTTTCCAATATATTAAAAATTACGAATAATTCCCAATAAAATACAAAACAAAAAATGAGTTAAAAGTCATTAATAATAATTTATGATTAGTAAAGAAAAGTTATCGGGAGTTTCATTAGTTTTTCAATATTTCAATGAACGCGGTGGTAAAATGTGAGGTATAATTTTGAAGCATTTAATTTTTTTTTTCATAGATGTAAGAGATATGGTTTTTATTTCTTACCTTCAAAACGTAGATACAGAAAAATTTCAGGGGACAAAAAAGTTGCATTTTCAGTTGTTCATTTAAAAAAAATTATCATAATTACAGAAAATCTACTGGGCGATATTTTTTTTGTGCAAAAACTATCCGACATAGCCCGTGGGCACGCCTCTGAAGTTATTGGGCAAATTCTAATAGCTCCAAAAGATACCTTATGAATGTATCAATAATCTGTGAAAATTTCATTGAATTCGATCAGATCGTTTTTAAGATATTAATAAAAAATCGACTTTTGAAAAAAAAAATTAACACCCTGTATCTCGAAAACCAATAGTTTCCGGACTCATGTTTATCGAGCAAAAATGTTTATTTTGATGTCCTCTACCATCCCTCAGAGTTTATTGCTTAAGCACCCTTTATTTGTCGGTATGTTTTGGATACTCTTTCCAAGATATTAAAAGTTACGAATATTTTCCAATTAAAGACAAAACAAAAAATGAAATAAAAGTCATTAATAATAATTGATGATTAGTAAAAAAAAGTTATCGGGAGTTTCATTAGTTTTTCAATATTTAAATGAACGCAGTGGTAAAATGTAAGGTATAATTCTGAAGCATTTAATTTTTTTTTTTTTTATAGATGTAAGAAATATGATTTTTATTTTTTTTCTTCAAAACGTAGATAAGGAAAAATTTCAAGGGACAAAAAAGTTGCATTTTTAATTGTTCATTTGAAAAAATTTATCATAATTACAAAAAATCTACTGGGCGATATTTTTTTTTGTGCAAAAACTATCCGACATAGCCCGTGGGCACGCCTCTGAAATTATTGGGCAAATTCTAATAGCTCCAAAAGATACCTCATAAATGTATCAATAATCTGTGAAAATTTCATTGAAATCGACCAAATCGTTTTCACGATATTAATAAAGAATCGATTTTTTAAAAAAAATTCAACACCCTGTATCTCGAAAACGAAGAGTTTCCGGACTTATGTTTATCGAGCAAAAATGTTTATTTTGATGTCCTCTACCATCCCTCGAAGTTTGTCGGTATGTTTATGTAAATTTTATCATCACCAACCAGATAAATCCTCCCCATCCTTCGCCCAGTGCACTCCGTATGTGATATTCAAATCCACGTCGTCCAATTTTCTGCCCCAGACGAGCTTGACAGCGTTGCCGATGCCAGCCGGCAAAATGACGCGAAGAATCTCTATGCTAATCGGGACGGCGCCATCTGCCGGCGATTCCGTTTGGGAAGTTGGGAGTTGGGCCTCCGCGAGCGCCGGGAGTTCCGACGGAGCTGTCGATTCGGTGTCTTCGGGAAGCGCATACCGTACCTGGGAAGCAATCGAATCAGATGAAATGAGATCCGTTGTCCGAAATTTAGTCTTTCTGGCAAAGCAGAGTTGGAATATGTCTAAACGAGAAAGCTAGAAGGAATACAAATGGAGAATTGCTGAACAAGCAGTCCTATTTTTGTTTTCATGCGTCCTCATGAAGTTTTTCACAGTTATGTTCCATCATAGGTTGAATCAAATCGAATATATATGATTTTTTTTTATCTGTGGACAACACGAAAGGGAAACCTATGATGTTCGAGGAACATCGTGTTAGCCAGAGGTGGAATTTTAGGAAAGAAGGAAGGTGTTGGAATTTCTCTTGAAAGTTTGGAGGTCGTAAGCATCAGGAAAGACTCCACTAGGCAAAGAATTCCATAACTTTGCCGTTCTATTGATGAATGATGCTTGGTATAGCGATGTTCGACAGGTCTCGAGCCTGACAGTGTAGAAGTGACCAGCTTGAGCTCGTCTGGTGTGTCTACTAGGAATCGCGCGTGGTGGCATAATAGATGATATTTCCGTTGAGCACCGACCGTGAAAGTACCTATGAAAAAGGCAAAGATTGCCGACCTTTCTACGATGATCTAGAGAGGTCAATGATTTGGTGAGTGTTGTGTCATCGACTAGGCGAATAGCTCTCTTCTGAATTGAATCTAATAGCTTTAGCGTATGTTTGGGGGCTGAGCTCCAAGCATGTGAACAGTACTCCAGGACAGGTCGAATTTGTGCTTTGTAGATCATAAGCAGTCGCTGGGATGTAAAGTATCTCTTCGCACGGAAAAGAAAACCAAGTTTTTGTGAAGCAGTTTTCGCAATGGACCTCACATGATCGTCCCATGAGAGAGCACTGTTGGTGGTGACACCCAGCATGGATATTGACGACTTCATAGGAACAGTGGTACCCGACATCATCAAATTGGGCATTGTGTGATCAGCCTTCTTGGTGAACATACAAGCTTGAGTTTTAGTTGCATTGAACTGTACTAGATTCTCAGATCCCCATTTCAGAATTCTTGTCAGATCCTCATTTAAAGCATCAACCTGTCTTCGCCTTGCACCTCTGGCCTCTTTGGATGATATAGGGGCTCTAGAGGAAAAGGCGGAATGAAGTGTACTATCATCCGCAAAGCTATGAACTGGGCTGGAGGTCACATTCAACAAATCATTGATGTGGAGCAAGAACAAAGTTGGTGCCAAGACAGAGCCTTGTGGAACACCAGCATTGATCGTCATTGTATCAGACGAGACCCCGTCTACCACCACGTAGGTAATACGGTTATCTACAATAGAAATTCAAAGACAAATCAATAGACAGTATGATTATTAATCCAAGTATTCAACAATGAAATGAAATAATCAGTATTTTGTGAGAAAACAAAGCTCGCATTTTCCCATTGTCGTTATATTTCTCGTTCACTTCAACACGCTTCTAGACACCAAAATGGTTGAAGTGCATGTTGCAAACACGTGTTTGCTGTAGATACAGGGTGATACGTGGAAGGGGTCTGAGGAGAGCGGAATTATAAGTATCGCTCCAGAGTCCTGAATAAAAATGTTCCGATTGGTTCCAACTATGTCATTTCCCATATAGGGATGTAGGATGGTCTGATGTTGTTATTTTTGATGTTGAATTCGATGTTTTTTCAATATTTCCATCGATGCTCTTCAATTCTATGAAACGATGCAAAAATATGTGCTGCAACAAAGCTCGTGTAGAATTGCTACGTGTTCGTGTATCAGACTATGCAAATGAGTGCTCTTCAAATAATCGTAGTGGGTGAAAGGAAAATCGAGAGGCAGGAACTCTGATAGTTTCAACTGGTTTGTTTGTGAGGAATGGGGGTTAGAAGGAAAAAAGATTCGATTGAACCAGCTTAAGAGAGTAAGGGACGGATTCTAATCAGGGGTTCCTTGAAACCATCTGAGGGTTCATGAATGAGCCCGTGCTTTTTGGGTATATTGAGCACTGCTGTGGCAGAGATATCTTTGCATGGTCAACATACAGTATACTTTTCCGATCCAGATGTATATGCATTTTTAGTTCAGGCGTCGTCCGGATTGAACGAGCTCAATTCAACAAATGTCGAAGCAAGAACTGATCATCATCATTATCATCATTAAGCAACATTAAAAATGAATGAATGAAGTGCACAATGTCACTACATCGATTAGTTGTGTAGAAATTTCCCTGATTGTCACTAGAGATGAATGTTATCGACATTGTCATCACTCAAACGATCCTTACCAAAAGCACTTTCATTTGATAAGGAATACATTCAGTTATCGATGAAATAGTCGAAGACAACGAGACTAAAAAACTCATACGGACAGTGATGGAGAAAGTCAATAGTCCTAAGGTGACTGGCAAAAGCGTTGCAAATTACTCCATCATTTTCCTTGCTTTTCCTCGTGCACCGCGGATTTCCTCTTCAGTTTGCCGCATACAAACTCTGCTCGAATAAATCCTAGAGACCCAGCTTTGACATTTCGATCGCATGAGGTCTTGCAAAGTAGAACATTGCATTACAACTTCCCAGATATATATGGTGACGTCTTGTTCAAACAGAGCTGGAGTTTCAGCGGAAAAGAGTTTCGTGGCTATTGAAGAGATTGAATGAAGAGTTCTTTGAGGGTTGGATTTCTCGAGTCGGCAAGTTCGAAAGTACAGGGAATGGAGCAGAAACTTCTCTCACTTGTGATGAACGCAATTCCTTCAGTCATTTGAGTTCATTGTATATTTATATGAACTTTGATGGAACTTTCGCACCAAGCAGGTGATACTTATTTGTGTCGATCGCCCTGTAGTGAATCAATCTGGAGTACGACAAAATCAACAGTGGAGGATTGTTCCATCGTTGATGAAGTCCGTTCAACTATTCGTCTGTTATTGAAAGTAGAAATATTATCATGAAACACTGGTCTTGATAATATGCAGAATTGAGTACTTTTATTTTTCGACAAGGACTCAATCTGAGAATCTAGTACAGTTCAATGCAACTAAAACTCAAGCTTGTATGTTCACCAAGAAGGCTGATCACACAATGCCCGATTTGATGATGTCGGGTACCACTGTTCCTATGAGGTCGTCAATATCCGTGCTGGGTGTCACCACCAACAGTGCTCTCTCATGGGACGATCATGTGAGGTCAATTGCGAAAACTGCTTCACAAAAACTTGGTTTTCTATTCCGTGCGAAGAGATACTTCACATCCCAGCAACTGCTTATGATCTGCAAAGCACAAATTCGACCTGTCCTGGAGTACTGTCCACATGTTTGGAGCTCAGCCCCCAAACATACGCTAAAGCTCTCAGATTCAATTCAGAAGAGAGCTATTCGCCTAGTCGATAATACAACACTCACCCAATGATTGACCTCTCTATATCATCGTAGGTCGGCGATCTATGCCTTTTTTATAGGTACTTTCACGGTCGGTGCTCAACGGAAATATCATCTATTATGCCATCACGCGCGATTCCTAGTAGACAAACCAGACGAGCTCAGACTGGTCACCCCTACACTGTCAGGCTCGAGACCTGTCGAACATCGCTATACCAAGCATCATTCATCAATAGAACGGCAAAGTTATGGAATTCTTTGCCTAGTGAAGTCTTTCCTGATCCTTACAACCTCCAAACTTTCAAGAAAAATTCCAACACCTTCCTCTCTCAAAATTCCACAGTTGAAAAAAAAAGATACAATTTAAACGTGAGAAGGAAAATTGAGATTTTCAATGTTTTGCTTCCACTTTCCTCACATTCCCACCCAGATTGTGTTTATGATCATTAAATTGACACACCAACACAGTCTAAGTCACGTAACAATGAATAACTGTCAGTTAACTCAAAAAAATTCGTTGAATAATTACAATTGACACAGATGAGATCCCTTTATACCTCCTTTAGACTTTGCACCGACCTTTGGAACACCCTATGTAGATAACGTTAACTCATGAAGATGTACACGTTTGAAAATATCCGAAGTATATCTCGATTCACTTTCGATGAATTATAAATGGGGCAATATGAATTCGATTAATGGTCTTCTTCGAGATACCTATCAAAGTTCTGGATGTATGATGATGACTTACGTGTAGAATGATGATCACCGGTGTGAGGAAACAACGACACAACATACTGAGTGCTGGAAACGTCCCGTCTCATCATAATGAGCGGAAAAACGACAATACGGAAATGCATCACAGTCAATGTCGAATGGGAAGTTACGCTGGACGCGTAAATAATTTTTTTTAATTTGTTTCCTTGCAATAACACGAAATTAATTGTATTCGAGTAACTGTTCGCATTGACAGCGGAAAAATTATCTATATCCAGTCGGAATGCTGTATTGAATGCATTCAATCTAAATGAATAACAATAATAATAATAATAGTAATAGTAATAATGATAATGATGCTAATGAAAATAATGCTGATTTTATCCAACATCATTTCATTATGAATACAAAACTATGGTGACTGACATGAAAATTCAAGTTTCACTGATAGTTCATAAAGTGTCACGTTTTTGTACAGCCTCTAATTTTTTGTGGGTACATGTACTTTACGTCACTTTCGATTGTTTGTCAACAACGCTTATATTATCATCGATAATTCTCGTATATTTGTTTGTTTTCATCCTTTTTTGAACTGGCAACGGTGTTGGGAGAAAATGCACTTACATCACGTCAAACAGGAAATCGAACTCGAAATAAGATTCATTGCGAGATAATATTTCGAGATGCGACAGTGTACTATTTGGAATGAAAAGACCTGAGTTTTCTTGTGATTGAAAGGAAAACAGTTTCGAATTTTTGAGCAGTTGTACAAATTCCTAGGACTGCCAGTATATTTCGAAATGATTTTCGAATAAGATCTGCGGGCTGGCTATATTTTGGTACTTCCAATTCTTCCCTGGATTCGATAGCAACTAATTGGCAACTATGTTCATTTTTTTTTTCTCCAGGTATTTCATCAGGTCACAAATATTCACCTGAACGCAGTCTAAATTGGCCGAAACTTTAACAAAAATTCACTATTGGAAACAAATGATTCTGGTCGAAGAATAAGTATGTCGGGTACAACTCGATTGGATTGTACAAATTCTTCAGTCTTTTTTGGCACTTCCGTTACGCCTAACGATCGGTCATACTTCGTTTATGACCTCTACATATCTATCTGGTAATAATATACAATAACGGTGGTTAATTATATCACCGGCAACATTGAAAATAACCTCTGGTGAGACGAAATTTGCATAATATAATCACCATGACCACAAAATCATTTCCATAACAGCGCCAAGTTCCAAGGATATGGAACATCAGGATTGAAACAATATGTAATTATGCTGTGGGCTTTGATAAACGGCAAGGTCACAACTCTTCATCGACATGATTTCCATCAGTAGTAATATCTCAAGTACCATAACAATAACTACTGTCAGGAAAACGTCGGGTAACATTGTCACACAATCAAAGGGTAGATTTTCTGCTCATAAACAAGAAAATCGTTCTCAAATCTTTTGTCCTATGATCTTCAGTTCGCGAGGTGAAGGATATCAAAATTTTACAAACAAAAAACCGGCCTTCAACAATTTTTCCTCGAAATTTTCTTGGTTTATTTGCGATAGTTATAATAATGATGAATCTTTCGAAAAAATGATGAAAAACGAAATAATGTATTTTTACTTGCTAAATATTGAAAAAGTATTCCACTTTGAAAAAATCAGTAACGTCAGCTGAGCGGCCTTCCAAGAAGTCACTGGAATGATTAAATCCTAGTCGAGACGTACATAAATATATCGAGTCGAAATTTTAAGTCATGAATTGAAAAAAATCCGTTCTCATTGAAAACGTTGATGCCCTTACTGAAACTACGTTTCTTTGGGAATTGATTTATGAGGACTATTCCCTTCTCTGTCAGCAAGAAATCTACCTTTGGATCATTTCACAATAATAATGAAACACCCTATACATGAAATCATACTATCTTTTGTTGAACAATAACCTCACTTGTTCAGCACCACTTACAGAAATCGGAATTCGATTTCTTCCACACTACTATGAGTGGAAAATACTTCCAAACCATTTGGGGCAATGTTGCCACACTGTGAACGTTGCTAGGCTGGCACTACAAACATTTCGAAGTTTTAATGAATTGCTTCATCTTTGTTTTAATGTTTTTTTTTTTCTATTCTTTTGATTCTGAATATATGGTCATGAATAATGCTCCCAACTTTCCTGAAACTAGCGTACTCTCTACATTTCATCATTCCAATCTCTCTTGACTCACTTTGCATGTATCAGTACTATCGATGCTACTTCCCAGTCTTCAGGTGACTCTTCTTTTATCCATGCTCTTCTGCAAAGTTCCAACAAAAATTCCATTACTTCATCACCCACGTTTTTAGCAATTCCGTTGTCATTTATCATTTTTTCTTCTTCTGTCTTCTTCTGTCTCCTTCTGTCTTCTCCTGTCTTCATCTGTCTTCTCATGTCTTCTCTTATCTCATTTCGTTCTGGTTCCCTTGGATATTCTTCCCACCAACTCTCCTAAGAGTTCTTGGATATAATCTCTTTATATTTTCAACCTCAATCGTCAGGATACCTCAGGTTTTGTTTGGAATCCATTATTTCCAAAAATTTCAGAAAACTTTGGTGTCTCTCTCCAATTTTTCTTCAAATTCTATCCGCTTGTCTTTCTTTGCTGACTTCGCAATACTTACATCCTCTTCCTTCTTCCATCGTATGCTATATTCCCCTCTCTTATCGATATTTTTTTCTGGTCCTCAATTCAATTTGTCTACCCAGCAGTTTGTTTCCTGTCCTCACGAGTTGCATTTCAGAAAGCGACAATTTTATTCCAGACTAGTGTCAACCATATTTCGAAAAGTGAGAATTGAACTACAGAATAGTGAGTCGAATTTTGGAAAGCATCAGTTGTACAGAACAGTTTGTTGAAGTCAGGTGAAATTTCACTCTTGCTTGTACAACCCTTGCCCATATTATGTATACACCTAATCCTCCATAATTCAATCAATGATTTAACTAGCGCATGATAATCCTGAATTCTCTAGTGAGGAATTTAATTCTCCCTCTCCTAATTATACAAATTACTTCGCAATCATCTGAAGTTATGACCTTCTCTCGTAGTATTAAAATAAACGTCAAGCGACGCTAGTTGAGCAATTAGAGAAGGTCCCTTTGCGAGTATAATGTCAGTCAGATTACTCGGAGCGAGCTCTTTGCATGGGTGAGGATGTTTCTCTGGAATTGTTGGCTTCATTCCTGAACCAGTCGAAAACGATGCTGGTCACTTGTATTCCAATTAAATCTCCATACGACAATCCTTGGAATGTCCTAAATGAAAGATCCTGTATAGACACTAAGAACTAACAAATCATGATGATAAAATACTAAAAATACAAACACTGAATGCAACCAAAGTTGATGGAAACCACCATGCAAACAATTAATTCAATCAGTAGAATTCTTCCAAGCAAGGTGTTTCAATTCAACACCGAACATCAGTTTTTTTCTACGAACTGCTTGTCACTTCAGAATATTGAGAATGAGGATACTCCTCATGATACTCCATGTGATGAACTTGAAGGACGACTCAGAAGTGTTATAGTCTGATGATCTTCATTGTCTGAAAGCGCTAGTACCAATCGGAAATGATGTTGTTGTTGCTGTTTCCTTGTAATTTCCATACTGATGTTGGTTTTCCATAACTTTCGAAATTACGGAGAGCAAAGCAATTGGACAAGAGACGGCAGACGAAGTTTTCATCATGCAAATATACTGTTTATAGAATATCATCGTTCCATTTCTGCGTGAGCAAAGAAAAAGTCCAGCACGATAACTTCACGCATATAATCACACTTTCCTGCATCACAAATGGGCTCTAATTACAAGAAACTGTGGCATTATACATTTTCATCACAAAGCCGTCTCTGAATTGAAATTCAAATGCGGCTATTTGAAATGCAGGATGTGGAATTCTTCTGGAATTCATGGGAAATAATCACACTGTGACAGAGAAATATATCTGAGAATTTCTTTTCCTGCAGAAATATTTGTTGGCGATAACAGGCGATACACGAGAGAGATCGACTCATGAACCAGTTGGCAAAGAATCATTTGAATCATGTTTTCGACATACTGGAGGATCAAAAATAACTGAAATATCATGAAATGAGTATCCCAAACGATTGTTTCGTTTGTTATTTATATTGTCAGCTGTTGCATTTTCGCGGAATGATCCTGATCTTCCATCAACGAAAATATCACAAATAGAGAACCATCTCGTGAAAGTGAAAAGGATCTGAGAGCTTCAGCATATTTTTCCTCCTTTTTCGGGGATTTTTCCACTACATTGAATATCTGGAGTTGGCATAATCACTCGAATATCAGGAATATGCCTGTCACAAAATATCATTTGGAAATCAATCTGAATGGAATCCAATATTGACAAATTTTTCATAGCACATAGTACAGTTTCGTGGTTGAATTGAAACTTTCCCTCGGTCCTTCTCACCTACTAATCCCGGTTATTAACTTTCCAGGACTATTCAAATCCCTTCCAAACGAGAGGATTTGCAACTTTGTAACCAGAAAAACTTTCATGGAGACGAACTAAATTGTTCAATAAAACTTCGCCATCAATTGGATGGGTTTGCATGCGGTGAATATTTTCGTTGAATAAATTGAGGAATTATTCAAAAAAAACGGAACCATAGCCAGTAGATATAACATGAGGTGATATGAGGAAGCAGTCAGTCCTCATCATCAGGTATCTCAACTGCAAAGAAGAAGCGAAAAAATAATGATATTGATACTGAAGAATTCAGAGCCTGATCTATTCATTTCTTCATCATTGACGGTTTCTTTCCTTCTTGTTATCCCAACTTTTCCATCAATCGAGCTGGATAAAATTCCCCAAAGACTTGCCATCCGACACCCAGTCCAGCTGGAGGCTTTCAGAGCGTGCGTCATGTCGTTTGTGTGAAGTGGATGGTTTTCGAACAAGCAATAACTGTAAACATATATTGTCTGTCTGAGTCTTCGATCATTGAACAGACTAGATAAGTAATCCACACCCCTGGCAATACAGTTTGTCTAAACAAGGATAGCAGGAGCTGATTCTCCCAGCACCAGTGCCGTGTTGTCAGAGGGGGTCGAATTTATTATTAATTCATGATGAAACCAACTTGAAAATCCGTAACAATTTCAGTGGTACTTTTTAGCATTTCTTGGTGGGAAAATGAACATCTTTATACTTCCTTCACATTGTTACGAGAAATTCGAATAAATACAATCCTATGGTGATTTTTGTAACTTGCTTGTAATCAATAAACTTATTATGACCACATCACAAGGAAAGTTCAATTCTCAACGCCATATACTTACTATTCAGTATACAGTTGTCTACTTATACTTTATCATAAATAACGTTCAATTTCAATAATGAACATATCTTTGGCGATCAGTGACAGTGCATGTAAGTATATTTACGATTTCAAAGTTCAGTACCTACTAGTGGAAATAATTTTCAAAAAAGTGAAACTCGTTTTCAAGGCAAATAGATATGATTGCATATTTGAATGTAATTTTCGAATCTGCAGATGGAACTTGTTTATATCATTTCACGATATCGTCAAAAAAAGAGAAGGTTTCATCTTGGAGAGAATTCATATATTTCGAAGCAAAAAATCGATGTCTGATTATTTCATTTCATGTAGATAGACGAGAATATTTTACCGCAAGACACTGTCGCAGCTGACCTATGCGTATAATCAATATAATCTAATCAATTCAATTTAAATTCATTTTTATCCATTCCATTTGGGAGAATGCTTCAAAATCTCGAATGATACGACAATGGTAACTCACCTATGAAATGACGTATTTTGATCGCCGGTTCAAATTGTCTTTAACACACCTCACAACGTCTCACCATTATATCAAATCACCAAAACAGGAAATAAACTGAGTTTCTGATGAATTCTGAGTACACAAAACTGAACACAAGTTGAATAATATCGATAAATCAAAACGTAAATGATGACAGATACCAAACAAAGCAATAATCGCCGTCGACTGTCAATATCAAATGGCGGTGTTGCAACGTTGAGCAAAAAGTATTCACGATATCCATGCTGGTCCTCGAGCCCCCAAGAAAGTAAAATTGCTAAGTCTCAGAATAATGTAGCAATCTTCTTTCAATCAGAACTGATTCATAATCGTCATGACCCAAATTTATTATCATATTTGTGCATTGAACTACATGAATTCATAAAGGACTTTAAATATTATGGACTATTCATCACTTTTTGATGATGGGATATGACAACACTGGCGACGATTGGGTACTAATATTATGATAATTCTGGGAATTCATGTTAGCATCAGAATATTTGTTTTGTGATCCTTCTAGTGGGTTTGTTGTTCGGAGGTCTGAGTAGTCGCACTATGGCTTTCCATGGAAGGTACCTGGTTTCCCAGGGCTTCCATCAGTTGGCTATGGTGCTGACGTGTCTTTCAGTGTGGGGCTTTTGAGGGGGCAGGGCAATTTTATCAGCCTGAACTTTCTTCGTTCAAGCGGATTATTGCTCACCTAGTGCCTTACCATTTCTGTTCAGTCCTCCACGAAGAGTTGCCCCTTTGATCCATTGAACCTCTCTTTGAACCTGGACTCGTAGTTCAAGTTAGGGACATCTTCAAGGGGAAAAGTTTTGGCTGTGAGTATATAGTACCTTGTAACCAAATTCATATTCCTTTCAACCTCAAATGGAATTTTGATCCGAGAGTCACAACAATACAGATTATCTTTCGTTATGAGTTTACCTAAACCAGAAACATGATTTCCAGTCACGCGCCCAATCAAACCTGCTGTGTGCAATGTCTTCAATAATATGTAAACTCATTTATTATATTTATCGGCCTATTTTTCTTGAATAGTCCCCGCTCTTCTATGTGAAACCCGAATTCACAAGGAAATTCGAAATCAATCAACGTTGAGAGTTTCGCAGACGTATCTCTTGTATGTTCCTTCGAGATAAATCTGGATATGTCGCCACGCATATATCGAATCCACATTTAGAGCCTTCCAGCGAATCACCGAGGATACAAAGAATGACAAATAGTGTTGCCGAGGGGGCGTATGGAAAGTTTATGGCCAATCCCTAGAGATAGATTGAGAGAGATACAAGGTGGTCAAATATTTCCTCATCTTTCGATCTGAGGGATCTTATAATGTTCGTGTGAGCCAGGAAGGGAGGTATTGGTGTTTTTCTTGAGAGTTTGGAGGTCGCGAGCTTCAGGAAAGGCTTCACTAGGCAGAGAATTACACGACGTTGCCATTCTATTGATCAATGATTCTTGTTAGAGCGAAGCTCGACAGTTCTCGAGCTCTAGTTCGGAAATATTGGAGAACACATTGATGGAAGAAAAGTGTCAACTTTACAAATGGTATAGAGAAAATTGAAATAATTGATTTTATAACAGACTCAGGAAACAATTCCTTTATACGCGTTTCGATTAGAGGGGGTCGTAGCACAATGGTCGAGGTGTTTGAACCATGATCGAGCTGCCAGAACGGTAGTGAGTTCGAACCCGGTGGCCACTGTTAATTTTTTATTGAAAATTAAGTAGTTCCAGCGATTTCAATGTAAAAACTACTCCAGCTCTTCTCAACCCGCTCAAGCTTCGGCTCATGAGACGTTGGATTACGAAGTAAAAAAAAGCGATTGAAAAAAAATCAATACTCTCGATGGTAATTTCTGGAGAATATATTGAAAGGTAATAAAAAGTCGCTAATCATTTACACTTTTGAGGTCTACTGAAGATGGCAACTCAGTTGCCGAAATACGTATTTTGACGTTTCTGAATATTGTTGTGGTGTTTGGATATATATTTATTTTGTATTCGAACAGTTCTTGATGCAAATCTTGAACAGTTCTTGATGCAAATCTTGAACAATTCGCTCAGTGGATATGGCAGAGCTTCTGCATAGTCTTCGACTACAAATTTTGAATGTAATATTCAGTCAATCACAACTCGAGTTGTTCTCGAGATAGCAGAAGTCACTGTTTTTCGTTTATTCCGAAAAACATGTTAACTTGGTGAATATTTCCGCTCCCCCTCCATGAATTGAACTTGAGAAGAACATGTTCGATATTGTTAAACAATTGAGTGCAATGTACGTATTGGTACAATATGCTGGGAGGTGTGATGGGTACACAATCGATTTAGCGGCACTGTTTGAAATCTGATGATGATTGTGATCTATCTGACAATGCAGATATTGAGCTGATTCTATCGAATGTACTTCCAGTGAGGACCTCTGTATGTATTCACGTGATATATACCACTTTGTATCTGAAGATGGTAGGATGCATTCGCCCATTGGGAAATTTGAATCCGTCTCTCATTCATATGTACAGTCAGTCGCTTAATTTTGGCTCCCTCCTTGAATTATCCATTATTCGAATCGAATATTTCATGTTCTGAAGAGGCAACATTGCAGAGCTTCCTCACTAAGTGCAATGCAGAAGACTTTGTTTTATAACATCAACTCGTTGATGTTTCACGTTTATCAATATAATATTACACAGAAGTCGAACAGTTTCAATTATTTTTCTCTTCATTGGGAAATGAACAAGTGTCGAAACATCAGTTTTGTAAATACATAAATATATTATTTCATTCACTGAATTATTACTATTTCCTGTGTCAAGAATTCCTTATTGAAGTGGAACTTTCATGACATCGCCTCGAATTTTTCGTCCATCACATATTGTATTACAGCCCTGTAGAGAATGAAATGGTTCTGATATCCGTTCCAGGAGAGCAAACCATTCCTTACACTGAGGATTCCCAATACCAATCTGTCTTCGTTGGTTTTCTGTATGGTGCTCCATTCGTTGATATTTTGTTAAAGGTACACTGCTCTACGTAACATGGTTTTCTTTTGACATCATCGAACTACTCTTAGATTACTTCCAATTATTTTCTCATAGTGATACCTAGAAATATATGTTATATAACCTTATGGTTAGCAAGCGTGCTTCTCAAGTTGTGGCATAGGTTTGATGATATCGCTAAGATCCTGTGTCATCCACAAGTGCTTCCATTCCTACAATCCGCACAAGAGTTTCACTAGCATCTTGGTTTCATGAAACCACACAATTTTTCCGTAGGACATCGTCAATATAAAATGTATCCACAGTGGATGCCGTCCCCGGGGAATTGAAATTCAACATGCTTCAATTTTTTGCGAACACTCAACCGTAAAAAAAGTCATACTCATCTCAGCTCACTCCAGAATGATAGAAAGTAATTTGCTGTTTTGTCGACGCATTGACCACGAGACTATTTCCTTTTTTCTCATTTCTCCATCAATTTCGAGCTGTCGTCTTGTCGCTCCTGTGGAATTGAGGTTAGAACCGCTTCTCAGCGATATTCACGACCAGCTGCGTTCGTCTTCGATATCGAAGAGGCGTCTATGCAAACTAAAATCAACGGTGTAACTTTTGTATCTTTTCACATCACGAAAGACAAACATTGAATGTTCGTTGAACATTGGATCATTGTGAAAAAATGTTAATTTCGTAGAAAGCATCGTACATAGGAAATTTTGGAGATTACGAGATACAACAGTCATAAAACTGAACATGTGCAACTGATTCACCTAATGATGTAAACAAAAAAAATACATCTCGTATGTATTCTTATTTCTCCTACTTCCAATGGAAAAAATGATCTGTTGATGGTCATTGATATTATTTTTGTTTCCTACATTTCAATATTTGATTGTTTTGATGATTTTGCAGCGTAAATCAGTACCATTTTTGGGTTATTCTTCCTCTTGCCGCTTCGTTTAACATAGATCTATGATAGCGAGAGTCACAGCCATGTTTGAACTGTCGATTATCCAATATTCATCACATGCAGGCATACCAATATTTGGAAAACCTAACCAAAATGAAACCACCTAAAGACTCGTGTATTAATGTGACGAATAAAGTGCCGAAAGCTTTCACAACGCATGTACCTATCAGAGTTGAGGACCATTTTCTTCCGTGAATACGTTTTTTGTGTTGCCAAAAAATAAATGAAGTAGAATCCATAACATCATATCGAGATGGAAGTTGTATTTTGAATCAATTCCGATAGAGCTCCGGTCTCTCTCATACCCTTAGTGCAACGCCACTGCTCCTTTCCGAAATCCTGAAAGGATGTCAAAGCTTATTTGGCTAGATATGCCAATTATTCAGATCCAATTTCGTTCCGGAATTCTCCCACCCACTGCACTGCGATCAGAGCTCTTGCAACGTTCATTCGTCTTTGACAATCCGAAAATTCATTCTCAACATTCCCGATCTCAGGAACTTGTCACAGTGATAAATCGTCGAAACATCATCCGATTCGTTTTCCTTATTTTCGTCTCTTTTTCCGGTCTTTTCCTCCAGTGGTGTTATTGAAATCAAATGGTGTTACAGAACTCGCTTTGTACTGAAATGATTCCCAAAGACCACCTATGGTGTTGGTTAAAGAGTAGGAAGGGTCCCACATAATAACGATTAGAAAACTGGAGAGAATATATAACATATTTAGTGTGGGAAGCACATATTTCCAACGAGTTGATATTTGGGAATGCATGAAATACACTTCCCAACGAGCTATGTACATTATTTTTCCTACGACCATAAATATTGGAATAATTATTATTCCAAGTTTCACTACTGTCTATTTGTCATTGACTTGAATTTCACGAGATACTCCTACATAATTGAATTCGAAAGTTATCCGAAGTTCACCCGAGTGAAGACCTTCTTGATGGTTTGAGAAACAATAATGTCAATTTCATGAAAATAAATGTGTGCGCCTATGAATCGGCAACCTTCGGATATTACAGCTATCATCTTTGGTAACCACCTTCACTCAACTGAGTCCAAGTCAATTGTGTTGTATGTCATTTTCATGAAAGATAATGTTTCCTGAGTAGTCTTTCGAATTTGAAATGAATGGGGTAGTGGATTCATGATATCCACAGAGATCAGAATCAGAAAATGGAGGAGGCGATGGTTACATAACCGGACAAATCTCGAAGAAGAAAGGTATAAGGTAGTAAATGCATTTTTCGAAAAATTAGGATGCAAATTCAATCTGAAATATAAGTACCATAAATGATGATAGCAGCAGTGAAATTTCCAGGGAAAATATCATCACATCCATCAATCACTGCGCGCATGCGTTTTCAAAATATTTCCACACTAGTGCGTTATACTTTCGACTCTCCATAATAATGTTCATTCACAGTAAAAATGTATGCTTATAGATTAATAGAGTGTGTCTGTGAATGAACTATTCATTTCCACAGAATCTGATTCTGATAGTCAGCTTGTACGTGGTACTGATAATCGAGTTTGAACATGTTAAAAACTAATTCAAAAGTAAGAAAAACATGAAAAATACATACATACAATGAAAAACCTTCCTCTTATTCTATATCGGAGAAAAATATTACAATTTCGGTAAATCTCTCATATCAAGTAGGTAAATGTCTCATATATGGTAGCTAATTATCACATAATGGGTAGGTTAATATCACAGATCGAGTATACAATAATCGCATATCGGATAGACACATTTGGGGTAAGTATCATGAACTGATGATTGAGTTTTCATAACTAACATCTCCATACTAAATTACATACATGGAAATAAAGTATTGAGTATGTATTATCATATCACGGAATACTTCATGGTCTTCTGACAACAGCCATTCTTTAACAGGTTTCTTATATCGGTGAAAATTTCTCATAGTTCCAAATTCTTTAGGAAGATAGTCAAACAGTTTGGAACTTTTGTACTGCGCTGTGCTGACCTTTAACTTCATCACATCTGTTCAAGGCCATTTTGAAATCCTGAATCCTTATTCCTAGTAGGTTGATTGGTTATATTGGGATTTTTCCTTGAGGATTTTTCTACGGAGCACCAAAGTATGCAAAATAGTCTTAGGACATAATGTCTGAGGAGTAAGATGAGTGGTAGATTCATCAGTTTCCAACCCTAACTTCAACAGTCTCAACTCCTTAGTCAATATTTATACTATATATAATAATATATTTCTCGAGGCAAAAATACCGGCTCATCGAATAGGAAATCGGTATTCAATGCACTGCGAACGATACCATTCGGGAGGTTTGTTTATGTTATGTCTGGACCGTTTCCAGGAGAGCGGTGGTCCAGAAGAATTTAAGGGGTCGCCAGCCTTCTGCCAAATCGCGAATTTGCATTCGGATATACCTTGCTTTATTGTCAATGTATGCCAACGCTTCACAGATAAATGGACAATTGATTTTCCATGATCCGAATTTCAATATCACTGCAAGAAATGTTTTCCGTGAACAGAATCATCTGTTCATCACTGACTCTCTCCATATTTGTCAGTTTCCTTCAATGACATCATCATCAGAATATCGACTTATACGTGGAAATACACTTCAGTGAATCAGAAACTATAGAACTTTATATGCTGAAGCGTTACACCACGTCTAATGTTTCAAGCTAACACAGACTGAACTATCTCTCTTCGATTCTCAGAGATTCCTGTAAACTAAATAGGCATTATTGAGGTTCTTCTTTATCTCCAACTTCGTTTCACCACTTCTCAACGATTTTCTGGGAATGAAAACCAACCTAGCCTCTACTTCTACTCATTAGCTCATTTTTATATGATGCACTGATTTCAGCAGAGATCATCATAGTCAGAGCTGAGATTGAATGTTTGATTTCAAGTATCGTGAATGACTGCGATTGTATTTCCAACTAGGCGCATCCCGAAAGGGGATGGATCGAAAGACTATTTCATTAGTTTTACTACTCAAGGGTAACGAATTTGCTCCCGATTCTCGGAAATATTCTCCACTGTGTTGAAAACTGTCCACCACTAAGATGAGGAGACATTTCGATTATAGTTGAATATATTATTTCACCAAATAGTTTTGAGAAACAAGGTGTTACTGGCAAATGGAGAACTTCTCTTGTAGGTGCCTGATGATTGAATTTCAAGCTCAGTGACATTTTGGAGCAGATTCTATCTATATCCTCACATTTTCCAGCTTTTTGTGGGATTTTCTCTCCTAGTTTCTAAAAAATAGAGTAGAAGGTATATTTAAAATTATTTCAATATATTTGTAGTAAGGACAGATTTTGTGATCTGCCACAAAATGTCACTGAGCTTGAATTTGAACCTTTAGATACCTAAAATAGAAATTCCTCTATTTGTCAGTGACACCTCGTTTTTGAAAAATTTGGAAATACAAATATATTTAATGAGAATAAAACCTCTACTTATCTTGGTGGACGTTTCGGGAACGAATCTGCTCCCGTTCTCAACACAATTAAAATATTTTTCTTTTTGCGAAATTTTCCGATATGTTGTCGGTTTTGACACTGAAAAGTTTCAATTCCGTAGACGGAGGAATTCTGGTTACAAGGTGTTTTCATTAATTGATATTGAATATTCCATTTTCATATTCAATTTTCAGAAGTGGGTGCCAAATTCCATCTATATCAACTGAACAAGAAGCAATATTATTGATAACTCCTACTCTAACGAGGAGAGAAAATCCCACGAAAAGCTGGAAAATGAATGTACCACCTCCTCGGAAAAACTTACAGACAGTATGTCCTCACAATTGAAATGATTATTATAATTTTTATTTTCATTTTCAGGAACGATGTAAGGAGAAATCTGTAAAAACAATATGAACAGACAATATACAACAACAATAAAGACAAGCAACACTGATTCAATTTCTTCCCATTCCCATAACCGGTATATCTGAAAAAAATCGAACGTGTTAGTGACAAGATTCGAGTTAAGACACAGTTCAAGACTGAAAATACAGTGAGATCGATTTCGACTCAACGAAACCAAGAAATGAAGAACAATCATCAAAAAAATTCATACCACGTGTTTGTGGAAAATACTATACAGCAGACCTCTACCGACAAAATTAGGTAAACATATACTCACTGAAGATGGACAACATATGGTCGATTGGAGTATTATTGAGATCATAGGAAAAGAAGATAATAACCAAAAACGGAACATCAAAGAATCTGCTTGCCATTCTCCTGAACGGAGACAATGATATTGCTTCTCAAGTTGACATCTACTTCTCAAAACTGAATATGAAAATGGCAAATCCCATATCAATCAATGATATCCTCGCTGATGTTGAAGCATATAATAGTGGTGCTGGCAATAAATCAGAAATAAATGTTACCTATCCGGTATTCACATTGGAAATATTGATGAATTTCATCGACTACCACGTGTCGCATAATCTCCCATCCTGTTGTGTCGCTTCCACTTCTCGTCGGAATATTTCACCATGCCACAGTCCATAAACCACGTGATACTGTTGGGACCGTATGAGAGAAATTGATTTCCAAGCTACGTGGGCTCCATAAGTTAGTATAGGTATGTGGTGAAGTCGTTAAAGTCAGTTTGGATGCAATCCAAATGGAGTACGTTTGATAAATTCTCACATCTAAACATTGATTCCTGTTTCCGACGAAAAACTCACTCTATTTCCGGGATATGGACTGCCAGCGGAGTGGATTTAGGATTCAGGATTGTAACATGTCGTATCAACCATGACCCAACCAAACGGAAACTTTGAAACTCTTTTCCTGAGACGGAATCGAGAAATGAGTATCAGAAGAGCAGACACGTCTGTTGTCGCTGATTTTCTGTGTATAGTGCGCTATTTGTTGATATTTTATTATATAGGTGTACTGTTTTGCATTTTCTTTGCAATTGCACTCCCTCGTTGGGTGGAACCAGCGCCCCAAAAGTCGGAAATTGAGCGGGGTTAGGGAGACATACATACACAAAAATCCATGTCCACGCTGGGATTCGAACCCAGGTCGCAGTGGAAGCGATTTATAGCTTGAATTCGATCGAGTGCATTAACACTCTCGGCCACCGCGATAGACTGATACTCCTAGATCGTTTGTTCATCTACATCATCTCCTCACAGTGATAAAAATTAACGCAGTGATGCCTACGAAGATAAGTCAGGTTAACTAATGGTTAGCAAGCGTGCTTCTCAAGTTGTGGCTTCGGGTTCGTATCCCATTCGAAGAGGAACTTTTTCAAAATTGAAATAAATGGCTCACTCAAGACTCGAGGTTGGGCTAGGTTTGGATTTTTGGTCTCTGTATCTGAAGCTAGAATGGAAATAATTTTGAACATACCTACTCTAGAATGCTAATTCAATGGAAAGAAAGTTGATTGGTGGTGCGCAAGATCAGTAGTATTATCCTCAATGCTGACAGGGTGGGTTTCATGTGATCAATCAATTGAAAATTTAATAGAATCAGAATCCACAGTTAGCCACCTCGAGTATCAAAAGGTGCGAGCGCAAAATTTTCCATGAAATGATTCATATTCAGATCGAAATATTTTCAGGAAGAACAGTATCATTAGTTGCATTCTTCATTATTATTGTTTTGCACCAGTGGAGTCCGTGCACTAGGCTACATTTTCATGAAATGTTCCCAATTCAATATTCCATCTAGTTGGAAAATTCATGTACCATCTAGAATTTTCCGTTTCATCTTGAATTTTTCCAGTTTTCTGCAGCTCTCGGTTGTATCGAAAATGGACCCTGTACATCTCATCTGTTGTAGACTATCCGAATATCCTTTTCTGTCCAGGAATTCGACACAATATATGCTCCCCTCCAGTAGCATTACTAATCATGTCAAAGCCTTCTGGATCTCGCGTATCTGGATACGAACGATATGAAAATATTAAATATTCAAATGTACTCCTCAAATATGGGCATTTGCATCAGACGGACATTGTTGCAGTGGCGTACTTAGCTTGAGTAGGGCAACAATTCGTTGGTTTTGAGTTCCACCTTTTATGGAACCACAATACAAGTGAAACTTTCTCTCGGATCGTAGGCATTCAATATCGGAAAATTATTCGATTCAGGTTATTGAAATTCTGTTTTTAATCGAAGTTTTTTGATTTCATTTGAGTTGAAAGATTTTCAAAGTGTATCCTTGCAGAGTCGATGATCAAGTATATGGGTGATTATCTACAGGGTGAGTCAAAAATGTGTACCAAGCTTTCTGGGGGTGATAGACCATTGAAAAATAAGTGTAGTTTGATGATTAAACTCATGGCCCAAAATGCATATTAAGGGAGATATATCCTTCCAAAGTTAATAAAATTAAAATAATTTCTCCGCATAACTTCTGAACGATGAAAGCCACCTGATTGAAATTTCGTGCATGAATGTCAAAAAACATTTTTTCGTCACACTTCCACATTTCTGATATTGTTATAAAGGGTGTTTTCAGAGGGTGAGTCATGATTTTTTGTAGGAAAACTTTTTTCCCTGTATTATTTTCGGTGGAAAAACAGGAGCATTCGATGGAGCGAAGAAAATTACATGAAAAAGGTACTCTTGTTCGAATACAAAATATTGAGCCGTTCGTGAGATATTTGAGTTTTTGTAGTTACATGATATCAGCAGATTGATTTTATTCATCGCGAGATTCATCGGTATAACGATATTTCAGCAGCATTTGCATTTCCGAAGCACTCGCCAAGCATTAGAAGCATATCAGTTTGTTCAGAGAACGAATAACCTGCCATATTTCTCAAAATCTCAGTTGATAATCGCAGTGATAAATGACACAGAAAAACCACACAAACAAATCGACTACAACAATGTTGACTCGAATGTTGATGACATGAACGTCAGAATTGAGAACAAAATTATTCATCATGGCCTGCTAAAATATTATTGTTACCGATGAATCTCGCGATGAATAAAATCAATCTGCTGATATCATGTAACTACAAAAACTCAAATATCTCACGAACGGCTCAATTTTTTGTATTTGAATAAGAGTACATTTTTCATGTAATTTTCTTCGCTCCACCAAATTCTCCTGTTTTTTCACCGAAAATAATACAGGGAAAAAAGTTTTCTACAAAGAATCATGACTCACCCTCTGAAAACACCTTTTATAACAATATCAGAAATGTGGAAAAGTGACAAAAAAATGTATTTTGACAACATACATTCATGCACAAAATTTCAATCGGGTGGCTTTCATCGTTCAGAAGTTACGCGGAGAAATTATTTTAATTTTATCAACTTTGGAAGGATATATCTCCCTTAATATGCATTTCGGGCCATGAGTTTAATCATCAAACTACACTTATTTTTCAATGTTCTATCACCCCCAGGAAGCTAGGTACACATTTTTGACTCACCCTGTATAAGGAGTTATAATTTATGTTGTCATGAACTGTTTTTTTTTTGTGATTGATGATATATGAACTTCTGAGACATATGGATATGTATGACCAATATATTTTGAATCGTTCTCATGAAATAAATTGAAGTCAGGTTTCCTGCAGCATGGCTGTCACACCCTGTAGAATGAATTGCAAATATATCAGTCGACCGGTTCAGTGGTCACCCGAATACATCGCTAGGGGATTATGTTTCCTTTGTATTCGCCCGACCCTCGATGCGTAGTTCAAAAACTCCGTTCCTGTCAGACCGCATTGAATACAGAGTTGGGAAGTGAACTTTGTCATGTTTGCAACTCCGTATTGAACTTCGAAGTTGGGCCGAATAGGGCTGTCAGTTACGTTACGCGAAAAAACCCACGTCAATATAGCCGTGACAGAAAAACCTAAAATAATCGTAGCGCATCGTGAGAGCCAGCAGTGGAATGATGGGAGAGGAAACGAGCATTTGTTTTCGTGGTTCATTTTGAAATATTCGCTTTGTACATTTCTGTCGGTTACTGAAGATACTATTATTATCATCAATAATGTTACAACTATGAATATAAATTTTCTATTACAAAATGTCCTGTGTCTTATTTTCTGATGTTCTTCATCTTCATTCGTTTTTTTCTAGTATGGAGTTCCATTATTGATGAAATATCAGTTTAATTATCATTCGCTATCTATGCTTTGATCTCATCAAAATATTCATAACGTTTCAGATTATTGAGATTGCATTGCTGTTTGCTTGGAAGCCTTTCATTTATCTTGATCAATAATAATTAGCATCTAAATTGAATCAGGATCATGCCTCATTTGTCGACTGCACGCCATTTTATCTCGAACTTTCTGTTTTCTCAAGGCTTTATCAGTGGACAACTCGGTGGAAATCTAATGATATTTACTATTGATTTCATTTTATCTCTCATTATCTGTATGAGAGAATTGAGTGATTCTATTGGAGGAACTCGATATCTCACGAGTAAAACGCACTTGGGAGCGAGATTACTCCGTTATCGAGGTGAATTCAGGAATTTTGATCGCAGATCCGTTTTCAACGTGTCCGACTCAGTAGTTGTGAATTCTTTCAGATTTTTCAAACAATAATTAGGAATTTCGAAATTTCCAAGCTACGATTATCCGATAAATACATATCATGGATCTTCTGACACGAACGAAATTCCCATTTCCTGATCGGATCGTTTGAAATATGTTAATCCAGATGAAAATTGAACGAGATATCGATTGGTGGATCGATCGAGTCCGTAAGACTAACCTTTCTGGAGATATGTCGCGTCAAAGTGAAAATAGTGCGGTTTTTGTCAAAAAACGCACTTAGGAGCGAGATTACTCTGTCATCGAGACGGATTCAGTTATTTCGATCGCAGATTCGTTTTCTACGGGTCCGACTTAGTAGGTGTGATTTTTTTCAGATTTTCAAAACAATAATTAGGAATTTCGGAATTTCCAAGCTACGATACTACGATACGATAATTACGTACCATGGATCTTCTGACACGAACGAAATTTCCCATTTCTTGATCGAATCGTTTGGAATATGGTAATCCAGATGAAAATTGAACGAGGAATCGATTGGTGGATCGATCGAGTCCGTAAGACTAACCGTTCCGGAGATATGGCGCGTCAAAGTGAAAATAGTGCGGTTTTTGTCAAAAAACGTACTTAGGAGCGAGATTACTATGTTATCGAGACGAATCCCGTTCTTTCGATCGCAGATTCGTTTTCTACGGGTCCGACTTAGTGGTTGAGAATTTTTTCAGATTTTTCAAACAAAAATTGGGAATTTCGAAATTTCGGAGCTACGATTATCCGATAAATATGTACCTTGGATCTATTGACATAAACGAAATTTCCATTTCGCGATCGATTCGTTTGAAATCTTGTGATCTGGATAAAAATTGAACGAGGAATCGATTGGTGGGTCGATCGAGTCCGTAAGACCGACCGTTCCGGAGATATGGTGCGTCAAAGTGAAAATAGTGCGAATTCTGCCAAAAAAGGCACTTAGGAGCGAGATTACTTCGTTATCGAGACGGATTCAGTTATTTCGATCGCAGATTCGTTTTCTACGGGTCCGACTTAGTAGGTGTGATTTTTTTCAGATTTTCAAAACAATAATTAGGAATTTCGGAATTTCCAAGCTACGATACTACGATACGATAATTACGTACCATGGATCTTCTGACACGAACGAAATTTCCCATTTCTTGATCGAATCGTTTGGAATATGGTAATCCAGATGAAAATTGAACGAGGAATCGATTGGTGGATCGATCGAGTCCGTAAGACTGACCGTTCCGGAGATATGGCGCGTCAAAGTGAAAATAGTGCGGTTTTTGTCAAAAAACGTACTTAGGAGCGAGATTACTATGTTATCGAGACGAATCCCGTTCTTTCGATCGCAGATTCGTTTTCTACGGGTCCGACTTAGTGGTTGAGAATTTTTTTCAGATTTTTCAAACAAAAATTGGGAATTTCGAAATTTCGGAGCTACGATTATCCGATAAATATGTACCTTGGATCTTTTGACATAAACGAAATTTCCATTTCGCGATCGATTCGTTTGAAATCCTGTGATCTGGATAAAAATTGAACGAGGAATCGATTGGTGGATCGATCGAGTCCGTAAGACCGACCGTTCCGGAGATATGGCGCGTCAAAGTGAAAATAGTGCGAATTCTGCCAAAAAAGGCACTTAGGAGCGAGATTACTTCGTTATCGAGACGAATTCAGTTATTTCGATCGCAGATTCGTTTTCTACGATAAAATTCCATAACTATCCGTTTGCACAGAATAGTCACTAAGATTTTTTTTATTATCATCCAAAATCTACTCTCGGAGATTTTTTTCCATTTTTGGCTTCGGTGCTTATGACAAAGAGGAAAAAAGAATAGAAAAGAGAAGTGAATGATAGACAGTGTTTTCTAATTGGATGTCATCATTTGGACACATGTGATTGAATGTTGGATGTAAATTGTGTGTAACTAATAAGGCCAGTATAAGTGAAAATAATGATTCAGTCTTGACAACTTTGAACGTCAGTTCCAGATATTCACTCAAGTCCGCTCTCTTCAGATATAAAATACCCATGCCCTTTGAAAAAACTAGCAATCGGAAGCAGAAAGAAAATTATTTCTAATAATCAAACTGTTGATAATGATACGATGAAAAAAAAATGACTCAACTACTTGTTAAAATGTCAATCCAAACATGTGACAGATTCTATTCACCATTGCCAGCTCTGCCTTCCTTCATAAGTTTTATATACTATCAATAGATGTTATACAGTGTCATACAGTCATTATTTCCGTTACTGTACATATTTTTAAAAAAATCCCGAAGCACTTCAAATTCAAAATCAAAAATTGATACTCTTCAACGTCAAAATGCGATTTCCCATTTTTCAAATGGGAAGTCTCAAATGGTATCCATTAAAAATACTTGAAATAGTTTCCGTGTCAACGTTTTTAGGTGGATTTATGCACGACTCTTCATCTTTACTTTTCTCTTTCATTAACTTTCATTTAATTCAAGGACCTTTTCACCTTCATGCACAAACTTTGATGAATTAAAACTCTACTTCGTCATGTGATACTAGTCGCTTACGTACTTAGTCCCATATGATTATTTGTGTTTCGATAGTTTATTGTGAAGAACTCAAACTCAAATAACAAGGTTTTAACTGTCTTACATCATTGCTTTCACAGGAGTTCAATTATTTCTTCAATGGGAGTTTCATTCCTGTCTAAATAAGTGGCAAAGTTGAAAAGAATTCTAACCACAATTGATAAAAAGAAGAGGAAATAATCAATGACAGATTCGCGCATGCACGCATCGTATTTTACTTTAACTTCTTGCTAAAAGATCGAAGTTGGTTATCTCTTAAATAAAGGATAGTGAAAAATCAAAGTTAAGTTGGATGTATGAATGGTTACATGGAAATAGATAGTTTGCAACATTTTAATGAATACGTTAATGAAATAGAAAATACTAAAATACTAATAGCAAATTGTTTTCCAATTATACATACGTTGTCAGTATTATAACTTCAGTCCTAATTTAGTTAACTTCAATTCTGAAAAATGGTTAAATTAACAAAAATGCAAAAAGTAATGGTTGTTATATGAAATAATTGTTGCAATGAACTCGAGAACGATAACATTCTCAAATAGAGAATGAAGAGACATTTCAAACGATATATCACAAGCCTATACTTTCCCATTTGGAAAATTAGGGGTTGGACCTGTCATTCGAAAGGGGGTCGAAGGTATGGATGGCATTTTGACGTTGAAGAATGTCAATTTATAATTCAAATTCGACGTGGCTCCCGATTAACTAGACGGCACTCTTCTCTCTGCCGCGATCTTCGTTACCTATCACCTGATAATCCCCTATTAATCACCCCGCCTCATAACTACCGCAAGGGGTTGGTCTAGGCCGGGCTTACACCAGTGGTATCACACCTAATTCATCGCTTTGACCTAGTTCGACGTTCGTGGTACGTGGCACTAAGGATGTGATAATATCACCCCCGGAGAACAATCAGAGGAGTCCATTTAGCCCATCATTACCTCTATGTATCGTTTTGGTGGGTTGGACTTGGAGTTCGTTCGGGTTAAAGATTGATATTCGTTGTATGAAGAACAAAAGTGCGTTCGTGCATCGTTCTTCAGATACGAATGTTCAGTTCGAAATCCTAATAAAAATAATCACCCTGGCTATAAGAGTGGAAGATGAGAGAACGTCCTGAATTTGAAAAACACTAGGTATTCTTCGTGTACAAGCATTTCTCGCGAGGAAGTATCTTCTCACAGTTTCTCACACTAGCATCCGATACAACACCGGATATCATATGGACAACAAAATCCTCTCCAATTCACGTTGGAATATTCTTGGACAACTTTTGGATATCCATGGGATATCCAAAATCTATCGAAAGATGGTGAGGAAAAATGGGAAGCATCATCAGAAACCCCGAAAACTTGTTAGGATATAATTTCTTCCACAAGTAAGATAGTCTAAATGATGAAGGCATCATCTTGATGATCGAGTTCAATTCCCCGTGAGCAGATTTTCCACATGAGGGATATCTCATGGACGTCCAGGTTGGTGGACTAAGGACATCCACTAGACGTTCAAGGGATATCATTTGGACAATATTTGGACGACGTTCACTGGATATCCAAAATATCCTGAATAGATATCCACTGGACATACAAAGGATGTCCATATGCTGTATGGGATATTGCTGAATGCCAAGATTGAAAATACTCTGATATTGTGCGATGAGTTCGAGTAATTGGGAAATTCGGAAACTTCAAATGGATTGAATCAAAGTTGATTCAAAGAACAATAGAATATATATATATATATGGCGTCAGTTCATCTCGTTATGTGATCTGTATTCACTCTAACTACCGAGATATGTAGCGAAAATTCAAACAACTGGGCTGTGAATATGCGGAAACGTAAAGGAGAAGATAACTTATTTTGCGAAAGTATTATTTTCAAATTGCCCGGGCATTATGAATGATACCTGAGTTATCACATTGCGAATCATATGACATAACACGACTACTTACATCGACTCCGTGGCGCAACGGTAGCGCGTCTGACTCCAGATCAGAAGGTTGCGTGTTCAAATCACGTCGGGGTCATTTTTTTTCCCTCTCAATTTACACAAAAAAAAATCATATTAATCCCACTCAGAATATACTCAGAATATGCACGACTGTGGTGTGAATGGAAATAGGAATGATTATTGGAAATAAAATGAACTTTGTCGATTTTGTTTTCATTTCCTGAAGTCATGATTAGAAATACTGAAAAAAAAAAAACCAGACGTAATATGTACAGGGTTTTCCCGTATATTTCTGCACTCCTCCTACTATTTTTATTTCGAAAATTACCAAAAAATGATAAATAGACTAGTTTTATATTTTTTCCAAAATAATTAGAATTTTCTGTCAAAAATTCACAAGTATTTAAGCAAATATTATGACATATAATATTTCGACAAATTTTCAATTTTTTTTTTTTTTGAACGGAACTCCCGTATATTATCCCATATTTTGAAATAGATATTTTTTTTGATTTCAAAAATATATAGGTAAATTTGGTTTATTTCATACATCCGTTTTACGAATATAATCGTTTGAATATTCTAAGAAATGTAAATTTGTTCACCAATCCAATGTAAGTTTCAGTGAATTCATAATTTCCTGATGACTTATAGAATATAAGGAAACCCTGTAGATGTTTATCGTTCTCAGTAGAATTTTCTGATGTTGTCAGATTTTTTGTACAGGGTGGCATTACCAGATACCTGCCACTTTCAATATCATGGAAAGGAAATTCAACAAAAGTGACATACTGATACTTTTTTCGTAGTCTTTCGTAGTATTTTCCGGTGTGTGCAAATTACAGTACAGAGTTATCAATTGTCAATTTTCCTTCTTGACCTCTTGCTTCAGGCATCCACTTGTCTTGATTTGAGGCAGGAACTTCTTCTGGAGCGATATGCCAGGCTCCTCTACAGTGAGTGTCACGAAAACCCCCACAGAAATACTCACGATGATGACTCTGATTAAATCTCCTACCTACAAGAATCAACATTCATTCATCATTGGAATTTACGTATTTTTCATCAGTGATGACTGAATTTAATAATCAGATCGTAACAATGTTGGACTAACTGTCATAGACGAATAATTCTTTTTTCTCAAATTTAATTTTGCATGAATCCGTTTCGATAGTACTTCTTTGAACTATGAACATTCTGTTTTTCATATTTTTCCGCAGAAATTGCGAAAAAATGAACACCGTGAGGTGGCCCTTTCAAACTATAAACAACAAGTATGACTTTTCTTTTCGAAATCTTTCCGAACACAAAATTATCTATGTACGCGTATGATCTCTTCCACAATTTTCTTTCAATTGCAAATTTTGTGGGTCCGGAACAATAATTGTTGTATGATGACATTCACAGTTACTCAGCTATCGATAAAAACGCGATATCAAATAATTCAACACCTGTTCATATGAACATTTATCCATATTTCGATGAGCTGATTCTTCCCTATTTCAACTTTGAAAAACCCTGTATGAGATGAAAATTTACATTTATAAGACTAACCCTGTACAATGATAGAAACTCACAAATTTCAAATAGCCTAGTTCTAGGGGAAACAAGACAGCTCTCGTTCTATTGAAGCAGACTGTAAGATGACAAATGTATATACAATAATTGAAATTTCCCATGATTTCGGCGAATCGTAGTTCACATATCCTCTTCACGACACCTGAAAAAGATCGAATGATCAAGATGAAAAAAAATCCGAGTCAGCCTTTGTTTATCTCAAACTGAATCGAAACTATCCGGAATACACAATTGTTCGTAGCTTGGCAATGAATCAACTGGATTCAAACGAAACTAGAACTTCCAGACCAGTGAAAAGTCATTGTTTCTATGCATATGAGATGGAAATTCAGGGTGGATTTGTGAATGGACCACAGGAGGCATAATAGGTATAGTTTGGTTTCCAAAAATTCGAAACAGTGGCGTCATATGGAATTGTTCACAGATAATATTCTGATAGATACAGGCAATTAGTATTGTCGAGGAATCCAGTAGCCTGTTTTCTGATCGTTTCCTAAGTTTTCTAGGGTGCATAATCCGGATCTGGACTCATCCAAATCATGAAATTGAGTCTACAAGTCTAGCTTCATGCTATAATTTCCTCGTAGGATCAGTTTTTCACCAAATATTCATCCTTTGGGATTCTCTCCCCAGTTTCTGAAAATAAAATTAAAAATTTCGAAATGTCCTGATTCCCGAAGGGTCACCCTTCATATTCTTACTATACCCGTGAAAATAAACCAAGTGTTCTCGAAAAATTTCACACTCTGACAGTTATGATAAACATGAATTTAAATTTTTTTTTTCACAGGCTGTATTGAAAATCAATCCTGTATGTCCTTAGACAAGCTTTTTGATAAGCGGTAGGATATACTCGTGCTACATGTACATACATGCTTGTTGAATATATTCATCATCATTATTTTTTTACTACTCGCAAAGGCAGCATCAACTGCTGAGGTTATTGGCTTCCTCGATGTCTTGCAAGACATTGACTTCATTTCTTCACTGAATCATTGATTGTTATAGATTTTTTTTATCTGTGGACAACACGAAAGGGAAACCTATGATGTTCGAGGAACATCGTGTTAGCCAGCGGTGGAATTTTGGGAGAGTAGAAAGGTGTTGGAATTTTTCTCGAAAGTTTGGAGGTTGTAAGCATCAGGAAAGACTTCACTAGGCAAAGAATTCCATAACTTTGCCGTTCTATTGAGGAATGATGCTTGGTATAGCGATGTTCGACAGGTCTCGAGCCTGACAGTGTAGGAGTGACCAGCTTGAGCTCGTCTGGTTTGTCTACTAGGAATCTCGCGTGGTGGCATAATAGATGATATCTCCGTTGAGCACCGACCGTGAAAGGATCTATAAAAAATGCATAGATCGCCGACCTTTCTACGATGATCTAGAGAGGTCAATGATTTGGTGAGTGTTGTATCATCGACTAGGCGAATAGCTCTCTTCTGAATCGAATCTAAGAGCTTTAGCGTATGTTTGGGGGCTGAGCTCCAAACATGTGAACAGTATTCCAGGACAGGTCGAATTTGTGCTTTGTAGATCATAAGCAGCTGCTGGGATGTGAAGTATCTCTTCGCACGGAATACAAAACCAAGTGTTTGTGAAGCAGTTCTCGCAATGGACCTCACATGATCGTTCCATGAGAGAGCACTGTTGGTGGTGACACCCAGCATGGATATTGACGACCTCATAGGAACAGTGGTACCCGACATCATCGAATTGGGCATTGTGTGATCAGCCTTCTTGGTGAACATACAAGCTTGAGTTTTAGTTGCATTGAACTTGCATTACTAGATTCTCAGATCCCCATTTCAGAATTCTTGTCAGATCCTCATTTAAAGCATCGACCTGTCTTCGTCTCGCACCTCTGGCCTCATTGGATGATATAGGGGCTCTAGAGGAAAAGGCAGAATGAAGTGTACTATCATCCGCAAAGCTATGAACTGGGCTGGAGTTTGTTAAACTAGTCCGTAGTCATCACCATTATTATTATTATATCATATTGTGAAACCAGCTGATTCATTGTGAAATATTGACAAGGCGTCTTGTTTTGTGTTGCAGATAGTTTCTATACCTCCTAATCCGTGGGACATGCCGAGGATCCCAATGCCCATCCCCAGGACGAATAAAGGCTTGACTAGAGGTCCTACAATAGCAGCCGAAATCCCGCTGTACTCGTGGACGGATATGAGAAGAGCCAACAGAGGCAAACCAGTAAATGAGGCGATCCAAAATAACGTCGTTACCTGCGATGGAATCATGCAATGTTCAATTCGAGAATTCAGGCGATGTGGAACGGAAAAATTCCGCCAAAAGATCTGACACGTACGAATGCGCCGAACGGACATGATGATATAATTGCCAATTTGAACAGGTAATTAGTGCTAATTGCAATTTTGAACTGACAATTAGTGCTGAATGCCAGATTAAACTGGCAATAAGGGATAAATGCCAGTTTAATCTGGTGATTAGGGATAAATGCCAGTTTGAAGTGGCAATTAGCAATAATTGCCAGTTCAAACTGACCATTAGATCTATTTGTCGGTTTAAACTAGCAATTATCGATAATTGCCAGTTCCAAAATGGGAATTATGAAAAAAAAATCATCATGTCCGTTCGGCGCTGAACTGGCAATTAGGGCTAATTGCCATTTTGAACTGGCAATTAGTGCTGATTGCCAGCTCAAAGTGGCAATTAGAGATGAATGCCAGTTCAATCTGGTAATCAGGGATGAAGGCCAGTGACAATTAGCCATAATTGCCAGTTCGAACTGACAATCAGATCTAATTGCCATAATTGCCATACATGGTGAACGTTTTTGGAGCTCCACCATGGCGATCTCAGTTACTCTCAAAGATACGAGGTCGTTTGAATTGGGGCGATTTGCTTATTTTAATTCTGAACAATTTTCCGACAGAAAATTCGATGTGTCTTTTTTTGTCGGAACTGTCAGTTGTAATTTCCTTCATCATATTTCAAGATGATAATCAAAAGAACTATACTTTTAGAACAAGAAGTAGAGCTAGAAATTCCAGGTCCTCAAGGCACTTTTCCACAGAGAATCTGAATCTGTCATCGTTTTTTCTTCCAAACAATGTTAGAAAAATGTTTGATATGGTAATTGACAATGTACTTTGAACACATAACAAGAAATAAAGTGATGACGTCCATTTTCTTCAATTTTTTGACAACACGAAATGTTCATGAATCATCGTTTCACAATATGAAGCAAGTTTCTAATTGAGAAGGCTTATTATAATTTTGAATAATTTTATCAGGATCGGAAATGATGACTGGGCATCTTTTCATCTTTCTCTGGCTGTGGAATATTTATAATTTCATCTTCAGCTGCATTATCATTGTCTGTTCAATAGGTTTTTACTTTCATTTATGTATAATTATCATTCATTCTGATGATTCGTGAATTCTTATTTTTTGGTCGCATATGCTAGGCTATTTCATGATTTGGTCAAGACCAAGATCAAGGTTTTTTGATTTCTTCAAAATCATACTTTCCCTATGACAATGAATCAATTGATTAAATTCATCGATACATACTCGACAGTTATAAAATTCGTTGACTCCTGCATCTCAGTAGATTTTCTGATTTCTCTTGAGAGGAACCGTCACAAATCGAAAATACTCGAGAAATATTTGTAGATCATACCAGAGCTAACGTCATTGAAAATACGATGATCTATATCAATACTCACGGCATTACTTTCAATTATTTTGTTCTTATTCTCAGAGTAAATCAATCCTAGAAGGACACCAACACTGCTACAGCCGAATATCGAAATTGTCGACTGATAAGTGATGAAAAATGATATTGACGTGGAAAGGATCCTGTATTCAATATTTCTGAAAAAGAAAGAAGGTTCATTCCATCTTCAAGACACAACTCAATATTTCATAATACCTCATTATTGGCCTGAATATTATGTCTACATTATAAACATATATTATAGTGCCATAGAGGACTGTAGCTAAAGCCATCAATATGCCGAATGTTTTGAAAGCATTCCATTTGTATTTGATGACGATGTAGAAAATGGCCGTATTGAAAACATACATTTGGAAATCGGCTGATAGATACCATGTTATTGGATTGCACTGAAATATAACATCGTCAATAGTTTTGTGTTCCACTGGTACAGTGATAAAAATAGAACACGAGAAGTATCGGGAAATTGAGAGGAAAGTAATGCTATACGAATGTAGTGATCCTATCAGGATATGAAGAATTCTAGACGAAATGATACCACTTATATCCTATCTCAGATGAACTCCAAAAGTTGATATTCAATTAATTTTGGGGACTGATATTCCTTTTATCTTCAGTACTCCAGAGAGTAACTTCTGTTGCGATAGAACTTTAATGAATATCAGGAACAATAGTGGTCCTAAATTGGACCCCTGAGGTACTCCTCAGTTTGCTCGAAAGACTCGATATGCATATTGAAATCAGTCATTTCATAAACAGTTCGATCAAGAAGTATGGAAGATGAACGACAAATAGAAAATGCTATTTATGTGAACTAAAAGCAGTTACTACACTCGGAATACATACCATATCGATAACGTAATGAAAATTATTGATGAACAGCAAAGTAGCCCACCAGTTTTTCGTACAGGCTCTGTCGTGTGGAATGATCATTTCTAAATCAATTGGACCGCTCAAAATTCTCGGCAAGGAAGTATTGAATAGGGCTATCAGAAATGCCAAGGATACAGCTATCCTAGAAATTTTGAACTCTTAAGAATTATAAAATGAGACAATTTCAAGAAATGATGCTCTATGAATTTGTGACCATGCAGAAATGCTCAGTTCCTGAGCTATGAGATGTTGAAAATATTTTTTTTTGTTTTTCCAAAGTTACTCTCGCAAAAAATGAGTTTTTCGCTCGAAATCCGGTACCCAGGTGTTTCTCGAGGTAGGAAATCATAATTTCGTATCAATTTGTAGCGCCTAGAGGGCGCTGCGTACTCATAGGTCGCTCAGTGAAGTTGCTGAGAACATTACAAAAACTAAGTATGTGGTAGATCTCGTGAAAATATGAAGTTCGATGAAAATAAATGCAGTTGCAAGACACCTATGACAAAAGTCAATCATGTTTTGGAAAATTCCAACAATATGTTTATCGAAATGGACTCATAGCTTGATGAATTTCATTGGAAAAACATTGTTTAATATGACTAGATCGTCCACATACTTATTTCTTGTAATGTCCTCAGCAACTTCACTCAGCGTCTCGAGAACTATGTCCCGTTGATCCCAAAAAATCCAAAAATTCACAAAACTCCACCCAGGGCAGTGAAGGTAAAGTAACCATGGTAGTGAGAACGATTTCGAAGTAATTCCAAAGTAGTTGAAATTCACTCACCTGAAATATCTGTTGAGGATGATCAATCCCACTTGTTTGAGAGATAGTGTTCCATGATCTTTGGAAATCCGCAAAATTTGGATCGTTAGAAGCCAGGAGGAAATCATAAAGTATGTTTTCACATAGAAAACATCGGGAAGATTGATCAACTTCATTATTTTGTGCCCAGCGAGCTGAAAAAGAATTCCTCTTGAGGAAAGTGTATCATCATATGATTTTATCGGGCGATCTGAATCCAATGACGAGAATATTCATTGGGAATTCTCGACAGTATTGACACTGGTTGTAGTGACAAGTACGATGATCACAGCATGAAATGAATATGAAGGATTCAACAGTCACAACTCGGAATTTAGTGAAATTACATTTGAAATTCCGAGTTGCAACTCGGAATATTAATAAATCCCGAGTTGTTACTCCAGTTGTTAGTCGAAGGCATAGGTACGATGATATAGCTAAGTTCCTGTGATTTTTCAGCTTTTTATGGGATTTTCTCTCCTCGTTTCTAAAAAATAGTGTAGAAGTTATTAAAAATTATTGCAATATATTTGTAGTAAAGACAGATTTGTGATCTGCCCCAAAATGTCACTGCGCTCGAAACTAAACCTTTAGATACCTAAAAGAGAAATTCTCTATTGGTCAGTGACACCTTGTTTTCGAAAAAAATTTTTGGAAATACAAATATATTTAATAAGAATAAAACCTCTACTTATCTTTGTGGACGTTTCGGGAACGAATCTGCTCCCGTTCTCAACACAATTAAAATATTTTTCTCTTCGTAAATTTTCTCAATGTTTTCGATTTTGACACTGAAAAGTGACAATTTGGTAGACGGAGGAATTCTGGTTACAAGGTGTTTTTATTAATTGATATCGAATTTTCCATTTCCTGTGGCTTCCCATGATCCGAAAAAAACTCTCACTTCGATCTTGGTTTCATAAAACCACGCATTATCTTTCATAAGCCTCGGTAGGTAGTTACAAAAGTGATCCGCTCCATTGTAAGCAATGCGAAAATTCAAGATCGAGATGAAAAAAATCATAGCAAGAAACGAGTATCTACCATTTCCAGTAGAGTTGGGTTCTCAATATAAACCATCCCGTAGCTCAATTTGGTATGCACCCACAATATAAGCATCAAGCTGAAAAATCGAATCCCTTGCATGGACTTCAACTTCTTGTAGTCCTCGTTCCCTATGGGTGCTATCCTCTTGCGCCAATTGTGTTGCAGCGAAAATACAGAGATATAACGGTTCTTACCTACAAAAGACATCCTATTTCTCATTTCAGTTCATCTTCTCGCAGTTCATTTCAATTCTGTTATCAGAATACTTCAATCGAGACTATCATTCGATAATCCGAACTATCAGTTTTACTTATGTCGAGGTGAAACTCACTTTTCACTATCCAGCTGTACAATGTAGAGAAGAATATCAGACTCAAGTATGCCACAACTATAGTTCTAGAACAAAACAATGCATCATTCTTGTGAAGAGTATAATCATTGCTCATCATATAGTCCTGGAACTACACCAACTCATTAAATAAACCACTATCGATTTCTTGGTTATCATTTGCATGTGTTTTTGACAGTCTCTCCATAAATTCAAGGATAATTTGACGCTAATTCATCATCCTTGAATTCATTGTTCACTGTTTCATGGGGAAAACGCATGTTTTCCTTCTCGTAAAGTTGGAATGGCAAAACAAATTCTAAAGAACAATGTTTTTGAAAAATTTGATCATGCTATAATCCTATCAAACTTTTTTCTGCTTTTCCTCAAAAAAAAATTGTTGGTTTCGCTAGCTCAACCGTAAAGCTAGCAGAACCAAAATATAAACAAAGGAGGAAACATTCTAAAAATTTGATCATGCCATAATTTAAGGCTATCCAAAAGCTCCTACTTTAGCCCACTAAAGATCATTCTGCTCTTCACTTAATACACGCACAAATGAAGCAATAATAATCAACATAAGTGACAATTTAGTAATCGAGGTGGATGAATCAAGTTCCAACATTCAGTTTTCTAGTGTTTTTTTTTTCCTTCCAGTGCACGATGAATGAAAAGTGATAGATTATTACTTGGTGTATTTCCAGGACTTTTTATCTACTTACATGACTGTTTTGTCATAGAGGGTCATGGAAAATTCGCCATCATAGCATCCTATGACTTCCACTTCTGATGTTAAGTTCAAGTGATTTATTTCTCGATTGACTGAGATTTCCGTGAATTCTTTCACCAAATCTAAATCTGTCGCATCTTGACGTGGTATACAAAATCCTCTATGTAGTAGGCTACGGTCCATGAGTGCTTTATTTTCGTGCGAGTCCTATAAAAATTCGTCAATAAACGTCAAACTTCAAATTGATTTTAATTATTCGAATTATATTGTGAAGAATCCAAAGTTGGTTTCTTTGCTGAAAATAATGAAATAGTTCTAATTCTAGAAGAAAGTAGTTTCCAAAATACAGGGTTCCAAGTGTTCAGAAGAAAAACGGTTGTTTTTCAATTCATGAAAATATAATTCTTTGGATTTCCTTGAAATTTGGTTTGTCCGCATGCAACCCTAACTTCTAATGCAGAAAGGATTCGATTATTTATTGGTGTGATTTGGAAAAACGATAAGGAACAAGAAAATACTTTTGATACGAAGTTTTTTTCAAATGTTGATACGAAAAAAATCAAGAAGTAATATCCAACATGGCTCGAACTTATCTTTCCGCACCTGAATCAAATTATTTTTCTGTCACACAAAAAGTTCAGCTTTCGAACTGAGTTGGGACATCTCATTACAAGACGTTTCGAAAATATTGGGGAATTACCATCTTCAGGAACCCCCCAAGGAGGCCTTAGAAGCCATTTTACGACCAATGTTCGTTCGAACTTTTTCATTACTATTGGTCGTAGGAGAAGCTGGTGATTTTTGGCAGCCCAATATCATGGGTTTGTCGAACGTTCGATAAATCACTTTCACGACATTAGAGTTACTTCTGTTATTATTCATTATTTGTAGTAGTCATCACAGGTTAAATTTGGTATTCAGATTGGATACAAACCTGTATCGTCTTCCAGATTTGGCTGTCGCCATCGGTAGTTTGGAGGTATGCTCTTGATTTGCAGAAACTATATCCATTCTCCAAGCAACTGCTGTAATCATCCATGCGGAAGAGAGGTGGCAACATTGTCAGTGAATGAATCTGAAATTATCAGATCAGCATATCACAAACTATTTGTGTAACAAGGGAGAAGAGTGTCACTTTTCCTACCGATGAAAGTAATCGATCAAGGGAGGAAAAGGCACTTCACCCCCAGAATTTTCAAAGAACTAAAACTAAGGAGTAGGTTCCAGAGATATGACGCGACAAATTGAAAATAGTGTGTTTTTTGGCGAAAAACGCACTTAGGAGCGAGATTACTTCGTTTTCGAGACGAATCCAGTTATTTCGATTGCATATTCGTTTTCTACGGGTCCGACTCACTGGTTGTGATTTTATTCAGATTCTTTGAAAAATAATTAGGAATTTCGAAATTTCCAAGCTACGATTTTCCGATAAATATGTACCTTGGATCTTCTGACATAAACGAAATTCCTCATTTTCTGATCGATTCGTTTGAATTCCTCTGATCTAGATGAAAATTGATCGAGAAATCGATTGGTGGGTCGATCGAGTCCGTAAGACCGACCGTTCCGGAGATATGGCTCGTCAAAGTGAAAATAGTGCGCTTTTTGGCGAAAAACGCACTTAGGAGCGAGATTACTTCGTTTTCGAGACGAATCCAGTTATTTCGATTGCATATTCGTTTTCTACGGGTCCGACTCACTGGTTGTGATTTTATTCAGATTTTTTGAAAAATAATTAGGAATTTCGAAATTTCCAAGCTACGATTATCCGATAAATACATACCATGGATCTTCTGACACGAACGAAATTTCCCATTTCCTGATCGAATCGTTTGAAATATGGTAATCCAGATGAAAATTGAACGAGGAATCGATTGGTGGATCGATCGAGTCCGTAAGACTAACCGTTCCGGAGATATGGCTCGTCAAAGTGAAAATAGTGCGCTTTTTAGCGAAAAACGCACTTAGGAGCGAGATTACTTCGTTATCGAGACGAATCCAGTTTTTTCGATTGCAGATTCGTTCTCTACGCGTCCGACTTAGTGGTTGTGATTTTCTTCAGATTTTTTGAACAATAATTAGGAATTTCGAAATTTCCAAGCTACGATTATCCGATAAATATGTACCTTGGATCTTCTGACATGAACGAAATTCCTCATTTTCTGATCGATTCGTTTGAATATCTGTGATCTAGATGAAAATTGAACGAGAAATCGATTGGTGGATCGATCGAGTCCGTGAGACCGACCGTTCCGGAGATATGGCGCGACAAAGTGAAAATAGTGCGGTTTTTTTCGAAAAACGCACTTAGGAACGAGATTACTTCGTTATCGAGACGAATCCAGTTTTTTCGATTGCAGATTCGTTTTCTTCGGGTCCAACTTGGTGGTTGTGATTTCTTACAGATTTTTAGAACAATCATGATAACGAAAATTCCCATTTTTCGAACGATCAATTCGTAACTCTATAATCTAGATGAAAATTGAACGAGGAATCGATTGGTGGATCGATCGAGTCCGTAAGAGTGACCGTTCCGGAAATATGGCTCGTCAAAGTGAAAATAGTGCGCTTTTTGGCGAAAAACGCACTTAGGAGCGAGATTACTTCGTTATCGAGACGAATCCAGTTTTTTCGATTGCAGATTCGTTCTCTACGCGTCCGACTTAGTGGTTGTGATTTTTTTCAGATTTTTTGAACAATAATTAGGAATTTCGAAATTTCCAAGCTACGATTATCCGATAAATATGTACCTTGGATCTTCTGACATGAACGGAATTCCTCATTTTCTGATCGATTCGTTTGAATATCTGTGATCTAGACGAAAATTGAACGAGAAATCGATTGGTGTATCGATCGAGTCCGTAAGACCGACCGTTTCGGAGATATGGCTCGTCAAAGTGAAAATAGTGCGCTTTTTGGCGAAAAACGCACTTAGGAGCGAGATTACTCCGTTATCGAGACGAATCCAGTTTTTTCGATTGCAGATTCGTTCTCTACGCGTCCGACTTAGTGGTTGTGATTTTTTTCAGATTTTTTGAACAATAATTAGGAATTTCGAAATTTCCAAGCTACGATTATCCGATAAATATGTACCTTGGATCTTCTGACATGAACGGAATTCCTCATTTTCTGATCGATTCGTTTGAATATCTGTGATCTAGATGAAAATTGAACGAGAAATCGATTGGTGGGTCGATCTAGTCCGTAAGACCGACCGTTCCGGAGATATGGCTCGTCAAAGTGAAAATAGTGCGCTTTTTTTCGGAAAACGCACTTAGGAACGAGATTACTTCGTTATCGAGACGAATCCAGTTTTTTCGATTGCAGATTCGTTTTCTTCGGGTCCAACTTGGTGGTTGTGATTATCTTCAGATTTTTTTGAACAATAATAAGGAATTTCGAAATTTCCAAGCTACGATTATCCGATAAATATGTATCATGGATCTTCTGACAAAGACGAAATTTCTCATTTTCTGATCGATTCGTTGGAAATTCTGTGATCTAGATGAAAATTGAACGAGAAATCGATTGGTGGATCGATCGAGTCCCTAAGACTTACCGTTCCGGAAATATGATGCGACAAAGTGAAAATAGTGTGCTTTTTGGCGAAAAACGCACTTAGGAGCGAGATTACTCCGTTATCGAGACGAATCCAGTTATTTCGATTACAGATTCGTTTTTTACGGGTCCAACTTGGTGATTGTGATTTTTTTCAGATTTTTCGAACAATAATTAGGAATTTCGAAATTTCCAAGCTACGATTATCCGATAAATATGTACCTTGGATCTTCTGACATAAACGAAATTCCCAATTTTTGGATCGATTCGTTGGAAATTCTGTGATCTAGATGAAAATTGACCGAGAAATCGATTGGTAGATCGATCGAGTCCTAAGACTCAGCGTTCCGGAAATATGACGCGACAAAGTGAAAATAGTGTGCTTTTTGGCGAAAAACGCACTTAGGAGCGAGATTACTCCGTTATCGAGACGAATCCAGTTATTTTGATTGCAGATTCGTTTTCTACGGATCCAACTTGGTGGTTGTGATTTTTTTTAGATTTTTTGAACAATAATTAGGAATTTCGAAATTTCCAAGCTACGATTAATATGTACGATAAATATGTATCATGGATCTTCTGACAAAGACGAAATTTCTCATTTTCTGATCGATTCGTTGGAAATTCTGTGATCTAGATGAAAATTGAACGAGAAATCGATTGGTGGATCGATCGAGTCCCTAAGACTTACCGTTCCGGAAATATAACGCGACAAAGTGAAAATGAAAATTTCCAAGCTACAATTATCCGATAATTATGTACCTTGGATCTTCTGACATGAACGAAATTCCCCATTTTTTGATCGATTTGTTTGAAAGTGATCTAGATGAAAATCGAACGAGAAATCGATTGGTGGATCATATTTTCAATTTGTTAAAAGCAGTGGTTATTTGAATACCGCTAGAAGTGAGAGATGGAGCTTACGAAGTTATCTTGATATTTTCATTAACAACATTATTATACAGCTAGTATACCGCGGAAGTGATCGTACTTGGCTGATACTAGTGAGGCGAAGTACTTTTCCTTCCTAGGGACGAAAAGTGAGACAATGAGGCCAGGAAGTGTTTACTTTGGATAGAGGTAGGCGGGAAAGTTATTCATGGAAAAAAATCAGTTCATCAAGGCTCCCGACAGACTGAACCTATTAACCTCCTAACCTATTTTCTCAAAAAGAACAGGAAAATCATGGAAACAGTAATATAATTATGATCATCAATGATAAATTGTTCTCTATTCGTATCATGATTAAGTAACTTTTTCCTCATTATACCGTGTGACAAGTTCGATCGTACTAATTTTTTCCTAGGATATGAAGAAGAAACTAGAATGACATAAAAGAGAACTCACTTCCATCAACCCCCTAGGCACCACTCACCTCAACTGGAAAAAATTAAAAGCAAACCCCCTTAAAGCTCTCAGCAAATGCTATTCAATTGTATGAATAATTATAATTCAATAAATAATTATTCAATTATCCAACAATGTGTTTTGATGACACAGTTATGATTCATGAAACTTTCATGAAAATTTTCCAATCTCAAGAGTAAGTCTTGGCAACAATAGATTTTTCCATCCGATACCATTTCAGATTGTCAAGTTCCAGAGCAATGAAATATTGCTAAACATGTATACCGTGAGACTAAAGTGATCATAACCTTGAAGATGAACGAAGAAATTGTGTCAGCTATTGGAGACCACGAAATCCAAGGTCAAGTAAATTTTCTTTCCCTGATGTTTATTTCAGTCATCGCTTCTAGCCAGCCGAGTTCATTAAAGAGCATCGTTATCTCTGTTCGGATAGTGGTACATGAAGAATTTTCACAATTATTTTGATTGATTACTGTAGCAGATCATTTCTGCTTGAAGGTGGCAGCCGAATGGCACAGATTTTCACATCACTGGATCTGTTAATTATCTGTTGATATGGAAATCGCGAAATTCAATAGTTATTCAAATAGTTAACTCGGTCGTTACTAGATCTGTTAGTTTACTGAAGATATGAGAATCCCGAATTTCAATATTTATTTTGAAAACGATGAAGTCCTTGGAGAAAAAAAGGTTTATGCTAGAGAGCCAGTTATTTTGAGTACTATCAAATGACGAAATATTCTTTTTGTACGGAACATGCCTATTAGAATGAAATGCCCACAGGTGAATTATAGTAATCATAATAATAATATTGATAATAATCTTCATTTGGAGAAATAATTACAATACATTGCATGTAGAGCAACCATTGAACAAAATAGTGTCAATGTCAGATACACCTTGATATCATAAAATTGTTCCATCGTATAGGGTTCCAAGTTTATTAACATATCAAAGATTTTTTTTGTATGCAGTGATAATATTGATCACTTTGATGTGTCCTCGCAATTTGTTGAAACATTTGATGGACGTGTACAGTGCCCCTTTTTCAGTTAAACGTGCATAGTTGAGTATAGCCCTCTTGTTTCGAATTGTGTGAATGAATGCCTATTTCTGAACTAAAATAACAGACATTCTTGTATGTATAGAGCTGATACTGTTAGTGACCTATTTTTCCTGAAGTAACCTCTACACGATTCTCTGTTCTTCAAATGTAACATTAGTCTCAAAGCTCGTTTTTGAATTGAGAACACCTTTTCAATATCTCGACAACTTCCAAAACATATCAAACTATATCGTAGTCTTGATTCGAAATTCGCATGAAACACAATTTTCATTGTTTGAAAGTTTGTATATTTTTCAGCTACCCTGAGTGAGTAACAGATTTGACTCAATTTCTCTCAACATGTATGTCCCAGCATGAAAAAACTATCCATAAAGACCCCCAAAAACTCGGAGTGTTTACTAACTATAGAGTTCTTATTACCTAAACTAATCTAATGGAAATATTATAGGTTGTAAGTACTCACTTTCCACTGAATTTATAGTAAAACAAAAAGAAAGCCACGTGTTATGATTGCCGTGTTCAGAACCACATTAACGAATCATAATAATTTCAATATCATGAAGGCAATTATTAGATGAATGATTAGTGACACTCACCTCTCTCTTAGGTAACTAAAAGGTACATGGGAGACCTTGGGAGAGACGAATTGATCGACTATACAAGGTGTCGTATATTCCGAGTTGGTATAATAAACATTGAAATTTGATTTATATTATATAGCGCGGATCGAAAAGAGTCGCATCAATCACGTAGCGAACTAGTCAAACTGTGATAAGAAGAAAAATTAAACATTCTCTGTTACAAACTCTTGCCACGCAATTCGATAAGAAATTGAAAACAGGAACGATAACCGTGGTTATTTAGGATATACGAAGATTTGATGATATACGAAGGATCAAAACTATAGAGGTTTTGATTTTTTCAACCTCGAAATGCTCGTTTCGCATGTGTAACGGTATACAGGGTGGCCCAATGGAAACGAAACAAGGTATGCATTTCACTGAGAGATCAAGTTACTGGCATTAAAATGAATGATTCTTTATGTAATGTTGGATAGGACAGGAAAAAAAAACATGAGGCACTTCTTAGATGAACATCGTTCTAACTACAAAACGAGAAATACTGATGAAAGGGAAATAAGCGTTACTTTCCATCACTAGCCGATTATTTTCATGAACGTGTTTTCTCGAGAACCACTGCATCGAATTCCGAAAACAAGGAAGCGTTGGTAAGAGATTTCGATTACCTTCAAAATGATGTATCACTTGACCTCTCATCCCATTCGAGATTCAAGGGTTGGAGCTCACCCCTCCGAGGGGTTTGAAGTGAAAAAGTTGAAAACATGCGCAAAATATTTCCCCCTCGAAATGAAAATCGACCGATGCGAGCGTTTTTTTTTCTGAGAACGATATGAGGAGTATGAGGAGTACAATAGCAATTTCTGTAAATGTTTCTGATACCTGTACCTATATCAAGACCGTTTAAAATTCCGGAAAGGGCGTGAGAAGTGAACATAAACTTTTCATACCTGATTGATACACATTCAGATTCAGGTTCATGCAGATGAACCACTATCGATTGATGGAAATATTAGTGTTTTATACATGACGACAAGTTTACCTACTCCTTTCACAATTAAAAAACTGTCTAGGATGATGATATTTACGAGTTCATAATTTAATGTGTTTATCAGGTACAAATGACTTATTCACTCATGTTCTATTCGAACTATTATAGTCACCCATTGTTAGAGCAATGTTTTTGTTATCTGATACATATTATTCAATAGGAAAATTTATTGGTATGATCAATAGACAATTAGAGAAAGTGAGAAAATATTCTAGATCCACGCTCATCGTGAATAAGTCATTGACGAAGTTATACAGGGTGTAACTTAAATGATGCCATTGATGTGATTCCTTGTCATATTTCATGAGAGAGAGTTCATATAAACGTGTGTCTTCACTTGGTCCGTTTTCAACCAACTGGGTGTTCAAAGTTCAATGGAAAATCGGTTTTTCATGAATTACTCTAAATTTATTTCATCGATTTCGATCAAACTTCGTGCGTGTTCTATTTGTAATACGATGCTTCTCGTCATTGAATTATTTTTTGAACTTTGTTTCCAGTGTTGTCGCAGAGGCTAACCTGATTGATATTTAAGATAATGAATATTATTCGATATCAAGGGCTAATCAGTGGTGTAGAAAAGGAGGGTTACAAATATACCTAGATTCATCAAAATTGTCGTAAAGTTGTTTGATTTATTCATGAAAAACCCATTTTATAGTGACACTTTGACACCTCGGTACTCGAAACGAAACAAGTTGAAACACGCGTTTGTATGAACTTTTTTCATGATTCCCTGTATAGCTCTCAACATCTTAGGGACGTCCCTATCTGATACAGTTCGTGTCCAAACAGACTTCATAAAGTCGTGATAAAAAAGTCGTTAATATGCCATATGAATGTCCCGAGCAAAATCGATTCCTAAAAGTGCTGTTTATAATGTACATCGGACTTCCCAGTCGATACATGTTATATGATATCCCTGCAAGAATGTCCATAGAATGTCATCGATGGTACATGTACTTGTCAGTCTTGAGAACAACATCCCATGTGAATCCCAACTGGTACGTCTTGTGCAAATTCCCTGAGAGGATGTGCATATGCTGGGAAGTCCTAAGTAAAACATGCTATGGACGTCCCAATTAGGATATCTTATGATGATGTCCCTACAAGGACGTCCTTTGGATATCCTGAATCCAATCCCAGAAATTATTTTGACAAACTTGTTAAAGTGTCACAAAATCTCTGTCTAGCATGATGTTTCAGTAAATATTCGATCTTCTTGTCTCATCGCCATAATTATTGGAATCTATTCATCATCATAGAGTACTTTTCTGGATATTCTCTTCATCAACAACATTTCCACATTATTGCCACCACAATTCTCAATTCAAAGGACAGTCAGAAAAAACCTCGGCTTTTGCAGATACGAAGAATCCCACGGCACAGTAGATTTTAATAAAAACGCGTAATATTTAAACGTAATGGCCCCTTCTAACAAGTATTGTTGTGTAATGGAAGCAGGAATTCCTCCCGAAAGTGTCATAAAACTCAGCGGGAAACGAACGATGATCTTTAATAATTTAAGCTGGATGTGCTTTCAGCAAGAAATAACGGTTTTTATAGCTGTCATCACGATATTTTCTTCGGATAGGCCGATGTTATCCTCTTCCCCGTTGCAATTGTCGAACATAATGATCCAATAAAAGGTATATAGATTTCTTAGAAAATTACTGGAGATACGTATCGTCCTGTATATGGACTGGAACATGATATTTTTGGCAGCGAATTGGAAAAAAGTTCATTTCAGTTTTCTCAGAAAATTTCATTCCTCATAGAAGTATCTTCATCGTAACTTCTTTGATTTTCTCAGGATAGAAAAACAGTTAGTAGGTTTCTTCTATTTCTTTTTTTGGCAAAACGGCTTCTCGACCTTTTTTGAAATCACTCGAACTGTAGCGATCTTCCAGTTAGGAAAAAAGTGAGTTTGTGTAGAAGGGTGAATAACATACAAGTTGTTTTAGTTCTGGGACACATTTTCGAGAACGGTAAGTGGAAAGCCTCCTAATTGTGCGTTGAAAGAAAATTTCAGGTTATCGATGGTAGCGATGTGAAAATTTCTGCGCAAATTTTGGCAGGAGTGTTATTGTTTTTTTCTTGTGCTGTTGTACCCGACCTCTACATCCTTGATAGCAAATAAAAATCAATTGATTTCCAACTCGTGATTGATCAAATCAAAAAGAAAACACAATTCGACATATTATCTATAGGTATAATCATTCTATTTCAATTTATATTCAGGTACATCTGTCGAGTCCTCTTTTTCATTTCCTAAAGCCGGTTTCCTTATTTGGGGTAACAGCATTTTCTGGATGGATATCCCAGGTTCTTCAACGAGAAGAGTTATAACTCCTCCGATTGAGAAACTGATCAGAATAGACAGTACGAAGCTGAAGATCTGCAAAGAACAGCTCAAATCATCAATCTAGGCAACAATTCAATCAACTAGCCAGATTAGGTTAGGTTAGGTTAGGTTATATTAGGTTAAGTTAGGTTAGGACAGGTTATGTCAGGTTAGTTTGGTTCAGGTGAAGTTGGGTTTGGTTTAGTCAGATCAGGTTTCAATTCAAGTCGCAATATTTCGAGAAAATGATGGAAGAGATGATGATCTATGTAGGTAATGAAGATTCGGAAATATCAGTTCTACTATGGAACTGAAACCTAAATCATTGAATTTTTCGAAATTTTCATCCTCAAATGTTTGAAGTCAGTTCAACTGTTTATGATACTCATACTTACGATCTCGTTATAGCCCAGCAACAAGGGATTTTTATTCATTGGAGCCTTCAAAAAACATGCTGGCAATTGGAAAAGGTAGATGCAATAGGAAAAATTCCCAATAATCACTGGTAATCTCCATTCACATATTCTCTTGATGATTCCTGAAATACCAAACACTCACTGTACATTTCAATGAAAACGTCAACTGAAAAATGTACCTAACCAGTGTGACACAATTTCCCAATCGACCATCTCATCAACTGAGGTGGTCGAAAATAGAAAAAAAGGCACTTCAATTCTGTTTGAGATCACGAGATTTAAAAAATTGTAGCTTCTTCAATTGCGAATCGATTGGAAGGCTCTTTGCTAAGAATCATAGCTCATTCTACTGGCTTTAGATCAATCATATTCATCTTCGAACGAAACACATACAGATTGACGAATTGGTCAGTGCAAATTCAATCAAATATCATTTCGTCCTTAAGACGAAAATTTTGTTCTTTTCGAATTTTTACTGTTCTGGAAAATTCAATCGATGAACTGAAACACATATCGTTTTTTCATCGTCTTCGAAAGCTGCAAAGAATCGTAGCCATTATTATACTGATAAAAAATAATTTTATTGTTCACCACATATTAGTTCACGGGGAAATCAATTATTGTTCATTTAGGACAGTCACTGAATTTCTCCCTACAAAACGAGTGTTGTATCGAAAGAATCAGAAATAAATAAAATATTTTGTCGAATTGTATTCGTGAGTTGAAAGATTTTCAGTGTGTTTTGCACAGTTAATATACGACAAGAAATTGTTTCGTCCAAAGTTACTAGATGATAATTTACTAGTTGATAATTTTTACAAGGAACCAGAATAATTAGCTATAGATTCACAAACATTTTCAATTAACGAACAAGGCACGTGTGATTCAATCAAGATAAAAAAAATGAACATATTTCAGAACTAATCGTCTTCATTATTACTGGGTGGCCCAATGAAAACGAAACAAGGCCGGCATCGAATGACAAATAACAATGACGGATTCGATTGAAATGTTTTCATCGACGAGTTACTTCCGGTTATACCAGAAGTAGACGTCAACTTCATCATTTCATATGGAGCATCTTGCATATTTCATCATTTTCAAACTTCTAAACAAGGTGTTGAACTTTTTTGAATATTTTTTCTCGTGATTATCTCGATTATAATTCACCCAATTCTGCTGTAATTTGGCATTATTGGCATAGTTCGAGCTCGATTTGATTCATTCAGTCAAGTGACGTCCCGATCAGTACCTTAACGAATACTCGATAACAAAAAAAATGCACGCCACTGACTGTTCTGCAATTTTCCATTTTTTTCTATTTCGAACATCGAAAAATACAGCTTTTCTATTTCAACATTCTATTTTTTTTCCGTATTTTATTGCGTATTCAATAACAATCACCACCCTCTGTTTAATAAAATAATACATAATATCATGATCGACTCTGCCATTATAATTGTTCATCATCCCCAAATTTCGGGATCATACTATCATCTATCCATGCACTAATCACTCTTTTCCCACACCACATTGAAAAGCAATTCCAGCAATCAATTTTTCAGCTTCAGTTTTTGTATACCTCCTATTCCATGTGTCATGCCCAGGATCCCAATACCGATCCCGGATACGAATAAGGGCTTGACCAAAGGTCCCAAAATGGCAGCTGGGATACCTCTAGTCTCTTTGCTCGAAATCAGAACAGACGTCAAAGGTAATCCAAAGAAGAGGAGAGCCCATAAGCATTGTAAAGCCTTCAAAGAAATTCGAAATTATGATGTAAATAAAATTTAAATACTGTTTGTAAGTTTCTCGAGGAGGTGGTACATTCATTTTTCAGCTTTTTGTGGGATTTTCTCTCCTCATTCCTAAAAAATAATACAGTAGAAATTATTAAAAATTATTTCAATATATTTGTAGTAAGGACAGATTTTGTGATCTGCTCCAAAATGTCACTGCGCTTGTAATTAAACCTTTAGTTACCTAGAAGAGAAATTCTCTATTGGTTAGTGACACCTTGTTTTTGAAAAAATTTGGAAATACAAATATATTTAATAGGAATAAAACCTCTACTTATCTAGGTGGACGTTTCGGGAACGAATCTGCTCCCGTTCTCAACACAATTAAAATAGTTTTCTCTTTGCAAAAATTTTCAATATGTTGTCGGTTATGACACTGAAATTGACAATTGAAATCAAACAATTAAAATAATTTTCAGAATATTTAATAATAATTTTTGCGAAGAGAAAAATATTTCAATTGTGTTGAGAACGGGAGCAGATTCGTTCTCGAAACGTCCACCAAGATAAGTAGAGGTTTCATTCTTATTAAATATATCTGTATTTCCAAATTTTTCAAAAACGAGGTGTCACCGACCAATAGAGAATTTCTCTTTTAGGTATCTAAAGGTTTAATTTCAAGCGCAGTGACATTTTGGTGTAGATCACAAAATCTGTCCTAACTACAAATATATTGAAATAATTTTTAATAACTTCTACTCTTTTTTTCATAAAAAGCTGGAAAATGAATAAAATTTGTTCAAGCATAAAAAATATTGGAAATAAAAAAATAGGCGAGAGAACTTTAAAGCGCCTCGTATAACTAACTCATAGCATTCCGATTCCTGTACCTGTCTAATGCATGTATTTTCATTTTCTTTCTCAAGTAAGTCATTATCAATATTCATTTCATCATTGAGGTCATTTTCGAGATATATATATATATATATATATATATAATGATGAATAAATTCCAAAGATAACCAAGTCGGTAATTTATGATCATTTGGGAAATGTTCTGACGTTGTATGTAGATTCTCACGAAAACCGATCAAGGTTCTGAATGAATAAGCAATTGATAGTAACGACTCATTCATATTGAGAAATTTTTCGAAAAATTCAAGATACATAAGAAACTATATTTTCACACGTATCATGGCAAAATTGCAAAAATATTCATATTTCTGATACGAATATAAGGAGGACAATGAGTTCCTAATGTTTTGGAAGGATTCGACGAATTCTGAATGTGGAAACTGAATGAGCGATCACTGTAAGAAACGTATCTTTTTCAAATAAAATTCTGCTATTGAACTTTTAATCATTTCATTACATATAAGTATCAATAATAATTAACATAGTAAACTCTAGTTGATATAATTTAATTTCATTGTGGTATTCGCGATTATTTTATTTCATACATCGTTCTATACAGGGTATCCCGAAAAGATACCAACAAACTTCGAGGGTTGATCAGAACAAGCATTTTTGTTTTCATTAACATTTTTCCGCAAAAGATGGTTGACAATAATTGTTCAAAAGTTCTTCAAATGAGAAATTATTTGTCATTTTCAAATTAAAAGACAACTAATTATCAATATAATAACGTTAATATTATAACGGCAACTAATTACAAACAATGAATTTCACGACGATCCTATGGTAGGATTTTTCAACTTAATGAAAAACCGAGTGAAAAATGCGTTTGATTTAAATTGTTTTTAACTCTACAGCCCCAACGGCTGTTTTATTTTTTTTCATGTGTGGACAACACGAAAGGGAAACCTATAATGTTCGAGGAACATCGAGTTAGCCAGCGGTGGAATTTTGGGAGAGAAGGAATAGTTGGAATTTTTCTTCAAACTTTGGAGGTTATGAGCATCAGGCAAGACTTCACTAGGCAAAGAATTCCACAACTTTGCCGTTCTATCGATGAATGATGCTTGGTATAGCGACAGTGTTTTGATGCCCCTATCTCCCCTTGAAGTTTGTCGGTATCTTTTCGAGACACCCTGTATAAGGCTCATTGTCATTTCGAATAAAAATCGAACTGTAATACTCACGCCATTTATCTCCATTTTTGTGTGTTTGGTTCTGAAGTATATCATTCCAAAGATAACTCCTACGAAACTGGTATTCAAAATCGAAAATGTAGACGAATATGAAACTATGAAAGAAAACGAATGCAGAAAGTTCCTGAGTTCGAAATTCCTAAAAAAAAAAATTATTGCTCAGAAAAAAAATGAGGTGTGGCACGTGATACATGACAGTGGAATGATTTACATTTTGGAATTTTTCGATCCATTCACAGTATTCGAGAATTTACAGGAAGCAGAAGAAAATATGCAACTTTGGTTCAGAGTGATAACCTTCAATGAAAATTTCAAAATTCGTTTGAGAATCTATCAAAACTATGGGTTCTACATGCAAAATATATCTTCGACATTCGACCACTCCACCTGAAATAGTATACTGTTCAACTGGCACGAGTGATTGATGAGTATTCCTTGCGAGTTGTATACTATGCTTTTTATACACACCTCACAGACGGTCTGTAAATGATGTCCACATCATAAATGTATATGGTCACTGCGTAAACGAGGCTAGATACAATCATAATGGACAAGACGGCTTTGGTGAAATTCAGTTTATATTTGAGTATCACATAGAGGACTGCTATATTCAAGACGTATATCTGGAAGTCGGCTGCTAGATACCATGATACTCCATTACACTGAAAATAAAGTACACTGCATGGAATTCAAAGGTTCATTCATACGGTATTTTGAGTGAAATAATAAATATTTGAAAACGTAGTGTGATTATTCTTATTATTCAAACATTCTCCATTGAATTCTTCTCTCTGAATTCAGATATCAATCTTTGGAATTGAACTTCATAAAAATACATATACAGGGTGATTCTAAATTCGGTGTGTGTATTTCAAGGTCGTATTCTTGAGATCGAAATAAGCCTTTTTCTTCAAATAAACACGTGTTCTAAAATGCACCCCCACTGTAAGTTAGGTTCCGTCAAGACATCATTGATGCTTTCCAATACATAAGAAACACTGAGGATTTTATAACATGTTCGACGTTCTATGCAAAGAAGAATGGAAGTGCGTGTCGCAAATTCCAACATTTGTTATGAGATTAATGATTGGTCAATTACTAAATGTTTTGTTGGTTTGATATTGCGAAGATACTCACCTGTCGATGATTGTCGACGATTTTCTGGCAAACGGTTAGTTGTTGAAAAAAAGTAAGAGACTGAATTCTTAGATTCCTTCATGCCCGAAAAGATTATGCTATTCGAATTTTGAAGTTTCTCTTCATAAACATGGGATTTGAGCTAATAAAAGTGTGGACTCCCAAAACTGGGTTTACCTAATTTTTGAAGCAAAGAAGAAATAGAGAGTCATGCCAATTCTCGTAGGATTGAATCCGTTATCAGATCCACAATTTCAGACATTCTTTTTTTTACCTAACTCACAGTGGGTGTACTTCGGAGGGGGTGTATTTTAGGGCACATGTTCATTTGAAGGAAAACCCTTATTTTGATGCCAACAATAAGTCCTGAAATATTCACATCGAATTCTGAAACATGTGAATAGTATGCTGTATGTAGAATTATTCATGTGACTATTATCAGTGTAAAAAAACTCACCATGTCCACCATATACTGGAAATTGTTGATGAACAGAAGAGAACTCCACCAACTTTTTTTACAAGCCAACATTTGCGGGATGGTCATTTCGAAATTCAGAGGACCGCTGAGTACTATCCCCAGGGACGTACCATACAGGGCGATGCAAATGGCGTGAGCGACTGCTGTTCTGTAAACGGATGAAAAATGCATGATTAGCAATCTCTCAAAGATCAGCCACTCTATTTTGAGAATTACGTCATGAGTGTCACTCTCTCATCTCTGCGAATTGTTTTTGGGTCGGAAAATAGTTATGTGAAATCTGTTCTACTCAAAATGATTTAACGTCATTGCCTTCCAACTGGCAACACCGCATCTTTCGACGTCGTCATGACGTAATTCCCAAGTTACAGTGACGAGATTAATTCCAGTTCTTAGCTAGTCAACAAAATGATCGTCATGTTGCGAAATATAGCCCGAAACAAAAAGTGAAATTCCTCATCAAATTCAGTTTCAGATTCAGTTTGAAATTCCTCATCAAATTCAGTTTCAGATTCAGTTTGAACAAATGATTATTGGTATTGGTAGATGTGGATGGTGACAGTGATTAGGTCTATTGTATCTTCTCTCCTTCTTCCTAGTATCACTTCCAGAGTCAGCTGGTATATGATATCCCATTATGTTCCATCTCTCGAGACGTAAAACATCGCACTTCATCAGAATATGGTGAGATGTTTCTGCAGAATCTGCAGATGCTGTCCTCCTCTAAAATTAGCCTTCTGAGATGTTTTTTGAGTCTACAGTGCCCCGTTGGAAATTTATTTCATTTTTTATTTATTTATTTATTTATGTTATTTATAATTGAGTTCAACAGAGCTGTTCGCTTAGCAGGTGATTCATTGACATCTCTTGGACGTCGTAGAAAAGTGAGCGATCTCTCTCTTTCATGTTTATTTTTGAGGTAGATGCTCTCGGAAATCTCGTCTATTATTCCACCACGAGCTCAAGCTGGTCACCTCTACGATGCCAGTCGAATCATCAGTCAATAGTACGGATGAGTTGTAGTGAAATTGCAATCTGACGATGATTTTGTTGATATCCATAAACTATCATGATATCTCACCTGAAATATCGGTTGATAATCATGATACCAGTATGTTTCAGTGAAAATTCCCCATGTTTCTTGACTATTTCGAGCACTTGATTGGTGAGCAGCCACGAAGAAATCAAAATGAAAGTCAATACGACGAACATGTAGAAGACGAACAATAGATTGTACAGGGGCTTCACCTGGAAGGACGAATATCAAATAGGTATGAAGAATTATTCGGAACACAAAATGCGAAATGCAAAATTGTACAATTCGTAAACAGATAAAATAAACTTCTAAGAGTTGATTTTGCTGAGTATAGTTCAAATGATGACATTTCATTTCCACCGTATCTCCGTTCAGAATATTCAGAATTCTCACCTCTTCCATCCACGAAGGATTTTCTATGTAATGAAGTAAATATCCCATTTTCGTGTGAAAAAACAGGATAATCAACAACGTATAGCATCGTATTCCTTGTATGGATTTCAATTTTTCCGAATCATCGTTTTTCAATGGTTCCACCCTCTTCTTCCAACTTCGCTTCAAAGAAAAATGCTTGAAAAGGTCATTGGCAGCTGAAAATTAAGTTCGAGAACTCAAAAATCCCAAAAAGAAGATTTGCAAAGATATATATATTTCCACCAGATCGTGCTGAAAAATATCTCACTTCCTTTTCTGTATTCGCGGTATTTTTGTTTCAGTTATGAAAAGATTGAAACATGAAAATTTTCCACGTCTGGTGCTACATACCGTTTCCTTTTTTCCTCTCCCTTGAATCCTTGAATGTTGCGAATAATACTAGAGAGATGTAAAGAATGGCAAGAACTCTGTAACAGAAAAATTTCAGCCTTCATATTGATTTCATCGTCGATATGAATGAAAGAAATCAAGGAGAAAATCGATAAATTCAATCAGTTGAAGTTATGCCTTTTATGAAATTATTTCGCTATCATTATATTATAGCCGTGAAAAAGTATAGTGTGAAACTCGCAAAAAATTGCATCTGTGCTCGTTGTTCTATATAGGATCCAGGCGATGTCATAGGAACATTAATTGCTATTTTCCAATATAATATAATATTAGCTGATTTAGATGGAATATTCTGGTTACATGAACTTCGTTGCCTTGGTTGAATACATGATGGGGAGAAATTTCAAAATTTTTCCTCGGATATCAAATGAGAAGACAAATAAACAGATATTTCAGCAACAACTGGAATTTTTTCAGCTTGCAAAACGGCATATTGAAAATACGCAACTTTTCTCAGATTTGACCGACTTTCCATCTCTCACAATACTGTCAAATCAGCGTTATCATGTATACTATGTCACTCTGCAAAATAAAATACCTACAATACTATTATATCCCACGATGATACTGGGATACGACCATCGGTACATGCCACAACTTCGATAGCTGAGGATGTTAAATTTCTTTTGGAGAATTCTCGATTCACTAAAACCTCTGTATATTTTTTCACTGATTCCAAATCGCTCGCTTCTCGGCTAGTCAAGCAATATCCTCTGTGAATCAAACTGTGATCGAAGTTCTCATCATTTCCGAGAGAATCCTGAAATATGAGTTCAAAAAATCATTCAATTAAATCAGAATGAATTATTTTTTCCTATGACCACCTATAAAAACAGCTCTTTTAATGTTATTTTGTCATTGAGGAAGTTGTCCAGGCGGTAATAATTGAGCTCACTACCTATCCTGATTTCGATCCCAGTGTGTATTATAAATCCACTACATCATTCATTCCAATCAAAAAAAAATATTCAGAAACCATTATCATTCATGACAATGACAAACAACACAGTTGACGTTGACTCAAGTTGAGTGAAGTTGGTTACCGAAGATGGTAGCTGAAATATTCGACGGCTGCCGAACTTATAACAACTCATAGGCGTACACACTCATTTCCATGAAATTGACATAGTGATAATGATAATAATAGTTTCTCGTTTCTGACTGCTGTATTTTGGGTTGCGAAACTTTCAATAACTTTCAAATTCGACTAAATATTCTCTCTACTATCATTATGTATGAAGATTCATTCGAAATGAATGGTTACAATTCACAGAATGATGATTCGTTTTTCATAGTTCATTTACTCATTGCAATGGTCACTAGAGCATTGAATTTATTCATCACCTCGAGGAGTGTCCTTACTTTTATCAACTTCCAGTCCTCATTATCGTTATAATCGGTGGGCTGGAAGTATGCATCCACTTTGCAATATATTTTCTCATCGTGAATGCAGTTTTTGTAATCTTCCATATGGAACAGTTTCGGTAGCATCTTGATGGTGCATCCGAAAAAGCTGAAAATTGAATTTTGTCTCGAATTACTAAGGAAGAAATCAATTTTGAGAGAGAAATATACATTTTTGATTCACTTGAAATTCAGTAGGATCGCATGCAATAACCGTTCTGTTCTTGTAATGTTCTTCTTCAAATAACTTGATCTGAATTTTTTTCGTTCACGATTTTTTTTGGCGTCAGGCGTTGTTTAAAAAAGAAAAGAAATATTCCATTCCTCTGTATGCCCACGAACCAAGTGATTAAACCTTATGATGCATCATTTTGATTCAAAATCAATATTTGTTCATTATCATTATCACTGTTGCTAACAGGCATACTGGATTTCGATAAAATCGAAGGAAAAGGATTTTTCAGAAATCGATTGTAAC